>CM066032.1:1058073587-1058698029 GCA_033557465.1 Ichthyophis bannanicus
TAGAGAGCATTAGTATTCCGCCTAGCAGATGACCCTAGATGGTTAGGAGGGGTTCCCCCAGTCATGTTTCTCATGGCTGGTAGGTGTTCCCTACCCTTACCATCTCATCTAAAATCTCTTTTGAGACATAAGACACAGGCCTTTCATCAGGTGAAAACCTAAAGAATGGCCATTTCCCTGGCTTGGTCCATATCTCCTTTGGACTCTCGCCAGACATAGTTTTCTTTCAGTGGCAGCACAAGGACGCCTGATACCCATCTTGCCCTTATAGACAGGTCACCATGGTATCTTACTCCACTGGCACCCTCCATCCAATCACCATACTGCAGTTCTGGAGAGATCTGGACTTGCTGCTTGCAGACTGAAGTTATCCTCTGCATTTTCACGTAGGCATCCTGGTTATTCAAGAGCTCGATTTCTGAAAGGAATCTAGATTCCTTCTTGTCAGGGGAACCATTCCTCTGACTCTGTCAGTCATAACCAGGGACAAAAGATTCTCTATGCATCTATTCAAGCAGGTATCACCCTTCTTGCTATTAGATGAATCTTTTTCTCTCCCCATATTCCTAGGGGGATCTAGTTCTATAGCCATCTCTCCATCCACATACCTGGGGACATGTGTCTATATGCCTACATATTCATATACATATATCTATATATCTATATCTATCTGTATCTTCTGCCCATACATCTCTCTCTCTCTCTCTCTCTCTCTCTCTCTCTCTCTCTCTCTCTCTCTCTATATATATATATATATATATATATATATATATATATATATATATATATATCCATGTATATCCATGTATACCCTATATGTGTATATATTTAAGAATATATATATATATATCTAGTGAGATATATCTTGTAGATAGATATGTATCCACATACTTATCTATCTGTCTGTTTAGGTTCAGATATCCATACATTCCTATATGATCCTGACAGATGGGCACTACCCCTATCAATGCTGTGCCAGCATACTTAGGGTTCTACACATATAACCACTTCCTGTGGTAATTAACAAACTTTTCCTTGCCATAACCTTTCAGGTTTAGGTACCTCTGAAGCTCTCCATGTACCTTTTTCTTTCCTAATTGACCCCATTTAGGAAAGACATTGCGGAACTTCAGTTAATCTAAAGCTTAGGGTTTCCTAAGTCTGTCCTTACTTTCTTATCAGATACAGGGGTCTCCATACCCTTTCTCTCCTAAATGGACTAATTCCATTGCCAGTCCAGATGGGTCAGACTCATTTTTCTTTTGGTCTTAGGATTGTACTGTTCTTGGACCAAAACAGCTTAAGCTTTGTCTAATAGTACCTTCTGCGTCTTCCGCTGAAGCCCTACCTCTTTATACTACCCCAATTTCCCCTGGGGCTATTTCTCACCCTGAAGGGTTCTGTCTTCCACTTGTTTTTTCTACTTTTATTACCTCTACTCCTCAGTGAGGTATTCCTTGAGTTTTTTCACTGGCTCTTCTAACAGATCCATATGAACCTCAGTAGACTTTTGCAAGGCCAACAAGGGAGGCCCATAATCTCCAGGAACAAGCAGGAATAAGTCCTCACATATGGGTACGTCGGTACCGACGGAGCCTGCGCGGGAAAGCTCCCCAGCTTCCCAGAAGGAAAGCTTTTGGGGCCTCCCACTGCGCATGCGCGCTGCCTTCCCGCCTTCCTGACCAACTCTCCTCAGTTCTTCTTTTTCCGCGGAGCCAGCAGGTCGTGTTCCTGTCATCGCTGAAGAAGTTATTTTAATTTATTTCTTTGGCCGCGTGTCTGCCTTCCCCGATTCCGGACCGGTACCGCCGATCTTTTTTCTTTATTTCTTTTCAAAAAAAAAAAAAAAATCATATTTTTCTCCATTTGGTGTTTGTTCTGTGAGGCCTCTAGGCCTTCACAGAATTCTCCCTCATGGAGAAACAAGCCTCTGGTTTTAAAAAATGCACCAAGTGTAGCGGTACTATATCAGTCACAGACACCCATGAAATGGTGTCTTAAATGTTTGGGGCCTGACCACTCCATTCCGGATTGCCCATCCTGTTCTTTGATGTCTAAACGTGGCTTACAAAACCGGGCAGCCAAGTTTCACATGCTGTTTTCTACAGATACTCCAGCATCGACATCTTCCAGGTCTTCCTCTCCTGATGGATCTCAGGTAACCAAACATTCCTCTGGCAGGTCCTCAAAGGGCAAATCTCCCTCCAAGTATCGAGATGCCCCCGGGCTTGACCCTGAGGACCCTGCCCCAGCCAAACAACCCCGGCGGGAAGCTCCGGCTTCCAAAGCTCCTCCTATGGAGTTACAGGTTGACATCGATGGCACGGCCTCGACCGATCACCTGTTAGACTGCTCTGGGGTACCGGCTCAATCTTCCGGTACCGACATCCAGACAGTCGTGGCGTCTATGGATCATACAGTTCAATCCATGCAGCAGGCTATTATGGCTTTTATTAGAGCTGCGACGCCCTGCGGTACCGACTCCGGTTCCGGTACCACAACCAATACCGATACCCAGGGCATCCACATCGACCAGGATACCGATTCCGGTTCCCGGTTCCGGGGTTTTTACCGATCCGGTTCCGGGTACCCCCGATGTCGATACCAGTCGATACGCTTATCGATCCCTGGAAGCAAACAGACGATACTTCGAGTCTTCTGATGATTCTGATTCATCAGATGACTCTGCTGAAGTATCCCTAACTCTACCTGAAGAGCCCTCTTCTCCAAAGAGGAGAATGTCTCCTCCAGAGGATTTGTCTTTTCAAGACTTCATCCTTGAAGTGGCTAAAGGTCTCTCTATTTCAGTAACCTCTGAAAAAGAACCTAGAGCAAAAAAATTAGATATTTTAGGATACTCTAAGGTTCCCAAAGAGGCAGTCACCTTGCCTATTCATGAAATTCTTCAAGAACATATGATGGACTTATGGGAGACTCCTCTCACCCTATCTCCACATTCTCGTCGGTTGGACACCATGTATCGTGTCCCTCCTTCTCCTGGTTTTCAAAAAGCTCAGCTCCCTCACCACTCTATTGTGGTGCAGTCAGCTATGAAAAGGATAAAGAGTACCAAAAGACACTCTTCTACTCCTCCAGGGAGAGAATGTAGGACTTTGGATGCTTTTGGTAGAAAAATCTTCCAAGCAAGTATGCTTATTGCTAGAATCAATTCATACAGCCTCTATATGGGCATGTTTCTGAAGGAGATTGCATTGAAAATACGCCATTTTCTCCCCTTTATCCCAGAGGATAGAAAGGAGGAGTATCTTCCTTTGCTAAAGCATACCCAAGATATATCAAAGTTCTCCAACAGAGCAGCCTTTGACTCCTTTGAGGGTGCTAGCAGAGCCTCAGGTATTGCCATAGCGGCTCGCAGAATTGCTTGGCTCCAGGCCTCTGATCTAGAACCCTGGGTCCAGGATGGGTTGGGAAATCTGCCCTGTACAGGTGAGAATCTGTTTGGTAAGGAGTGGCAAATCAAAGCCACCCAAATGGATGCAGAAAATGCTGCTTTAGATAGACTTTCTAAGTCTACCTCTGCCCCTGTCGAGAAAAAGTCTTTCAAGAAGCCTTTCTATAAGAAGGCCAGATTTGCTACAAATACTGGCCAACAATCTTCTGCAGCTCGCTTTGCTCCTAAGCGTCAGCAGCCTAAACAGGCCAGGGCAAAACCTGCAGGGGCTGCTACAGCCCAGCAGTCCCAACCCCCTCAGGGTTTTTGACTCAACTCTAGAGAACTTAACCTTTCTGGCTCTAAAACATCCAGAGCCTCTCACCATTCCAGGAAGGTTAACTCATTTTGCTCCCAGATGGGAGCAAATCACATCAGAACAATGGACCCTCTCTATCATCAGAGAGGGCTACAAACTACATTTCTCCAGCCTTCCTCCCCATACCATGGTGAGATGTTTCAATTCTCCCCCTTCTCTCCTGAACCTGTTAGGTCAGGAGGTAACCACCCTTCTCGCCCAAAGGGCAATAGAAGAGGTTCCTCTTCTTCAACAGGGGTCAGGGTTTTACTCCCCTTATTTTCTTATTCCCAAGAAAACAGGGGGGTACAGACCTATTCTAGATCTCAGAGAATTGAACAAATTCCTATGCAAGGAGAAATTCAAGATGCTTTCTCTAGGTACTCTCCTTCCATACCTACAGAGTCAGGATTGACTTTGTTCTCTAGATCTCAAGGATGCGTACACACATCCATCCATCCCACAGAAAATTCCTACGGTTTCTGTTCCAGGGAAAACATTTCCAATACAGAGTACTTCCCTTCGGTCTAGCCTCTGCCCCAAGGGTATTTACCAAATGCATGGCAATAGTAGCTGCATTTCTACGAGCCCTGGGGATTTTTGTTTTCCCATACCTGGACAACTGGCTCATCCGAGCTCCATCTCAGTCCGAGGCTCAGACTTCCCTGGATCGCACTAGACGCATTCTGCAGTATCTGGGACTTGTGATCAATCTGCCAAAGTCTCAACTTGCCCCTACTCAGTCCCTGGAATTCTTAGGGGCCTGGTTGGATACCACCACTGCAAGGGCCTATCTTCCTCAGGCCCGTTGCCAACGTCTAGTGCACTTAGCCTCCCAGACTCAGTCCAGAAGCCACTTGACTTCCAGGGAGATGCTACAACTATTAGGCCACATGGCCTCCACAGTACATGTGGTGCCCTATGCTCGCCTACATATGAGAGCAGCTCAATGGACTTTGTTCACCCAGTGGACCCAAGCATCCGGAGCTCTCTCACACCAAATAGCAAACTCCAAACGTCTCTTTTGGTCTCTCCAATGGTGGATGTCCACTCAAAATCTGTTGTTGGGGGCCCCCTTTCAACCATTGTTGCCCCAAGCAACCCTCAACAGATGCCTCCCAAACAGGTTGGGGAGCTCATCTTCAAGATCTCTCCACTCAGGGCACTTGGTCTCCACAGGAGACCACCCTTCATATCAACCACTTGGAACTTCGAGCAATCTTTCGAGCTCTCAGAGTTTTTCATACCCTCCTCAGCAACATGACGGTCCTTATTCATACAGACAATCAAGTAGCCATGTTTTACATAAACAAACAAGGAGGGACTGGCTCTCTGTCGCTTTGCAACGAAGCTCTAAGATTATGGGCCTTCGCCAGAGAGCATCAAATCCATCTCCTGGCAGTATATCTTCCAGGAATCCAAAACTCTTGGGCAGACAGACTCAGTCGAGTTCTGCTTCCACACGAATGGTCCCTACACATGGATCAGGTACTCAGAATCTTCCAGAAATGGGGGACCCCGGACATAGACCTCTTTGCAAGTCCGTGGAATGCCAAACTTCCCCGGTTCTGTTCCAGGATTCCGTGTCAGGGAGTTCAGGCCAAGGATGCCTTCCTCTTTCATTGGGGTCAGGGCTTCCTATATGCCTTTCCACCCATTCCTTTGATTCCCAAGACTCTGTTCAAACTTGAAAGGGATCAAGGGTCCATGATCCTCATAGCTCCACGCTGGCCACGCCAAGTGTGGTACCCTCTACTTCTGCATCTCTCCCAAGCCCCCTCCCTGGACTTGGGAGCGGCTCCAGACCTTCTGTCTCAGGAGGAGGGGACTTTGTGACACCCAAACCCCAAGTCCCTTCACCTCAGAGCTTGGTTACTGAAGGCCTAGTCCTTCAACACTTCAATCTTTCGCAGCAAGTGAAGGATATCCTCCATGCCTCTAGGAAACCTTCCACTAGGCATTCTTACGCTTTTAAATGGAAAAGATTTTCCATTTGGTGTGCTCAACAGGGTCTTAACCCTCTAGCACTTCCCTTGAATTCTCTTTTGGAATATCTCCTGCATCTCTCCAATGCAGGACTCAAAACGAATTCAGTAAGAGTCCATTTGAGTGCTATTGCAGCATCCCTTAAGCCCATCAATGGACAACCTGTTTCCTCTCATCCTCTTATTGCAAGATTCATGAGAGGCCTAACCTTAACTAAACCTCCCATTCGACCTCCTCCGGTGGCATGGGACTTAAACTTGGTTCTTGGTCAGCTTATGAAGCCACCCTTTGAATCCTTAGCCACTACCTCCTTGAAATTTCTTTCCTGGAAGGTTATTTTCCTTATTGCAGTCACCTCAGCTCGCAGTATCAGTGAACTGCAAGCTCTAGTGGCTAATCCACCTTATACAAGGTTCCATCATGATAAGGTGGTCCTTAGGACCAATCCCCACTTTATGCCTAAAGTGGTCTCCCCTTTTCATCTTAATCAAGAGGTATATTTACCTGTCTTTTTTCCAGCTCCTCATGCATCCAGTGCAGAGAGGAACCTTCATACTCTGGATTGTAAAAGAGCTCTTGCCTTTTACCTCCACAGGACACAGCAACATCGAAAGTCTTCTCAGCTTTTTGTTGCTTTTGATCCTTCTCATTTAGGACTTCCAGTCTCTAAAAGAACACTGTCCAATTGGATTGCTCAGTGTATCTCTTTTGCTTACCAGAGTAAGAATCTTTCTCTGGAGGGCCATGTCACCGCTCACAATGTGAGGGCCATGGCCACCTCTATGGCTCATCTAAACTCTGTGTCCATTGACCAGATCTGTCGAGCAGCCACCTGGGCCTCGGTTCATACCTTTACAGCCCATTACTGTTTGGACAAGGACTCCCGCCGGGATGCCTTGTTTGGTCAGGCTGTCCTCAGACACCTGTTCCATTCTTGAACAACTCCAGCCCACCTTCCCTGAATGGATGCCTGAGATCCATAGGAAGATGAGGAACCTTTCAGGGTCTCATACCCTTCAGGGGATCTCCCGGGCATCTCAGCTAGGGAGTCCCCATATGTGAGGACTTATTCCTGCTTGTTCCTGGAGATAGCACAGTTACTTATCTGTAACAGGTGATCTCTGGGAACAGCAGGAATTAGTCCTCACAACCCACCCACCTCCCCTAGGAGTTGTATCTCTCTCTCTCTTTCCTTTCCTCTCTCTATTGTCTCAGCTTTAAACTCGAACTGAGGAGAGTTGGTCAGGAAGGCGGGAAGGCAGCGCGCATGCGCAGTGGGAGGCCCCAAAAGCTTTCCTTCTGGGAAGCTGGGGAGCTTTCCCGCGCAGGCTCCGTCGGTACCGACGTACCCATATGTGAGGACTAATTCTCCAGGACCAAGCAGGAAGTCAGTCCTCACATATGGGTGATGTCGGCGCCGACGGAGCCCTCGCGGAGCAATTTTCCCCAGCTTTCAAAGAAAGCCTTTGGGAATTGCAGCACGCATGCGCGGTCCTCTTCCCGCCCAAGGGTGCCATCTTGCTCAGTCTTCTTTTTTCCGCGGAGCCCTACAGACGTTGTCTGTGAATCCCCGCCGAAAAGTTGATTTTTTCTCTTTATTTCTCTTTTTTTCTTCGGTTCGACGCCGGTTCTTTTCCCGCCCGGACTCGCGACCCCGGTTGCGAGTCCGTTCTTTATTTTTCGGTTTTTTGTCCTTCGTGACAGATTTTGCGCCTTTTTACTTTTTCACTGGCAGCCCGGTCTTTCGACCTCGCAGGGGCCCTTTTTCCACCGATGGCTGCCAGCGGCTTTAAAAAGTGTGACCTCTGTAAAAAAAACTCATGTCTCTTACAGACACGCACGACTTCTGCCTCCGCTGCCTCGGACCCGATCATGACCAGATGATCTGTGGTCTGTGTGGCAAAATGTCCTCTAAAGCGTTGAGGAGTCGGTAGCATCAGCGGGGAACGTATCTTCTCTGACTCCGGCCGGGCTCGGACCTCGTCAGAGGCTTCGACGTCTCGGGACTCTGGTCCTGAGCATCGTCGGAGTTCCTCTGAAAAGGGGGTCTCCTACCCGGGAACATCATCGGAAGAAGAAACCCACGAGGGCGGGATCGGTGGACGCTCCTGGTTCCTCGAGGGCCAGGTCGCATAGCCCCGATTCCCGTCCCGGGTCCTCGGAGGTGGAGAGGCCTTCAAAACATCCTCGACTCGAGATGGACTTACCCGCTCACGTGAGTACTGTTGTCCTCGTAGACTCGCCTCCGAAGGATCCGACATCGGGCCCGATGCGTCGGGGCCCGTGTCGGGGGCTGCTGGGTCTCCTGAGCTCGGACACAGGTTGACGGCCTTGGAGAGCAGTCTGACTGCCTTCATGGACCAGCAGCGGGTATTGATCGCTGGCCTCGCCGGTGCTTCTGCCCTGACCGCTGGGACGTCGACCTCCAAGTCGACCCCGGAGACCGAGCCGATCCTCGAGTCCATGAGGGCTCGAGTCGATCCTCGGTCGCGGTCTCCTTCGGCCTCCCGTTCGGGACCGAGGTCGTCGACGCCGACTCCCTCGGCGTCGGGGCGGACGGCATCGATGCCAGCCCGACCGGAGCCGCTCGACTCCTCCTCCGAGGAATCGGCCTGGGAATCCGAGGACGAAGAGTCACCTGGTTCCTTTCGGACTCGGTGTGTCCCATCGGACTCCCCCGAGTCCGAACCTCGGAGACGGTCCCCCCCCCCGGAGGATACCCGGTTCTCGGACTTCGTGCGGGATATGGCCAAGGCCTTGGCCTTCCCCGCGGATCCCAAGGAGGAGCCTCGAGTCGAGGAACTCGATGCCCTCCAATATGACTCTCCCCCGAAGGAGGCCTTTATTGTACCGGTTCCTCCGATGCTGGAACGACTTCTCTTCCGCATGTGGGAGAGCCCGGCGTCATCGCCGGTGTTAAGCAAGCGGGTCGATTCCATTTATCGAGTCCGCAAGAGCCCCGGGTTCCAAAAGGCACAACTGCCGCACCATTCCATGGTGGTGGAATCGGCCATGCATAGACTTAAGAGTCAAAAAATGCACTCCTCGGTGCCCCCCGGTAGGGAGGCCCCGAAGCCTGGATGCCCTCGGTAGGAAGTGTTTCCAGGGCTCTATGCTTGCTTGTCGAGTCCAGACCTACCAGCTCTACATGGGCATGTATCTCCGAGACCTGGCTAAAGAAATTGCCGGGTTCTCTGCTGGTCTCTCCGACGAACCTTTGCAGAGGTTCCAAACCTTGTCAACTGGTATTCGAGAGTGCTCAAAGTTTATCTCTCGAGCAGCCTACGATGGTTTTGAGGCATCGGCTCGAGTAGCCGCAGCCGGCATCGGTGGACGCCGCCAGGCTTGGCTTCAGACGTCCGACCTCGAGCCATGGGTGCAGGACAAATTGGTCGATGTCCCCTGCAGGGGTGATAACCTCTTTGGCAAGCCCATGGATGAGAAGGCTGCACAGATCGAAACCGAGACTCTCACCAGGACTCGTCTCTCCAGGAAGACCTCTGCCCCTTCTCAAAAGAAGAAGGGCTCGGGGAAAAAGCCCTTTTACCCGAGGAAGGCGGCTGCCTATAAATACTACCCTCAGTATCAGGCCTCACCAGCTCCCCCTCAGGGTAAGCAGGCCAAGGGACAGGGTAATGGGTCCCGTAGGCAGCAAGCCCCCAAGCCTGCACCACCGGCCCCTGCTCAGCAGGGTGGGGGTTTTTGACTTCATCAGCATAGCCTCTCCCCCTCAGCTGGTTTCTCTCAGCACAGGAGGCCGGCTGGTCCACTTTGCCCAAAGATGGTCCAACATCACCACAGATACCTGGGTACTTCACATAGTTCGGAAGGGCTATCTTCTTCACTTTCACCAGGTACCTCCCTCCTATTTTCCAGGGGAGCCTCCGAGACTCCCTCTGCACAGGGACTTACTCCTTCAGGAGTTAGCGAGTCTCCTTCAGGAACAGACTGTGGAACCGGTGCCCCACCACCTGAAAGGTCAGGGGTTTTACTCCAGGTACTTTCTGATACCAAAAAGAACAGGAGGCCTCAGACCTATCCTGGACTTGCGAAACCTGAACAAGTTCCTTGCAAAGGAAAAGTTCAAGATGCTTACCCTTGGAATCCTGCTGCCCTACCTCCAGCAGGGAGACTGGCTATGCTCCTTGGATCTAAAGGATGCGTATACTCATATCCTTATTCATCCAGACCACAGACAATATCTCAGGTTTGTGGTGGGGGGAAATCATTACCAGTACAGAGTACTGCCCTTTGGCCTGTCCTCCGCCCCCAGGGTGTTTACCAAATGCCTGGCAGTGGTGGCGGCCTATCTAAGACTTCAAGGCCTTTTTGTGTTTCCCTACCTGGACGACTGGCTCATCAGAGCCCAGTCTTCCCACGAAGCCATTCAAGCCACTCACCGCACTGTGACTCTACTCCAGCACTTGGGATTTGTCATAAACTTCGCAAAGTCCACTTTGCTCCCCTCTCAAGTTCTCGACTTCATCGGTGCCAGGTTGGACACTCTTCAGGCGCGGGCCTTCCTGCCTCTGGACAGGGCCCAAAGGCTCATGGATCTCGCCAGCCACTTTCACAGCAATTCCCTGGTCTCGGCCAGGCAATTTCTGAGACTGCTCGGCCATATGGCTTCCACAGTCCATGTGACCCCCAATGCCCGCCTGAACATGCGACCTGCTCAATGGTGCCTTCGCACACAATGGCATCAGGCCACTGGGAGCCTAGCGGACTCCGTACAGATCTCCGACCGGCTGGTCTCTTCTCTGCAATGGTGGCTTCATCTGCCCAACCTAGTACTAGGAGTGACTTTTCAGCCCCCTCCACATTCTCAGGTCCTGACGACCGATGCTTCTCTCCTGGGTTGGGGAGCACACTGCCAAGGGACATGTACTCAGGGTCTCTGGACTCCTTGGGAGTCTGCTCAACAGATTAAACTTCCTGGAGCTCAGAGCCATCCGCCTAGCGCTCAAAGCATTCTCTCACCTGATTTCCCATCAGTCGGTGCTGATACAGACAGACAATCAGGTTGCAATGTTCTATGTGAACAAGCAAGGCGGGACAGGCTCCTTCCTTCTCTGTCAGGAGGCTCAAAAACTATGCTCTTGGGCTGTCCACCACGGAATTATCCTCAAAGCTGTCTATCTCCCAGGTCAAGAAAATTACCTGGCCGACAAGCTGAGCAGGATCCTCCAGCCGCACGAGTGGAGGCTGGATCCGATGGTGGTTCAGCGAATCTTTCTCAAGTGGGGCCTCCCCACCATGGATCTGTTTGCCAGTCCTCTGAACAGGCAACTTCCCAGATTCTGCTCTCGACAACCGCATCCTCTCAGAGTAGCGGCGGATGCTTTTCTGATTCCATGGTCCACAGGCCTCTTATATGCCTTTCCTCCCATGTCGCTGGTGTCTCGGACACTCTTCAAGGTTCTCAGAGACAAAGCCTCGATGATCCTAGTGGCTCCCCGGTGGCCGAGACAACCTTGGTTCCCGCTTCTAATGCAGCTGGCGGTGGACACCCCTCTTCCTCTGGGGTTTCAGCCTGACCTCCTGTCACAGGATCAGGGGACTCTCCTGCACCCCAACCTCCGGTCCTTTCATCTGATGGCCTGGCTGCTGAAAGGGTAGTCCTTGCTCCCCTCTGCCTACCTCCAGAGGTAGAGGAGGTCGTCTTGGCCTCCAGGCGGCCCTCCACCCGGAAGTCCTACGCTCTTAAGTGGCGTCGGTTCTCCGCCTGGTGTGCTCAGCAATCTCAAGATCCCTTCTCCTGTTCAGCATCAGTGGTCTTGCAGTACTTGCTTTCCCTCTCCAATCTTGGACTTAAGTCCAACTCGGTCAAGGTCCACCTCAGTGCTCTTTCTGCGCATCACATGCTGGTGGATGGCAGACCTCTTTCTAGCCACCCTCTGGTGGCTCGTTTTCTCAGAGGCCTCCTTCTCCTTAAACCACCTTTGCGCCCCCCAGCCCCGGACTGGGATCTCAATGTGGTTTTACAGCGGATTACCTGTCCGCCTTTCGAACCTATGGCTACCTGTCCTCTTCGTTTTCTTTCTTGGAAAACCTTGTTCTTGGTAGCCCTCACTTCTGCTAGACGCGTTAGTGAACTGCAGGCCCTGGTATCTGATCCTCCGTACACTAGGTTCTACAAGAACCGGGTAGTCCTACGGACTCACCCTAAGTTTCTTCCCAAAGTGGTTTCCCCCTTTCAAATCAACCAGGAGGTGGTGCTTCCGACCTACTTTCCCAGGCCACACTCCAGCCGAGTTGAAATGGTCCTGCATACCCTGACTGTAGAAGGGCGTTAACCTTCTACCTTGACCGTACGCGGGAGCACAGAAGGGCTGTTCAGCTCTTCGTCTCTTATGACCCCAATAAGTTGGGGCTCCCTGTCTCCAAGCGTACCCTGTCCATCTGGATTGCTGACTGTATCGCTTGGGCTTACGAGGCAGCCGGCCTCTCGTTGGAAAGTCGAGTCACGGCCCATCGTGTCCGGGCGAGGGCTACGTCAGTGGCTTACCTCCGCTCTGTTCCATTGACAGACATCTGCCAGGCCGCTACTTGGTCTTCAAGCCAGACTTTTGCGGGCCATTACTGCCTGGAGAGGGAGTCCCGCAGGGACAGTGCTTTCGGACAGGCAGTCCTCCGTAACCTCTTTGAGGTATAGGCAACTCCTACCCTCCATCCCGGATGTTGGGCTACCGGTTGGAGACGTATTCAGAGAAGATTCCTTCCTTCTGGGCTGCTGAGCTTGAGGGAGCTCATTTTTGCGCTTAGGGTCTCCGGTAGCCTTAAGCTTGGGAGTCCCATATGTGAGGACTGACTTCCTGCTTGGTCCTGGAGAAAGCGTAGTTACTCACCTGTAACAGGTGTTCTCCAGGAGCAGCAGGAATCAGTCCTCACAACCCTCCCTCCTCCCCTTGGAGTTGCAGTTCTATGCTTTCGTTTTTTTTGCTAATTTTTTTGCTGTCTTTTAGCTATGTCATCTGACTGAGCAAGATGGCACCCTTGGGCGGGAAGAGGACCGCGCATGCGTGCTGCAATTCCCAAAGGCTTTCTTTGAAAGCTGGGGAAAATTGCTCCGCGAGGGCTCCGTCGGCGCCGATGTCACCCATATGTGAGGACTGATTCCTGCTGCTCCTGGAGAACACCTGTTACAGGTGAGTAACTACGCTTTCCTGCTGTTCCCAGAGATCACCTGTTACAGGTAAGTAACTGTGCTTTACAATATTTTACTACTAAATGCCCTCTATACAGGGTCTTCCTCTATAGAAGTCCTTTTCTAGTCCAGCTGTTCCACAGCACCTTTTCTGCATTCAACTCCTACCCTCCATCCCCAGGATGCCTGAGGTCCTGAGGAATAGCATGGCTCTTTCTAGACTCGCAACATGCTAGGACTCCCTCTGGGCATCTCAGCTTGGGAGTCTCCATATGTGAAGACTCATTCCTGCTTGTTCCTGGAGATAGCACAGTTACTTACCTGTAACAGGTGATCTCTGGGAACAGCAGGAATAAGTCTTCACAACCCACCCACTTCCCCTAGGAGTTGCATATCTCTATCTTTCCCTTCCTTCCTCTCTCTCTCTCTTTGCCTCAGCTTTAAAACTTAACTGAGGAGAGGCAGTTGGGAAGGCGGGAAGGCAGCACGCAGGCGTGTTGGGATGCTTCCAAAAGCGTTCTGATTGGACGCTGGGAAACGTTCCCGCGCAGACTCTGTCGGTACTGACGTACCCATATGTGAAGACTTATTCCTGCTGTTCCCAGAGATCACCTGTTACAGGTAAGTAACTGTGCTTTACAGTTAAGCAACTATGCTTTATATGTTTCTCTGGCTGTTGGCAGAGAATACCTTTACTAGAGAAAGCCGGAAGGAGGCAGTGGAGTGGGTGGCAAAGGAGGAGAGGTGTGTGTTCTGCCGCCACCACCACAGGTCACTCTCAGCAAACGTTTTGCTTGGGGGGGCCCCTCATTTCAATTTATGCCAGTGCAAGTCCATATCCTATGTTTGCCATTGTCAGTTTGTAAACTTGAATAGCTAAGAATCTAATAAAAGTCTTACGAGTCAGACAAAAGTCTGTCAAATCCAGCATCCTGCATCTGACAATAGCCCGTCTGGATCACAAGTAGTTGGCAGGTCCTAAAAAGTAGGAATGAACCAAGGGCTCTCCCAATGCTACCTGGATAATATTTTTATAGACTTTTCCTCCAGGAACGTATCCAAACCTCTCTTGAATCCTACTATGTTAATTGCCTTGACCACATCATCCAGCAACAGATTCCACAGATGAATTCTGTACTGTGGGGGGGGGGGGAGAACCTTTGTTCAGTTTCTTTTCAGTCTGCTAGGCATTAGTTTCATGGAGGGTCCTCTTTTTTTTGTTTTTATGTTATCTGAAACAACCATTCCCTATTTAACTTTTAAATCCCACTCATAATCTCCTCTGTCGTCTTTGCTCTAAGTCGAAGAGCCCTAACCTGTTCAGCTTTTCTCCATAACTGAGATGTTCCATCCTCTATCATTTTTGTCATCCTTCTCTGAATCTCTTCTAGTTCTATTATACCCTTGCTGAGATGGGACAAACAAAACTGCCATAATATTCTAGGTGTGGTTGTACCAATGATTGCACTAAAGCAAAATGATATTCTCCATTTTGTTCTCCATTCTTTTGCAAATAAGTCCTAATATTCTATGTGCTTTTTTAGCAGCTGTGGTACAGTGGGCTGAAAATTTCAGCATTTTGTGTACAATGACTGAAAGATCTTTTTCTTGAATGGTGACTTCAAACTCAGAACCCAGCATTTTCTAACTTTTATGTGGGATTATTTTATTTTTCCCCATATGCACCTCTTTGCAGTTGCCCACATTAAATTTCATCTGACGTTTAGATGCCCACTCTATGAATATAGCGATCCTTCTGCAAATCCTCACAATCCTCTGCTGTTTTAATGACTGAATAAATTTGTCATCTGCACATTTGTTCACCTTAATTTTGTCACTCCTGTCTCTAGATGATTTATGAATGGCAGCCCACTAAAGGGCATTCCTTATCGTCCCTTCAGTTCAGTCCCTCACCTCTGGGTTGTGCACCTCTTCTCGCAGCATGGAGACTGGGCATGCCAGAACTGTGACATCACTGTAGATATCCTGCTGGCACCTCCCACCAGCTCCCAGTTTGTCCAGTCTCCATGCAGCTGGAGGTAGTGAGCCTGGGTGCTGGGATCACTAGAGGAGCAGATAAGGAGCTTTAGGCAGCTTAGCTAGGGTTTTTAGTTTATCTTTTCTCCCTATAATGTTTATTTCTTTTGATGTGTAGCTTTAAAGTTCAGTAAAGCTTGTTTAAAAAAAAAAAAAAAAGAAAGGGCTGAGAGGGGATCGGAAGGGATTTAGAGGAGTCTCTTTTCTCCCTCCCGTTTATTTCTGTCTCCTTTGCCTGCTCTCCCCTCCTTTTTCCGCAGAGCCCTTCAGACATGGTCCTGCTTCCCTCTGAAAAAGTGTGTCAAAACTGCAAAGTTTTCCTTTTGGTCCGGTTCGTTGCCAGTTCCCCTTCCCATCTCGGCTCGGTACACCGGTATCGAGCCCGGTCAAAGTTTTTTGTGTTTTGTCCTTTGAGACTAGCGCTCGCGCTCTTTTTATTTTTCACTGCAGCCCGGTCGTTTGACCTTGCAGGGGCCCTTTTTTCCCCTATGGCTGCCAGCGGGTTCAAAAAGTGTGATCGGTGTAAAAAATTAATGTCCCTCACCGACACACACAACTGCTGCCTCCGATGCCTCGGACCCGACCATGACCCGGTGGTCTGTGGACCGTGTGGCAAAATGTCTTCCAAGGCACTTAGGAGTCGGCAGCATCAACGTGAAAGACTTTTCTTGGAATCCGCATCCGTCCGAGCCCGGACCTCGTCAGAAGCCTCAACGTCTCGGGAGTCCGACCCCGAGCATCATCATGGGTCTTCTGAGCTGGGGTCTCCCTCCCGGGAACACCGGAGGAAGAAAAAGCTTGTGAGGGCGGCGTCGTTGGACGCCTCTGATCGGCCTGGGCCCTCGGTTTCCAGATCGCGGAGCCCTGACCGCCGCCCCGGGCTCTCGGAGTCGGAGAGGCTGGCCAAGCTACTTCGCACGGAGCCGGAGATGCCGAGTAAGGTAATATCTGTTGTCCTCGTGGACTCTCTGGGAGAACCGGCATCGGGCCCAACGATGTCAGGACCCAAGCCGGAGGCTGCGGAGCCTTCTGAGCTCGGTTTCAGGTTGGCGACCCTGGAGAACAGCATGGCTGTCTTCATGGAGCAGCAGTGGGCACTGATAGCCGGTCTCGCCGGTTCATCCGCCCCGACCACCAGGACCTCGACGTCTTAAGTTGACCCCGGAGGCCGATCCGATCCTAGAGTTGATAAGATCTCGAGTCGATCCTTGGCCAAGGTCTCCCTCGACCTCCCGTTCGGGACTGAGGTTGTCAACACTGGTGCCCTCGGCATTGTGGCGGTCAGGTCCGAAGCCCTCATGGCCGGAGCCACTCAATTCCTCCTCAGAGGATTCAGCGTGGGAGACAGAAGATGAAGAGTCTCCAGACACCCACCGAACCCAGTGCATCTTATCGGACTCATCGGGCTTGGAGCCTCGGAGAAGGTCCCCTCCGGAGGATACCAGGTTCTTTGGCATGCCCAGCTGAGTCCGAAGAGGAGCCTCGAGCCGAGGAGCTCGAGGCCCTCCAGTATGATTTTCTCCCGAGGGAAGCCCTTACTGTTCCGGTTCCTCCGATGTTGGAACGGCTGATGCTCCGCATGTGGGGGTCCCCGGCCTCGATGCCGGTTCTCAGCAAACGGGTTGATTCCATATATCGAGTCTGGATTCCAGAAAGCGCAGCTGCCCCACAACTCCATGGTTGTGGAATCGGCCATGCAATGGCTCAAGAGCCAAAAAATGCACTCCTCTGTGCCTCCCGGCCAGGAGGCCCAGAACCTGGACGCCCTCGGCAGAAAGTGCTTCCAGGGCTCGATGCTCTCATGCCCTGTCCAAACCTACCAGCTGTACATGGGCATTTACTTGCAGGACCTGGCAAAGGAGATTGCCAGGTTCTCAGCTGGCCTCTCCGAGGAACCCTTGCAGTGCTTCAAGGCCTTGTCAACAGGGATTCAAGAGTGCTTGAAGATTGTCTCGAGCAGCCTACAACGGCTTTGAGGCTTCGGCCCGTGTAGCTGCGGCTGGCATCGGTGCTTACCGTCAGGCCTGGCTAATGTCGTTGGATCTGAAGTCATGTGTTCAGGACAAGTTGGTCGATGTCCCGTGCCGAGGTGACAACCTGTTCAGCAAACCCATGACTGAAAGGCTGCGGAGATCGAGTCCGAGTACTTGACCCGGACAAGGCTCTCGAAGAAGACCTCTGCCCCTTCTCACAAGAAGAAGGGCTCGGGCAAAAAGACCTTTTTCTCGAGGAAGGGTACTGCTTACCGCAACTACCCCACCTATCAGGCCACCCTGGCTCCCCAACAGGGGCAGCAGGTCAGGGGACAGGGGCATGGCCCACGTAAGCAGAAGGCCCCCAAGCCTCCGGCTCCTACCCAGCCGGAAGGGGGTTTTTGACTCTCACTGCATATCTCCTCTCCTGCCAGTGTTTTGGCCATACACAGGAGGGAGGCTGACCCTGTATGCCCACAGATGGCCAGCCATCACAACGGATACCTGGGTCCTGCAAATAGTTCAGAAGGGCTATTTGCTCCATTTCAGCCAGGTACTCCCCCCTTCTTTCCAGGAGAGCCTCTTAGGTCCCCTCTGCACAGGAACCTCCTCTTGTAGGAGTTGGCAGGTCTTATAAAGGATCAGGCGGTGAAACCAGTGCCCCACCACCTGCAAGGGCAAGGCTTCTACTCCAGGTATTTCCTCATACCAAAGAGAACTGGAGGCCTTCGGCCCATCCTCAACTTGCGGAATCTGACCAAGTTCCTGGTGAGGGAAAAGTTCAAGATGCTTTCCCTTGGAATACTGCTGCCTTACCTCCACCAGGGAGACTGGCTATGCTCCTTAGACCTGAAGGATGCTTACACACACATCCTCATACATCCAGACCACAGATAATATCTCAGATTTGTGGTGGGAGGAAACCACTTCCAGTACAGAGTACTTCCCTTCGGTCTTGCCGCCGCTCCCAGGGTATTCACCAAATGCCTGGCTGTGGTAGCAGCCTTCCTCAGAAGCCAAGGGATTTTTGTTTTCCCCTACTTGGACGACTGGCTAGTCAGAGGCCAGTCGACCAAGGAGGCCCAACAGGCCACATCGCGCACAGTAAACCTGCTACGGCATCTGGGCTTTGTCATAAATCATGCAAAGTCTACTTTGCTCCCCACTCAGAACTTGGAGTTCATAGGGGCACGACTGGACACCCTCCAGGCATGGGCTTATTTACCCGTAGTCAGGGCACAAAGACTTCTGGACTTGGTACACAAGTCAGGCGGAAACCCCACATCCCAGCGAGAGTTTTCTTGCGCCTTCTAGGCCACATGGCCTCCAGGGTACATGTGACTCCAAATGCCTGTCTGCACATGAGAACAGCTCATTGGTGCCTCAGGGGACCAGTGGACTCAGGCCACGGGCAACCTCAGAGACCGAGTAGCGGTGTCCAAGTGACTCGTGAAGTCGTTGCAGTGGTGGCTTCAGCTACCCAACCTACTCGAGGGGAGTGCCTTTCCAGACTCCCTCGCACACAAGGGTGCTAACGACAGATGCCTCCTTGCTGGGCTGGGGAGCCCATTGCCAAGGTTCATGCACCCAGGGAGTGTGGTCTCCTCAGGAGAGGACACACCAAATCAACCTCCTAGAGCTTCGAGCGATCCGCCTAGCTCTTCAAACCTTCTGTCATGTTCTTTCACATCAGTCTGTCTTGGTGCAGACGAACAACCAGGTAGTGATGTTCTACGTAAACAAGCAGGGGGGCACAGGGTCTCGCATTCTATGCCAGGAGACCCTGGACTTCTGCCCCCTTGCAGTCAGGCAGGGAATGTCTCTCAAAGCTGTTTACCTGCCTGGTCAGGAGAACTTCCTAGCAGACAAACTCAACAGAATTCTCCAACCTCACAAATGGCAACTGAATCCGGAAGTGGCCCAGCAGATTTTCCACCGCTGGGGGCTTCCATCCATGGATCTCTTTGCAAGTCCACAAAATCACCAGTTGTCCAAGTTTTGCTCCAGACAGGCACATCCTTTCACGGTGGCTGACGATGCTTTTCTGATCTCTTGATCGATGGGACTCCTCTATGCGTTTCCTCTCACGCCTCTGGTGGCCTGAACACTGTTCAAGATCCTACGAGACAGGGACTCTGTCATTCTGGTAGCACCCAGATGGCCGAGGCAGCCCTGGTTTCTGCTTCTCCAGCTGGCGGTGGAGACTCCACTCCCTCTGGGGATACAGCCTGACCTTCTGTCTCAAGAGCAAGGTTCTCTGTTGCGCCCCATCCTCAGGTCCCTGAACCTGATGGCATGGCTGCTGAAAGGGTAGTGCTGGCTCCTCTACTCCTACCTAAAGAGGTGGAAGAAGTGTTGCTGGCCTCCAGGAGGCAATCCACTAGGAAAACCTACACCTTCAAGTGGCGCAGGTTTGAGGTGTGGTGTAATTAGCGCAGTGAAAATCCTTTCTCTTGCCTAGTACCAGTGGTGTTGCAGTACTTGCTTCACCTCTCAGAATTAGGCCTCAAGTCTAACTCTCTCAGGGTTCACCTGAGTGCTTTATCAGTGAACCACTCTCAGGTGGAAGGTCAACCTCTTTCTGCTCACCCCTTGGTGTCCAGATTTCTCAGAGGCCTACTCCTACTGAAGCCCCCTGTTGCCCTCCGGCAACTAAGTGGGACTTGAATGTGGTCTTGCAGCAGCTTACTCGCCCACCTTTTGAGCCGATGTCCACTTGCCATCTGCGCTTCCTTTCCTGGAAAGTCCTCTTCGTGGTGGAACTCACATCTGCCAGACGTGTGAGTGAGCTGCAAGCTCTGGTATCTGATAGACCGTGCACACAGTTTTACAAATAGGGTAGTCCTTCACACTCACCCCAAGTTCCTTCTGAAAGTGGTCTCTTCTTTCCACCTCAATCAAGAGGTGGTTCTTCCAACTTTCTTTCCCAGGCCGCATGCCAGCTGGGCAGAGGCGGTCCTGCATATCCTGAATTGTAAGAGGGCACTTGCTTTCTATTTGGAACGTACGCGGGGACATCGGAGAGCTTCTCAGCTCTTCTTGTCTTATGAACCCAGTAGGCTGGGTCTACCTGTCACCAAGCGTACGTTATCCACCTGGGTGGCAGACTGTATCTCCTGGGCGTACAGGGCAGCTGACCTCCAGCTGCAGGGTCGAGTCACGGCACACCGTGTCAGGGCAAAGGTCGCATCAGTGGCTAACACCGCTCTGTACCGTTGACAGACATCTGCTGGGCCGCAACTGGGTCTTCAAGCCAGACTTTTGCAGCCCATTACTGCCTGGAGAGTGAGTCCCGGTGGGACAGTGTTTTCGGCCAGGCGATACACCGTAACCTATTCAAGTTTTAGGAAACTCCTACCCTCCGGCCCTTTGGTGTCAGGCTACCATGGGGGTTGCGTTCTTGGAGAAAGTTCTTTCACAGCTGCTGCGGCTCTTCTAGAGGGAGCCATTTTTCAGCTATGGGTTCTCGGTAGCCTATAGCTAGGGAGTCCCATATGTGAGGACTGACTTCCTGCTTGTTCCTGGAGAAAACGTAGTTACTCACCTGTAACAGGTGTTCTCCAGGGACAGCAGGAATCAGTCCTCACGACCCTCCCTCCTCCCCTGGAGTTGCAGTCACTTATTTAATTTTCTCATTTTGCTGTCTTTTTATCTATGTCATCTGACTGAGCAAGATGGCACCCTGGGGCGGGAAGGGGACTACGCATGTGCATGGCAATACCAGAGGCTTTCTTTGAAAGCTGGGGAATTGCTCTGCACGAGGGCTCCATTAGCTCAGTTTTCTGTGCTATAGATTTCCAGTCAGAAACTGTTGTCGGGCCTTGTTTCTCTGCTGCTGGCTGACGGCCTTTCTCAGCTGTGCTGCTCCCAGGAAGCCCGTTATTTTTAACGTGGTGCAGAGAGGATCCGAAGGTCTCAGAGGGAGAGGTGAGTGTTTAAATCTTTGCAGCTAGTGTCCTGTGAGCGTTTTTGAGGCCTGCTGCCGAGTGTGAAGCATGTTCTGTGGGTTAGCAGAGCTCAGGATCTTGGCGGGCCTTTTTCCTGCCGTTTTTCTTCATAGTGCTCTTTTTGTTTGCTGACAGCTTTCTTTAATTAATCCTTGTAGTTTTCTGGTTACTTGAAATTCATTTTGATTACTTTTAACTTTCAATGTTTTGGAGCTCTTAAAGGGCCAGTACAGAAAAGTAAAAAAAAAAAAAAAAAAAAGAGATGATTCTGCACGTTTTTGTTTTGTTGCTCTTTTTGGTGGTCTGCAGGAGCCATTTCCTTTACTATCCAGTCTCTCGGATCCCATAGCGCTAATGCCTACGCAGCCACAATGCCTGGTTTGTGGCGCCCGAAGGGGCTCGGTCTCGGACGCAGGGGTGTGTCGTGGCTGTGCATCTAAGGCGCTTACTATGGAGCAAGAAATGCAGGATCGGTCTAAAGAAGGCACTGCTCTGGTGGCGCAGGGTGCTGCCGCTTCTGCGGAAGGGGAGTCTCTGCGGGAGTCTCTGTCCGCTCTTCCTACTTCAAATTTGGCTTTGCCTGGTAATTCCGCCACTCCCATGGTGTCTGGGGCAGCTTTCGAGGGTTTCTCCCCAGATTTTGTGCTGCTGCTTTATCAGGCTTATTGTTTGTGGCAGCAGGGGGCAGTCGCAGATTCCTCGCTTATTGGGGCAGCAGGAGGCCAGGCGGCCACCGAAAGGTTTGGTGGTAGTGATGGTAGACTGGTTAAGAGGGCTCGATCAGTGGAAGATCAGCCTCTTGGTTCAAACTGGCCGGATGCAGAGGACCATGAGCTGGAGCCGGAAGCCGAGATGGAGGATTTAGAGGAAGGTGAGATTCAGGCTCTCAACCTTTCGTCGGTGGTACCAGCGGAGGATGAGGGTTCGGAGGATCCTCTCATTCAGGTGGTATGAAAGTCCCAGGCGGTTTTTCCTGTTCACTGTGTGGTTAAGCAGATGATTCAGGATGAATGGGACGTGCCAGAGGCAGGCTTGCGGAGTGCGAGGTCCATGAATCGTCTCTATCCCTTGATGGATCAAGAACGGGAAGGGTTTCGTTCTCCGCGTATAGATGCGGCAGTTTCAGCGGTCACGAAAAAGACTACCATTCCAGTTGAAGGCGGTGCGGCTTTGAAAGACATTGTCACACACCCACCTTCCCCCTCTAGGGTAATATAGGTAGTTGCCTAGAAGGATTGGCAGGTGGGACCACAGTATTTTATATGGACCTTGAAACGCTGTAACCTGGTATCCATGTAGTTGTGAGGCCAAGTGAATCACAGCCAAGGTTAAAGGGGTTAACAATAAGTTTATTGTCGCACAGGAATTTTCATACACCTACTTCCCCAAACACAGAAATCAGATGTTGGTACTTGTTGTGCCAAATAAAGAAAGAATGATAACAAAGTCCTCCTGATGCTTCTCAGGCAATTACTTCAAACAAACATATCTTCTCAAACTTCTTTCCAGGTTTTAAATACAAGTGCTTTTCCTCAGACTAAGCACTGCTTCTGGTACTAGGTCCAAACATAAGCAACTTCACAGCATTGCGTTTAGTTTCACAGCTGCACAAAGAGTGTTGAGTTTCCACTCAGGCAGAACGCTGCCTTTCTTCATATAAAACTCAAGTAAAACAATCAGGCTTTCCCAGCACTTATCACTAGAGTGACTTTTACAGCTTTCACTCTTTCTGGCAAAAACCACAGTCCATATCAGAATAACTATCCACTGATAAAAGGTGCTTCAGTTTGCATCGGCTCCACTTCAGCATCTGATATGTCCTTATATTTAGGTTTAGGTAAGTCCAGAGACTTCCACTGCTCTATAAGTGCATTAAGCTGCTTCCACTTAGTTTCATTCAACCTTCTGGGTACATGCAAGGATTTAGCATTACCAGCACTCTTAAACACAGTATTAAAAGGGCTCACCTTTCTCCTGGCATGACTAAGATTCTCTCTTTGGTTAGGAGGTAAACATTTGTCTTGGTACTGCCTCCCTGGCTCCTGTGTAGCAAGTTGCTCCGCAAGGTCTGACCTCCACGTTCTGCTCTGTAGCCTGCAATTAGCTGTTTGTTTAGAATCAGCTGGGCTGTACTCAGAACTGGAGCTTCTGACACACTGTCTGCCTTGGGAATATCTTTGCAGTTTAACAAGTGGCAATTTCCTTCTGCCCAACCTCCCACGTGTGACTGTAGCTTCCAAGGAAGATTCTAGAGAGGTACTTCTATCTCTTCTGGGCAAAGTTTTAAAACTCTTCTCCCCAGGTTTAAAGTGACCTCTAATCTGTTTCTCCTCTTTGCTTGACTTGGGGTAGTTCCTACCTGGAAGCTTTTCCAGACGCCTCTCCAGAGTTCTCTCTGACTCTCTGCAATCTGGCTGGCACCTCTCCAAGCCCCTTAGGCTATCCTGGTAATGGCTGCCTCTTTTCCTGCTTCCTCCGGTCCTCAGCTTTCTGGCTTGATCCCACTCAATATCTGAGTCTCCTCCAGAAGCTGAACCTTGAACTCCCTTCGTCCTTCCAGTCTCAGTCTCACTTTCTGTTTCCTTCTCAGCAGCTGCTCTTCTACCAACTGCTCCTTCCTGATTAAGAGAACGGGGCTGCCCTATCAGCTTTGACTCCGCCCCTCTCTCTCCCACGTCAGCTCCCTGGGTTATCCTGGAGCTGGGGCGTGGCTCTTTGTGTTCTCTTGTGCAGAGAATCTTTCTGGGCTACAACTTTAACCCTTTCTTGACCTGCTTTACTGACAGCTTCTACTGAAAAGAACTGCTTTAAAGCCTTATTTCTAGGTTTTAAACCCTCTGCCTTGTCACAACATACAGGATCGGAAGGTGGACGCCTTGTTGAAGCAAGCTTTTGAGGTTAATGCTCTGGCTCTGCAGGCCTCTATTTGTGGAGCTTGGGTTGCGAGAGCATGCCTTCGCTGGTCACAGCATTTGCAGCAGCCAGTTCAGCAAACGCAGGAGCAGCTAGCTGATGTGACAAGACTTGAGTCTGGTTCCGCATATTTGGCCGATGTCCAATATGATCTTATTAGAGGTTTGGCGATTAGCATGGCTTCCTTGGTATCCGCATGCTGCTATCTTTGGCTCAGAAACTGGGCGGCAGACAGTTCCTCCAAGTTGCGTCTTAGCAAGCTTCCTTTTAAGGGGAAGCTGCTGTTTGGAGAAGATCTTGATAAGCTGGTCAAGGATTTGGGGGGGTCTAAAGGAGGTTGCTTGCCGGAGGATAAACCGAAGCAGAGCCGAGCCCCGTTACCTTCCCGTGGGCAACCTCGGGATTTCAGGCATTTTCATACCTCCCGTTTGGGAGATTTTCAAAGAGGACGGTTTTCCTCTCAAGTTCAAAGTTTTAGAGGATTCCGGGGAGCGGGCAGAGGATTTGCTAGTCCCTCTTCCTCGGGTTTTCGGAAAGCACAATGAAGTGAGGTGGACCCAGGCAGGAATTCAGACGGTAGGGGGTCGACTTCGGGAGTTTCTTCCTGCCTGGGTCCAGATAACATCCGATCAGTGGGTGTTGGAGGTCGTTCGCGAAGGTTATTCTCTCGAGTTTGCCCGTCAGGTAGTCGACTCTTTTGTCATGTCGCCCTGCAGGGGGCGAGAAATGACAATTGCGGTACGGGAGACTCTGGCTCATCTTTTGCAGCTGGGAGCAGTGGTTCCGGTTCCACGAGAGCACTACGGTATCAGTCGATACTCAATTTATTTTGTGGTGCCAAAGAAAGATGGGGCCTTCCGCCCGATTCTGGATCTCAAGGGGGTATACCGCTGTTTGCAGGTACCTCATTTCCGAATGGAGACCTTAAGTTCGGTTTTAGTGACGGTTCGTCAAGGGGAGTTCTTGACGTCTCTCGATCTCACTGTAGCATATTTACACATTCCGATCAGGCCAGATCATCAGAGGTTTGTAAGATTTGCGCTACCTTGGGGATATTTTCAGTTTCAGGCGTTGCCCTTTGATCTGGCGACGGCTCCACGCACCTTCACCAAGGTTATGGTGGTGGTGGTAGCGGCGGCGGCTCTTCAGAAGGAGGGAGTATTAGTTCATCCCTGTCTCGAAGACTGGTTGATTCGGGGAAAGTCCAGGGCCGAGAGTGTGCGAGTAACAGAGTGGTAGAGCTCCTACAGAGTCTTGGTTGGGTAGTCAATACGGCCAAGGGCCGATTGGTTCCGACACAAGTTCTAGAGTATTTGAGAGTTCACTTCGACACTCGTGTGGGATCGGTTTTCCTGCCGGATCTCTGAGCCCAGGGCCTGCAGCTTCTGGTGCGCGATTTTTTGAGGACTCCTGTACCATCGGCCTGGCACTATCTCCGCATGTTAGGGACAATGGCGGCGACTCTGGAAGTTGTGCCTTGGGCCAGAGCTCATATGTGCCCCTTACAGAGGTCGCTGCTCTGTCGATGGTCTCACCAGAACGACTCTGTCCAAGCGCCTCCCCTTTCCATTGCAGGTCAGGAAGTCTCTTCAGTGGTGGCTTCATCCGCAGAATCTCGTGGCAGGCATGCCTCTCGAACAGCCGCAGTGGATGCCAGTGTTAACGGATGCCAGTCTCGCAGGATGGGGAGCTCATTGCAGAGAGTTCTTCACGCAAGGCTGCTGGACCAAGCAGGAAGCCAAATGGTCCATCAATTGGCTGGAGTTGTGAGCGGTAGCTCTAGCACTTCGGGCCTTCGAATCCACCTTACGGGGTCGAGCGGTTCGAGTGCTCTTGGACAATGCCGCGACGGTTGCGTACCTCAATTGTCAAGGGGGCACGGGAAGCGCGGCTCTGGAAATGGAGGCGGAAATTCTCTTCAATTGGGTAGAGCCTCGGCTTCAGGATCTGTTGGCGGCGCACATTGCGGGACGGACAATGTGACGGTGGACTTTCTCAGCCTGGTTCGAGTGGATCCCAGAGAATGGGAGCTTCATCCGGAGGTGTTTACTCAGATTGTTAAGTGGGGATCTCCGGTTACGGATCTCATTGTGACCTTTCGGTCGGCCAAAGCCAGTCACTTTTACAGCAGACGACGAGAACGAATGTTGGAAGGTCTAGATGCCTTACTCCAACAATGGCCCACTCACGGTCTCCTCTATGTTTTTCCCCCTTGAGCGCTCATAGGACGAGTGGTGCAGCGCATCGAGGCTCATCGGGGAAGAGTGCTTCTAGTAGCTCCAGATTGGCCTCGTCATCCGTGGTATGCCGATCTGGTGCACCTGCTCGACGGGGAACTGTGGCAGATGCCGCTAAGGGAGGATCTGCTGCTTCCTCTACGAATGCCTCAGGTACATTGGTTCTCGCTTACGGCTTGGCCATTGAAAGGGCTTGGTTAAGGAAGAAGGGTTATTCCAAGGTGGTGATTAACACCTTGCTTCTGGCCAGAAAGAGGTCCACATCCTTAGCATATGTGCGCGTCTGGCGTGTTTTTGAGGACTGATGTGCTCAACGTCGGTTTCGTCTGGCCTCAGTATCTGTACCGACAGTGTTGGGTTTTCTTGCAAGACATATTCGATAAGGGATTTGCTCCCAGTTCGTTAAGGGTGCAGTTGGCAGCTATTGTTATCGAGGAAAGGTGCAAGGAGTTCTTTTGAGGGTCCATGCCGATGTTGTCCGTTTCTTGAACGGTATCCCATCTACGTCCTTCGCGCAGGGTGGTTTCTCCTCCGTGGGATCTCAACCTGGTTTTTAGGAGCCTTGACAAGGGAGCCTTTTGAGCCTTTGCATCAGGCTTCCCTAAAGGATTTGACTTTGAAGACAGTATTTTTGGTAGCCATTTGCTCTGCACGTTGAATCTCTGAGTTGCAGACTTTGTCATGTCAGGAACCGTTTCTGGCTTTTTCTAGGGAAAAAGTGGTGTTGCGTCCCCGTACCATCTTTCCTACCAAAGATAGTTTCGCCATTTCATGTGACTCATTCGGTCTCTTTGTGCGTTTTGGGTGTTTCGGGGGAAACTGTGTCGGACCGTAGTTTGTGTTTGTTAGACATTAAGAGGGTACTTTGGCAATACTTAAAGGTCTCGGAGTCCTTCCGCAAGTCTGACTGTTTGTTCGTTCTCTTTGGTGGGCCACACAAAGGTGAAGCGGCAGCCAAAGCTTCAATTTCCAGATGGGTTTGTGAAGCAGTAGCGTCAGCTTATATCTTGCAAGGTCGTCAGGTGCCCTTAGGGCTGCAAGCTCATTCTGCTAGAGCGCAAGCGGCTTCGTGGGCAGAGCATAGCTTAGTTCCGCCGGTTGAGATTTGCAGAGCAGCCACTTGGTCTTCTTTGCATACTTTTAGTAAACATTACCGCCTGGTTGTTCAAGCGGTGGGAGATGCCTGTTTCAGGTCAGCAGTTTTGCGGTCCGGGTGGGCAGGTCCCTCCCAATAGTTTACTGCTCTGTTAAATCCCAGAGGTGAGGGACTGAACTGGAGGGACGATAAGAAAAGAGAAATTAGACTTAGCTGCTAATGTTCCTTGAGGAACTCCAGTTCGGTCTCGATTCCCGCCCGGGTTTTTTTTGGTCAGCTTCCACAAAGCCTGTTTTGTGATGCGCAGTGACTACAATCCAGTAGGAGAAGTTCAACAAATGCGGTCTTTATTCAGGCAAAGTATACTTTGTATTCCTTCTTCTCTCTCCTTTCTGTCCTATTTCTGCAAACGGGAGAAGGAAAGTTATCCTCTCATTTACGGGGTTTTAGTTCAGTGTTAAAGTTAAATTGTATTTAATATTATAGCTACTTATTTGTTGCTCCTTTGAGTCTGCTTTGTCATTAGATCACTGGGAGCTGGTGGGAGGTGCCAGCGGGATATCTACAGTGATGTCACAGTTCTGACATGCCCAGTCTCCATGCTGCGGGAAGAGGTGCACAACCCAGAGGTGAGGAACTGAACTGGAGTTCCTCAAGGAACAACAATTAGCAGGTAAGTCTAATTTCTCTTTGCCTCTTATCTCTTTAATTTTCCTAAGGAGTCTCTAGTGAGCACTTTATCCAAATGCCTTCTGAATATCAACCATCTCGCTGTTATCCACTTGTTTACATCTTTAAAAATATCTAGCAAATTGGTAAGGCAAGACTTGCCTTTGGTGAACTCATGCTGACGCTTTCCTATTAAGTTGTGTCTGTATGGTCGGTAATCTTGTTTTTTAGTATACTTTCAACAATTTTGCCCACTCTAAACTCTGGCTCACTGGTCTTATAATTTTGCAGATCATTTCTGGAGCTCTTTATAAAAATTGTCACTACATTGTCTACCCTCCAATCCTCAGGTATTATGGTCATCAGAACTTCAAGAGACTACACACTCAGCTAAGGCTTTCAAACTTTACCATTGCCTGTTTTTTGATAATCCTTACCTGTTGCATATAGGTTTTTAGGAATCTTCAGCCTGCCTGCGTTCCTTGCATAGCCTTTAAATCAGATATCTGAGTGTGCCCTCAGTTCATAGAAGGCCTACTGGCCAGGGACACTTAGATTCCCGCCCACCATACCCCTCACCCCACCTACACTGGGTTGCATTGCATATATAGTCATCATATACATTGACATCTGTCCTTTAATTCGGTGTTACACCCACTTTTTCTCCTTTTTTTTGATTCAGAATGTCGTGTATTCAATGCAATAACTGTGGTATTTTCATTCTGAGAAGAATCATTTGGAACCTAAGAGCTTGCCCTATATGTCTCAAGTTAGCTGCTATGCATAAAGAATTGACTCTACTAAGGGAGAATTAGCTGCAATTAAACACAGTTCCTCTAGGGTACAAACCGAACAAAATCCACCACCGCTTCCACAAAGAATCAAACAGCCCAGGAATAAATGGAGCACAGTGGGCTCTTGTATGTTGCGATCAGTAGCACAGAGGCACCCTATACATCAAGTGACATCTCTGCATAATGCCTTTTCTGCCTTGGATAATGAGGGTGCCCAATCCATGGAAACTGAATTTCCCTTAAATGATAGATTTAATGCCAAATCTACTAATGTATCAAATAGGAAGAAAAAAATCACAAAACAGAAAACTACTGCTCCTTGGAGATTCCATCATCAGAGGCACCAACTTGGGACAAATGGAGAAGGACAAGTTCAGTACATCACTCCCAGCAAAAGCAAAACAACATTGGAAACGCCCACACTTTTGAACACCACATCAATGGCAAGGGGCATGTAGAACAAAATCCATGCAAAAGGCAGGCAAGCCATTCAACAGATGCTGGAAAGCAGTGAGTACAAATGCGCGAAGCCTAGCCAATAAAGTTCCTGATCTGGAAGCCGAAATGGACTTGGACATTATGGCCATTACAGAAACATGATTTAACGAGTCACATGGATGGGATATAGCCATAACTGGCTATAACCTATTTAGAAGAGATAGAGAGGGTAGAAAAGGAGGAGGAGTAGCCCTGTATGTCAAAAGCAATATTAAAGCTGCTGAAATGCAGGGGATGTGGGGAAAAGAGGAAGCGCTCTGGATTCTGTTGGAAAGAGGAGATGGCACTGTCATCCATACTGGTGTGGTCTACAGGCCTTCAACTCAAACCGAAGAAATGGATAGCGAATTGATTGTTGATATTGCAAAAGTAGCCATGAAGGGGGAAGTGATCATATTGAGTGACTTTAATCTACTCTGTGTGGATTGGAGTGTTCCTTCTGCAAATCTGGAAAAATTTTTTTAAAAAAAGTGGATGCCTTCCAAGATGCATTACTTAAACAAATGGTGATAGAACCGACCAGGGAGAGCTCCATGCTGGATTTAGTGCTCACCAACTGAAATAGCATGTTGAATATCCAGGTGGGTGCCCATGTGAGCAGCAGTGGTCATCACATGGTGTGGTTTGAAATAAAAGCCAAGGTGGAATCCAGTCACAGCAAACAAAGTCTTAGACTTCAAAAATGCTGATTTCAGTAAAATGGCCAAGTACCCGAAGGAGGAGTTGGTAGGGTGGGAGGGGATGAGGGAAGTGGAATTGCAATGGGCTAAACTAAAGGAGGCAATAGAAGATGCAGCAAATACATACGTAAGGGAAGTATATAAAAATAAGAGGAAAAGAAAGCCTATTTGGTTCTCCAAAGAAGTGGCTGCACAAACGAAGGCAAAAAACACAACTTTCACAAAATTCAGAAGCTCGCAAACAGGAACACAGAAAAGAATACAAGATCAAACTAAAAGAGACAAAAAGAGAAATAAGGATAGCAAAATCAAAGGCAGAAGAAAAGATGGCTAAAGATGTAAAGCGTGGTGACAAAACATTTTTCAGGTTTTTTCGGGAGAGGAGGAAAATCAGAGGTGGAATTGCAGGACTCAAAAGTGCTGGGAACAGATTCGTGGAAAGTGACATTGAAAAAGCAAAAATGCTAAACAAACACTTCTGCTCTATTTTCAGTAGAGAAAATCCTGGAGAAGGACCACCTGTGATTGACAAATATACAAATGGGAATGAAGTAGATAACATACCATTCGCAAAAGATGATGTGTTAGAACAGCTTGCTAAACTGAAAATGGACAAGTCTATGGGATCAGATAGGATACATCCCAGGATACTGAAAGAGCTCAGAGAAGTTCTTGCAGGGCCTTTAAAGGATGTTTTTAATAGATTCTTGGAGACAGGAGGACTGGAGAAGGGCTGATGTACCTCTTCACAAAAGTGGTGATAGGGAAGAAGTGACAAACTACAGTCCAATAAGCCTTACCTTGGTAGTGGGAAAAGTAATGGAGGCGCTCCTGAAAGAGCGAGTAGCGGACTTCTTTGAAACCAACAGGTTGCATGATCCGAGGCAACATGGTTTTACCAAAGTACAATTTTGCCAAACAAATCTGATTGAGTTCTTTAACTGGGTGACCAGAGAACTAGATCAAGGGCCTGCGATGGATGTGATCTACCTAGATTTCAGCAAAGCCTTTGATACTGTTCCTCTTAGGAAGCTTATCAATAAACTCAACAGCTTGGGGATGGGTCCCAAGATGGTGAACTGGATCAGAAATTGGTTGACTGACAGAAGGTAACAGTAAATGGAACTCACTCTGATGAAAGGAAGGTGATTAGCAGTGTGCCCCAGGATTCGGTCCTGGGACCGGTAGTGTTCAATATATTTGTGAGTGATATTGCCGAAGGGCTGAATGGAAAAGTCTGTCTTTATGCAGAAGAAACCAAAATTTGCAACAGAGTGGACTCCCCTGAGGAAGTGTGAAACATGAGGAAAGATCTACAAAAGCTGGAAGAATGGTCTAATGCTTGGCAGTTAAGATTTCATGTGAAGAAGTGCCGTGTCATGCACTTGGGAAGCAGAGATCCAAGGGAATTGTATGCGATAGGGGGCGAGAGATTGGTGTGCACGGACTAGGAGAAGGACCTCGGAGTGATTGTTTCTGATGATCTCAAGGTGGTGAAACAGTGTGACAAGGCAGTGGCAAAAGCCAGAAGGATGCTGGGTTGCATACAGAGAGGAATTACCAGCAGAAAGGAGGAGGTACTAATGCCACTGTACAAGTCACTGGTGAGGCCTCACTTGGAGTATTGTGTTCAGTTTTAGAGACCGTATCTCGCAAAGGATATAAAAGGCCTGGAAGCAGTTTAGAGGAAGGCGACCAAAATGATTTGGAGCCTGCATCAGAAGGCTTATGAGAAGAGACTTGAAGACCTAAATATGTACACTCTGGAGGAGAGGAGGGACAGGAGAGAGATGATTCAGACCTTTAAATACTTCAAATATTAATGGACAAACAAACCTCTTCCAAAGACGTGGAAGCTGTAAAACTAGAAGGCATAACATGAAGCTGCAAGGAGGTAAACTGAAAGGCAATTTCAGAAATACTTTTTCACTGAAAGGGTGGTGGATGCTTGGAATGCCCTCCCCTTATGGAAGTGGTGGGGTCAAACACAGTGACAGAGTTCAAAATGGCATGGGACAGACACAGTGGATCACTTTATAGCAACAGGATAAAATAAAAATAAGCATAACTATCTCTTAATATCTGAACAAATAGGGTGACCTACACGGAGGGGTGGGTACACCCCTAAATAAAGGAATGGGGAGGGGTGACCTGCACAGAGCGGCAAGTGCACCTACTTTTGCCGCCTTGCTGGGCAGAGTAGATGGACCATACTGGTCTTTATCTGCCGTCATATACTATGTTACTATGAATGATAGGTTACAGGTCACTAGAAATTTCCTGTTTGACATCTTTGAGGACTCTGGGATAAGTACCATCTAGTTCTGGCATTTTGTTGCTCTTGAGTTTGTCATTTTGATGTATAAGATCTTTTAGATTTAGTGATGTGCTTTGGTTGCTCCAAATAATCACCATCAAATAAGGTTTCCAGTGTGGGTATGATTCCCAACATCCTCTTCAGTAAATGACCAAAGCAAAGAAATAGTTTAGTTTTCCTGCTACGAGCTTTATCATCCCTAAGCACTCCCTTTATCTCTTAGGTAGTCAGTTGCACTGCTTGACAACTAATGAGCTATTTAATTGGATTTAGTTTGAAATGGCAATTCCTTATCCGTCCCTGAAGTCCAGTGCAGATGCACAGGTTATCACCAGCAGATGGAGGCTGAGGACCACAGGTTTTGATGATGTCACGCTATAAGGTTTCTGTGCACCACATCTCACACCAGTATTTCTGAGTCTCTCAGTCTCCAGCAGAACAAAAGGAGTGACAAATTTCTCAATTGCAGAAAAAGGGGGTTCCTTTCTATAGAGAACCAGTACTGTTGATTCAATTCAGAATCTTTTTTCTGGGAGTATTACCTAGTGGTCCAGGTCCCTCCCCTAATTTTAATTCTCCCCTTTGGACCCATGGCAGGGTGGTGAGTGTTATCTGCTTCTCTTTTTAAATTCGGCAACGATTTCTGTGGTCTGCTTGGCTATTTTGACGCTGCATGTGGCCCTTTAAGTATTTTGTTAAAAAAAAAAAAAAAAAGGCCCACATTGAGAAGCTGTTTGAGCACCGCCTGTAAGCTGCTTCCTCTAATAGCGGTAATTAGTTCGCCAGTGCTGATGGCTTCCTCACAGTTTTCAGTCTTCAGGTGAACTTTTCTTTATTTGTACCACAAAAGGTACTTTTTCAGTGCCTGGAGCTCGAGTGGTCTGCACGGCCTTTGGCAGTCGCCGAGCACACTTGTCTGTAACAGGGTTTTGTCGCTCTCGTACTGAAGGGGATTTCACTAAGGGTGTCAATCATCTGCATCTGCGGCAGACATTGATACTCACCATTGGCATCGATGATTTGTTTCCGAAGACTTAGAGGTAGGCCAACTGGCCAAATAGCCCCAGCAGGAGGATCCTTCCTCCAAAGCCTCAGAGGGCCTTGGGAATGCTCCCAGGACCTTGTCCTCGGCAGAGCCACTCATACTTTTTTCCAGAACGGTGGCACAGGGCTCCACACCCAATTCTATACAGCCACCTACAGTCTCCCTTGATTAAGCGAGTCCAAGTCATTGAGCGGAATCTGGCCACAATCCTGGCGGCTGTAGTGCCAGGGCCTTCAAAGCTCTCTGGTTCCACTGCTCCGGTACAGACTCTCGATGTTCCTGCATTGGCAGTGTCTGAGCGCAGGCACCAACATGCACAGAGCCTCGACCTACTCCAGTGCATGCGGCAGTATGAGCTTCCGATTCTGTACAACATCAGTACCAAGCTTTGATTTGATTTTCTACTGGGTTCTGGTTCCGATTCTTCAGTCTCTGATGCAGAGTCTCTCAATTCCAAGCCATTCCGAGATATCCCTTCAGATCTATCACAGACTATCAAGAGACGTCGGTCTCTCCCCCCCCCCCCCCCCAAGGACATGTCCTTTCAGGATTTTATCAAGGACATGGTTGTGGCTCTATTGGTGTCTATAGCCACATAATCTGTACAGAGGGCTGAGGAACCTGACATCCTTTAATATCCCTCAGCACCTAAGGAGACTGCTACACTTCCCATCCATAATATTCTTCAGAACTTGATGCTCAGGATGTGGGAAGCACCACTAACAGTTCCATCTATCAGCAGAAGATTGGATACTATAGAGTTCCTCCTTCCCCAGAATTTCAGAAGCCTCAATTGCTACACTATTGTATGGTGGTAGAGTCTGCCATGAGGAGGATTAAGAGCTTAAAAAAACACTCATCGGTTTCCCTGGGCAGTGAATCCAGAACACTTGATCCGTTTGGCCGGAAGGTTTTCTAGGCTATCATGCTCTGTTCCAGGATCAGCTCTTACATACGGTACATAGGCATGTTCTTACAAGATGTATCAAAAGACTTGTCTGAATTCACTTGTTTGCTTCCAAATGACAAGTAGGCCCTACACCGGGCCTTGGTATCTCATGCTCAGAATACTTCAAAGTTTCTGACCAGAGCAGCTTTTGATGCATTTTTGAGGCACAAGCATAGCAGCCGCAGCCTGCACTGGGGCAAGACTAACAGCTTGGTTACAAGCCTTTGATCTTGAACAATGGGTTCAAGATAAGCTGGCAAATATTCCTTGTAATGGGGAGAATCGTTTTGGGAAAGGGTGGCGAGAAAAAGCCAGAGAAATAGAAACTGATGATCTCACTGTGAAGAGATTATCCAGGAAAACAGCTGACCCTATTAAGAAAAAGGTCTCAGGCAAGAAGTCTTTTTATCCCAAACAGTGGAAGTTTTACCCTTCCTGTCCCTCTTATTCTTCCTACCAGGCCTCACAGTTCTCACTTCCTCTGCAAAGAGGCGGTCTATATTTGGACTTTCACGATAGCTCATCAGATTCTTCTCCGAGCTGTTTATCTCTCGGGGGAGAAGAATCTGCTAGCCAACAAACTCGGCCTTATTCTTCACCCACAGGAGTGGATGCTTCATCTAGAGACAGCCCAACGCTTGTTCCGTCTATGGGAAATGCCCATTATTGACCTTTTTGTCACTCCAGCAAATGCCTAACTCCCTCACTTCTGTTCGATGACCCTGTCACCACAGAGCGAGACCTCCGATCCTTTCCTGCTTCAGTGGGGCCAGGGTCTGCTCTATGCATTCCCGCCACTTCATATGGTGTCGAAGACACTCTTCAATTTGCTATTAGACAGAGGGAGAATGATTCTGATTGCCCCATTCTGACCACATCAACCCTGGTTTCCTCTGCTACTTCAGCTGACGCAAGGATAACCTCTCCATCTGGGGCATGCCCGCAATCTCCTCTCACAAGACTAGGGGTCGCTTCTGCATCCCAACCTGAAAGCCTTACAATTGACAGCATGCTGCTGAATGCTTCGTCTTGTCTCACCTACACCCCCAAGAGGATGTAACAGAGATCTTACTCTCTTCCAGAAAAGATTCTACTAGGCATATGTATGCTTTTAAATGACATAGTTTTTCCCTCTGGTGTTCTCAGAGAATCCTCAATCCTTTTACTTGTTCTGTGGCAAACTTGCTCCAATACCTCCTTAATCTCTCCACATCAGTCTTTGCTTTTATTTTGTCTTTGTGCTCCCATATTGTCTGGGGAAGTTTCTTCTTTTCGCCTGCTCAGACTTATCTCCCAGAGTCTCTTCTCATTCACCTTTGGCAGATCTCCTGTCTTGTCTTTATATTCCTGTTCCCTTACTTCCTCTCTACCCTATGGAAGCTATTCCTGTGCTCTGGGGCAGACGTCCTGACAAGTTGCCTCGTACACGATTTCGGTGTCCCTCTAATCTTCGTCCTTGCTTAATTTCTACCACTCCTCTCCTGTCTTCTTTACCATCTACCTCCTCTAAGTCTCTCCTCTCATTCGGCTTAGTCAACTGTCAGACCTTACGCAGCAAAACTCTCCTTATCCAGGATCTTGCCCTTAGGTCCTCTTTCGACCTCCTTCTTCTGACTGAGACGTGGCTTAGGGACGGGGAGGATGCCCTCCTCACCCGCTGTATTCCCCCCCCCCCCCCGGTTTTTCTGCGGTCTCCACTCCACGTCTAGGTAAACCCGGTGGCGGTGTGGCCGCTCTGATACGGCCCACCCTCTCCTTTACTCAGCTTTTCCACCCATCGCTCCATTACCCAGAAGCCTTTCTGCTCCACCTCCACACTTCCCCCCCCTATGCATGTGCTCCTTATTTACTCCCCCCCCCCGCTCTTCGCCCTGAGCTTTGGGATTCCCTTCTCTTGACTATCACGGATCTTTCTCTCGCTTTCCCCCATCTACTCATTGCCGGGGATTTCAATTTACACTTGGACTCGCCCACTTCAACCAGGGATCTCTCCTTTATCTCTCTCCTACAGGATCTATCCCTCGTGCAACATGTTCCTTTCCCTACTCATCAGGCCGGGCACACCCTGGACCTATTCCTAACATCATCCTCTTCCTCTCTTGCACTTTCTAATCTTTCCTCTATGCCTCTCCCTTGGACAGACCATGTCTGCCTCTCTGTCTTGTGCTCTCATTCACAGGGGCCTCACTCTTCCTCCCCCTCCCCCTTCTCCTCTTCTTCTCCTCCCTCTACCCCTCTTCCTCCGCGGCTTTCCCGTGCCCTTCCATCTCTCACCATCCATCAATTTCCCACAGCAACCGAACTTCTACCCTCTGACTTTTCCCTCCTCTCTCCCAACTCCCAAGCTACCCTCTGGTCAACAGCTCTTTCAACTGCTCTTGACCGTATTGCCCCTCTGCGCCCTCAGCCGTCCCACCGCCGCCCCACGCATCCCTGGTATCATGGGGGTCTACGGCTCTTACGCACGCAGCTTCGCAGAGCAGAGCGACTGTGGCGTAAGAGTCCTTCACCCACCTCATTTACATTCTTTAAATCTAGTTACTCCCACTACCGCTCTTCCGTCCATCTCGCCAAACGCACATTTTTCTCTAATGCCATTCTGAATGCCCCAAATCAGACGGCACCTTTATTCCACCCTCCGGTTTCTTACCTCCCTTCACTCCCCAGCCTCAGCTCCTCCAGTCCCTCCCTCTCCTCAGCCCTCCCTTCTAGCTGCCTGCTTCAGCAATAAGATCTCCTCTTTGAGAGCTTCTTTACCTTCCTGCCCTGCTCCGATTCTCTCTCCTCCCCCTTCTGCCTCTCCCCCGCCCATTTCTCAAACCTCCCACTGTTGGGCATCCTTCTCACTGATCACTCCCCCTGAACTTCACCATCTCATCTCTTCCTCAAAGAAGACTTCCTGCTCTCTAGATCCCATTCCTTCCTCCTGGCTTCTGGAATCCTCACTGGGTCTCCTTCCCTATATTCTTACTATGTTTAACTCCAGTCTTTCTACAGGGTCCTTCCCCCACTCCTGGAAACATGCCTTAATTCGCCCCCTCCTTAAAAACCCTTCACTTGATCCCTTGGTTCCCGCCCACTACCGTCCTGTCTCCAACCTTCCCTTTCTCTCAAAGCTCCTAGAGAAATTCGTCTTTGCACAACTTTCACATCACCTTGATTCCACCAATTTTCTCCACCCTCGTCAATCGGGTTTCCATCAGGGTCACAGTGTCGAAACTATTCTTCTTGCCTTTACTAACGCACTGCATGTAGCTCATGATCGTGGTGATATCTCGGTGGCGGTTGCACTTGATCTTTCTGCTGCTTTTGATCTAGTTGACCACTCCCTCCTTCTTCTTCGTTTACAGGAAGTGGGTCTCTGTAGTACTGTTCACCGCTGGTTCCACTCTTTTCTTTCCTCTCGTTCGTGTGCAGTTCTGTCACCTTCCTCCTCTACCCCTCCCTCGGACTCCTTACATAAGAACATAAGATATGCCATACTGGGTCAGACCAAGGTCCATCAAGCCCAGTATTCTGTTTCCAACAGTGGCCAGTCTAGGTCATACGTACCTAGCAGTTTCCCCAGTTTCCCTCTTTCCTGTGGGGTTCCTCAGGGTTCTGTCCTGGCTCCCCTTCTTTTCAACCTTTTCTTAGCCCCCTTAGCCCTCTTAATTCAACAGTCCGGATTATCTGCCTTTCTCTATGCTGACGACATTATTCTGCTTCATCACACCTCCCCTTCCTGTCCTGACCTTTCCGCGTTAAACTCCTGTCTTTCCTCTGTGGCTGATTGGTTGACTCGTAATTGTCTTCACCTTAATCTCACCAAGACTATTGCTATCTGGTTCTCTCACAACAGCCCACCCCCCACACTGGCCCCTTCCTTCTCTGGCTCTCCTGTTCCTTTAGTCTCCTCCTTTCGTTATCTTGGGGTTCACTTTGATTCTGACCTATCTTTCCATGCTCATATATCACATGTCACCAAATCCTCCTTCTTCTTCCTCCGACAAATCCATGCAGTTCGCCCCTTCTTATCCCCTTCAGCTCTTACCACTCTGCTGCTGTCTTTGGTTATATCACGGGTTGATTTCGCAAACTCAATCTTTGTCGGCCTTTCTAAATCCCAACAGTCCCGCTTACAACGGATTCAGAACACTGCTGCCCGTCTGGTCACCCATTCTTCCCCCCGTGATCACATAACACCCCCTACTATTTCGTCTTCATTGGTTGCCCTTTCCCCACAGTGCTCATTTCAAGCTGCTTATCCTGGTTCATAAAGCTCTTCATACAGGCACCCCTCAATACTTAACTGACCTTCTTTCCTTTCACTCTCCTAGGTACACCCCTCGCTCCTTCCACCTTAACCGCCTCACTCTTCCCTCCCCTTCCCGTACCCACCTACAATCTACTCGTTCTTCTGCTTTCTTTTTTGCTGGCCCCGCCCTCTGGAATTCCCTCCCCTCCTCACTCCGCCTGGAACCTCATCACCCCACTTTTAAACAGAACCTGAAAACCCACCTCTTTTCCCTGGCGTTTGATGTCCCCTCTCCCTTCGTGTGAATCCCACTTGCCCTGTCCTCTGCTTTCCTCGTGTTTGTTCTCCTTTATGTTTTGGTCTTGTCTCTCCTGTTTTATTGCTTTTCTATCAAGAATTTGTATTTCCTTTCCATTTCGTTGGCTTTGGCCTTCTTTTAAATTTGGTTTTATTGTACACCGCTTTGCCTACCACTGAAAGGCGGTTTTTATCAAATGAAATAAAACATAAACATAAACATCTGGACTAAAATCTAATTTAGTGAGAGTTCATCTAAGTGCAATCTCTGCCTCTCACTGCCCAATTATGGATCATCCAATTTCTTCACATCCACTTGTGATGCATTTTATGCATGTCCTTCTCAACGAAACCGCCAGTCTGACATCCTTCTGTAGCCTAGGACCTCAATGTTATAGCACAACTGCTAAAACCTCCCTTTGAGCCTCTAGTTTTCGCTTCACTAAAATTCCTTACTTAGAAAGTCATTTTTCAGATTTTTCTGATTCTGCCTGTCAAGTTAGTGAGTTGCAAGCTCTCATGGAGAACGCTTCCTACATTCTTTTCCACTTTGATAAAGTGGTCCTTTGGACTCATCCTAAATTCCTACCAAAGGTGGTTTCTCCTTTCCACCTTAATCCATTTCTCTGCTGGTCTTTTTTCTAAGACCTCGTTCTTCTCGGGCGTTAAACACGCTTGATTAAAAAAGGAGTTCTCGCTTTCTTTCTTGAAAGAACTTGGGGTCATTGTAAATCCTCAACTTTTTGTATTCTTTGACCCTAGTCACCTCGGTCGCCCGGTATCCAAAAGGACCCTTTCCAACTGGATTGCTGATTGCATCTCTTTTGCATATACACAGGTTGGTTTTTCCCTACAGGGACATGTTACCGCCTACAGTGTCCAAGCGATGTCCGCCACAGTTGCCAACCTACGCTTTGTCTCCATTTCAGAGATTTGCCGAGCAGCCACATGGTCTTCTCTACATACCTTTGCTGCCCATTACTGTCTCAACAAGGACTCTGCCCCAGACACCCAATTTGGCCAAGGCATCTTACAACATCTTTTTGGACTTTAACTACGCTTTCTCACACCATACTTGGCCGATTAGCTGGAGAGTGTGCCCAAGAGGCGGAGTCTGGCAGATCCTTGCTTTGTCCTCCTGCAGCCTCAAGTTTCCTCCCTGTGCGTTCGGGTCTACACGAACCTTCAGAGTTGTTGAGAGCTGGGGAATCCCATATGTGAAGACTGATTTCCTGCTTGTTCCTGGAGGTAGTTACTCACCTGTAACAGGTGATCTCCGGGAGCAGCAGGAATCAAGTCTTCACATCCCCCCTGCCTCCCCTTGGAGTTGTGGATGAGATTAACATTTCTTTTGTATTTCATTTTGGTTTTGCTACAGAGTTTTCTTATGGCTATATATCTGACTGAGGAGAACTGTTGGGAAGGCAGGCACACATGCGTAGAGGGATGCTATCAAAAGCATTCCTATTGGATGCTGGGGAGTGTTCCCGCATGGGGCTCCGTCGTTGCCGACGTCACCCATATGTGAAGACTGATTCCTGCTGTTCCCAGAGATTACCTTTTACAGGTGAGTAGCTATGCTTTCTGATGGTGCCAGACTGGTCTCAAAGGTATTGGTATGCAGATCTTGTCTGGCTGGCAGTGGATGAGCTGTAGTGCCTTCTGATAGCGAACAATCTAATCCTATAAACATTAAGCCTGGACCTCTGTTAACCTGGCCACATTGTTCCCTTTGTAATAACTCCCCCAAAGTATGTTACTCTCCAATGCTGGAAATGAGCCTGTCTCCATGGTTTCCTCTAATATTGCTTTTTATCTTAATCTAACAACCTTAGATTCAAAATAGGTTGCCAGTTGTCCAACGATGGCCTCTGTTGTAACTTGGAGGGCTTAACCTCATTCGCTGCCAGTAATTGGTTTGCAGTCTTAAATAGCATTTTACCATTTTGTCTGTCCATTATTTGTTTTGTATAAAAATGTTATTTAGTCTGAACTATTGCTTTCCTATGCTAGCTAATATAATCTTTCCAATCTAGCTTAAATTTCTTCAGTCTTGAAGCTCTTTAAGCTCTCTCCAGTTCTGTAATTTTCTTTTTTCATCTGAAATAAATCTACTGTTACTATGGGGATGCTTTTTTCGTAAACTGTCTAAACCTCCTTAAAGGAGCCAACTTATTCATTTCCATAGTCATCGTAGAATTCCATCTTTGAGTTGCAGTTCCTCAAATTTGCTAGCAATAGTCTTCATAAATTTGTCAGTATCAAATTTTCCATCCTAACACCACTTATTACGATTTTCATTGTCATTTTATGTTCTTCTAAATACAGTTTAAATTGCACCAAATTATCCAACCAAATCACAGAGGTGGTTATACAATCCTTCATCCTACAATCATCTTTCATATTAGAAATAAATAGCGCATTCAATGTGAGAAACATTTGTAAGGCAGCTCCTGTTTTTAGGCGCTAATAGCGGTGTATAAATGTTGGTATTTTATTCATTTATACATCTAAGTGGCCATATAAGTGCATAAATGACCTCTTATAAAGTACCAGACAGTGTTAAAATATACAAAGCATGGGTGCTGTAAGCAAGTACACACGATCATGAAATATAGTAATTTACTCAAAATGTACTTGTATTCATTTGCACCAGTTCTTTTTTTGTAATTTAGATTTTTATTGGCACACGTCAAAATACACAACACATAACATGTAACCATAACCCCCCCAAATATAAACCATTATACATTCCATACTTCATCTGCAGATTTGAGAGATCCCCTCTCTCGGTGTGTACCCTATTTTCCACCCTGTATACTCTATGCAATTTCCCCACCAACATAAAGTGGCACTTCCGAGGACCCCCCCCCCCTCTGAAGTCCTCCCGCCTTCATTCATCGATTAGCATCTGCCTACCGAACTGGTACTCTGCGAAGTTATAAACACAGGCATACAAAAACGATGTGTTCCCCCCCTCCCCCGCCACCCCTGTAGAAAACTCCCACCCTCCCAGCAATAACACTCTACATCATACAACATAAAGCCTTCAGACATAGAAGACATAAAGCCTTAACTCTACACTAGAATCATGGTAAATCATACATACAATTCACTCCCAAAAGGGAAAGCATATCATAAATAACAGATATAGATATTAACAACAGATGCTGACTTGAACACCCATCTCAATACTGATACAATTGGGTTGAATGGGTAGACGTTTAGTCCGCGCCCTTACCGTTGTACTGACCCCTCCCTCTCCACTGTGCAACCCCCCTACCCGCCACTGCTCATACCTCTCCCACACCCTGTTATACCTTTTGATATCATGTTTTCGATGTGCTTCTATTGCACAGAAGCTCCTAAGCTGCTCCATTCTCCCCACCACCTCCGCTAATGTGGGGACACCCGTTTTCTTCCACCAACGGAGAAGGCTCATCCGGCCTGCGATTACACAGTACCCCTGTAGTCTACCTAATTCACCCCCTTCCCCCCCCCCCCGCCCCCTCATTTAATATCACCATACTGGGAATGAAAAGCTCCTTCACCCTCGTAATATCCACCGTAAGCCTTTCCACCCCCATCCAATATTCCCGTACAATAGAGCAACTCCAGACCATATGTAGCAAGTCTCCTCTGGCCCCACACCCCTTCCAGCAAAGGTCCGGACTGTCTGGGTACAAAGCATGAAGCCACACCGGGGTCCAATACATTCTCAGCCTTAACTTATAGCTATTTTCCAGCATTGCTGTCCCCGGGGCCAATTTATGAGTCCGAATATAAATACTTTCCCACTTCTCTGAGTCCCACTGCCCTCCCAACTCCTCCTCCCACTGCAGCTGGCCACGTATGCCCCCCTGCTTAAGTTCCCCCAAGAGTTTATATAGCTTTGAGATTGTCCGAGTAGGCAATCCATTACTCCCCATCATCTCCTCAAATGGTGTAGGCTTCGACACATTTGCACCAGTTCTAGGGCCTGGTGTAAGCAGTTGTGCCTTAATTTAAGGTACATTCTCTGCTATATATGCTAGTATCTTATAAAGACAAGTCGGCACCTACTTCCCTTTATAATATAGGTATAATTTAAGTGCATTAGCAAGGAACCCAGTTATAAAACTCCTCTGTAGGTCCATCTTAGTGAGTAAACTCAGTATTTTTCAAATCAAGACTCAAACTGCATGGTAGAAAGGAACTAAAGAGCCTCACCATCCACTACACTGTCGAAATAAAGTATCAAATATCAAATCGTCTAAAACCATCAGAACTGAATCTTTATGACCGCGATGAAATTTGATAACTCCTCAGGAAATTCTGAGCTTGGTGTAGGTGGTCTGTAGTAAATGAACACTCCAAATGCATGCTTACACTCCCAAAAAAAACAACATACATTCCTTTTGATGATGAATAATCTACAACCTTTAAAGATGGCCTAAATGTCATTGCTTGCAATTCCCCCTCTCTTTTTTGCTCAAGCATTGATATTGTTCCATCTTAAAATATTAGAGACCCAAATCCATGAAGAAAGGCTCACTCTTCATTCTAGCCAAGTTTTTATAGTGAACATAAAAGCAATCTTATTTTGAATCAAGCAGTTGATACGAAGATTTTGTTTTATTACATGAAGAGATGTTAATCAATGCACACATGTTTTGTTTATTTGATAGACTTCTTCTAGAGGTTTTAAGATAGTTTCCCTGCACGTAATTATGAATACATAGTTTACTTACCAGTAGTGGTAGGTCCTGTCCCGGCACTTCTTCAGGATTCAAGATCCCCTGTGCTTGGCTAGGGACAACTTAAAAAAAGGCGTGCTTTGAAATAGTCTATGAATGGCAGTATAACAGAGCTGTTTCCATACATTGTGAGCTGAGGTAGCTAAAAGCTGAATCGGTTGCAGTTTGCCTTGATGGATATAAAATAGAATGTCATATGTCTTTTGCAGGGAAAGTGAGGTTACTTACCTATAATGGGGGTTCTCCATGGACATGTTGGCCACATCTGGTGATGTCATCTGATGCGCCATAGACTGAAGTGCTCTTCCAGTGCCTAGGTGACCTTACCTCTGAGCCTGTCCCTAGCTAGTTCAGTTCAGTAAGTCCCCAAGCAGCATCATTGCAAGCTAAATCAACAGATATAATAGCCTTGGCTTAATCTCCATAAGGAAAGGAATGGAGAATATATCCAGGGATATTGTAATGCCTCTATCGTTCCATGGTGCGAATGCACCTTAAATATTGTGTGCAATTCTGATCGCTATATCTTAAAAAGGATAAAGCAAAACTAGAAAAGGTACAGAGAAGAGCTACCAAAATAGTAAATAGGATGAAAGAATAGCCCTATGAGGAAAAGGTTAGGGCTTTTCAACTTGGAAAAGGATGGCTGAGGGGAGATATGATAGAGGTCTATAAATTAATGAATGGAATAGAACGGGTAAACATAGATTGGTTGTTTACGCCATCAAAAAGTAGGAGGACTAGGTGACATGCAATGAAGCTACAATGTAACCCATTTAAGACTAATAAGAGAAAATATTTTTTCACTCAATGCATAATCGAACTCTGGAATCTGTTACCGGAAGATGTAGTAAAAGCTGTTAGTGTACTTCAGTTTGAAAAAGGTTTGGACAAGTTCCTAGAGAAAAGGTACATAAACCATTATTAGAGAGGATCTGGGAAATCTACTGCTTGCCCCCAGGCATTGTGGAACCTGTGTGCCTTCTTGTGAACCTGCCAGGTACTTGTGACATGGGTTGGCCACCTTTGGAAACAGGATATTGGGTTGATGGGCCTTGGTCTGACCCACTATGGCATTTCTTATGTATGTTCATGCTCGGTCCAATTTCTGGGCGATGTGCGGTCATTCTCATTCCAGGAGAGATGGGTAGATGTATGGCTGACTTATCCTGTTGTCCACGGAGAACCCCCATTACAGATAAGTAACCTCACTTTCTCCATGGACAAGCAGGATGAGTCAGCTGCAGCTGATGACTCTGTAGCTGTGGCCCATAGCCAAATGTTTGCTGCTGTGGATGAAGGAGACGGATGACCAAGACAAAGCCAAAGGTGGGTTTTTGTTGGCATGCACGGAATGGGGATGATGCAGGCATCGGAAAATAGCCAGCATCTGGTACAAAAATGTGTACAAAAATAGTACAGCATCTGGTACAAAAAGAGGGCCCTTTGGCACAGCCCTTAGGCAACGGCCCTCTCCTAAGTCACTCAAGATTCAGACAAACGATTCCTCAGCATTTTTTTTAAAGAAACTAGCACTCTGGAGCTCCCCTAAGGTTGAGCGCTCGGCAGCAACACAATCAGCTTACCCATCTCAGCAAGTATATTTCACCTGTTAAGATCTAATTAAAGTACCCATCCATCCTTGCGACAATTAACAGTATTTGTAACCCTATATCTGCTACATACTTCTCTGATGCACTGATGCCAGTAGCTTTCACATACGTATACTATTTTTCATTAATTTATGCTTAATTACATACTGTCGTCAGTATTCATTAATTCTTTTCTCTCTTGTATACTGTTGTCAGTTTACAATAATAATTTCATTTCTTGATTTCATAATACTGTTGTCAGTAACCAACTACTTGATTCCATATACTGTTGTCAGTAGCTAACTACTTGATTCTTATATTGTTGTCAGTAACCTGCATTTTTACAGTCATCGGAAGCTCCAGTATGAACTATAAAAAAATGCTACTGTTTACCTTGAATCTCACCTTATACATTGTCAGCCTACTATTCTCTCTCTACCCCCTCCCTGCTAACGCCTTCACCCCACCATTGAACCTCCCGGAGTTTTCATACATTCATGTTATCCCTCATCATCAGAGACATAACACTCATCAACTATTCTTAGGAAATGCTAAGATAAATCACCACAGACTGATTCAGATAAAGACATCTTCTAAAACCGACCACATAAATACAGTTAATGCTTTCACACACATATCCCTCATCCTCATCAATGCTAGGTCAGTTAGAAATAAAACACCTATCATAACTGATCTAATTAATACAGAAAACCCAGACCTATGTATTACTGAGACATGGTTAACAGAATCTGACTCAGTCCTGTTAAATCAATTAAAAGTGCAAGGATACTCCATCTTCACCTGCAATAGGAACCATATAAGAGGAGGAGGTGTTCTTATATTAGCTAAATCTAATCTCGGATTATCCTCTACTTTATGCGAAAGCCTTGATGACACAAATATACTCAAGATTGAAAATAAGGACATAGCAATCTGCTTGATATACAGACCTCCGACTGCAAGTAATCAAAATGTTGACACCATTCTAGAATCGGCTTGCAATTCTACAATAAGGAAACCCCTCATCATGCTAGGTGATTTCAACCTTCCATCTCTCTCTAACAATCAAGAAACATCTTTCTTAGAAGCGATGGAAGAAATGGGCTTCAAGCAAACAGTTAACCAACCAACTCACACCAAAGGAAACACTCTCGACCTAATCTTCATTCCTACCCATTACACAACCACATCTCATTTTGTCTCACCTTCCACAACTCAAGTCCCATGGTCTGACCACTATCTGATTAGGTTCTCTTTCCACCTCCCACAGTACACCAAAGCACCCCTTGTCAATCTACAACAAGGTCAAAGATTTCGTCCATTCAACAGGGAAGAGTTTCTTGAATCAGTACTCCCTAGATTGGATCCTTATATCTATAACCTTGATGACGCAATATCCAGCTGGAATTCCATTATTGGATCCGCATCAGAACCATATTCAACAAAGATTCGCCATAAAATGAGAAAAAATGAAAAATGGTATACTATTGAACTCGCAATTCTGAAGAAAGGTCTTAGAAAAATGGAATCTACTTGGAGAAGGAAAAAAACTCACGAACTCAGAATACAATATTTCTCACTACTCAAAGATTACAAGGATGCGATTAATAACGCTAAAAAACAATATCACTCTAAAACTTTATCTAAAGCTATTAATCGTCCTAGAGAACTATTTGAGATTGTCAAATTGTTAACCAAATCCCCATCCAACAATTCCCACAAAATTTGTATTAGCCCGCAAATACTTGCTGATCACTTTGCAAATAAACTCAAACTTAACAGCCATTTCAACCCACCTAGCCTATCTCTTCCAGATAATAACCACCTGGAATGGAAAGCCTTCCACCCAACAAACTCCTACTTCAGACAATCTCCAACCTAAATACAACAACCTCTCTTCTTGATCCTTGTCCAGTGACTTGGATAAAATCAACAAAAACAGAACTTGCCTCAGACTTACTGAACATAGTAAACCAATCTCTTCAACAAGGACGTATAGCAGATGTCCTCAAAAGGTCAGCAATTTGACCGCTGTTAAAAAGCAGAGCTCTAGACGGCAATGACCCAACTTCATATCGCCCCATTGCAAGTATTCCATTTCTTGCCAAGATTATTGAAAAGATTGTGCAAATACAACTGCAAGATTATATAGACTCATCAGCTCCATTAGATGAACATCAATATGGATTTCGCCCATATCATGGTGTAGAAACGCTCCTAACAGCACTATTTGATACAATCATCAGAGGTATCGATAATGCCAAGCGAGCCTTCATTCTCATATTCATTGATATTTCCTCGGCCTTTGACACTGTAAAACCATATCACGCTCATCTCTAGACTCTCTCAAATAGGCATCAAAGATAAAAACCTTGAATGGTTCATATCCTATTTTACTAACCGGACCCAGTATGTGCAAATAGATTGAAATGCCTCATCCCCATTTCCACAAGAACAGGGCATCCCTCAAGGCTCTGCCCTTTCGGCACTTTTGTTTAATCTCTATCTTCAACCCATCTGTTCCATATTTAAACGCTTCAAAATCAACTACCACATCTACACGGACGACATCATGTTATACTCGCCATTTGATGTGTCCAACCCGGATTATAGCAACATATGTCGTTGCCTCACTGAAGCTGAGCTGTGGCTGAAATCAATGAATATGAATATTAATTTTAAAAAAACAGAAGTTCTATTTATAACAAGAAACACAAGCTTCACTCCCCCACTTGAAATCAACATTGGAAAAAACTCTCTCCCAGTCAAAGATGAGATCAAATACTTGGGAGTCACTCTAGATAAGACCCTCAGCCTCACCAAACATATAAAACAATCTGTAAAAACAATATATTTCAAATTAAGGACAATCCAACAACTTAGACCAATGATAGATAACACTGATTTCAGAACCGTAGCACAAACACTTATAACACCACATTTAGACTACTGTAATGGTATTCTTCAAGGGACCTCTAAGAAAAATATTCACACACTTCAATTAGCCCAAAATGTCACCGCAAGGATTATCTATAAAACGAAACTATCAGATCATATATCTCCGATTCTCTACGCTCTCCATTGGTTACCCGTCTCATGCAGAATCATCTACAAGTCCTTAGTCAATATGTTTAAGATCTTTAATAATATAGCACCATCTTTCTTATCTACGCTCATCAACATCCCACATGAAAATAGATCAAGAAGAAAAAAAAAACCTTCACACGATACAAGTCCCTGATTCTATTCGAAAGACAAGTCAGAAGACAAGTAACACAGCTTTCTCATTCTTCGCCCCTACGTTATGGAACAACCTCCCAATTGAAATCAGATAAATCAAGGACCTTCAATTATTTAGAAAAAATCTAAAACCCCATCTATTTACTCTGTACTACAATAACCTCCAAATTGAAGATAATCCTAACTCAGAGAAAAACACCGATCATCAGTCACTCACTGACCCTACCTAGACAAGGCATAAAATCTTTCCCACACATTCACATTTCTCACCTAGATTAAGCTTACTCTTTGAACGCAATTGCTTGTCGCTAATGTGAATAACTGCAATTTAATATAAATATATCCCTTTACTGTTGACATATTTATGTTTTAAAACATTAACTAATTCATACCCAGTTCAAACGTTCCTACCTCTCATGTTATCTCATTGTATTTTGAGTTACATTTAATAGTTGAATGTTCTTTGTTCTAAATCTGTTCTATGTAAAATAATAGTACTCTATTATTAAAGTTTGTTACCTGTAAACCGCCACTGATCTCTGGAAGTGGCGGTATAGAAAAGATGTATGTATAAATAAATAAATGTACAGCAATAGCAGTAACAGTATCGTAATGCAAGCAAGTTGAAGAGTCCCAGAAAGGCTGCTTAGACAAGGCTTAGACATCCGGGCTGTGGGAGGCACCAGCGGCAACAGTTTTAAACCAGCCGCGGGCAGGAAGAAGCCCTTCTCACTCTCAGCTCCAGCCGAGCGATTTTCCCGCTCCTACAACCTCCGGCCCAATCCGGGCTGTGGGAGGCACCAGCGGCAACAGTTTTAAACCAGCCGCGGGCAGGAAGAAGCCCTTCTCACTCTCAGCTCCAGCCGAGCGATTTTCCCGCTCCTACAACCTCCGGCCCAATCCGGGCTGTGGGAGGCACCAGCGGCAACAGTTTTAAACCAACCGCACACAAGCGCGCCCGCGCCTTGCGGGCCCGCGCCTGAGGGCCTCGCAAGAGGGCCCTTTGGCAAGGCCCTTAGGCAGAGGCACGATAGGCAAAATCTAACGGTTCCACCCCAAAAGCCATTCTACCAAAGAAGTGACTACAACTGAACTCAACAGACCTCGAACCCCATCAAACAAATCCACCATTGGTATCCAGAGACACGCGGAAGCCCTCAAGCAAGAACACCACACAAATAGCTAGAGCTCCCCTCGGGTTGAGCTCGCTTCCACTCACAATAGACGCTCTTCTTCCAAAGAATCCAAAACATCATATATCGCAGCAAGTATAATGATACCAATCGAACAAACATAACCCGATATACACAATATTACTAGACTTATACATGCTGTTCCCATGTTTACTGTGTATTACTGTTGTCAGTAACTTGACTCATATTACCAATAATTTAACTCAGTCTAGATGCTTAATCGCTATTAATGCAATACTGAAATATAACCGTCACCAATAACTCACATTGATTTACTGTTGTCAGTATATCTAACTGTATTTATTGCTGTCTATATATACACTTGCTATCAGACCTTGATTTACTGTTGTCAGTATATCTAAATGTATTGATTGCTGTCTATAATATACACTTGCTATCAGACCTTGTCCACACTTGCTATCAGACCCTGTCCACCCTCACATCTTCAACAGAACTCCAATCTTAAAGTTAAACATACAACACAACCTAAATACTAAAATGACTCTCCTAATATCAACTTCCTTCAAATTCCTATGTATATGCATCACAATCATTGCCATAATAGACATAACAAAATGCCTACAGAGCAACAATGAGAAACCAATCCCAATAATCCAAAATACAATACGTACTGAAAAACCACTGATACCATATAAAGTAGGACCATACCACAAACATAACCAATCTAGACTCATTAACATAAATATTACACAACATGGTAATACCCCTCAACCACATAATGCACCTATACACACAACTCTCTCATGTCAACTTATAAATGCAAGATCAATGAGAAACAAACTGCCTATATTCACAGACATCCTCACTGACCAGAAGCCAGACTTAATCTGTATAACAGAATCCTGGCTTACAGATTCAGACACAGTTCTCATTAACCAATTAAAAACACATGAATATGAGATTTTCCACACACACAGAACACACAAAAAAGGAGGTGGTGTCCTTATAATCATAAAGAAAAAACTCAATGCAAAACTAATAAATTCTTGTAATTCTAACAATATTGATACCCTTACAATAAAAATTAATAACCTGAGGATTTGTTTAATTTATAAACCACCTGAACAGAACATTGATATCACTGATACCTTAATTGAAGTTATGTCATCATCAACAGATGCAAACCCTGTCATCCTGATGGAGACTTTAATTTTCCCTCAACACATAGTACATACTCATCACACTTCCTTGACACAGCTACCAACATGGATTTCCATCAAATTATACAAGACCAAACACATATTAAAGGTAAAACACTTGACCTTGTCTTCCTACCAACCTCTATATACAGACTATTTGACCCTGCAACCCTTAAACACCTACCTGTGTCAGACCACTACCTCCTCAAATTTGTAATAAGATTCACCAACAACATCCAAAAAAACAACCCACGACCATCACTAATAAATAGATTTAAGAAATTTAATGAGGAGGAATTCCTTGACAACATACTTCCTAATCTATCCCCAATAACAACAAATCTTGAAGAAGCAGTAGATAACTGGAACAATATAATCCGTAAGGCAGCAGAATGTAAACCAATAGTAACAAAATGTAATAATAAAAACAATAAGACTAAAAATACAGATGCTCCATGGTATAACAACACAATTAAACAAATTAAAAAAAATCTAAGAAAATATGAAAGAGAATGGAGAAATTCCAAATCGATATCCACCCACGAAAAATACCTAAACTCACTTACAGAATACAGGAAAGCAATCGACACAGCCAAGAGAAACCATTACTCTAAAATTCTAACTAACTCTATGAATCGCCCAAGAGAACTGTTCAGTATAGTCCAGAATTTGACCAACAAAACCCACAACACACATGAAACATCTATTGACATTTCTCCTCAAGTACTAGCACAATATTATATAAACAAAACTAAACCACAATTAGAGCCCCCAAAAATATACACTGAGGTGACCCTTAACATTAACGGTACTTGGTCAAACTTTAATAAAGTAACAAAACTAACTCTCAAAACTATCATATCAAATATAAATACAACAACCTCTTACCTTGATCCTTGTCCAGTAAAATGGATAAAAAAGACTCTCCCAACACTCTCTTCCTTCATTCTTCCCATAGTTAACCTCTCATTAAAAACTGGCTACCTACCCCCAACCTTAAAGCATGTCCAAATAAGACCAATTCTTAAAAATAAGAACCTTGACAAGACTTCCCCAACCTCTTACAGGCCCATCTCAAGTATACCTTTCATGGCCAAACTCATTGAAAAAATAATCCAAATTCAATTACAAGAATTCATCGATACCATAGACCTCCTTGACGAACACCAATATGGATTTCGTCCACATCACGGAGTGGAAACTCTCCTAACAATACTCATAGACACATTAATAAGAGGAACTGATGACCCCACACAAGCATTTATATTAATCTTCTTAGACATCTCCGCTGCTTTTGACAGTGTTAATCATGCGACAATGCTAAGCAGACTCCAACACATTGGAATAACATCCAATGTACATAATTGGTTTAAATCTTACTTAACAAACAGAACTCAAACAGTGAGAATTGATAATCAAACATCAAATACTTTTAACCAAACACAAGGCCTTCCTCAAGGATCTGCGCTATCAGCACTATTATTCAATATTTACCTTCAACCAGTCTGCAACATTTTTAAACGCCATGGTGTACGATACCACATCTACGCCGACGATATTATGTTCTACCTACCATTCAAAATCCCACACCCACCAATTCAACAAATAATAAACTGCTTTAATGATCTAACAGCTTGGCTCAAAGACCACAACCTTTATATCAACTTCACAAAAACAGATATTCTCTATGTCACAAGAAACCAAACATATACACCACCAAACACCATCACACTAAATAACCATGAAATTAAAACAAAAAAAGAAATAAAATATCTAGGTGTAATACTTGATGACAAACTCAATATGGACGCACATATAAAAAACCTAACAAAAACTATACATTTCAAAATTAAGATCCTGAAACAATTACGCCCATTAATTCATCTACATGATTTCATATCGATAATACAAGCAATAATTACCCCGCACTTTGACTTCGCAAACTTAATTCTACAGGGTATCACACAAAAAAACATTAAAAAAATCCAATTAACTCAAAATATAGCGGCAAGAATTATAATGAAAATAAATCTAAGAGAGCACATTACACCTATCCTTGCTAAACTCCACTGGCTGCCTATTCATGAACGAATACACTACAAAATACTAGTTACCACCTTCAAACTAATAAATAAACTTGCCCCATCAGTACTCAATAACCTAATTTGCACAGAATCAAACAAGAGATTTCAAAGAAGTAGGAATACAAATACAATATCAATACCAAAAAGATTATAAAAAAGCCAGAAAACTAACCAATAACAGGGCCTTCTCACACTATACACCGGTGCTTTGGAATAACCTACCTGATAGCATTCGTCTACTAACCGATATCAAAGAATTTAGGAAAAAATTAAAAACACATCTATTTACCTTACATTATACACCCATGGTTGGCCAAACCACACAAATTGACACAGGATAAAAACTTGTAAGATATACACCTGTTCGATCATATAAGCACATAATATGATATCATAAGGTGATTCTCATGCGATTCAATCCATAAGTTAAAATAAAAAAAAAAATAAAATAAAAAAAATAAAAAAACTTTGTAAATTTGTATAAAGTTGATGCATTTGTATAAAGTTCTGATACATCCAACTAATCAAGATGGATGACATCACTGTTAGAATTCTTAATTATACTGTTAAATGTAAAAAGTTAACATCTGTTTCATGTAAAACGTCTAGGACATGTACTTTCATGTACCTTAACAACTTTTCTGTTCAATGTAAACCGCACTTGATACCTGGGAAAGAGCGGTATATAAATGTGTTCTAAATAAAAAATAAATAAATAAAATAAAGGCTCGATTGTGGCACAGCCATGGCCCGTACTGCCCGGCTGAAGGAGCTGTCCATCATGGTCTAGGCAGTAGTGCCTGTAGAACATGTGTACAGCTGCCCAGGTGGCCACCTTGCAGATGTCCATCACCAGTACAGAGTGTAGATTCGCAAGCATGGTGGCCATGGTGAAGAGCTCGCCCACTCCTGAGGATGTAGGTATGTAGAGTGAGTGCGTACATAGTCGAGGGTGTGGAGTCACTGTTCTGGTGAAGAGTGAGGGGCAAGGTAGAAGGTTGACAATTCAATTGTCTGGTTCATGTGGAAGGAGGAGGTCACCTTTGGCATGAAACTGGGATGGATACTGAAGGTGTCACAGTCCTGGTAGAGCTGGGTATATGGCGCATATGCAACCAGGGCTTGTAGTTCACTGACCCACCTGGCCGAGATGATGGTAGCAAGGAAGAGGATCTCCCAGGTGCTGTATTTTAGGGGGTGTGGATAGCAAGGGCTCAAATTAGTCCTACATGAGCTCAGTATAGGACAGTGTTGAGGTCCCAGGGTAGTACTGATTGTCTTACATTAGACCTCAGATTGGCTTTGCGCTTCATGAAGCGCAAGACCAGCAGATATATGAAGATGGGGGGCATTGTAGTAGACAGCGATGGCAGACAGGTCGCCCCAAACTGACACCGTCTTGAGTCCCATGCCGATGAGGCTGGTGTGGTACTGGAGGACTTGCAGGATTGGGCAGGAGCTGGGGTTGAGTCCCTCAGAGGCATACCAGGTGTCAAAGCGTTTTCATCTGAGGCTGTATGATTTCCTTGTGGATAGTCGTATGTACTTCTGTGGTTGAGGCGGAGGGATGATAGTCAACTGCTAAACTGCCAAGCAGTCGGTGCGAGCGATGGCAGATTGGGATGCAGGGCCCTGCGGCAGATGGATGGGTAAATCCTGGGTCAGATGGCATAAGTAGGAAAAACACATCTGCCTGGGCTATTGGGAGGCAATGAGGATGGCCTGCGCCCAGTCTTGGATGATCTTCTGAATAGTCTTGGAGATAGCAGAGTGGAGGGGAAAGACATATAGTTCCCCCAGTGTATATCAAATGTATTCAAGGTGACGCTGTATGAGGATGGGAGTTTGGAACAGAAGCGGGTGTACTTTGTGTTTGTCTTGCTGTTGGAAGAGCAGACTTGCAAAAAGGACATCAAGGAACTATTTGTAGGGGTCCAGCTGATGGCCGAGGCTGTCCGCCAGGTAGTTATGCACACCTGGCAGGTAGAATGCCTGCAGCATGAACTCTCTGGTGAGGGCAAAGGGCCAGAACTTGAGTGCTTCCTTGCAGAGCATGCAGGATCCCTTGCTTGTTGACGTATAACATGGCTACTTGGCTGTCATCTGGATTAGGATGGTATTGGCCATGATCCAGTGGTTGAAGGCCCATAATGTGTACATGATCGCATGCAGTTCCAAGAAGTTGATGTGGTGGCTGCGCTCCTTCATGGTCCAGGCACCTTCTTTGAGGTGTCCGTCATGATGTTGCAGCTATTGGAGCGGCCTGTCCCCGAGAGATTCTCAGGTTGTGCCCACCAGGCGAATGACTCCCTTGCCTTTGGATCCAGTGGAATGTGACTCAACCGTGTTTGAGTGTGTTGCTTCCAGTGTTTGCGCAGGTGTCATTGAGGGTGACGCATATGAAGTCCGGCTAGGGGTAGGACTTGGGTGGTTGCAGCCATGTGGCTCAGGAGGTGCAGCAGTGTCCTGGCGGTGACATGACTGGCTGATGAAACCTTCAGGGCCAGCAAGGTGATGATGTCCACTTGTAGTGTGGGCAGGAACGCCTCAGACTAGGTGATTGTGATGTCTGCTCTAATGAACTCCAAGTGCTGTGTGGGTTGGAGACATGACTTCTGGAAGTTTATGAGGAAGCCAAGTGATGAAGGCAACGTGACCGTCTGCTCAAGGGACATCTGGACCTTCTGTTGTGAGGGTGCTGCAAGGAGCTAGTCATCTAGTTAGGGCAAAACATAATCCAAACTTGTGGAGGTGTGTAGTTGCCAAAACAATATATTTGGTGAAAACTCTCAGGGCAGGAGAGAGTCTGAATGGAAGCACCCTGCAATGATAGTGTCTGCCAAGCACATGGAAGTATAGATATCTCCCATGGGCCTGGTGGATAGGAATGTAGGTGTATGCAACCTGTAAGACTAGCGATGCTATCCAGTCATTTGTTTGTATAAATGGAAGGATAGAGCCTAAAGAGTACACTTGGAACTTTTCTATGTGTAAGAACTTGTTCAAGTTGCTGGGGTCGAGGATGGGGTGGATGCTGCTGGACGTCTTGGGAATCAAGAAGTACCTGGCGTAGAAGCCATGGTTGACCTTTTCTGGGGAAACAGGTTCTGTTGCCCTTGATGCTAGACTAGAGTGGGCTTCTGCGGTCATGGCAGGGAGGAGCTGTGGTGGTGTCTTGTTGGAAGGGATGGTGTGTTGGTGTGTGGGGTAGCAGAGAAACTGATTCGGTAGCCCCTGGCGACAATTTCTAGGACCTTTGTCCACTGTAATAGTCTTTTGGGCATCCAAGAAAGTTGAGTGTCGTCCCTCTACTAGAAGGTCTGCTAGGTGCAAGTAGTCAAAAAAAAAAAAAAAAGTGCTGTTTTTGGATGAGGAGGTGGTCTGTTTTTGTTGCCTTCAATCCCTCTGGTGAGGCTTCTGTTGGTAGGATGAATGGTGAGCTGGTTGCAGCTTAAAACATTGCAGCTGTCACGGTTATAGAAGCTGTATTGAGAGGAGGCTGGTTTTCCTGGGCCTTCCGGTAGCTGGAGCTGTGCTCCAGGCCCTCTGCAGGGAGAGTCTGAAAAGTGGTGCATTGGTATTTTAACTCATCCTTTACTTTGTCACCGAAGAGGTTGTCCCCTGTGCAGGTGGCATTGGCTATGTGGTCATGGGTGTCCTTCCTCAGGCCAGATGCCCGGAGCCAGGCCATGCATCTAGTAGCGATGGCTGCATGTGCTGTGCTGGCTGCAATGTCAAAAGCATGGAAGGCTGAGCGGATGAAGTATTTACCACATTCTGTTAGGTCCACAAAAGCGGTTGAAGTAGTTGCTTTGGACTCTGGGTGTAGTGAGTCGACAGTGCTTCAGAGCCTGTCCAGTGGGGCATCCTGAAAGAGGATCTACCAAAACTGGTAAGCAGCAATCTTTTGCGTTTAGCATTGCCCCTTGGAAGGTCGTCTTTTTAAAGTCATCCAGAAGCTTGTGGTCCTTACTCTGAGATGTATTTGAGTTGGTGCAAGAGGCCTTGGCACACTTCATAGCAGACTGGATAACTATGGATTGGTGTGGAAGCCGTGACCTCACCAGTCTAGGGGCGGGCTGCAGCTGGTACTTCATTTCAAGCTTCCTGGAACAGGTAAGCCCAGATGCAGGGGTCTGCCAGATTTTCAGCAGGCGCTCCTGGAGCAGCTTGTGGATCAGTAGGGCCACCAGCATTCTTGGGGTGTCGGAGTATTTGAGCATTCCCAGGACTTCATTCCTCAGGTCCACCATGTTGGTCGGGGTGAGGAAGAGCTGAGATGCCAGCCTCTGCAGAAACTTAGGGTATATGAGGTCTTCTAGCAGTGAAGGAGAATGTTGGGAGCCAGGCGAGATTAGTGATAGGCTCCTTCCATGGAGCCATGTGTGCCCGTTTTCTCCTCTCCGCTGTCCATCATCAAGAGGTCAGGTGAGAAATGTGATGGAGAAGGTGGCATATGCAAGTTCCACAATGGTTCCAAGTTAGGTGGCTGCATCGGACTGGGAGCGGTGGGTGCCTGTGTCAGTCGAGGGGCATTTTGCTCCAGGAACCAGGAAAGGAGATCTAGGACAGCCGTTGGTGTGTTATAGCTGTTCTGTCTTCTGTGGCCAATGCATTGCCACTCCGTGTGCCGGTGTTCAGTCTGTCGGATCTGTACAGCTTACAAGATGGAGTGCTGAGGGCTGCGGGTGCTAGGGGATGATTGCTGGCATAGACGGTCCCTGGTTCTGTGGTATCTTTTGGTCTGGGGGCTGTAGGGGTTGCTGCTGCTGCACCTCCTTTGCCTCTTGTGGCTGTGAGGGCTGCCCTTTCTTCTTGTCCCATCTCCACGGCATTAGCTGCTCTTGTGCCAGTGAGCTCATGAAGGGATTGGTGCCTGGGGGGGGGAGGGGGATTCAAAGGAGTGCTTCCGGTGTGGAGAGGAGAGTGTTCTGTGCTGCCATGGTGCCTCCCAGTGGGAGTGGAGTAAAGTGGTGCCATGTATGGAAGAGGCATGCCTGACACCATTTTGATCTGGCTGGGGCACACTGCTGGGGCTTAGTTCAGCAGCTCTGGCGGGCTGGGCTCACTGATGCAGGAGCAGTCTCTGTGGCAGCTCCAGAGGTCTCTCAATGAGCCGGGCTGGGGATAGAAGCCTTTGCAGGCACATCCTGTGTTTGAGCTTGTTCCTTGTCATGTTTTTTTTTTTTTTTTTTTGTGGGCCATGTGGGAAGCAGCGGCCTGCTCAGGGAAGATTTTAGCATTGGAAATGTAAGTTTTGGAGAGCATGACTATGTGTTCGTTATGCCCAGAGAAACATGTCGGCACAGTGAAGAGAGTCTTCAGCACGGTGAGTGACCCCAAGGCACCAGATGCAGCAATTGTATGCATTGGTGCTGTTCATCTTGCGGCTGCACTTGGAAAATTTCTTGAAACCTAGTTTTGCCATCCTGCTCTGCAGCTTTCCAAAGTCTTCTCCCTTCTTCTTTTAGTAGGCTGTTTTTTGTTGGTAAGAGAGCTGAGAGTTCTCAATGAACAAGCAGGAAATAAGTCCACATGTATGGGTGATGTCGCTGATGGAGCCCTGCACAGAACACTCTTCAGATTCCAAAGGAAGCCTTTGGGAGGTACACTGTGCATGCATGCCTACCTTCCAAATTGCTGTGGCACCATCTTCTCTCTTTTTTCCGCGGAGCCCCTAGAATGTGTTCCTGCAGTCCAGAAAAAAGTTTTTCTCTCTGGCCCTCGTGGACCATTTTTTTCTGTTTTCCTTTCCACCTGTCGGTTTATCAGTTTTACTGACTTTAGGGGTTTTTTTTCTCTTTTTCTTGCTTTTAGCGTGTTTTATCCCTTTGGGGTTGTTATCACGCATACAACAGCTCTCCAGTTTAATTTTGCCATTTGGCTTTAAAAAATGCACCAAGTGTGGCAAGACCATCTCTGCCACCGACCGCCACTACTGGTGCTTGCAATGCCTTGGACCAGATCACCAGCTGGCATCCTGCGAGCTCTGCTTGCAGATGATGCGCTGAGGTCTGAAGGGTTGGGAAAAACAGAAGTTCTTCTTTTGCTCTTCTGATTCAGCATCCTCAGCTCCAACCCCTCGTCATCGCCTGCCAAAGGATTTGAGGTGTCGAAGGGAAAGGAACCGTGTGCCCAGTTGGAGCAGAGAGGCCCAAGCAGCAAGAGGAGACTGATGAGACCCCATCAACATCAAAGGGTGAGCATCGGGAAAAATCTTGGGCGATGTGGAGAGCAATGACCGGTAGTGACTGGCCAAGCTTCCCCAGTGGAAAGACTTGACCCAGACAGCAGAATAGACTCCCCTTGCCCAGGAGGGCAGCCAGATGTCTCCTGATGCACCTATCATTGTGGAGCTTGAGGTGTCGACATCAGTATCCGCAGCTGCAGCATCGGTCCCCTTGCAAGTGGTGGTTCTGGAGGAACACCTTCAATCCCTTGAAGCTCATTTGGAGGTGGTGAAAGCCTTGTGGAACACAAACTTTGCGGCATGGAGATTGTAGTCACCACACTCCATCCGGTCTATCCTGGAGACCCATGCCCTGCCCGTTGAGGTGGGGACCGGGTGGGAGATCGGAATCAACTTTGGTTCCTAGAGCAGTCTCCTTCTCAAGCATGTCTGAGTCAGAGGCCCACTTGGAACTCATTACTACATGCCTTCTGCACCGAGGTGTCATTTCCTCAGTTCAAGGCCATGCTAAAAAAACCCATCTCTTCCACCTCCCCCAACCACAAGGTTTTCCTCCCCTCCTCGGTGGTGATCCCTTGTCCAACCCCCCTCCCTCCCTCCCATGTGTGTCTGGCACATCTGTCCCTTCATTTTCTGTCTGTCTCTCCACCTACTGATTTCCTGTCTAAACAATTGCGATCCCTTTCTCTCTTTGTTTTCACTCGCAGCCCTTATTGATTCTACACCGCCCTGATGCTGTGCTTGGGCAGTATATCAAGTATTGCCATAAAGATAAGGATTCTCACCAGGCTCTCCAGAAAGCATGTGGAACCCGTGTGGAAGAAACATCAGGCCCGAAAGGTGGCCTATCCATGCCTGCACCAGTATTTTCCATCCCAGCTGCCAGCACAGCATAAGACGTAACCCCCCCACCCTCCCGCTTGCAGCAGAGAGAGAAGACACTGAAGGCGCAGCCCATCCCCCAGCCCACGCTGGCGGTGGGGATTTGATAAGTTCCTCAGGAGCATAGCCAACCAATCATTGTCAGTTGTGGTCCTCCTGCAGGTCGGGGGCGGCTTGTCCACTTTGCCCACTGGTAGCCCTTGACACCTCTGACACCTGGGTGCTGCATATTGTCTAAAGCAGATATTGACTGCATTTCACCTCCATACAACCCGAGGAGTACTCCATGGACTCACGCGCACCAGAGCCTTCTGTGGACCGAGGTCACGGCCCTGCTGGCTGACCTCGCCATTGAGCCATTCCCCTGGCTCAGATTGGGCAGGGCTTTTACTCCAGGTACTTTCTGGTCCCCAAAAAGACCAGCGGGTTCCGTCCCATTCTGCATCTGCAAAACCTGAACCAGTTACTTGTGCACAAGAAGTTCAAGATGGTCTCGCTAGGACACTGCTCCCATACCACCTTCAAAACAATTGGCTATTCTCCTTGGATCTAAAGGATGTGTATATACACATCCCAATCCACTCGAGCCAGACAGTATCTACGATTCATGCTGGGAGGCCAGCACTATCAGTACTGAGTGCTTCCCTTCGGGCTGGCCTCAGTCCCCAAGGGTCTTCATGAAGTGTCTGGGTGTCATGGCCGCCTTCCTCTGGACCCTGGGAGTCTTCGTCTTCCTGTACCTGGATGACTAGCTCTGAATCAAGGGTCCCATGCTGGACAGCGTCCGGCAGTCCGCCACTTGCCATTCAGGTGCTCGAGAAGCTCGACTATACACTCAAGTGGCGGAGGTTTGCTCTCTGGTGTGCAGGTAGGGCGCTGGACCCCTTCTGTGCCATGGATCAGCTCCTGCACCTCTCCAGTTCCGGCTTGAAGCCCATTTTGGTGCGAGTTCACCTCAGCACATTAAGGGCGTACCATCGCGGCTCCAGGGAGTAGCCCATCTCAGCCTAGCTTCTTGTGGCTCGATTCATGAGGGGCCTCCTTCTTTCGAAGCTCTCACTCAAGCCCCTGATGTTCACTTGGAATCTCAACGTGGTACTTGCCTAGCTAATGTGGCCCCTATTCAAGCCGCTGGACTCATGCCCTTTGAAATTCCTGACCTGGCAGGTCTTTTTCCTGGTAGCTGTGATGTTGGCGCAATACATCAGCAAACTCCAAGCACTGGTTGCTACAGGGTGGCTCCGCACACACCCCTGCTTTCTGCCAAAGGAGGTCTTGGCATTCCTCATCAACCAGTCGATAGTCTTGCCAAATTTCTTCCCCCAGCCTCATGCCAACTAGGGTGAGGTGGCTTGCATACCTTGGTTTGCAAGCGGGCTCTAGCCTTCTACAAAGGCACACTGCCAGTCAACCCAGTTTTTTTTGTTTCTGATTCCAGTGGTCTCAAAGCGCATGCTATCCCTCTGGCTAGTGGACTGCATCGCTCACACATATTCCTAGGCTGGGTTGAGCCTTGAAGGTCATGTCACGGCTCTCAATGTCCGTACGATGACTGTGTCTGTGACGAACCTCCACTCTGCCTTCGCAGAGTAAATCTGTGGTCCTCAGTTCATACTTTCGTAGACCATTACTGTCTTGGTGGGGATTCCCAACAGGACAGCAATTTTGGCCAGGCCATGCTCTGGCACGTTTTTGGGTCTTAGTGTCAACTCATGCCCACCAGCCCTTCTGTTGGGTCGATGTTGCTTAGGATATTGAATCAGTTGAGTCCTTCAGTGGGACTATCTTGCTGTTCTTTCTGGCTTCTCCCTGTTGGACTTTTGATCTTCTCTGGTTCTGGTAGCCTGTAGTTTGGGAGTTTCATACATGAGGACTGACTTACTGCTTATTCACAGAGAAAGCGTAGTTACTCACCTGTAGCACGTGTTCTCCATGAACAGCAGGACTAAGTCCTCACAACCCTTCCACCTCCCCAAGGAGTTGTCTTTTTGGCTCTTGCTGTGTTGTTAGACTGTAGAAGATGGCTCTGTGGCAGGCGGGAAGGCAGGCTCCCATGAGCTGTGTACCTCCCAAAGGATACCTTTGGAAGTTGGGGAGCATCCCGTGCAGGGCTCTGTCAGTGATGTCACCCATGTGTGAGGACTTATTCCTTCTGTTCATGCAGAACACCTGCTACAGGTGAGTAACTACACTTTTCATCTTGCTGACAAGGCGGAAGAAATGGAAACAGGGCTTAGCTAGGCAGGCTCAGAGGTAGGGTCACTTAGGCACATGCTCAGAAAGGTTTGCCTTTCTGAACTCTGGGCAAGCACTTGTCTATGGTGCCTTCAGATGATTGTCACCAGGTGTGGCTGACTCATCCTGCTTGTCCATGGAGAAAGTGGGCTTTTTAAAATTTTCTTCATAATTTTTCAGGACTAATTTCACTGCCATACCTCCCAGCTGTCTTAGCTCCAGTAGGGCCTAGCAGATTATGATGCTTGTTGGAGAACACAGCTCACTTCTAAACAAAGACAGATATGGGGCAACGTGTCTGCAGAGATAATATTGGGGAGTTAAATCGACCTGCTACCTCAAGAAAAATGCCAGAGGTGCTTAAATGTTACTCTAAATAAAAAAAAAATTCTAACATAATTTTGTGATGCTTGATGATCACATTTAAAGTGAACTGTGATAGCAGAAACAGTTTCTGCTGCTTCTGTTTCCTACTACTACTATTTATCACTTATAGAGCGCCATGCACGCAGCGCTGTACAGCTAACCAACAAGATGAGGCCAGAATACAAGAGACAGTCCCTGCCCGTCAGAGTCATGCTCATCGGAGCTTACAATCTAGTTAGAACATTATAGAGCATTGGTCAGATTAGTGCAAGGCACAGTATGGTCAATACATTTTGGTCATGAGAGTTGACGGGGGTTAAGATAAGGATAGAAGTCAGGATCTGAAAGCGACAGTGAAGAGGTGGGTCTTCAACCTGGATTTGAAGAGGGCCAGGGAGGGTGCCTGGTGTATAGACACAGGTAAGCTGTTCCAGGCGTGAGGTGCTGCAAGGTGAAAGGAGCGAAGTCGGGAGTTAGCGGTGCGGGTGAAAGGCATAGATAGAAGTAATTTGCTAGCGGAGCGCAGGTTCCGAGAGGGGACGTAGGGAGAGATAAGAGATGAGAGGTATTGAGGGGCCACAGAATGAGTGCACTTATAGGTCAGTAGGAGAAGTTTGAATTGGATGCGGAATTGGACAGGGAGCCAGTGAAGCGACTTGAGAAGAGGAGTAATGTGGGCGTGGCGAGATTGGCGGAAGATTAGTCGAGCAGCTTGATTTTGTATAGATTGAAAGGGAAGGAGGTGGCTGACGGGGAGACCAGCAAGGAGTAGGTTGCAATAATCAAGGCAAGAGGAGATTAAGGAGTGGATAAGTGTTTCGGTGGTGTGTTCAGAGAGGAAGGGGCGGATTTTGCTAATGTTGTAGAGAAAGAAGCGACAGGTCTTGGCTACAAGCTGGATGTGTGCGGAGAAGGAGAGTGAGGTGTCAAAGGTAACCCCTAGGTTGTGGGCCGAGGGAACAGGAAGGATAGTAGCTCCGTCCACATAGACTGAGAATGGGGGAAGAGGAGGGGGGGGGGGGAAAGACAAGGAGTTCAGTCTTAGCCATGTTCAGTTTCAATCGGCGATGAGACATCCAGGCGGAGATGTTGGAGAGGCAGGCAGAGATCTTGGACTGGGTTGCTGGAGAAATATTAGGTGTAGAGAGGTAGATTTGGAGTCTTAAAGATGGCATAAAGATGGTACTGAAAGCCGTGGGAGGAGATAAGCGCGCCAAGGGCTTCGGTGTAGAGAGAGAAAAGGAGGGGGCCCAAGACAGATCCCTGGGGTACACTTATGTGGAGCGGGGTAGGGGAGGAGGAAGAGCCTCCAGAGCATACACTGAATGAGCGATGGGAAAGGTAGGAGGAGAACCAGGATAGTACCAGGTCCTTGAAGCCAAGGGAGGAGAGGGTGGTGAGGAGAAGATTGTGGTCAAAGGCAGCGGAGAAATCAAGAAGGATGAGGATGGAGTAGAGGCCCTTAGATTTAGCCAGGAACAGGTCATTGGAGATGGTCTTGCGATAGCCGTTTCAGTGGAGTGTAAGGGACGGAAGCCGGATTGTAGTGGGTCCAGGAGGGCCTGGGAGGTGAGGACGTCAAGGCAGCGGCTGTGGACTGCACATTCTAGTAGTTTGGATATGAAGGGAAGGAGGGAGATGTGTCGATAGAAGGGTATGTGGGATCGAGTGAGGGTTTCTTGAGGAGAGGTATGACAACAGCATGTTTGAAGTCAATGGGGACAGTTGCAGTAGAGAGTGAAAGGCTGAGGATATGAGAGATGGTGGGTACAATGGTGGAGGAGATGGGGTGTAGGAGATGGGTGGGGATAGGGTCAGATGAACAGGTGGTGGGTTTGGAAGGAGTGTGGTTTCTTCTTCAGAGTTCGGAGGGAAGGAGGAGAGGGTGGCAAAGGATGGGGGGGGGGGAATTGGGAAGGGGGGAGGTAGATTGTTACTCCATAGGGAGCTGCATACATGCCTATCCCTTCCTTCACATCAGAAGCCAATTTCTCACTATTGCAGCACCACATTAGTTGAACAACATAAAAAGGATCAATTTTTTTTTCAAGCAGATGCTCTTTGCAAAACCATAGGTTCCTGTGGCAAATCGGTGCAATGTTCATTTTCAGTAATTGGACACCTATTAAGCATATTGCTGCTGTTTGGAACTAGACATTGGCATGTGCAGGACATACCAGACTACTTTACCACCACAATGCTTGTGCTAATAGAGGAATAAAGTCTTATTTAGACATGACACAGTTTTCTATTTCTTGCTCTTCATGTTTCTGGTCTGAATTACCACTGATCTAAACAGATTCCTTAATGGAAAAGAATTGAAGATCTAGAATGTGGAGGTTAAAATTAAGAAACTAAGTTTCAGTATGGTGTAATTACATTGTGATGTTTCAGATGACTTGGGCGTGCTGACATTGCAGATTTTTTGTTTCAGCAGGGCGTTTTATGATTCAATTTCTTGTTTTGCATGTAGTGATCCAGGTGAGCTGAAATGATGTTAAGAAGTAATGGTTCTTGTATCACCAAAATGACCTTAAATCTTTATATGGTGGCTTGTTTGTTTTGTATTTGAATCCAGATGGATAGTTCCCAGCTGATCCACTGTCGCGAGCTTGTGGCATGTCACCTTTCCCCTCTTCAAGCTTCACTGCCTCCCAATGCTGTATACATTTACAGTCCCCTCAAGCACACCCTGGTAACCTGCAACAGAGGAGTGTTGAAATTCCAGCCCTCCTCTGTCTCGGGCCCAAGTTTCCCCCTCAAGGACAAGCGCAGACCAGAAACGCCAAGCAGAGGTACCACAGCAGTCCTTCACCAGCGTCTGACAGCTCCTATGGGGTATAAGCATACCTCCACTAAACGCAAAGTGGAAGAAATGGAAGTAGATGACTTTTACGATGGGATCAAACGCCTGTACAATGAGGATAGTGCTCCAGAGGTTGTGGGGATGGAAATTGTGGCTTCTGTGTGTGGCACTGATCTCACCAGGCAAGAAGGCAGCGTTTCCCCCTGCCCACCTTTGCAGGCTGTCTCTGTAATGTAGCAACGTATTACTACCAGGTCAGTCAGAGGAAAGTTGCTGTTCATTTAAGATCAGGCCAGAAAGACTAGGTCAATGGAGCATATCATACCTGGTTGCACTAAAGGGAGCCAAAAATCTTTATACAAGTTCTCTCATGCTGCTAATTATAGTTCAGCTTTTATTTAAGCACTCAAATACAAACAGAAAAAAGATTGCATAAAAAATCCATAAAAGACCCAAAAATGAAACAAAAAAAGTAGCAAAAATTGTTTAACCTTCTAGTGTTGTCAGTTCTACTGTTTTCTGATAAAGTGTAGTGTAATCTTGTCTAAAAAGTTCACATTTGTGCAGTTAAAGATTTGTTAGCCCAATGCCCTTTTAGACATTGCCTCTTCTGATAATTTCAATCTCTCTCTCTTCTCCCCCCCCCCCTTTGCTCTGAGCCTTATGCAGGGTGTACACTCGCAGACCATTCAGATGTCAAAATAAAGCAGACGAGTCATTAGCCCTGTGTAGTGTATAAAGTTGTTTAAATGTAGTGTGGAAGGGGTGGCAAGAAGTGCTGTAAAGTGCCCAATGTTGGCCCACCGTGTTAGTTTACGTTAGGTTAGATTGTACTTCAGGACCATTTTTATTGAATGAATTCAGCCCAAAGCAATTTACAGTAATGGCATGGACATGCTAGAGAAGCAGTCAGATGGAATGACTGTTGACATTGCATCATACGTTTCAAGTACATGGACTACTTTTATTTTGAGATCTGAAAAGTACAAGCATTGGAGAAGTTGAACTTATGCAATTTGTGCTAATTAAATTTGATTTCATGAATGCTTTATAGCATAAATTTTCGAATCTCATGACAAAAATTGAGAAATTTGTGCATCATTTTAAATATTAGAATTTGCAGTTTATAAAATTTGATATATATTGATTAACATAATCGTAGTGGCTGCTTGTTTAGACAATGGGACAGCCCTGTTCTCTTTTTTTTTAAAATTTGTAATAACTATCAACAACAGTACACAAGATTTTGTGATGTAATTCTAACATGAAACAAACTTTAAAAACGTCTTTTCATGTATAACCTTTGCTTTTTTCTCATGATGATTTGTCCAAGATCTTGAGCTCCCTCAACAGTCTGAGGAAGGTGCTGCATCCAGGACCACTGTACCTATGGAAGCCTTCTGGTAGCAATAAAAAGTTATCCTTTCAGTGTTGTGGTGCATAATTTCTTTCAGCACTGGGGCAGAGCGTGTTTTGGAGCATTTTTTTTACTTCAGTAGGACTGATGGCACATTTTGTAGGCTCAGAAAATCCTATGATATTGGTTTCTTGATTGACCTACTCCTTCCTTGTTTTCTTATACAGTTGTTACTAATTTACTCGGGAGAATTCTATGCACATTTTAGAATTCTGCAGAATTCTACAGACTATTTGTCCATATAACACAATATAATCATTGCCACTGAATAATTAATTTGAGATGCAATATAGAAAAATGTTGTTCTCTGTGGACAAGCGGAAAAAAGTCCTTGCGAATGGATGATATCATCTGGCGGAGCCTCATGCATTACTGTTCCCATCTCCTAGAAGCTTTTGGAGGCTCCACTGCGCATGCGTGTGCCTTCCTGCTCTCTTCAATGGCACTGTCTTGATCTTAGTCCATTTTTTTTTTCTGCAGAGCCCCTCAGATGCTTTTCAGTACGTCACATCTGAGTAAACCACAGTTTTTGTCGGGGGGTTCCCCCCCTCCATTTTTCATGTTGCCTACCCTGCCCTCACAAATTACTTTAACTTTTTAGTTTCTTCTGTTAAATATTTTCAAGCATTTTAACGATTCCTTTGTTTTCCGTGGCACCGTAGCCCCCTTGAGTGTTGGTGCTCTGGTCCTGTCCTCTGAAATTTATTTTCAAAAAAAAAAATTGAGCCATTTGATTTTGCTGCAGCTATTTTTCTGAGTGATATGTCACAGAAACTAGCCAGCAGGTTAAAAAGTGTTCAGGTGCTCAACCATATCTATAACGGATACTCATAGTTGGTGTCTCCAGTGCTTGGGACCCGATCATCAGCCCTCTTGTAAATTGTGTTTGCAGATGACAAGAGAGCTCAAAAGTCTTGAAAACTGTGTGAAATTATTTTTGGCATTTCTAAGTCCAATCCATTGGCATTGGTGGCACTGGTCTCTATCGCAGGCTGCAGTGCATCGAGAAGTCCTTGAGCCCTCTTGGAGTCAAGCACTTAGTATCCTGGAACATCAATCATCAATCAGTGTCCCCCCAAAGATGAAGAGGGCTTATTCTTTAACACTGAAGTGTGGACAATGTTGAGCATCGGGTGGAGGCTTTGGTGCATAGACATCAAAGCACTCCAAAGCATGGTGTTGAGAGCAAAAGGTGGCAGACTGGATAAGTCATATGGTCTTGATCTGCTATCATGTTTCTGTCTGGTTGGTTATGCAAGAATGCCCCGTTAAGCAGCCCCAAAGAGAGGACAGCTCATCCTCCAGAACATCAGATGAGCAGCAGTGGCCTAGAGACACAAGACTAGTCAGCTGATATACTCTCTGAGATTCCAGTACATTAGTCGATATTGCTAAGTCTTTTTGAGATTGCAGCCCTGGAGAAAAATGTCTTCTGAAGGCTTACAAGGAACACATCACTATGCTGTTCCCCATGCAGCACGTTTGTGCTTCTGCCTGCTGCGTCAGCATTGACAGCAGACCAGCCTATACTCAAGCATCAATTGCCTAAAAAGACATCAGTGCGGGCAGAGGGTAGGACGGGCATTGCGGTTCTTTCAGCCAAAGTGTGTGAAAGAAAGCCCTGCGCTCTTCTCACTTTGATCGGGGCAGCAACTTGAACCAATCTGCAGCCCCAGTCAAACAGAGAAGAGCGCAAGGCTTGCTTTAACACATTTTGGCTGAAAGCACTGTGAGGCTGGTCCTTCCCCCCCCCCCCCCCCTCGATACAGGCAGCCTGCATTGGGGGTAGGACGGCGGCATCGTGCTTTCAGTAAGAGTGTATGAAAGCAGCCCAGAACAACTCCTAATTTGAGTGGGGCTTCAGCTGGCTAGCTGCAGGAGAGTAAAGGAGGCAGTCTGGTGTTTGGGAGGGGGGAGGACTGTTTTCCTCCCACCCACCCCAAACTACACTCATAGTCTTGCAATTTGTAACCGCTTTGGATAATTTGTATCTATTCACTCTTCTTCTACATTGTCCTCCTAGGGGTCAATCCTTAAACATTCAGCATTAGGCATTACTTTAGCAAGAAATCACAGCCCTTCAAAAAGATCTGGCAATCGAGCTCCCTTCACCAGAGCAAAAAGCGGTGAGGATTTTATTCCAGGTATTTCCTGATCCCTAAGAAAACAGGAGCTTCCTGATCGTGTCCCCAGTCTAGTCCCGGAACCTCTGGGTTGCCCATCTCATCTAGCAGCTTGGAGACTGAGAAACTCCTTCTTTTATGACATCACCAGTATATCTCTCCTGTGTCCGCCTCCTGTTGCCAGTTACCTCAGTCTCCAAGCAGCTGGATAGATGGGAGCCAGGAGGTCCGGGCTCACTGGAGAAACAATTGAGGATTGGGAGTAGTAGTGTAATTGTTTAGTTTTGGGAGGTTTTCTTTATTTAAGGAAGTTTCATTTAATTTAGTAGCCTGTGCCTTTAAAAATCCCGCAGCAGACCGGCTCTGTCACCTGTCTTCTCCCTCTCTCCCCCCCCCCCCCTTCTTTCTTGCTATCTACTTCAGTCTTGGGTCGGGCGGGGGGGCCTACTGACTATGCGATTTGCCCTGAAGCACAGCAGTTTTGTGTTTTCAGCGGAGAAATCAGGCCTCGGAGAGCAGAGTCCGGCAGGCGCCGTGCAGAGGGCCTGCCTGCCAGTGCGCCTGTCGGCTCTTTCCCGCCGCACAGAGTGAGCACATTAAAATTTACAGGAGAAGTGTGCGATCGGACCTGGAGCGTTTGGCTGTTCCCAGGACCGGCGGCGGCGGCAGTTATCTTCGCGGAGCTCCTATTACTTTCCGCAGCTCTGCAAGGTAAGCGTTGGCTCTCAACGGGCATCTTTTTCTCTCAGCGCGTTTTGGTGCGCTTTTGCCGAACGGCCTTGCCGCATGGGGGTGGCGTGGCCGGCCTGTAGGCCCAGCAAAGCTGTGTTTGTCTGGGGATACAGAGCATTGATACAGACATTGCAGGAGTTCATTGAAAAAAAAATGATGAATGCAGCTTAACGGATCGCCGTTATTTATTTTTTCTGCCAGTTAGTTTTAGACCTTTTGGGTTTTATATTTTCTGTGTGAGTCAGACTGGGCAGTGCTGTTTTGTCATACCTAGCCAAGTTTAAGCAGCCCGGGGGTCCTTCAGTCAGGTTTTTTCTACCGGTGCACAATGCCCTCCAAGCCACTATGTTTAGTGTGTGGGACTCGGAAGGGCTTTATCTTTATTAAAATCATTTGATAGACCGCCCAGGCCGAAGCATCAGGGTGGTGTACAATCATAAAATGACAACTGCTATAAAAGAAAAAGGAAAGGAACGCCATAAAAGAGTAAAAGAATAGAGAAGAGGAGAGCAGGCAAACAGAAGCAGCAGGGTGTAAGAAAGACAGGGGGAGGTAAGAAGGGAAGGGTGAGAAATTTTAAAAAAGGAGAATGGAGGGCACGACTAGGGAGAGAGAACACCATCGGAGGAAGAAGGGAGATCGAAAGCCTGACAGAAAAGGTGTGTCTTAAGGAGGGCTTTGAAACGGGTATAGGACAGTTCGGTGCGAAGTGAGAGGGAAAGGGAGTTCCAGAGGGCAGGGCCTAAGAAATAGAAAGCAGAGTGACGAGTGGATTCAAAGTGGGCCTGAGTAGGTGAGGGAAGGAAAAGACGATTACCGTAGGAAGAACGAAGGAGACGGGAGGGCTGAAGGTAAATAATGTTAGCAAGGTACTGAGGAGTGTCAGAGTGAAGGGCCCTATGAACAAGAATGAGCAACTTGAATATAAACCGAAACTTGATAGGAAGCCAGTGCAAGGAAAAGAGACACAGAGACACATGTGAATGAGAAGAAGATGAGGTAACCGAACGGGCGGCAACATTCTGAACAAGCTGAAGACGACGAAGTTGATAGGAAGGGAGACCGGCATAGACAACATTACAATAATCAAGACGAGAAATGACTAAAGACTGGACAAGGGTGACAACAGAGGATGAGGGGAGAAAGGAACGGACGGCCTTAATGCGACGTAGGTGAAAGAAAGAAGAATGGACAACAGAAGAGATGTGGTCGTGAAAAGAGAGGGATGGATCCAGGGTAACACCCAGATAGCGGAGGGTTGGGGCAGAGGGTATAGAATGAGATCCCATGACAGGTAGCAACTGAGGGGGAGGAAGACCGAAAGTAATCCAGAGGGCGGAGGATTTGGCAGGATTGGCATGCATGAAATTAGAATCAAACCAGGAAGAAATAGAGGACAGGCAGAGGTTAAGAGGAGCAAGATCTGGAAAGGAGGGAGAGGTGTGGTGAACCAGAAGAATATCATCGGCGTAAATATAAAAAGAAAGAGCAGACTGTTGAGCAGAGCTCTAGTGCAGGAGTCTGCAAAGCCTGTGTGACAGAACCTGCTGATTTGAATCAGGGCCCAGCTCAGCAGGAAGAGAACAGGGTGTTTGCTCCAGATGCCTCGGTCCCTCCATTACAGGAGTTAGCGCAGGTGGACCCGGGGGAAGGGCCCTCCACTTCGTCTTCGGCTGGACCAGTTGGGTCCTTCGCGCAGGCGGTTCTCCCTAAGGAACTCTCTTCCATATTTTCTCAGCAGTTTGTAGCGTTGCTGCAGCAGACAGTGTTTGGCAAGGCTCTGCAGCAGCAGCAGGTACCGGAACCCATCAGCACGAAGAAGCGCTCCGCGTCCCCGTGAGGTGAGTGCCTTGTAAGCGGGAATAAGAGGCGCCGTGGCGAGGAGGAGCTGCAAGAGCACTCCGGGTTGTCAGAGGACCCGTTGTCTGATGAAGAGGGTCACAGTTTGCTCTTAGAGGAGGAACTGGAGGAAGGTGAGATTTCGGAAGGGAGGAAGATCAGTCTAGGGTAGTAAGAGTTTTCCGTAGGGATGAGCTGTCCGCTCTCATTGTTGAGACTCTTAAGGCGCTCAATATGCCGATTCCAGGTGCGACGGAGGATAACACACTGGAAGATCCTTTGTTGCAGGTGTTCCGAAAGACTCAAAGGGCATTCCCTGTGCACAGGTGTTTCAGGAGATGATCCAGGAAGAGTGCAATGTCCCAGAGGCTCCGTTGAAAGGTTCCAGGGTCATGTCCCGTCTCTATCCATTGTTGGATCAGGATAGAGAGGTCTTTAAGTCTCCTAAGGTAGACGCAGCCGTTTCGGCTGTGACCAAGAAAACGACAATCCCTGTGGAAGGCAGTGCGGCCCTCAAGGACAGGAAATTGGATGTTTTTTTGCGACAAGTTTTCGACGTCGATGCCATATCGCTGCAGGCTGCTATTTGCGGAGCATGGGTGGCTAGAGCCTGCCTTCGCTGGGCACAACAGGTGCAGGAAGGGCAGCCGAGCCCCTTGGCAGGTGAGGCGGCGCGACTGGAGTCAGGTGCAGCCTACCTGGTGGATATTCAGTATGACCTTATGTGGGGGCTGTCAAAGAGTATGGCAGTGGCAGCGAGGCGATACTTATGGCTGCGCAATTGGGCGGCTGATAGTTCCTCTAAGTCTAGACTAAGTAAGTTACCTTTTAAGGGCTGGCTTCTCTTCGGGGAAGATTTGGAGAAGCTTGTTAAGGACCTAGGGGAGTCCAAGGGGGGACGGTTACCAGAGGATAAGCCTAAGCCATCCCGGGGGGCTCTGGGAGGCAAGGGACAACTGCGAGATTTCCGCTGGTTTCGTTCCTATAGGTTTGCCTCGGGCCAACGGGGCCGGTTTCCCAATAGGAGCCAGGGATTCCGGGGGTTTTGAGGAGCGGGGAGAGGTTTCGGACTCTCCTCTTTCTCCATCCCTGCCTTCAAAAAGTCGCAATGAGATGAGGAGGACCCAGGCGCCTCTCATTCCCATGGGTGGGGCGTTTGCGGGAGTTTTATCCCACCTGGGTCCAAATTACTTCCGATCAATGGGTGCTAGAAGTCATTCGGGAAGGCTATGCGCTGGAGTTCCTGCACCCAGTACGGGAAGCTTTCGTACAGTCTCCCGCCCGGTCAGTAGCTAAGTGTGCGGCACTGCGGGAGACGGTGCAAAGGTTACTGGACCTCAGAGCCATTTCTCCCGTGCCCTCAGACCAGTGCGGATGCGGTTGTTACTCCATCTATTTCGTCGTCCCGAAAAAAGACGGAGGGGTCAATCGCTGTCTGCGGGTGACGCACTTTCATATGGAAACGCTGCATTCCGTAATAGTGGCGGTGCAACAAGGAGAGTTCCTTACTTCCCTGGATCTGTCGGAGGCATATCTCCACATTCCCATAAGGCCGGAGCATTACAGGTTTCTCAGGTTTGCGGTTCCATTCGGACATTATCAGTTTCAGGCGTTGCCCTTCGGACTAGCCACGGCCCCCAGAGTGTTCACCAAAGTTATGGTAGTAGTGGCGGCAGCGCTGCACAAGGAAGGCATTCTGGTTCATCCCTACCTAGACGATTGGTTGATTCGGGCAAAGTCGCAGGCCGAGAGCGAGAGAGTCACAGCCAGGGTCGTAACATTCTTGGAAAGTCTCGGCTGGATAGTCAATATGGCAAAGAGTCACTTACAGCCTTCCCAGACCTTGGAATACCTGGGAGCCCGGTTCGACACCCGGATCGGAAAAGTGTTCCTCACGGAACCGCGAGCACAGGGACTCCGAAGACTGGTGGGGAGGTTTCTAGGAAGCAAGGCTCCCTCAGCATGGCTTTATCTGCAGTTGCTGGGCACCATGGCAGCAACGATAGAGACGGTGCCGTGGGCCAGAGCTCACATGAGACCCTTACAAAGAGCGTTGCTCCGCCGGTGGTTGCATCAGCTGGATCCTCTGGCACGGAAACTAGTCTGTCCAGAGGAGACCCGCCAGGCCCTTCGCAGGTGGCTGCTTCCCCAGTTGTTGGACCGAGGAAGGTCTTTGGTGGCGCCGGACTGGGTGGCAGTGATGACGGATGCCAGTTTGTCGGGCTGGGGGGCTCATTGCCAGGGCAGTTTTGCGCAGGGGTCTTGGAACCCTCAGGAAAGGATGTGGGCGATCAACCAGCTAGAGTTGAGAGCGGTGTATCTAGCACTTCGGGAATTTCGGCCCTTACTCAAAGGAAAGGCGGTCCGAGTGTTGTCCGACAACGCGACGGCGGTGGCCTATGTCAACAAGCAAAGGGGCACCAGCAGCGTGTCGTTGGAAGCCGAAGCCGAGGTTCTGTGCGGCTGGGCGGAAGCAAATCTCCCGGACCTGTCGGCGGCGCATGTAGCGGGGGTGGACAATGTGGAAGCCGACTTCCTCAGCCGGGTGCGGGTGGATCCGGGGGAATGGGTCCTACATCCCGAAGCTTTCGCCATGATTGTTCGCAGGTGGTGTTCGCCGGTCATGGACCTCATGGCGACCTTTGCTTCCGCAAAGGCCAGTCGTTTCTTCAGCAGGTGCAAGGAAAGGATGTCGGAGGGCTTGGACGCCCTTCTGCAGGTGTGGCCGGAGGAGCAACTGCTGTATGTCTTTTCCTCCTTGGGCCCTGTTAGGCAGGGTTCTACAAAGAGTGGAGAGTTTCAGGGGTCTCGTGATTCTCATAGCGCCGGACTGGCCGCGTCGCCCCTGGTACGGGGACCTGGTGCGGTTGTTGGTAACAAAGCCCTGGCGGCTTCCCTGCTGGGCCGATCTGTTGACACAGGGTCCTCTGTTCATGCCGCATGTGGATCGGTTCTCGCTTACGGCTTGGCTCTTGAAAGGGCACGGTTGAGAGCCAAGGGGTATTCGGCAGCGGTCATTGCTACCTTATTGAAGTCCAGAAAGCGGTCTACGTCTCTAGCATATGTTCGAGTCTGGAGGGTTTTCGAAGGATGGTGTGGGAAACGACAGTGTGATCAGTTAAAGGCTTCTATTTCCCAGATCTTGGATTTTTTGCAGGACGGTTTTGACAAAGGACTCGCGGCAGCATCATTGCGGGTGCAGGTGGCGGCCTTGTCCTGTTACAGAGGGAGGTTTGCGGGGCAGTCTCTCGGAGCCCAGCGAGATGTGAAAAGGTTTTTGAGGGTGGTGACCCTTGCTAGACCCCCTTCGCAGCCAGTGTTTCCCAAATGGCATCTTCCGTTCGTTTTGGACGCTTTGAAGCGCGAACCTTTTGAACCGCTAGCTTGTGCGTTGCTCAAGGATCTCACGCTAAAGGTGGTGTTCCTAGTGGCTGTCTGCTTGGCAAGGCGAGTCTCGGAGTTGCAGACGCTTTCCTGTAAGGAACCTTACCTTTCCTTTTTTGCAGGTAAGGTTGTGTTAAGGCCGGTGCCGGCTTTTCTGCCGAAGGTGGTCTCGGCGTTCCACGTAAATCAGGAGATTGCTTTGCTGGTGTTTCCCGCGGACAGTTCCAGTTTGGCGTCAAGAAAGCTTCATCTGTTGGATGTCCAGCGAGCATTAAAGAAGTATCTTCGTCGTACGGCGTCTTTTCGAAAGTCGGACAGGCTTTTTGTGCTTCTCACGGGACCAAGAAAGGGAGAAGCAGCGTCCAAGGCATCCAATGCGCGTTGGATCAAGGAAGCTATTGCGTCAGCTTATGTACTGAAGGGAAGAGCGGTCCCGGAGGTGTTGAGAGCGCATTCCACTAGAAGCCAGGCAGCTTCCTGGGCGGAGTTCCGGTTGGTTTCGCCGGTGGAGATTTGTAAGGCGGCGACGTGGTCCTCTTTAAATTCCTTCGTTTGACACTATTGTCTGGATGTGCAAAGGGCCGACGAGACCTCGTTCGGGTCGGCCGTTCTTCAGGCTGGTTTGCCAGGCCCCTCCCGTGTGTGAAGTTTTTTCTCACTGCTCTGGTACTGACCCAGAGGTTCCGGGACTAGACTAGGGACACGATCAGGAAGGTGAAATTAGACTTACCTGCTAATTGTTGTTCCTGGAGTGGAACCAGTCTAGTCCCGTATCCCTCCCAGTGTTCTGATGCAAACGGTGGCCTAAAGTGTTTCTCTGAATCACAGGTAAGACATGTGTGGTAATTCACTACTTACAGTCAAAAAAAAAAAAAAAAAAAAAAAAAGGAGTCTGTCGGGGGTTTTTCTGTCCCTCCCTCTTTTCAGATGAGGAAATGGTCTGTGCAAGTTTCCAGTCACGGGGTGGCAGAGGTTTATGCCTTTCGACTCCTATCTGGGTGTTCTGTTAGTTCTGGTTAGTTTAATGGTTGTTATGTTAGTAAAATGCTTACTTGGTTCTCCGGTGAGTGTGCTTTGTCAATAGGGTACTGGCAACAGGAGGCGGACACCGGAGAGATATACTGGTGATGTCATAAAAGAAGGAGTTTCTCAGTCTCCAAGCTGCTAGATGAGATGGGCAACCCAGAGGTTCCGGGACTAGACTGGTTCCACTCCAGGAACAACAATTAGCAGGTAAGTCTAATTTCACCATTCTGTCCCATCCTAGACTTGAGAGACCCGAACAACTATTGGGTCAGGGAAAAGTTCCGAATGATTTCTCTACTCCCTTATCTTTAAAAAAAAAAAAAAAAAAAAGTAGATTGGCTATGCTCTCTGGATATAAAGAGTGCTTATACCTTCCCTTCCTACTTTTACTACTGCATTCACTGCAACAGCGCTTGCTAGGCACTTTATGCCTCCCATTCCAGTATTATGGGGAAACTGCCCCCTCCGCCCGGCCCACTCTTTCAAACTTGATGGATCACTGTTTTGTTGCCCTAACAATCTTATCCCTTGTTTGCCTTCTACCTGTCAATCTGCCTCTGCCTTCCTGACCACTACACAACCTTCTCCCATCAAGCTGGGGCACCTTAACTGCCGCTCTTTGGGAGCAAAACCCCCTCTAGTACAGGACCTTGTTCTCCAAGAATCGCTGGATCTTCTACTCCTCACCGAAACATGGCTCAAAGAAGGGGAGGATGCTCTTTTTGCGTGCTGTCTCCCTCCTGGCTTTGCTGCTGCCTCCGTTCCTTGCACTGGTCATATAGGTGGCAGAGTTGCAGCTCCTTTCTGTTCTCCTTTCACGCAAGTCTCCTCTCCACTGCTGTACTACCCAGAAGCCCTTCTCTGCCTCCAGACCTCCCCAGCCCTACATGTTCTAGTCATCTACTCTCCTCCGGCTCTTCGCACTCATCTCTGGGATTTCCTTCTGTTGACTATCTCTGATTTGTCACTGAACTTTCCTCACTTAGTAATTACAGAGGATCTTAACCTGCACCTCGATTCACCTTCCTCCTGTAGAAATCACTCCTTTATTTCTTTCCTTCAGGATTTGTCTCTTATTCAACATGTCACCATTCCAACTCACACAGCCGGCCATACCCTTGACTTAATTATTTCTCCATTTGATTCTATCTTTCTCTTGCGTCATCTATGCTCCACACCCTTACCCTGGACTGACCACTACTGTCTGACTTTCCAATGTCTCTTTCAGCCATCTTGCCTTGCCTCCTCCTCTCATCCATCTAACCCCTCACCATCAGTCCCTGTGCGCTATTTCTGTCGGATCACCCCTCTCACACTCCAGCACTTCCCAGCTGCTGGGGACCTTCTATCTGCAGAGTTTCTCTCCCTCTCCGCTGACTCACAGGTTTCTCATTGGTCCACTTGTCTTTCTGACACCCTAGATCAATTGGCACCGCTACAGCCCTGTCCTTCACAGCCCTGGTTTCATAGTGGCCTTCGTCTCCTTCGCTCTCAGTTCCGTCGTGTGGAGCGACTGTGGAGGAAAACACGTTCACCATCTATCCTGCTGTCCTTCAAGGAACATTACTCCCATTACCACGCTCAAGTCCACCAGGCCAAACAAACATACTTTTCTACTGCTATCTCTTCTGCTCCAAATAATACTTGTAACCTCTACACAGTTCTCAGGTCCCTCACAGCACTCCAGTCAGATTCCAATTCCATGTCCTCACAGATGACTCCTTCCCCTTCGCAATTGGCCTCTTTCTTCAACACAAAGATCCTCGACTTTAGGGCATCATTGCCATACTGGCCCCCCCCCCCCCCCCCCCGTTTCTCTGTTTTCACACGTCTGGGTCGTATTCCACTCGCTTACAATTTCTGAGCTTATTAAATCTATTTATTCCTCCAACAAGACCACTTAGAACATAAGACCAAGATCCATCAAGCCCAGTATCCTGTTTCCAACAGTGGCCAATCTAGGTCGTACGTACCTAGCAGTTTCCCCAAAAGACATAGGTTCCACAATGCTTGTACTGGGTCAAGCATTGATTTCCTGGGTCCCTTCTTATTAATGGTTTATGGACCTTTCCTCCAGGAACTTGTCCAAACCTTTTTTAAACCCAGCTACACTAACAGCCTTTACTACATCCTCTGGTAACAAATTCCAGAGTTTGATTACACGTTGAGTGAAAAAATATTTTCTTTTATTAGTCTTAAATAGTTTACCCTGTAGCTTCATTGCATGTCCCCTAGTCTTTCTAATCTCCAGGAACAAGCAGGAATGAGTCTTCACATATGGGTACGTCGGCACCGGAACGCTTCCCAGCGTCCAATCAAGAGCTTTTGGAAGCATCCCAGCACGCCTGCGTGCTGCCTTCCCGCCTTTCCCAACTGCCTCTCCTCAGTTTTCGTTTTTCCGCGGAGCCGGCAGGACGTCCTCCTGTCACCGCAGAAAATTCTTGTTTTTATTTCTTAGTTTTCTTGCAGTCGCGGCTGTCTTCCTGACGCCACCGGTACCGCCGGTATTTTCTTTTCTTTTCTTGTAAAATCTTCCTTTTCCACGGGATATTTTTTCTTCATAGTGTCCCACGGTCTCTTAGGCCTTTTAGGCCTCTTCTTTTTCCTTCATGGAACCGCCAGACACTTTCTCCAAGAAATGTTCAGACTGTGGCGGTACAACTTTATTTTTAGACCCTCGAAGTCGGTGTCTAACCTGCTTGGGTCCTGACAACAGTTTGGTGAGAAGAGGTCTTCAACATCGAGGTTCCCTCGATACACGGTTGCCCTCCAACTTCGGGGCACAGTCCCCTTCTTCTTCCACACAGGATCAGGTAACCCACAAACAGTCTGTTAAGACTAGCCAGTCCTCGAGTGGTAGGTCTCATGCACAGCATGTAGACGGCTCCGGCCTTGCCCTCAAGGGCCCACTGGCTTCAAAACCCCGGCGGGAGTCTTCGGTCTCCAAAGCCTATAAGGGGTTTTAGGTTGTTCCTGGGGTTCACCCCCCACAGAACATACCTAAGCCGTGTACGGTGGTGGCATCCGATTTGAGCGGTACCGATACCCCGGCATCTGCACTGGTGTTGGATGAAACACTCCACCAGGGATAGTCGTCTGGCGTCCTCGGTACTTTCGGGACCGGCGGATACTCTCCAGATTGACTTTCCATTATCGGTACCAACACCGATACTACCACCAACGTCTGTACCCTCCAGATGTGCATCGATAGCCTCGCTTCCTTCGATGCCGTCTGGAATCGATCTCCAGTCTGGAGGACTGGGTACCGACTCGCCTTGGTACCGGCTCTCGGCGGTACCTAAGGCTCGGCTCCGATGATTTGGATCCGCAACTCTCGGTTCCCCCGAGGCCGATTGAGTTGCCACTGGTTGACCTTCCTTCACTGGTATCAGACATGGTACTGAAGTCGGTACCGATGTCCTCATTACCCTTATGGTCGGTGCCTTCCATGCTTCGCTTATCAGGCTCTCTGCCCTCGATGCCGAGTTTGGAATCAATCTCTAGTCTAGAAGACTGGGTACCAATAGGTTTTGGTACCGACACCGATCGATACCGGTGCTTCGGTACCGAGGATAGTAGCCGGAGGTTTTCGGTTACCTCGGTGCCGGTTGAACTGTCACCGATGACTGCTCCGATGTCTTTGTTGGGCTTGACTCCGACATCGGTACCGGTATCCACAGTAGCATCGTGGCCAACTCCTGCCATGCTTTTTTCAACAGGATCGCTCCATTCTATACCAAGCTTGGAGTCGATACCTGGCATGCACAATGTGGTAAGGACGGTTGCTGCTCCTGACAGCCAGTACCAGCAACCATCCCTTAAGCATTCCACACTGCACTCTGCAGGATCTTCTATTCCTATATATTTGGATAACTCTGTGGGTGCTCAGGCTAGTTCTTTAGATCTAACCTGTCCAAGGGAGATTCCTGTTTGGGATCCCTCTTTTCAGAGGTTCCTCCTGGATATACCAAGATCCCTTGCCATTCCTATTCCAGGACATGATCCTGCACAAGGCTCTGTTTCTACCAAAGCAAAGGACAATATAATGCTTCCTTTGCATCATTCCTTGCAGGATCTCCTTCTAGGAATGTGGGAAACACCTTTAAGGGTACCCCCACCTCCCAGGGCAACTGATCTCTTATATCAGGTGGCCCCCTCTCCAGGGTTTCAAAAGACTCAACTTCCTCATCATTCCATAGTAGTGAAATCAGCAATGAGGCGGGTAAAGAGTAAGAAAAAGCACTCTTCTTATCCACCAGGTCGTGAGTCTAAGACACTAGATGCCTTTGGACGTCAAACCTTCCAGACATCTATGCTTTCTGCAAGAATTCTCTCATATATTTTTTATATGAGTCTTTCTCTTGAGGAGGTCACAAAGCAATTACATCTTTTGACTCCTTTCCTTCCAGATTCCAGGAGTACAGACTATTCCTCACTGCTTAAGCATATCCAGAATATCTCTTGGTTTCTTTCTCGTGCTTCCCTAGACTCTTTTGAGTCTGTTAGCAGGACTTCTGCTATAGCTATAGGGGCACGACGTAGAGCCTGGCTCCAAGCTTCAGACTTGGACAAATGGGCACAACAGAGGCTGGGACATACTCCTTGCACTGGAGAAAATCTTTTCAACAAGGAGTCTTTACATCAGGTTACTCAGTTGTCCACTGATTTACCTGTTCCTAAGGGTTGTTCTACACCTTCTGTCCCAGTAGGTAGGAAATGTCCTACCAAACTTTCTTCCCACAGGAGAAGAAGGTTTTATTCATCACTTGCCCATCATACAGATGTTCCCCAACAGGGGAGGCATTGTCCTGGTCTGAAGAATCCAACCTCTCACCAGGCTCAGCAAACCCAGCACCTGCAGGGTTTCTGATCAATCACCATCAGATGCTTGTGACTCTTGGGGTTAGAATCTACAGTTGCTTCTTCTCAATAGAGGCAATCCACTGCTTCATTCTAACCCCTACACATGGATCTCTTTCCAAAAGACATCCATTTTTTTCTATATTTCTATGAGCTGTCAGGATGTTCATGCCTATAGGTCACAGGTTTCTCCTCTTTTCCTGCTAGGGAAAGAGGTCTGACCACTATCAAATGATAGTTCCTGTGCCAGCATGTATTTTTCCTTTCTATAGACTTACAACTTGGTAAGCCTTCTTCAGCTCCATTCTCTTCACCCTCTTACCACTGTAAGAGCGGAATTACTTGCTGGGGGGCTTTTTCTTCAGCCTCTCTAGTTTTCTCACTTTCCAGTGCGGAGTTTTCCTCTCTGAGTTACCTCCTCTATTTCAATCTTACTTTGGGGCAGCTTATCAGACATGTCCAGAGTTTTCTACTCCTGTTCTGTTCTTTCTGTTTTTGAACAGTAAGATTCTTTCTGCTATCTTGCTAGCAGCTGCCTATGCAGGAGCCTTAATGTTTCGACCACTGGTTCTTGTCCTCAAACAACCAGATTTGTCCTCCACTAACATTCTGTCTAGTCTTAGTAGTGGCTCCAAGTCAGTGCTTCCATCTATCTTGGAGATTATCGCACTACAAGCTTTCTGGATTGTCTTCTATTTCTGCCATCTCCATTCTCCTGTGTTTGGCAGCATAGTTGGCAGAGATAGTGGCTCTGTAGCAGCCAGTTCTATCTCATTCTCCTGCATCATGCTCTCTGCAATTCTACAGAGAAGCTTTCCACTATGGGCCCTTGCTAGAGAGCATGGTGGTTTTTTCTCCAACAGCTATCCTAGATGGTTGGAAAAGGCTTTTCAGTCATGTCTCCCATGACTAGAAGGTTCTCCCTTCTTTTACTATCTCCTTTTTGATATAAAGGACATAGGCCTTCTCTTAGGTAAAAGCTTAAGGAGTTGCCAATTCCCTGCTTTGGTCCATAGCATTCCCAATTGGGGATATGCTCTTTCTCCTTGCAGCTCGTCCTCATGGTAAGAACGCATGATACTTTTTTCCCTTAAGCAGGTCAACATGCTATCTCATCTCTGTGTGTCTTCTGTCTTCTTACCATGCTAGAGTCCTGGAAGACTCGGGACTTGCTAGCTGCAGATTGATATTATCCTCTGTTTTTGACGTAACCGTCCTGGTTATTTCACTAGCTAGCATCCTTGCAGATCATAACCAGGGGGAATAGATTCTCTATATATCTTCTCAAGTAGGTTCCACCTCCTTGTTATTAGATGAATCTTTCCTCTCCACATATCCTATGTGAATGCCGTGCTGTAGGCATATCTCTCTGTTAATTGCAGACACCCATATTTAGGCCTACATATTCATATTTATCTTTTGTGTGTATTTTATGCCCCTCCATATCTCACTATAGATATATTCTTATATGTCTATCTATATATATGTATATATATATTCATATATATATATATGTATCTGTCGAGATATTTTATTATAGATAGATATGTATCCACATACTTATCTGACTGTCTATGCTCATATAGCTATATGATTCTGACAGAGGGGCTTTACCCATACCTATGCTATCCAGCAGGTTTGGGGTTCTACGCACACAACCACTCGTGTGGTAGTCAACAATTTTTATACCATAACCTAAGGGTTTAGGTACCTCTGAAGCTCTCCGTGCCCAATATCTCTCCTAGCTTACCCGTTAGGAGAGACATTGTGGATCTTCAGTTAATCACAGACTTAACGCCTCAGGCATTTGTCCTCTCTTTTTGGGATACAAGGGGTTCCCATACCCTTTCTCCCCACAAGGACTGTGCCTGTTTGTCCAAATTGGTTAGCCTTTCTCTTTTTGCTCCTAAGAGTGAGCCACTCTGCCGCCAAAAGAGTTAGTTTTTTTCTCATAAAGCCTTCTGCTGAAGGCCCACTGTTTTTGTATTACCCCAGTTTTTCCTACTGGGGTTACCTGTTACCTTTTAGGATTCTGACCTCCCCTGTTTTTCCTACAGGTTTATTACCTCCACTTTACAGTGAGGTCCTCTTCAAGGTTCCTCTACTGGGTTTCCCAGTAGATCCATGACCCTCCATACTTCGGTGAAATCCTGTCAGGGGAGGTCCATATTGCAATATTTTTTGCAGTCTCATTGATGACAATCATCATCCACACATGGACTCCTCCTCTGCAGTCCTATGCCAGGTTTGCTGTTCCACAGCATCCTTCTTTCTTCAACTCCTACCCCCCATCCTCAGGATGCCTGGTGTTCTGGGAGATAGCATGTTCCAACCTATGACATGCTGGGACTCCAGGCATCTCAGCTTGGGAGTCCCCATATGTGAAGACTTATTCCTGCTTGTTCCTGGAGATAGCACAGTTACTTACCTGTAACAGGTGATCTCTGGGAACAGCAGGAATAAGTCTTCACAACCCACCCACCTCCCCAGGAGTTGTATCTCTATCTATCTTTCCTTTCCTCTCTCTCTCTCTTTGTCTCAGCTTTAAAACTTAACTGAGGAGAGGCAGTTGGGAAAGGCGGGAAGGCAGCATGCAGGCGTGCTGGGATGCTTCCAAAAGCTCTTGATTGGACGCTGGGAAGCGTTCCCGCGCGGACTCCGTCGGTGCCAACGTACCCATATGTGAAGACTTATTCCTGCTGTTCCCAGAGATCACCTGTTACAGCTAAGTAACTGTGCTTATTCTGATAACGTAAACAATCGATCTACGTTTACCCGTTCCACTCCGTTCATTAATTTATAGACTTCTATCATATCTCCCCTCAGCCGTCTCTTTTCCAGGTTAAAGAGCCCTAACCTTTTTAGCCTTTCTTCATAGTAGTATCCTTCCATCCCCCTTACCATTTTGGTGGCTCTTCTCTGAACCTTTTCTAATAACGCTATATCCTTTTAAGATACGGTGACCAGAATTGCACACAATATTCAAGGTGCGGTCTCACCATGGAACGATTATAGAGGCATTATAATATCTTTTGTTTTATTTTCCATTTCTTTCCTTATGTTACCTAGCATTCTATTTGCTCTCTTGGCTGCCGCTGCACACTGGGCCAAGGGTTTTAACATGTTATCCACGATGACGCCTAAATGACGCCACAGGGAGCCTAGCAGACAAAGTAAGGGTATCCAAACCCTTCCTGAATTCTCTTCAGTGGTGGCTACACCCCCCCCCCCCCCGCGAACTTGCTGCAGGGGGTGCCTTTTCAGGTGCCTGCCCCCACAGTGGTGTTGACAACCGATGTGCACCCCAGCCCTGTAAGGAGGCAATGTCAAGAGAGCTGCACCCAAGGCCTCTGGTCCCCATGGGAAGCCACGCAACAGATCAACCTACTAGAACTGTGGGCTATTCGCTTAGCCCTCAGGGCTTTTTCTCACACCTTGGCCCACCAGTCTGTTCTTCAACCTCACGCATGGATACTGGACAGGGAAGTTGCATCTTTTGGGAGTGGGGCACCTCTCGATAGATTTTTTCATGACTCCTCAGAATGCCCAGGTGGATCAGTTCTGCTCCAGAGAGAGGGTCACACAACAAACTAGCCTTGGATGCTTTCCTGCTTGATTGGGGGGGGGGGGGGAAGCTTCCTATACACATATTTTCTAATACCTCTCATTGCCCAGGCCCTCCTGAAGCACTGAACAGACAGCGGTACAATGATTCTCACCTTTGTCCACCTGTTTATTCACACCTTCAAAAAAAACATAACAGATTAGTAAGACAAGATCTTCCTTGTCTAAAGCCATGTTGGCTGTCTCCCATTAGGCCATGACTATCTACATGCTGCGTAATTTTATTCTTTATGATGGTTTCTACCATTTTTCCCGGTACTGACAATTAGGCTCACTGGTCTGTAGTTACCCGGATCACCCCTCGAACCCTTTTTAAAAATTGGTGTTACATTGGCGATCCGCCAATCTTCAGGTATTAGAGATGATTTTAATGACAGTTCACAGATTACTAATAGCAGGTCTGCAATCTCATATTTCAGTTCTTTCAACACCCTTGGATGTATACCATCCGGCCCAGGTGATTTGCTACTCTTCAGTTTATCTAATAGTTGTAATACATCTTCCCGATGTATCGATATTTCCTTCAATTCTTCCGCACCTTTAAATACCACTTCAGTCATGGGTAACATCCCTACATCTTCCTCAGTAAAGACCGAAGCAAAGAATTCATTCAGTCTCTCCGCTATCGCCTTGTCGCCTCTTAGTGCCCCTTTAACTCCTCTATCATCTAATGGTCCAACTGACTCTCTCACAGGTTTTTTGCTACGAATGTACTTGAAAAAATCTTTATTTCGCGTTTTTGCTTCCGCAGCAAGCTTCTTCTCAAATTTTCTCTTTGCCTTCTTTATCAATGCCTTGCATTTGACCTGCCAGTGCTTGTACTGTTTCCAGGTTTCATCGTTTGGCTCTTTTTTCCATTTCCTGAAAGATGCTTTCTTGGCAACAACAGCCCCTCTGACCTCACCTTTAAACCATGCTGGCAGTTCTTTGGACTTCCTTTCACTTTTCTTAAAGCGTGGAATACAGCTGGTCTGGGCTTCCAAGATAGTATTTTTCAACAACACCCAAGCTTGATGTAAGTCTTTAATCTTTGCAACTGCTCCTTTTAGTTTTTTCTTAACTATTTTCCGCATTTTATCATAGTCTCCCTTTCGAAAGTTAAAAGGTAGTACTGTGGATTTCCTTACTATCCTTCCTCCACTAATTAAATCAAAGGCGATCATGCTATGATCACTATTGCCAAGTGGCCCCAACACCATTATCTCTTGCACTAGATCTCGTGTTCCACTAAGGACTAGGTCAAATATGGCTTCCCCTCTCGTCGGTTCATGGACCAGCTGCTCCAAGAAGCAGTCATTTATGTCATCTAGGAACTTTATCTCCCTAGAATGTACCGCCGTGACACTGACCCAGTCGATACCGGGGTAATTGAAATCACCCATTATTATTACCGCGCTGTAACTTTTGTTAGCTTCCTTGATTTCTTTGAGCATTTCATCATCCTGGCCAGGCGGTCGATAGTACACCCCCACCGCCTTCCCCTTTTTACATGGAATTTCAATCCATAGAGATTCTACAGCAAATTTTGTTTCCTGCAAAACTTTAATCCTTTCTGACTCAATGCCTTCTCTAACATAGAGCGCAACCCCTCCACCAATTTGATCAGCTCTATCATTACAATATAGTTTGTACCCAGGTATCTCAGTGTCCCACTGGTTGTCCTCCTTCCACCATGTCTCTGATATTCCAATCACATCTAAACTGAACAAACCACCCCATTTCTCTTCCTCCTTTAGCTTTATCATCCCCCAGCAACCCCCCCCCCTACACACACAGTTTCTCTTTCTTCCCAGCCTCTACCTTCTCTCTTTCCCCACCCACCTTCCAGTAACAGATTTGATGCATACTCTCTCTCCCAGCCTTGAACTCCCTATCTCCTGTTTTCCCCCCTCCCCAGCTAGGCCCCCAAGTTGATTTGCTCTCACCTGGCCACTTCTTTTGCTTTCCCTCTCTCGTCCCCTTCTAGCTAGCCATCAGTTCATCCTGCCACCTTCCCACCCACAGATCTTTTTTCTAGTTAAGACTGCATTTCCTTGTTGTTCTGCTAGACCAGACCAAATCAGTGGGTTTGGCTCCCCAGTCAGCAGGTGGAGGCAGACTAAAGAAACTTTGATGTCATCACTTGGTATGTCCACTGTTGCAGCACAGAGAAACTAGTATTTGTCTCCAGCGGGTGGCAGACGAGTACTGGCTACTGATACAGCCTGTGGCATTCAGCGGTTATAACATGTGGATGCAGTCCTTTTCCCTGGGAGCTATGACAATGCCTCGGGATATATTTTTGTAGCATATTTGGGACACCCCATTGGGGGCCTGGGGTCCAGTGCCATGTTGGGTGCCTCTGCAGTGTTCGCCCCTGTTCTGTTTTGTTTTTTCACGTGAGTGGGCTGCACAGCCATTTTGATTGGACTCTACAGAGGACAGGGTGGAGCAACTTTAGCCTCAAGCCTAAAGGTCCTGTAGGGGCTGCCCTAGTCATGGTAGTGATAAAGCGCATGTGCCTCATAGTGCAAGGGGGCACTGTGGCCAAGGATTTCATGATAGGAGTATGGAGGCCCTCCTGAAGTATGCCTTTATGATTTTAGCCTTGGGCACTCAGGTGGCATTGTGTGCAGGTGTCATTACTCAACCCCTTTTATGTTGAGCCAAACAGCTGAGTGACGCCGTGAGTGGTAGAACGGAGTATCGAGCCAGTAAGAAAATCACTCCTTGCGGTTTCTTTGTTTTTTGGGGCAGGAGCCTGCCCCGTGACTGTGCAGCGTGCGGCTGGTAAATTTGTTAAGCAGCATCGGGGTTTTGACGCCAAGCAGGGCCCTACTGCATTCGCAGCCATTTTCCCACGTGCTACAGCCGCGTGGCGTCCTTCAGCGGGAGGACTGCTACGGGGCTGAAGGGAAAGCAGTTTTCACTCAGCAAAGCTAACTTTGGTTAGATTGGTTTATTTTCGTTGCAGATTCTGTATTATTGGAGGGGTTTTGGTCAGTAAGCTGGGGGCTTCCTCTCCTTAGGATTGATTAAAAAATAAATATATAATAACAAGGGAACAATACTAATTCATCAAAAACTGGTTAGTATTAATAGCTAATGCCTTCGCGTCCCCAGTGTTTAGTGTGTGGCACGCGCAGGGGCACTGTCTCGGGCACCGGAATTTGCCAGGGCTGCGCTGCAACTTCAAATAGTATGGAACAGCAGATGGAAGATAAGGTGGTTCAGGAGTCGCTCAGTCTCTCGGCAATACCTGAAAGGGAGTTACGAGTGGAGGCAGTGTCGTTGACTTTGCCAGAGATGCCTGCAGGTCCATCTAGTGCCGTGCCTTCGGCTTCAGGGCCTCCTCTGGGAGATTTTTCCACAGAGTTTGTCTTAATAATGCATCAGGTTTATTGCTTACAGCAGCAGGGGAGGTTACTGGAGCCTATGCCACTGACTTCTCTGGTGAGACAGCCCGGGATGGAAGACCTCAGTCACACAGTGGCAAGACCTCTTAATAGGGCACGACTGCTAGATCAACCACTCTTGGATACCGAGTGGCCTGAGACGGAAGGGCCTGAGTTAGAACTTGAATCTGGAATGGAAGAACTTGAATAAGGCAACATCCCGGAGCCAGAGGATCAGGTGAGAATCATTAGGGTTTTCCGAAAGGATGAGCTTACAGCGCTCATTACAGATTCCCTTCAGGAGCTCAATCTAGCTGCGGTACAACTGGCAGAGGAAGAGGGGGTGGAGGACCCTCTCATTCAAGCGGTGAGGGAATCTCAGGTGGTAGTTCCCGTTCAGTGGGTAGTTGACCAGATGATTCAAGCTGAATGGGACCTGCCAGAAGCGGGACTGAAGGGAGTCAGGACTATGAACAGACTCTATCCCTTGGCGGACAAGGAAAGGTTTCGTTCCCGGCGGATTGATGCAGCGGTGTCAGCAGTCACAAAGAAGATGACTATTCCATCCTCCGGCAACAAAATCCAGAGTTTGATTGCACGTTGAGTGAAAAAATATTTTCTTTTATTAGTCTTATATAGTTTACCCTGTAGCTTCATTGCATGTCCCCTAGTCTTTCTATATTCTGATAACGTAAACAATCGATCTACGTTTACCCGTTCCACTCCGTTCATTAATTTATAGACTTCTATCATATCTCCCCTCAGCCGTCTCTTTTCCAGGTTAAAGAGCCCTAACCTTTTTAGCCTTTCTTCATAGGAGTATCCTTCCATTCCCTTTACCATTTTGGTGGCTCTTCCCTGAAACTTTTCTAATAACGCTATATCCTTTTTAAGATATGGCAACCAGAATTGCACACAATATTCAAGGTGCGGTCTCACCATGGAACGATATAGAGGCATTATAATATCCTTTTTTTAAATTTTCCATTCCTTTCCTCATGATACCTAAAATTCTATTTGCTCTCTTGGCCACCTCTGCACACTGGGCCGAGGGTTTTAACATGTTATCCACAATGACGCCTAAATCTTTTTCCTGGGTGGTGGTTCCTAATGTGGAACCTTGCATCGTATAACCATAGTTTGGGTTGTTCTTCCCTAGGTGCATAACTTTGCACTTGTCCACATTAAATTTCATCTGCCATTTTGATGCCCAGTCTTCCAATTTATCAAGATCCTCTTGCAATTTTCCACAATCCTTTTGGTTTTTAACAACTTTAAATAGTTTTGTGTCATCTGCAAATTTGATAACTTCACTCATTATTCCCTTTTCCAGGTCATTTATGAATATGTCAAAAAGCAGCGGACCCAGCACAGATCCCTGGGGTACACCACTATTCACCTTTCTCCATTGGGAAAATTGGCCATTTAGTCCTACCCTCTGCTTTCTATCTTTTAAGCAGTTCCTGATCCACAATATTATACTGCCTCCTATCCCATGACTCTTTAGTTTTGCCAAAAGTCTCTGATGAGGGACCTTGTCAAAGGCTTTCTGAAAGTCCAAATACACTATATCAACCGACTCACCTTTGTCTACCTGTTTATTCACACCTTCAAAAAAACATAACAGATTAGTAAGACAAGATCTTCCTTGTATAAAGCCATGTTGGCTGTCTCCCATTAAGCCATGACTATCTATATGTTCAGCAATTTTGTTCTTTATGATGGTTTCTACCATTTTTCCCGGTACTGATGTCAGGCTCACTGGTCTGTAGTTTCCCAGATCACCCCTGGAACCCTTTTTAAAAATTGGCGTTACATTTGCCATCCTCCAATTTTCAGGTATTACAGATGATTTTAATAATAGTTCACAGGTTACTAATATCAGGTCTGCAATCTCATATTTCAGTTCTTTCAACACCCTTGGATGTATATCATCCGGCCCAGGTGATTTGCTACTCTTCTATTTATCTTATAGTTGTAATACATCTTCCCAATGTATCGATATTTCCTTCAATTCTTTCACACCTTTAAATACCACTTCAGTCATTGGTAACATCCCTACATCTTCCTCAGTAAAGACCAATGCAAAGAATTCATTCATTCTCCAGGACCAAGCAGGAAGTCAGTCCTCACATATGGGTGACGTCAGCGCCGACGGAGCCCTCATGCGGAGCATTTCCCCAGCTTTCAAAGAAAGCCTTTGGGAATGCAGCGCGCATGCGTGGTCCCCTTCCTGCCCAAGGGTGCCATCTTTCTCAGTCTTTCTTTTTCTGCGGAGCCCAACGGACGTAGTTCGTGTCACCCAGGAAAAAGTTGATTTTTTTCTGAGATTTTTCGTGTTTCTTTATCCGGTTAGACGCTGGTTCCCCATCCCGCCTTGGCTCGGTACACCGGTATCGAGTCCAGAACTTCTTTTTCAGTTTTTGTCCTTTGTGACTAGCGTTCGCGCTTTTTCTGTTATTTTCACTGGCAGCCCTGTCTTTTGACCTTGCAGGGGCCCTTTTTCCCCCGTTGGCTGCCAGCGGGTTCAAAAAATGTGATCGGTGTAAAAAACCTATGTCTCTCACCAACACACATGACTGCTGCCTCCGATGCCTTGGGCCCGACCATGACCCGTTGGTCTGTGGCCCGTGCGGCAAGATGTCGTCGAAGGCGCTTCGGAGCCGTCAGCATCAACATGAAAGAATTTTTTCGGAGTCCGCATCCGGCCGGGCCCGGACTTCGTCAGAGGCCTCGACATCTCGGGAGTCTGACCCCGAGCGCTGTCGTGGGTCCTCTGAGAGGGGGTCTCCCACCCTGGAGCACATAAGGAAGAAGAACCTTGTGAGGGCGGTGTCAGTGGAGGCACCTGGATCCTCGAGGGCCAGGTTGCACAGCCCTGACTGCCGTCCTGGGCTCTCGGAGTCAGAGCAGCCGACCAAACTACCTCGCCTGGAGCCGGAGTCCCCGAGTCAGGTAACTTCCGTTGTCCTCGTGGACTCTCCTCCGGGAGAACCGACGTCGGTCCCGACGCCATCGGGGCCCGAGTTGGGGGCTGCGGAGTCTCCTGAGCTCGGTCTCAGGTTGACGGCCCTGGAGAGCAGCCTGGCTGCCTTCATGGAGCAGCAGCGGGTACTGATCGCCGGTCTGACCGGTGCATCTGCCCCAACCACCAGGACCTTGACGTCTAAGTCGACCCTGGAGGCCGAGCCGATCCTCGAGTCCATTAAGTCTCGAGTCGATCCTCGACCAAGGTCTCCCTCGACCTCCCGTGCGGGGCCGAGGTCGTCAATGCCGGTGCCTTCGGCATCAGGGCGGGTGGCATCGAGGCCCACACGGCCCGAGCCGCTTGACGACTCCGGTGTGGGAGACGGAGGACGAGGAGTCTACTGACACCTTCCGGACCCAGTGCGTCCCGTCAGACTCCCCGGAGTCTGAGCCTTGGAGAAGGTCCCCCCCCCCCCCCCCCGGAGGATACCCGGTTCTCGGATTTCATCAGAGACATGGCCAAAGCTTTGGCATTCCCGGTGGACACTGAGGAGGAGCCTCAAGCTGAAGAGCTCGATGCCCTCCAGTATGATTTTCCTCCGAAGGAAGCCTTTACTGTTCCGGTTCCTCCAATGCTGGAATGGCTGCTCTTCCGTATGTGGGAACCACCGGCCTCGGCGCCAGTTCTGAGAAAGCGGGTCGATTCCATTTATCAAGTCCGTAAGAGCCCTGGGTTCCAAAAGGCGCAGCTACCGCACAACTCCATGGTTGTGGAATCAGCCATGCATAGGCTGAAAAGTCAAAAGATGCACTCCTTGGTGCCTCCCGGCCGGGAGGCCCAGAACCTGGATGCCCTCGGTAGAAAGTGCTTCCAGGGCTCTATGCTGTCTTGCCATGTCCAGACTTACCAGCTGTACATGAACATGTACTTATGGGACCTGGCAAAGGAGATTGCCGGGTTCTCGGCTGGGCTCTCCGAGGAACCCTTGCAGAGATTCAAAGCCTTGTCTTCAGGGATCCCGGGAGTGCTCGAAGTTTATATCTCGAGCAGCCTATGACTGCTTCGAGGCTTCGGCCCGGGTAGCCATGGCCAGCATTGGTGCACGCCGTCAGGGCTGGCTGCAGTCGTCGGACCTGAAGTCATGGGTACAGGACATGTTGGTCGATGTCCCGTGCCGAGGTGACAACCTGTTCGGCAAGCCCATGACTGAGAAGGCTGCAGAAATCGAGACCGAGACTCTCATCAGGACAAGATTGTCCAGAAAGACTTCTGCGCCTTCTCACAAAAAGAAGGGCTCGGGAAAGAAGCCCTTTTTCCCGAGGAAGGGTGCTGCCTACAAAACCTACCCTCAGTATCGGGCCTCTCCAGCTCCCCAACAGGGCCAGCAGGCAAAGGGGCAGGAGCATGGGCCCCGTAGGCAGAAAACCCCCAAGCCGCCAGCTCCAGCTCCTGCACAGCAGGGAGGGGGTTTTTGACTCCCACAGCATAGCCTCTCCTCCGCCGGTGGCTCCACTCAGCACAGGAGGTCGGCTGACCCTATACGTCTACAGGTGGCCAGCCATCACAGGGGATACCTGGGTACTGAGCATAGTCCAGAAGGGCTATATGCTCCATTTCCACCAGCTAGCCCCCTCCTACTATCCAGGGGAGCCTCCAAGACTCCCTCTACACAGGGACCTCCTCCTTCAGGAGTTGGCAAGTCTTTTAAAGGAACAGGTGGTGGAGCTGGTGCCACACCACCTGGAAGGGCAAGGCTTCTACTCCAGGTACTTCCTAGTACCAAAGAGAACAGGAGGTCTCAGACCTATCCTAGACTTGCAAAACCTGAACACGTTTCTAGAGAGGGATACTGCTGCCCTACCTCCAGCAGGGAGACTGGTTATGCTCCATAGACCTAAAGGATGCTTATACTCACATCCTCATCCATCCAGACCACAGACAATATCCCAGATTTGTGGTGGGAGGAAACCATTTTCAGTACAGGGGTACTTCCCTTTGGCCTAACCTCTGCCCCCAGAGTTTTCACAAAATGCCTGGCGGTGGTGGCAGCATTTCTCAGGAATCAGGAGATTTTTGTCTTCCCATACCTGGACTACTGGCTAATCAGTGGCCAGTCACTCCAGGAGGCCCAACAGGCCACTCTTCGCACTGTCTCTCTTCTTCAGCATCTGGGCTTTGTCATAAACTACACAAAGTCCACTTTTCCCCCTCTCAGAACCTAGAGTTTATAGGGGCGAGACTAGACACCCTTCAGGCAAGAGCTTACTTGCCCGAGGACAGGGCCCACAGACTTATGGACTTGGCCAACCAGTTCCAAAGCAATTCTCGTGTTTCCGCCAGGCACTACCTGCGGCTCCTGGGCCACATGGCATCCACGGTACATGTGACCCCGAATGCCCGTCTGCACATGCGGGTTGCTCAATGGTGCCTCAGAGATCAGTGGACACAAGCCACCGGCAACCTTCGAGACAGAGTAAAGGTGTCCAGACGACTTCTGAACTTACAGTGGTGGCTACATCTGCCAAACCTTCTCAGGGGTGTACCTTTTCAGGCTCCAGCACACACCCAGGGTACTGACTATGGATGCATCCTTAAAGAACTGCAGTGCACATTGCCAGGACACGTGCACTCAAGGCCTGTGGTCCACTCGGGAGGCCACACAGCAGATCAACCTTTTAGAGCTGTGACCAATCCGCTTAGCTCTGCAAACCTTCTGCCATGCTCTCTCTCAACAGTCTGTCCTAGTTCAGACGGACAATCAGGTAGCAATGTTCTACGTGAACAAACAAGGAGGCACAGGGTCCAGGCTGCTATGTCAGGAGGCACTGGGCCTTTGCTCCTTTGCGGTCACACGAGGCATGTTTGTCAAAGCAGTTTATCTACCTGGTCAGGAAAACTTCCTAGCAGACAAGCTAAGCAGGATTCTCCAGTCCCACAAATGGCAGTTGAATCCATTGGTGGTCCAGCAGATCTTCCTCCGATGGGGACTTTCATCCATCGATCTCTTTACAAGTCCACTAAACCGTCAGCTGCCCAGTTTTTGCTCCAGACAGCCGCATCCCCTGAGGATGACAGCAGATGCTTTTCTAATCTCTTGGTCTATGGGCCTCCTGTATGTGTTTCCTCCCACGCCCCTGGTGGCCCGAACTCTGTTCAAGATCCTCCGGGAAAAGGCCTCGGTGATTCTGGTAGCCCCCAGATGGCCGAGGCAGCCGTGGTTTCCACTTCTTCTGCAGTTGGCGGTGGAAGCTCCGTTCCCTCTGGGGCTGCAACAGGATCTCCTGTCTCAAGAGCAGGGTTCCCTTCTGCACCCCAATCTCAGGTCCCTCAATCTGATGGCCTGGCAGCTGGAAGGATAGTGCTAGCTCCCTTACTTCTACCTAAGAAGGTTGAAGAGGTGGTCTTGACCTCTAGGAGGCAGTCCACCAGAAAGTCCTATGCCCTCCAGTGGCGTAGGTTTACGGTATGGTGTGCTCAGCGCCATGAAGATCCTTTCTCTTGCCTTGTGCCAGTAGTACTGCAGTATCTACTTCACCTGTCAGACCTTGGCCTTAAGTCTAACTCTGTTTGGGTCCACCTCAGTGCTTTGTCAGCGCACCACTCACCGGTGGACGGACAGTCTCTGTCGGTTCACCCCTTGGTGTCCAGATTTCTCAAAGGTCTACTTCTACTCAAGCCTCCAGTTCATCCACCGGCGACTGAGTGGGATTTGAACGTGGTCTTGCAGCAACTTCCTCGCCCACCGTTTGAGCCGATGGCTACTTGCCATTTGCGCTTCCTCTCTTGGAAAGCGCTCTTCCTGGTGGCTCTTACATTGGCCAGACATATGAGTGAACTACAAGCTCTGGTTTCCGATAGACCATACACGCGGTTCTATAGGAACAGGGTAGTCCTACGGACCCATCCCAAGTTCCTCCCAAAAGTGGTCTCCTCTTTCCACCTCAGTCAGGAGGTGGTTCTTCCGACCTTTTTTCCCAGGCTGCATGCCAGCCGGGCTGAAACAGTCTTGCATACTCTGGACTGTAAAAGGGCGTTGTCCTTTTACATAGAACGTACGCGGGAGCATCGAAGGGCTACTTAGCTCTTCATCTCGTTTGACCCTAATAGGATGGGGTTACCTGTCTCCAAGCGTACGTTGTCCACTTGGGTAGCAGATTGCATTGCCTGGGCGTACAGGGCAGCCGACCTCCCCTTGCAGGGTCGAGTCACGGCCCACCGTGTCAGGGTGAAAACCTCGTCAGTAGCTCTTCTCTGCTCTGTTCCATTGGGCCGCAACTTGGTCTTCAAGCCAGACATTGATAGCCCATTACTGCCTGGAGAGAGAGTCCCGGCGGGACAATGTTTTCGGCCAGGTGGTACTCCGTAGTTTCTTTGAGGTTTAGGCAACTCCTACCCTCCGGCCCTTTAAGTTGGGCTACCGTACGGGGTGCGTTCTCAGAGAAAATTCTTATCACGGATGCTGAGGCTCTTGAGAGGGAGCCATTTTTTCAGCTCTGGGTTCACGGTAGCCTACGAATGTATTTGAAAAGGTCTTTATTATGCGTTTTTGCTTCCTCAGCCAGCTTCTTCTCAAATTCTCCCTTTGCCTGCCCTATCAATGCCTTGCATTTAACTTGTCAGTGCTTGTGCTGTTTCCAGGTTTCATCATTTGGCTCTTTTTTCCATTTCCCGAAAGATGCTTTTTTGGCAACAACAGCCTCTCTGACCTCACCTTTAAACCATGCTGGCAGTTTTTTGGACTTCCTTCCACTTTTCTTAAAGCGTGGAATACAGCTGATCTGGGCTTCCAAGACAGTATTTTTCAACAACACTCAAGCTTGATGTAAGTCTTTAACCTTTGCAACTGCTCCTTTTAGTTTTTTCTTAACTATTTTCCTCATTTTATCATACTCTCCCTTTCGAAAATTAAAAGGTAGCACTGTGGATTTCCTTACTATCCCTCCTCCACTAATTAAATCAAACGTGATCATGCTATGATCACTATTGCCAAGTGGCCCCAACACCCTTATCTCTTGCACCAGATCTGCTGTTCCACTAAGGACTAGGTCCAATATGGCTTCCCCTCTGGTCGGTTCATGAACCAGCTGCTCCAAGAAGCAGTCATTTATTTCATCTAGGAACTTATCTCCCTAGCATGTCCTGCCGTGACACTGACCCAATCGATACCGGGGTAATTGAAATCACCCATTATTATTACTGTGTTGTAACTTTTGTTAGCTTCCTTGATTTCTTTGAGCATTTCATCATCCATTTGTTCATTCTGACCAGGTGGTCGATAATACACCCCCACTGCCATTGCCTTCCCCTTTTTACATTGAATTTCAATCCATAGAGATTCTACAGCAAATTTTGTTTCCTGCAAAACTTTGTTCCTTTCTGACTCAATGCCCTCTCTAACATAGAGTGCAACCCCTCCACCAATTTGATCAGCTCTATCATTACGATATAGTTTGTACCCTGGTATCACAGTGTCCCCTGCAAGTGTTTAGTTACATTTCTAGGGAAATGCTACACTTTCTTTGAACAGCTCAGTTGGAAGATTTTTTTTACAGTCCACAGCTCCTAAAATTGTTCAGGTTGGATATGCAAAATAAGTAATTATGGGATGGGTAGCTCCTAGAGATTTGTTTCTGTTAAACTGCCTTCTCCCCCTTGATGTGGGCTAAATGACCGTGTCTTTCTTTTCTTATAATTATTTATGTTTAATTATTCTTGCTTCAGTGTAATAATTGAAATGCTCAATAAAATGTTCACTACTAAATATGAATAATAATTCCGCTACAAAATAGATAATCAGGGGCCTCTCTGCAACATTTAAATAGGGTGCCATCAGGACTGAACAAAGGACTCTTCACCATCTGCCTGCCTGCCTGCTCCCCTGATCGGGGTAGAGCACGAGAGCAGGAAGCTCCACTTCTCCCCACTGCTCTGCTCCAGCCCGATCAGGGGCCTCTGCAACATTTAAACAGGGCGCCATCGGGCACGCCTATGCCTGAGGGCCTCACTAGAGGGCCCTTTGGTGTGGTCCTTAGGCAGGGCATGTAGATGAGCAGAGGCTCCCGCCCAATCCTATGGCTAAACACCATCTGCCTGGACTCAACCACCACATTCAACCCAGGTCTACCTGCTCAGATCTATCATCTATCTCCTTTCCGCTCCCACTGGTATCTGTCTGTGGTTCTAATAATACCTAACAATATCATTATGAAATGTTGCTCTATAGTACTTCACGATTCCATAAACCTCTCTGGTTTTGATCCTGGAATTTGTAATCTCTCTTCCACTTGTTCATAGTATATCTTGCTGCTATACTCAAAACAATAAATTGACTATGTTACTGTATAACACGTAATACCACTGTTACTTCATGCCACACTGTTAAGTCAGGTCTTCGGTTGTAACTGTCACACAGTAATTACTTCATTCTACACTGTCACATTATGCCTTTGTTTATAACTGTTGCACTGTAGTTACTCTGTCCCCATATCCCAAGCAATCCCGACTCACCCCTTTAACCCACTAGCCCTTACTCCGTCTTACCAAGATCTAGTCTGGCCTAAGCAACCTTCAGTTGTCCCCATACTGACCCACTGCATTACACTAGCTAACCCTTTCAGGTGCAGCGCGATCTCCCATGGCATCCACTCCTAATTCACCCCTTCCTCCCCCTTGCCCGGTTAATCCTTCTTACCTCCCCAACTCCTTTACCCGTTTCCAGCCCTTCCCGCTAACTAAACATGTTTTGTTTCATAACTTCTCCAGGACCAAGCAGGAAGTCAGTCCTCACATATGGGTGACGTCGGCGCCGATTGAGCCCTCGTGCGGAGCATTTCCCCAGCTTTCAAAGAAAGCCTTTGGGAATGCAGCACGCATGCGCAGTCCCCTTCCCGCCCAAGGGTGCCATCTTGCTCAGTCTTCTTTTTTCCGTGGAGCCCGACAGCCATGTGTCGTCATCACCCAGTAAAAAGTTGATTTTCCTGCATAGATTCGTGTTTTTGCTCCGTTCGACGCTGGTTCCCCTTTCCACCTGGGCCCGGTACACCAGTATCGAGCCCGGTGCTAAGTTTTTCGGTTTTTGTCCTTCATGACTAGCATTCACGCTTTTTTTCTCTTTTTCACTGGCAGTCCGGTCTTTTGACCTTGCGGGGGCCCTTTTTCCCCCCATGGCTGCCAGCGGGTTCAAGAAGTGTGATCGGTGTAAGAAGCTGATGTCTCTCACTGACACACATGACTGCTGCCTCCAGTGCCTCGGGCCCGACCATGACCCGGTGGTCTGTGTCCTGTGCGGCAAAATGTCCTCTAAGGCGCTGAGGAGCCGTCAACATCAGTGTGAAAGACTCTTTTCTGACTCCACGTCCAGCCGGGCCCGGACTTCGTCAGAGGCCTTGACATCTTGGGAGTCCGACCCCGAGCACCGTCAAGGCTCCTCTGAAAAGGGGGTCTCCTTCGAGGGAACACAGAAGGAAGAAGAAACCCGCTAGGGTGGCGTCGGTGGACGCTCTTGGCTCCTCGAGGGCCAGGTCGCATAGCCCCGACCGCCATCCCGGGTCCTCGGAGGGAGAGGCCTGCCAAGTTGCCTCGAGTGGAGCCGGAGTCCCCGAGTCATGTGAGTGCTGTTGTCCTCGTAGACTCCACTCTGGGGGAGCCGACGTTGGGGGCTACTGAGTCTCCTGGGCTGAGTCTCAGGTTGACGGCCTTGGAGAGCAGCTTGGCTGTCTTCATGGAGCAGCAGCGGGTACTGATCACCGGTTTGACCGGTGCATCTGCCCCGACCACCGGGACCTCGAAATCCAAGTCTACCGCGGAGGCCGAGTCGATGCGGTCTCGAGTCGATCCTCGGCGAAGGTCCCCCTCAGCCTCCTGCTTGGGGCCGAGGTCATCGATGCCGGTGCCCTCGGCATCAGGGCCGATGGCATCGGTGCCCGCTCAATTCCTCCTCGGAGGGGTCAGGGTGGGAGACAGAGGATGAGGAGACCCCGGATACTTTCCGGACCCAGTGCATCCCATCGGACTCACCGGAGTCTGAGCCTCGGAGATGGTCCCCACCGGAGGATACCCAGTTCTCGGACTTCGTGCGGGACATGGCCAAAGCTTTGGTCTTCCCCACGGATCCGAAGGAGGAGCCTTGAGCCGAAGAGCTTGAGGCCCTCCAGTATGACTCTCCGCCTATGGAGGCCTTTACTGTACCGGTTCCTCCGATGCTGGAATGGCTGCTCTTCCGCATGTGGGAGGCACCGGCCTCGGCGCTGGTTCTCAGCAAATGGGTCGATTCCGTAAGAGCCCTGGGTTCCAGAAGAGACAGCTACCGCACCACTCCATGGTTGTGTAATCAGCCATGCATCGTCTGAAGAGTCAGAAGATGCACTCCTCGGTGCCCCCTGGCCGGGAGGCCCGGAACCTGGATGCCCTCAGTAGAAAGTGCTTCCAGGGCTCTATGCTGGCTTGCCGTGTCCAGACTTACCAGTTGTATATGGGCATGTACCTTTGGGACCTGGCAAAGGAGATTGCCGGGTTCTCAGCTGGCCTCTCCGAGGAACCTTTGCAGAGGTTTAAGTCTTTGTCATCTGGGATTCAAGAGTGCTCAAAGTTTCTCTCTCGAGCAGCCTATGATGGCTTCGAGGCTTCGGCCCGAGTAGGCCGCAGCTGGCATCGGTGCACGCCGTCAGGGCTGGCTACAGTCATCAGACCTCGAGCCATGGGTACAGCACAAGTTGGTCGATGTCCCCTGCCGAGGTGAGAACCTTTTTGGCAAACCCATGGCTGAAAAGGCTTCAGAACTCGAGTATGAGACTCTCACCAGGACAAGGCTGTCCAGGAAAACTTCTGCCCCTTCTCAGAAGAAGAAGGGCTCGGGGAAAAATGCCCTTTTACCCGAGGAAGGCTACTGCCTACAAATCCTACCCTCATTTTCAGGCCTCTGCAGCTCCCCATCAGGGTCAGCAGGCCAAGGGGCAGGGACATGGGCCCCGTAGGCAGAAACCCCCCAAGCCATCAGCTCTGGCTCCTGCACAGCAGGGAGCGGGGTTTTGACTCCCATTGCATTAGCCTCTCCTCAGCTAGCTCCTCTCAGCACAGGAGGCCGGCTGACACTGTATGCCCACAGGTGGTCAGCCATAACAGGGGATACTTGGGTGCTGAGCATAGTCCAAAATGGCTATTTGCTCCACTTCAACCAGTTACCCCCCTCCTATTTTCCAGGGGAGCCTCCAAGACTCCCTCTTCACAGGAACCTCCTCCTTCAGGAGTTGGCAAGTCTTCTAAAGGAGCAGGAGGTGGAACTGGTGCCTTACCACCTGAGAGGCCAATGCTTCTATTCAAGGTACTTTCTGGTAGCAAAAAGGACAGGAGGCCTCAGGCCCATCCTAGACTTGCGAAATCTCAACAAGTTCCTGGAGAGGGAAAAGTTCAAGATGCTTACCCTTGGGTTACTGCTGCCCTACCTCTAGCAGGGAGATTGGCTATGCTCCTTAGACCTAAAGGATGCATATACTCACATCCTCATTCATCCAGACCACAGAGAATATCTCAGATTTGTAGTGGGAAGAAATCATTTTCAATACAGAGTACGTCCATTTGGCCTCACCTCTGCCCCCAGGGTTTTCACCAAGTGCCTGGCGGTGGTGGTGGCCTATCTCAGAAACCAGGGCATCTTTGTCTTTCCATACCTGGACGACTGGCTCATCAGGGGTCAGTCTCCACAGGAGGCCAGCCAGGCCACCATTCGCACTGTTTCTCTTCTTCAGTACCCCTAGGCTTTGTGGTAAACTTCGCAAAGTCCACTTTGCTCCCCTCACAGAACATGGAGTTCATAGGGGCAAGATTGGATACCCTCCAGGCGAAGGCTTATTTGCCTGAGGACAGGGCCCACAGACTGATAGCGTTGGCCAATCAGTTCCAGAGCGGTTTCCTGGTCTCCACCAGAAACTTCCTAAAGCTCTTGGGCCACATGGCATCCATGGTCCATGTAACTCCAAATGCCCGCCTGCACATGCGACCTGCTTAGTGGTGCCTCAGAGCTCAGTGGGTGCAAGCCACAGGTGACTTGAAAGACAAGATAAGGGTGTCCAAACTGCTGACAGCCTCCCTACGGTGGTGGCTGCATCTCCCAAACCTGGTCCAGGGGGTGCCTTTTCAGGAGCCTCCCCACACACAGGTGCTGACAACCGATGCTTCCCTTCAGGGCTGGGGTGCACATTGCCAGGGGGCTTGCACTCAGGGCCTCTGGTCTCCTGGGGAGTTCACACAGCAGATCAATCTATTGGAGTTGCGAGCTATCCGCTTAGCTCTACAGACTTTCTCTCATGTCCTCTCTCACCAGTCTGTCTTAGTTTAGACAATCAAGTGGCAATGTTTTACGTGAACAAGCAAGGGGGCACAGGCTCCAAACTGCTGTGGCGGGAGGCACAGGCCCTGTGCTCCTTGGCAATCAAACACAACATGTTTCTCAAGGCAGTTTACCTGGCCAGGAAAATTGCCTGGCAGACAGATTGAGCAAGATTCTACAGCCTCACGTATGGCAGTTGAATCCTCTGGTGGTCCAAGGGATCTTTCTAAGATGGGGTCTTCCAACCATCGATCTCTTTGCGAGTCCACTGAACCGTCAGCTACCCAGGTTCTGTTCCAGACAACCGCATCCTCTGCAAATAGCAGCAGATGCGTTTCTAATCTCTTGGTCTACGGGCCTACTGTATGCATTTCCTCCCACGCCTCTAGTGGCCCAAACCTTGTTCAAGGTGCTTCAGGACAAGGCCTCGGTGATTCTGGTAGCCCCAGATGGCCGAAGCAGCCGTGGTTTCCAGTCCTGCAGCTGGCGGTGGACACTCCACTCCCTCTGGGGGTGCATCACGGCCTCCTGTCTCAGGACCAGGGATCTCTCCTGCACCCCAACCTGAAATCCCTCAATCTGATGGCCTGGCTGCTGAAAGGGTAGTTCTAGCCCCCTTACTTCTTCCTAAGGAGGTGGAAGGAGGTGGTTTTGGCCTCTAGGAGGCAATCCACCCAGAAATCTTATGCCCTCAAGTGGCGTAGGTTCTCCACCTGGTGTGCTCAGCGCCAGGAGGATCCTTTTTCGTGCCTGGTTCCAGTGGTGCTGCAGTACCTGCTCCACCTCTCGGACCTAGGCCTTAAATCCAACTCTGTTCGGGTCCACCTCAGTGCTCTATCGGCACACCACTCACAGGTAGAGGGCCAATCTCTGTCAGGACACCCCTTGGTGTCCCGCTTCCTCAGAGGCCTGCTTTTGCTCAAGCCTCCAATCTGTCCATCAGCCACTGAGTGGGATTTGAATGTGGTATTGCAGCAACTTACTTACCCACCATTTGAGCCAATGACTTCCTGTCATTTACGCTTCCTTTCCTGGAAGACGTTGTTCTTAGTAGCTCTTACCTTGGCCAGGCGGGTGAGTGAACTACAAGGTCTGGTTTCTGATAGACCCTACACACGGTTCTATAAGAACAGGGTGGTCTTGCGGACTCACCCTAAGTTCCTTCCAAAGGTTGTCTCCTCCTTCCACCTCAATCAGGAGGTGGTTCTTCCAACATTCTTCCCCCGGCTGCATGCCAGCTGGGCTGAAACAATCCTGCATACCCTGGACTGTAGAAGAGTGTTGTCTTTTTACATTGACCGTACGCAGGGGCATCAAAGGGCTGCTCAGCTCTTCCTATCTTTTGACCCTAATAAACGGGGGTTGCCTGTCTCCAAGTGTACGTTGTCCCTTTGGGTAGCGGATTGTATCGCCTGGGCGTACAGGGCAGCCGGCCTCTCCTTGCAGGGTCGAGTCATGGCCCACCATGTCAGGGCAAAGGCCACGTCAGTAGCCCACCTCCACTCTGTTCCATTGGCAGACATCTGGCGGGCCGCTTATTGGTCTTCAAGCCAGACTTTTGCAGCTCACTACTGCCTCAAGAGGGAGTCCCGTAGGGACAGTGCTTTCGGACAGGCAGTACTCCATAATCTCTTTGAAGTTTAGGCAACTCCTACCTTCCGGCCCTTGTTTTGGGCTACCATATGGGGGCGTTTTCAGAAAGGATTCTTTCACAGATGCTGACGCTCTAGAGGGAGCTTATTTTTCAGCTTGGGTTCCCGGTAGCCTGTAGCTGGGGAGTCCCATATGTGAGGACTGACTTCCTGCTTGATCCTGGAGAAAGAGTAGTTACTCACCTGTAACAGGTGTTCTCCAGGAGCAGCAGGAATCATTCCTCGTGACCCTCCCTCCTTCCCTTGGAGTTGTAGTCATATGATTCATTTTGTTGTTTTGCTATCTTTTAGCTATGTCAGACTGAGCAAGATGGCACCCTTGGGCGGGAAGGGGACCACGCCTGCACGCTGCATTCCCAAAGGCTTTCTTTGAAAGCTGGGGAAATAATTTGCACGAGGGCTCTGTCGACACCGATGTCACCCATATGTGAGGACTGATTCCTGCTTCTCCTGGAGAACACTTGTTCCAGGTGAGTAACTACTCTTTCTCCCTAACTCTTTCCCCCTCAGCACTAACAAAATGAAGCTCACTTATGAAGCGATAAGTGCCCTCTACATTATAGCGGCTCTCCTGGCTTCATCGAGCACATTACGAACCCACCAGGCTATCACACTCATCCCTCCCTTCCCCCATATCCAGCCCTACATATTCTACAACCAATGTTCAATATCCAACAGACATGGAATCAAATTCAGCTTTCATCCGCACAGAATCAAACAACACCGCAGACTAATTCCCATTAACACCATCCTTCCTCAAACAAACTGAATCATTCACCACCATAAGTGGCCACCTGAAATGCACGCTCCATAAGAAATAAGGTTCCATTAATCAGAGACATCCTTACTGACAAATCTCTGGACTTTCTTTGTATCACAGACTTGGCTTACTGACCATGACTCCATCCTATTAAACTAACTAAACACAGGTGATTACTCCATATTCAATTGCCCCAGAAACTACAAAAGGGGTAGTGGAGTATTCATACTCACAAAATGAAACCTCAATCTCTTCACCAGTCTATGCACAGGCTTGATAAAAATTGAAAATAAAAATGGAGCAATATGCCTCCTCTACAAACCGCCTACCAATAACCACTTCAATCTCATCACCATACTCTAATCTGCCTGCACATCCCCAACGAAGAAAGCACAGTTACTTACCTGTAACAGGTGATCTCGGAACAGCAGGAATAAGTCTTCACATATGGGTACGTCGGTACCGACGGAGTCTGCGCGGGAACGCTTCCCAGCGTCCAAAGAGCTTTTGGAAGCATCCCACCACGCCTGTGTGCTGCCTTCCCGCCTTTCCCAACTGCCTCTCCTCAGTTAAGTTTTAAAGCTGAGAGAGAGAGAGGAAAGGAAAGATAGAGATACAACTCCTGGGGAGGTGGGTGGGTTGTGAAGACTTATTCCTGCTGTTCCCAGAGATCACCTGTTACAGGTAAGTAACTGTGCTATCTCCAGGAACAAGCAGGAATGAGTCTTCACATATGGGGACTCCCAAGCTGAGATGCCTGGAGTCCCAGTATGTCATAGGTTGGAACATGCTATTTCCCAGAACACCAGGCATCCTGAGGATGGAGGGTAGGAGTTGAAGAAAGAAAGGTGCTGTAGAACAGCTAACCTAGCATAGGCTTGCAGACAAGGAGTCCATGTGTGGATGATAATTGTCATCAATGATATTGCAAAGAAAAAATATTGCAATAGGGACCTCCCTTAACAGGACTTTAGAGAAGTATGGAGGTTCATGGGATCTACTGGGGAACCCAGTAGAGCAGCGGTGTCAAACTCAAATACACAGTGGGCCAAAATGTAAAACTTGAACAAAGTCGCGGGCCAGCATTGAACAAATGAACCTTTTAATATGGACCCAAACAAGATTTGCTTTAACATTGAATATGAAGCAACACTTATTACTATACAATTTATAACTTAATAGATCAGATATGCAAAAACCAATTTCAAATAAAAAAAAACATCAATGACATTCATTTATTAAATAAGATTTAAATAATAATAATTTTTAAAATAAAATAACAATAAAATTAATCAACCATTCAAGCCCATGTCTTGGAGTAGCAAGAAAAAGTGCATAAAGAAAACGTTAATTATTGCTCAGTTTGCTGCACACTGATCTAATCTGATGTGCCCAAGGCAGATACCTGGCATCTCTTCTTGGATGATAGTTCATCAATGTCTGGGCTCAGGCTTTGAGCTGAGGAAATCCTCAGTATCGAGCGAAGGTGTTCATCAGTCAGACGTCTCCTGTGAGATGTTTTGGTCATCTTCATCGAGGAGAAAAGTTGCTCACATAGATAAGTGCTGCCGAACATGGAGAGCATCTGAGCAGCTTGGGTGCGGAGCTGAGGCATTGTGTCAGGGATGAACTGTGGAAACTGGGCGGTGCCCACAGCATCATACTTTGACTTCAGCGTGTCATTACACTGGAGTTCAATTAGCTCCATTTGGAGGTTGGTTGGTGCGTTTTCCACATTAACTGCAAAGGGATTACTGAGCAGTTCAAACCTACATTTCTGGACATCAAAGTCGGCAAATTGCCGGCTAAACTCAGCGCCGAGTACACTGAGTTTTTCAGCAAACTGTGCGCATGGGAACAAGTTGGTAAAGAACTGCGTTTTCATGGTTTGGCAGCAGGGAAAATGGCCAAGGTTTCCTTGCAGCATCTGATTCTCCCACAGGCACAGTTTAGTTTTAAAAGCCCTCACTGCAGCGTACATGTCTGTGATGATGCGCCCCCGCCCCTGAAGCTGCAGGTTCAGCGCATCGAGATGGCTCGAGATGTCACACAGAAAGGCCAGCTCACACAGAAACTTTTTCTCCCGAAGCTCTGCTGTGTCCTTCCCTTTGCTTTCCAGAAACTGACATATTTCCTCATGCAGCTCAAAACATCTATTCAGTACTTTTCCTCGGCTTAACCATCTCACCTCTGTGTGATACGGCACGTCTGCGTATTCCGAACCACACTCCTCCAGAAAAGACTTAAACTGGCAGTGATTCAGTCCTTTGGCTCTTATAAAGTTAACTACTTGTGTTACTGTGGTCATAACATGTTCCATCTTTAGGGCTTTGCCACACAATGATTCCTGATGTATGATGCAGTGATAAACAGTTAGTTCACCTGCACAGTTCTCTTCCTGCATCTTCTCCCGGACCCTGCCCACCAGTCCACTTGTTTTACCGCACATTGCTGGCGCACCATCTGTCGTTAATCCCACGAGTTTATCCCACGGCAGCTTTATTTCAGTTACGCATTTGGAAACCTCCTCAAAAATTTCCTTTCCTGTGGTTGTGCCATGCATTGATTTGAATCCCAATAGCTCCTCCGTAACACACATATTTGAGTCCACTCCACGGATGAAGACTGACAGCTGAGCAGTATCAGATGCGTCGCTGCTCTCATCCACAGCAAGGGAGAATGCAACGAAATCTTTTCCCTTTTCCAAAAGCTGGTCATACAGATTGGTGGCAAGATCACATGTGCGATCAGCTACTGTGTTTCTGCTCAGGCTCACGTTTGAAAAGGCTTGCTTTTTCTCTGGGCACACGATGTCACAAACTTTCAACATGCACTTTTTCACAAACTCTCCCTCATTAAAGGGCCGGGCTGATTTTGCGATCTCTGCTGCCACAATATAACTAGCCTTTACAGCAGCCTCACTTTGTGATGTGGCTTTTTTGAACATATTCTGTTGTGAAACCAAACTTCTTTTCATCTCCTCCACTTTCTGGCTCCTTTGAGTCATTTCCAGGTCCTTGTACTTGTCATGGTGTTTTGTTTCATAGTGTCGTCGAATGTTATACTCCTTAGTTATAGCCACGTTGACTCCACAAATCAGACAAACAGGTCTGTCTTTTACATATGTAAACAAATATTCTGTCTCCCACCTGTCCAGAAAGTTCCTGTTGTCTGCCTTTCTTTTTGCCATTTTTGGGAAGGGGTTCCACAGTGACAGTTGTAGCTTGAGATCGCTATGACTTCTGTCACACAGGAGAGGGTGTTTCTGGGACCTGTCCTGATTGACGCGCCAAAACAACAGCAAGGCATTATGGGATTTGTAGTATTAGCGATGAATGAATGCGCTGTATAATACCGGCGGGCTAGCTCTAGTAGTCATTTGGTATAGCCTCGCGGGCCAAATATAATTACACTACGGGCCAAATTTGGCCCGCAGGCCAGAGTTTGACACCTATGCAGTAGAGGAACCTCGAGAAGGACCTCACTGTAAGTGGAGGTAGTAACCTGTAGAAAAAGTAATGGAGGTCAGAATCCTGAAAGGTAACAGGGAACCCCAGTAGGAGAAAACTGGGGTAGTACAAAAACGGTGGGCCTTCAGCAGAAGGCTTTATGATAAAAACCCAACTCTTTTGGCAGTAGAGTGGCTCACTCTTAGGAACAAAAAGAGAAAGGCTAACCGATTTGGACAGACAGGCCCAGTCCTTTTTTGGGAAAAAGGGTATGGGAACCCCCTGTATTCCAAAAGAAAGGACAACGCTGGAGGTGTTAGAGCCTGTGAGTAGCTGAAGATCCACAATGTCTCTCCTAACTGAAGTCAGCTGGGAGAGATATTGGACATGGAGAGCTTCAGAGGTACCTAACCTTAGGGTTATGGGAGGTGTTAACTACCACCAAAGTGGTTGTGAGTGTAGGACCCCAAAACATGCTGGATAGCATAAGTATGGGTAAGCCCATCTGTCAGAATCATATGGCTATATGAGCTTGGACAGTCAGGTAGATCAAGCAGAAACATATCTACCAATAGTAAAATATCTCGAGATATTTTACTATCATATAGATATATGAGAATATATCTATAGTGAGATATGAAGGGCATAAATTACTCACACATGATAGCCATGGACATCTGTAAGATGTGTGCTATAGGTATGAATATATATATATATACCTCTATATGGAAGTCTGCAAGAAGCAGACAGAGATATGCCTACAAAGGGTATTCACATAGGAAAATGTGGAGAGGAAAGATTCATCTAATAACGTGGAACCTACTTGAGAAGACATATAGAGAATCAATTCCCACTGGTTATGGCTACAGGAATGCTAGGTAGTAGAATAACCAGGATGGTTATGTGAAAGCAGAGGATGATATCAGTCTGCAGCCTGCAAGTCTCGAGTATTCTAGAATTCTAGCATGGTAAGTGAATAGAAGACGCATAGGAATGAGATACCATGCTGACCTGCTAAAGGGCAAAAAGGTATCATGCGTTCTTACCATGAGGACGAGCTGGAAGGGGAAAACATATTCCCTATTGGAAATACTATGGACCAAAGCAGGGAATTAGCAACTCCTTAAGCTTTCTCGTAAGAGGAGGCCTATGTCCTTTATATTAAAAAAGGGGAACTTTTCTAGTCATGGGAGACATGACTGAAAAAGCCTTTTTCAACCATCTAGTATGGCTGTTGGAGAAAAAGTCCCCCCCCCCCCCCCTGCTCTCTAGCAAGGGCCCATAGTGGAGAGCTTCTCTGTAGAATTGCAGAGAGCATGATGCAGGAGAGTGGGGAGATAGCTGCTGGCTCTTCTGCAGCCAGTTCTATGTCAACTATGCTGTCCAACCCAGGGGAATGGAGATGGCAGAAAGAGAAGACAATCCAGCAAGCTTGTAGTGAAAATATTTCCAAGACAGATGACAGCACTGACTTGGAGCCACTACTAAGACCAGACAGAATGTTAGTGGAGGACAAATCTGGTTGCTGGTGGACAAGAACCAGTGGTTGAAGAATTAAGGCTCCTGCATTGGCAGCTGCTTGCCAGACAGCATAAGAATGGTACTGTTTAAAAACAGTAAGAACAGACAAAACAAGAGTAGAAAACTCTGGACATGTCTGATGAACTGCTTCAAAGCAAGATTGAAAAAGAGGAGTCAACTCAGAGAAGAGAACGCCGCACTGGAAAAGTAAGAAAACTAGAGAGGCTGAAGAAAAGCCCTCCAGTGACGCAATACCGCTCTTACAGAGGAAAACCCTGGTAAGAGGGTAAAGAGAATGGAGCTGAAGAAAACTTACAAAGTAGTAAGTTTATAGGAGGGAAAAAAGACATGCTGGCACAGGAAACTATCATTTGATAGTGGATAGACCTCTTTCCCTAGAAGGAAAAAGAGGAAAAATCCTGTGACCTAGAAGCATGAACATCCTAACAGCTCATAGAACATAGAAAGAATGGATGTCTTTCGGGAAGAGATCCATGTTCAGGATTTAGAATGACAGCAGTGGATTGTCTCTAATGAGAAGAAGCAACTGCAGATTGTAATCCCCAGAGTCACAAGCATCTATTGAATTGATCAGAAACCTGTGGTTGCTGGGTTTGCTGAGCCTGGTGAGAGGTTGAACTCTGCAGACCAGGATGATGCTTCCCCTGTTTGGGAACATCTGTATGTTGGGCAGATGATGCATAAAACCTTCTTCTCCTATGGGAAGAAAGTTTGGCAGGACATTTCCTACCTACTGGGACAGAAGAAAAGGTGCAGAACAGCTCCTAGGAACAGGTAAGTCAGTGGAGAACTGAGTAACCTGACGTAAAGACTCCTTGTTGAAAAGATTGTCACCAGTGCAAGGAGTATGTCCCAGTCTGTGCTGTGCCCATTTGTCCAAGCCAGAAGCTTGGAGCCAGGCTCTACATCGTGCCCCTATGGTTATAGCAGAAGTCCTGCTAACAGACTCAAAAGAGTCTAGGGAAGCACGAGTAAGAAACCAAGAGATATTCTGGAGATGCTTGATCAGTGAAGAATAGTCTGCACTCCTGGACTCTGGAAGGGAAGGAGTCAAAAGATGTAATTGCTTTGTGACCTCCTCAAGAGATAGACTCATATAGAAAATATATGAGAGAATTCTTGCAGAAAGCATAGATGTCTGGAAGGTTTGACGTCCAAAGGCATCAAGTATCTTAGACTCACCACCTGGCGGATAAGAAGAGTGCTTTTTCTTGCTCTTTACCTGCCTCATTGCTGATTCCACAACTATGGAATGATGAGGAAGTTGAGTCTTTTGAAACCCTGGAGAGGGGGGCACCTGATATAAGAGATCAGTTGCTCTGGAAGGTGGGGGTACCCTTAAAGGTGTTTCCCACATTCCTAGAAGGAGATTCTGCAAGGAATGATGCAAAGGAAGCATTATGTTCTCCTTTGCTTTGGTAGAAAGAGAGTCCTGTGCAGGATCATGTCCTGGGATAGGAATAGCAAGGGATCTTGCTATATCCAGGAGGAAACTCTGAAAAGAGGATTCCCCAACAGTATTTTCCCTTGGACAGGTTAGATATGAAGAACTAGCCTGAGCACCAACAGAGCTATCCAGATATATAGGAATAGAAGATCCTGCACAGTGCAGTGTGGAATGCTTAAAGGATGGTCGCCGGTACTGTCTGTCAGGAGCAGTGACCGTCATTACCACATTGTCCATGCCAGGTATCGACTCCAAGCTTGGCATAGAATGGAGCGATCCTGTTGAAAAAAGCATGGTAGGAGTTGGCCACGATGCTACTGTGGATACCGGTACCGATGGCAATACCGGTACCGATGTCGGAGTCGAGCTCGACAAAGACATCGGAGCAGTCATCGGTGACCGTTCAATCGGTACCGAGGTAACCGAAAACCTCCGGGTGCTATCCTCGGTACCGAGCCACCGGTATCGATCGGTGTTGGTACCAAAGTGTACTGGTACCGAGTCTTCCAGACTAGAGAGCGATTCTAAACTCGGTATCGATAAGCGAAGCATGGAAGGCACCGACTGTAAGGGTAATGACTTCAGTACCGTGTCTGATACCGGTGAGTGAAGGTCAGCTAGTGACAACTGAATCGGCCTCGAGGGATCCGAGAGTTGCGGATCTGAATCATCGGAACTGAGCCTTCGGTACCGCCGCGAATTGGTACCCAGTCCTTCAGACTGGAGATCGATTCCAGACTCGGTATCGAAGGAAGCGAGGCTATCAATGCACGTCTGGAGGGTACCGACGTCAGTGGTAGTATCGGTGCTGGTACCGATAATGGAAGGTCAGTCTGGAATGTATCCACCGGTCCCGAAGGCACCGAGGACGCCAGATGACCATCCATGGTGAGGAGTATTTCATCCAACACCAGTGTCGATGTCGGGGTATCGGTACCGTTCGAAGCGGATGCCACCACCGGACACGGCTCAGGTATGTTCTGTGAGGGGTGAACCCCAGGAACAACCTGAAACCCCTTATACGCTTTGGAGACCGAAGACTCCCGCCGGGGTTTTGAGGCCAGAGGGCCCTCGAGGGCAAGGCCGGAGCCGTCTACATGCTGTTCATGAGACCTACCACGCGAGGGCTGGCTAGTCTTAACAGACTGTTTGTGGGTTACCTGATCCTGTGTAGAAGAAGAAGGGGACGATACTGAACGTCGAGGGTCTAAAAATAAAGTTGTACCGCCACAGTTTGAACATTTCTTGGAGAAAGTGGCTGGCGGTTCCATGAAGGAAAAAGAAGAGGCCTAAAGGCCTAAGATACCGTGAGACACTATGAAGAAAAAATATTCCCTGAAAAAGGAAGATTTTACAAGAAAAGAAGAGAAAACACCAGCAGTACCGGTGGCGTCGGGAAGACAGCCACGACCACAAGAAAACTAAAGAATAAAAGAAGAATTTTCTGCGGTGACAGGAGGACGTCCTGCCGGCTCCGCGGAAAAACGAAAACTGAGGAGAGGCAGTTGGGAAAGGCGGGAAGGCAGCACGCAGGCGTGGTGGGATGCTTCCAAAAGCTCTTTGATTGGACGCTGGGAAGCGTTCCCGCGCAAACTCCGTCGGTACCGACGTACCCATATGTGAAGACTCATTCCTGCTTGTTCCTGGAGATACCTCATATCATTCTTGGAGATTTCAAATTAGCTACCCTCACCACTCTACAATCTTGTGACTTTCTTGATTTTATGGAAGACATGGGCTTTCATCAAATAGTAAAACAGCCTACCCATACAAAAGCTAGATAACTAATCTTACATCCTTACTTCACTTACCCATCTGCTATGCAGGTCCCGTGGTCAGACCATTACATCTTAACGAACCTCCCAATATGCATCTCCCCAAAATCATCCACCCTGCTCAGCCTATTAAAAGTCACACTTTAAAAAATTTGACAAAGACACCTTCCTCGCAGAGGTTACCCCTAAATTCATTACCCCTATGCAGAACCTTGATGACACTATAAAAAAAACTGGGCCACACTAATCAATGAAGCTGCGAGACCAAACTATTCCAGTAAAAAAGCCTTAAAAAGAAACATATGAACAATGGTATACCTAAGAATACGTAAACTTAAACACTCCGAAAGCGGAATAAGAAATGGAAGTCCTCCAAAACCCACAGAAATAAGGAACTTTACAACTCAGAAATAAATACCTATAAAGAGGCAATTCACAGGGCAAAGAAAGAATATCTCTTCCATACTAAATAAGGCCATCAACTGCTCTAGGGAACTTTTTGAAATAGTAAAGACTCTAACCAAATCCCACACAAACCTGTCAAATAGCACCCTCATCAAGCCCCAGGCTATAGAAGACTACCTAGCTTCTAAGTTAAAAAGCAAAAACAACCCATCTGTAACGACTCTCATTCCCACTCTAATAAATAGTCTGTATTCTATCCCATAAAGAAAAAACAACTACTTGAAACAATAGCCAAGATCAACACTACAACATCACACCTTGATCCATGTCCAGTCTCCTGGATAAAGGCAACTAAAGCTGAACTAGCATCGTAAACCACTCCCTCTCCCAAGGAATTATGCTTAAACTATCCATCATTCGTCCCCTACTTAAAAACATATCCCTCAACAAGGATGACCCTACCTCATATCGCCCAATAGCTAGCATTCCATTTTTAGCAAAAATAATTTAAAAAGTAGTTCAAATACAATTATAAGACTTCATTGATCTCAATGCACCCCTTGATACCCACCAATACAGTTTCCGCCCTTATCGCATCAGAACCCTCCTCTTAGTTTTATTTGATACTCATCTCTGGGCTGGACAACCCAAATCAAGCCTTCATCATGATCTTTCTGGGTATCTCCTCTTCATTTGATAACATTGACCACACCATCTTCCTGTCTAGACTAGCAAGCTTAGGTATCTCTGGAACAATTCTAAAGTGGTTTGAATCTTACATTTGTAACTGTCACCAATTCGTAAAAATCAACCAAGAGTCATCTGCGACATTCCCCCAAGAACAAGGCATTCCCCAAGGCTCGGCCCTATCAGCATTACTATTTAATCTATACATCCAGCCTATTTGCACAATTTTCAGAAAATACAATATCAAATGTCACATCTATGCTGCCGATATAATGGTATATGCCCCAGTTGACATAAAAAATCCTCAATACAACAGCATTACTGACTGTATAATTGAAGCAGAATCATGGCTAAAAGCAAACATGCAAATAAATCTTAAAAAAACCAAAATCTTATTCACTAGAAACCAGAACTTCACCCCCCCCCCCCACCTTCAAACTTCATAATATTGAGCTGCCAGTCAAACAGGAGGTAAAGTACCTAGGTGTCATTATCGACAGAGCACTCACTATGACTTCACAAGTCAAACTGCTAGGACAATATTCTTTAAATTAAAAAACATACAGCACCTCCGACCAATACGGGAAACACATGACTTCAGAACAGTAGTCCAAGCTCTGATTACCCCTAACTTGGACTACTGCAACAGTCCTACCCAAAAAGACACTCCACACACTTCAACTTGCACAAAATGTAACTGCTAGGATTATTGCTAAAGCAAGTCTTACCGACCACATCACCCCAATACTCTATAATCTCTGTTTGCTCCCCATTGCTTCCACAGTAAAATACAAAATGTTGGTCACAACTTTTAAACTACACAACAATATCTCTCCTTGCTACTTATCCACCCTGATCCATCCACAAGCTGATGTCAGAATGAGAAGAAAATGTACAAAGGATCTCCTAGCCATTCCCCCCTCAGTAAGGAAAACCAAGAACTTTGAGGTATTCTGTCCCTACCCTCTGGAACTCTCTTCCTGATCCTATCAGATTAACTAAGGACCTACAGGCATTTCACAAACTTCTAAAAACCCTGCTTTTTGCAGAATATTACAACTCATCTATTCCCCCCCCCCCCCCCCCCTGTAGGAATACAGCCCTGTAACCTGCTCGGTTGTCAATATATCCTGTAAATAGTTCAGACTCAACTTCCACGATACTTCTGTATAAATGCTTAGCTGACTTGTATATAGTTTTCTCCAGGACCAAGCAGGAAGTCAGTCCTCATTTATGGGTGACATTGGCGCCGATGGAGCCCCCGTGCGGAGCATTTCCCCAGCTTTCTAAGAAAGCCTTTGGGAATACTGCACGCATGTGCGGTCCCCTTCCCGCCTAAAGGTGTCATCTTGCTCAGTCTCTCTTTTTCCGTGGAGCCCATCGGACGTCTTTCCGAGTCACCCAGAAAAGTTGACGTTTTTTTGAAGATTTCTTCGCCTTTTTCTCAGAGTTCGACGCCGGTTCCCCTTCCCGCTGGGTTCGGTACACCAGTATCGAGCCTGTTTTCTATTTTTCGTTTTTTGCCCTTCGTGGCTGGCGTTCGCGCCCTTTTTTCTGTTTTTCCCTGGAAGGCCGGTCTTTTGACCTTGCGGGGGCCCTTTTTTCCCCGATGGCTTCCAGTGGTTTCAAGAAGTGTGATCGGTGTAAGAAACTAATGTCTCTCACCGACACACACGACTGCTGCCTTCGGTGCCTCGGCCAGATCATGATCCCATGATCTGTGGCCCGTGTGGCAAAATGTCCACCAAGCCTCTTCGAAGCCGTCAGCACCAGAAGGAAAGGATTTTTTTGGATTCTGCCTCTGGCCGGGCCTGGACCTCGTCTGAGGCCTCGACGTCTCGGGAGTCTGATCCCGAGCATCGCCAGGGTTCCTCAGACAGGGGGTCCCCCGACCGGGAACGCAAAGGAAGAAACGGCTTGTGAGGGCGGCGTCGGAAGAGGTCCCTGGTTCCTCGAGGGCCAGGTCTAAGACCCCTGACCACCGTCCCGGGCCTTTGGAGCAGGAGAAGCCGTCCAAAGTACCTCGTGTAGAGCCGGAGACCGTCGGACACATAAGTCCTGTAGTCCTCGTGGACTCTCCTCCGAGGGAGCTGACGTCGGGCCCGGCGCAGCCAGGGCCCGAGTCGGTGGCTGCTGAGTCTCCTGAGCTTGGACTCAGGCTGACAGCCTTGGAGTGCAGATTGTCTGCCTTCATGGAGCAGCAGCGGGTACTGATGGCCAGCCTCGCTGGTGCATCGGCCCAGACCACCGGGACATCAACGTCGAAGTCGACCCCGGAGACCGAGCCAATACTCGAGACCATGAAGGCTCGACGTCGTCCTCGGTCAAGGTCTCCCTCGACCTCCCGCTCGGAACCGAGGGTGTCGATGCCAGTGCCTTCGGCGTTGGGGCGGGTGCCACCTCGACCCACGCGGTCGGAGCCCCTCGACTCCTCTTCAGATGAGTCAGCATGGGAGACAGAGGACGAGGAGTCCCCCAACACCTTCCGGACTCGGTGCGTCCCTTCGGACTCACCGCAGTCCGAGCCCCGGAGTAGGTCCCCTCCGGAGGACACCCGGTTCTCGGAGTTCGTGCGGGACATGGCCAAGGCCTTGGCGATTCCCGCGGACCCCGAGGAGGAGCCTCGAGCCGAGGAGCTCGAGGCCCTCCAATATGACTCTCCTCCGAAGGAGGCCTTTACTGTTCCGGTTCCTCTGATGCTGGAACGGCTCCTCTTCCGGATGTGGGAGGCACCGGCCTCGTCGCTGGTCTTGAGCAAGTGAGTCAATTCCATTTATCGACTCCGTAAGAGCCCTGGCTTCCAAAAGGTGCAGCTGCCACACCATTCCATGCTGGTGGAATCGGCCATGCATTGTCTGAAGAGCCAGAAGATGCACTCTGCGGTGCCCCCCCAGCAGGGAGGCGGGGAACCTGGATGCTTTCGGCAGAAAGTGCTTCCAGGGCTCGATGCTTGCTTGCCGTGTCCAGTCATACCAGCTGTACATGGGCATGTACCTCCGAGACCTGGCAAAGGAGCTTGCCGGGTTCTCTGCTGGCCTTTCCGGGGAACCTTTGCAGAGGTTCCAGTCTTTGTCTTCAGGAATTCGGGACTGTTCCAAGTTCATGTCCCGAGTGGCCTACGATGGTTTCGAGGCTTCGGCTTGTGTGGCGGCAGCCGGCATCAGGGCCCGACGCCAGGCATGGCTGCAGTCATCGGACCTCGAGCCTTGGGTACAGGACAAGTTGGTCGATGTCCCTTGCCGAGGTGAAAACCTTTTTGGCAAACCCCTGGCCGAGAAGGCGGCTGAGCTCGAAACCGAGCACCTGACCAGGACAAGGCTGTCCAGGAAGACTTCTGCCCCTTCTCACAAAAAGAAGGGCTCGGGTAAAAAGTCCTTCTACCCGAGAAAGGTGTCTGCCTACAAACCTTTCCCTCAGTACCAGGCCTCCCCAGCTCCCCAACAGGGGCAGCAGGCCAAGTGGCAGGGACATGGGCCCCGTAGGCAGAAGACCCCCAAGCCTCTGGCTCCTGCTCCTACCCAGCAGGGAGGGGGTTTTTGACTCCCAAGGCATAGCCTCTCCGCCCCTGCTGCCCCATCCCTGCACAGGAGGTCGCTTAGCCCTGTTTGCCCACAGGTGGCCACCCATTACAGGGGATGCTTGGGTCTTAAGCATCATTCACCAGGGTTATATGCTTCATTTCCAACGGCTACCTCTGAGGTCTCTCCTGCACACCAACCTCCTCCTCCAAGAACTTCAGGGTCTGCTTCTGGACAAGGCGGTGGAACCTGTACCTCCTCGCCTACAGGTGCACGGGTTCTACTCCAGGTATTTTCTGGTGCCAAAGAGAACAGGAGGCCTAAGGCCTATCCTGGACCTCAGGAACCTCAACAAGTTCTTGGAGAAAGAGAAGTTCAAGATGCTTACTCTTGGAACACTTCTGCCCTACCTCCAGCAGGGAGACTGGCTATGCTCCTTTGATCTAAAGGATGCGTACACTCACATCCTCATTCATCCAGACCACAGAAAGTACCTCAGGTTCGTGGTGGGAGGAAATCATTACCAGTACAGGGTGCTGCCTTTTGGCCTAACTTCCGCCCCACGGGTCTTTACAAAGTGCCTAGCTGTGGTGGCGGCCTACTTGAGGACTCAAGGGGTTTTTGTCTTCCCCTATCTGGACGACTGGCTCATCCGAGGTCAGACTTACCAGGAGGCCAGGCAGGCCACCTTCAGGACTGTCACACTCCTTCAAGACCTAGGCTTTGTCATAAACTTCGCAAAGTCCACTTTGCTCCCCTCCCAGAACCTCGAGTTCATAGGAGCACGGCTGGACTCTGCAAGCAAGGGCTTACTTGCCAGAGGACAGAGCTCAAAGGCTCATGGAGTTGGCATCCCGGTTTCTCAGTCTGCCATGGGTTCCTGCCAGGCTCTGTCTGCAACTCCCGGGACACATGGCATCGACTGTGCATGTGACCCCCAATGCCCGCCTCCACATGAGGCCTGCACAGTGGTGCCTCAGAACTCAGTGGAAGCAGGCCACAGGGAGCCTAGCAGACAAAGTTAGGGTATCCAAACCCTTGCTGAATTCTCTTCAGTGGTGGCTACACCCCCCCAACTTGCTGCAGGGGGTGCCTTTTCAGGTGCCTGCCCCCACAGTGGTGTTGACAACCGATGCCTCCTTACAGGGCTGGGGTGCACAATGTCAAGAGAGCTGCACCCAAGGCCTCTGGTCCCCATGGGAAGCCACGCAACAGATCAACCTACTAGAACTGTGGGCTATTCGCTTAGCCCTCAGGGCTTTTTCTCACACCTTGGCCCACTTGTCTGTTCTAGTTCAGACGGACAACCAAGTAGCCATGTTCTATGTGAACAAACAGGGCGGCACTGGGTCCAGGCCTCTATGCCTGGAAGCACAGGCCCTTTGCTCTTCTGCCCTCAGGCACCAGATGTTGCTGAGGGCTGTTTATCTTCCTGGCCAGGAGAACTTTCTGGCAGACCGCTTAAGCAGAATTCTGCAGCCCCACGAATGGCAGCTGCACCCTTTGGTGGTTCAACAGATTTTCCTGAAATGGGGACTTCCATCCATGGATCTCTTTGCCAGTCCCCTGAATCACCAACTGCCCAGGTTTTGTTCCAGGCAACCGCATCCCCTAAGGGTGGCGGCGGATGCCTTCCTGATTTCTTGGTCCCAGGGCCTGCTCTATGCGTTTCCTCCCATGCCTCTGGTGGCCCGAACCTTGTTCAAGATTCTCAGGGACAAGGCCTCAGTACTTCTGGTTGCTCCCAGGTGGCCGAGGCAGCCCTGGTTTCCCCTGCTACTTCAACTGGCAGTGGAGACACCCACGCCTCTGGGATTCCAACCCGACCTTCTTTCCCAGGATCAGGGTTCCCTTCTGCATCCCAATCTCAAATCTCTCCATCTGATGGCATGGAGGCTGCAAGGGTAGTCTTGGATCCCTGGGGCCTACCTCAGGAAGTGGAAGAGGTGGTCTTGGCCTCTAGAAAGCAATCCACCAGGAAAACATATGCCCTGAAGTGGAGGAGGTTCTCCTTGTGGTGTCAGCAACGCAAGGAAGATCCTTTCGGCTGCACTTTGCCAGTAGTGCTCCAGTACCTTCTGCACTTGTTCATTCAGGGCCTTAAGTCCAATTCTGTTCGGGTCCACCTCTCTGCTCTGGCAGCTCATCACTCAATGGTGGAGGGGCACTCTCTTTGTCGGTTCACCCTTTGGTGTCCAGGTTTTTCAGAGGCTTACTATTGCTCAAGCCTCCTCTCCGTCCACCGGCCCTTGAGTGGGAGCTGAATGTGGTCTTGCAGCAACTTACTCGCCCACCTTTTGAACCAATGGCTACATGTCCTCTACGCTTCCTATTCTGGAAGACTCTCTTTCTAGTGGCCTTGACCTCGGCCAGGCGAGTGAGTGAACTTCAAGCTCTGGTCTGTGACAGGCCATACACTCGCTTCTGTAGGAACAGGGTAGTCCTTAGGACTCATCCTAAGTTCCTCCCCAAGGTTGTCTCCTCTTTCCATCTCAACCAGGAGGTGGTTCTTCCCTAGGCCCCATGCCAGCCGGGCTGAGACAGTCCTGCATACCCTGGACTGTAGGAGGGCCTTATCCTTCTACCTTAAGCGTATGCAGGGGCATAGGAGGGCTACTCAGCTCTTCGTATCTTTTGACCCCAATAACTTGGGGGTACCTGTGTCCAAGCGTACCTTGTCCATCTGGGTGGCTGACTGTATCACCTGGGCTTACAGGGCAGCTGACCTTCCTTTGCAGGGTCAGGTCACGGCCCACCGTGTCAGGGCAATGGCTGCCTCGGTAGCTCATCTCCGCTCTGTACCGTTGGCAGACATCTGCCGGGCTGCAACTTGGTCCTCAAGCCATACTTTTGCGGCCCATTACTGCCTGGAGAGGGAGTCCCGCAGGGACAGTGCTTTCGGTCAGGCAGTGCTCCGGAATCTCTTTGAGGTTTAGGCAACTCCTACCCTCCAGCCCTCTGGTTGGGCTACCGGTGGAGGTATGTTTTCAGTGAAATCTTTTCTCTGATGCTGAGGCTAGAGGGAGCTCATTTTTCAGCTCTGGGTCCCCGGTAGCCTGAAGCTGGGGAGTCCCATAAGTAAGGACTTACTTCCTGCTTGGTCCTGGAGAAAGAGTGGTTACTCACCTATAACAGGTGTTCTCCAGGAATCAGTCCTCACAACCCTCCCTCCTCCCCTGGGAGTTGCAGTTGTACATATTTTATTTTTACATTTTTGTGTGCTGTTTTTTAGCTATGTCATTTGACTGAGCACGATGGCACCTTTAGGCGAGAAGGGGACCGCGCATGCGTGCAGTATTCCCAAAGGCTTTCTTAGAAAGCTGGGGAAATGCTCCGCATGGGGGCTCCATCGGCGCCGATGTCACCCATAAGTGAGGACTGATTCCTGCTGCTCCTGGAGAACACCTGTTACAGGTGAGTAACCACTTTTACTCGTATTATAGTTTGAAATGTTCTCTGTAACCAAGTTTATGGAATATTGTTCAATGTAAACCGCCCCTGATCGATGGAAGGGGCAGAATATAAAAAAACGTTTAAATAAATAAATGATCTCCTATCAAGCATACAGAGCAGTTTACAACTTTTAAAAAAAACGGTACACACATGTGCACTGCAAGTAGATGTTCCCAGAGGCATAGTTTGGTAAAAACTGGTGCTTGTACTTTAAGCATGTACTTATATTATGTATATAAAATACAAGCATACATTAGAACGCCACCTCCACTCTGACCCATCTTTAGAGCTACTGGGCTGGTCTTGGGAGTCTATTTTATAAAGGCATCTTAAACTTCTTAAGTAAGCCTCCTCTTGTAAAGTTATGCATTCACTCAGCAGCAACAAACATATAGATGTTGCTGCTTAACTATCTGTATACCATTGTACTTACTATATGTACAAAGGAAGAGAAAAAATAACAGCAGATAAAGATCATACAACCTATCCAGTCTGCCCATCCATACTAACTACTAAGCTCTAAAACATCTTCCTCTCTCTGATATCCTCTTTGCTGGTCCCATTCTTTCCTGTATTCAAATACGGTACTCGTCTACACTACTTCTTCCAAGAGGCCATTCCATGCACCCACCACAGTTTCCATAAAGAAATATTTCACTAGATTTACTCTCGAGTCTATCCCCTTTGTCCTAAAACCCCTAATTCCATAGCTTAATTTTAATTGAAAGGGGCTGACCTCATATGCATTTATACCATGGAGATATTTAAATGTCTATCATATCTCCTGCCTTTCCATATCCAAGTCCTGGCATTGAATATCCGGGTTGCCCAGATAATGATGAAGCTAACCGGACAGTGGCAATATTCATCCATGGACAAAAAAAGGATTTTTTGAATAAGAAACAATATAGTTACGTTTGACAGTGCATCTGAAGACTTGGATGGTAGTGAATCAAATTGAAGGGATGCTGATGGATATGATCAATATGGACATGAATTTTTAGAGTATCAACACAGATTTTAATGGGGCAAAGTGCGAAGGAGGAAAACAATTACAAATCATTTTGCCAGTTAGGTCCAATCTCGTGCTCACAAACTCAGAATCAAGTGTGATTAACCTTTTAGGCGCCAACATTCCACATGTGGAACATATTTTTGCAATGATATAGCTTTATGAATTTTCAAGCAAATTAGATGAAACCTTGTCAATGAGTTTATAGACATTGACCCTCTTGAGCAATATTTTTTTTTTTTCCAATTGGCGATATACCCCCTTCTACAGTATGCCAAAGTAGACCAAAGTTGGCACTTTATGGTTTATGTAATATATCCCTCTACAATTTTGTTCTCACATGTCCGTCTGTCTTATTAGGGTGAGATTCATACTCTGGAATGTTCTATGAGTGTGTTGGTCAGGTTTTATGCATGTCGATAACTTATTCATGTTTTTGTGATTACTTCTTTCCGTGTGTTCCACTTGTGGAATGTTGGGACTTCCGGGTGTCATTTTTTTCATTTTACAATTTCTGCCATATTTTTTGCAGGATTGTTATTCAACTAATTCTATATAGTTATAATGCCTAAATACCGTTGCCTGACGCTTCAAGAAGCAGTAACACGCATTGCGGAAGATTCAGATGTAGAAGAAGCCGACATTTTGATTTTGCCACCCAATAATGAAATGGCTGCTTCAGACATTGAAGAAATTGATGAAGAAAATTTGGAGTCTATTGAGCCTGGCGAAGTGTGTGGTGAATTAGATCTGGATATTCAAAAAGTTGCTAATGTGGAATCCGAGGGAAGTGATCAGCTGGTAGAAAGTGACAGTGAGCTCTTATCTAATTATCAGTCAGCTCAACCAGCAAAAAAGCGTAAGTGGATAAAATCAACCCCAAAATGGATGAAGAGGGACGACATTTTGACTCCAATGCCAGAAGCATCTCCCGAAAAATTAGCCGATCTTCGCACTGATTTGATTGATAAATCTCCCTTTGACCTCTTTATGCAAATTTTTGGTGATGATTACGTTGATCATCTTGCCAGTATGACCAATATTTATGCTCAGCAGAAATTGGCAAATATTGATACAAATGGGGACGAGTTGATTCATTTTTTTGGCATTTTGCTCCTCAGTGGATACCACCAGTTGCCCAAAGAAAGTCACTATTGGTCGACCGCCGAGGATTTGAGCAATAATATTGTCCCAAAGATAATGAGTCGCAAACGTTTCCGGGATTTGAAAACTTCCACATTGTTGATAATCTCAATTTGCAACCTGGAAAAGTAGCAAAAATTGAGCCATTTTACAATCACCTCACAGCACAGTTTGTGAAAGTCGGTGGAGTGCTCAGTGAAAACTTGAGTATTGATGAATCAATGGTGCCATATTACGGGCACCACAGTTGCAAAATGTTTATTCGAGGTAAGCCAATTCGATTCAGTTACAAAGTGTGGATGTTGTGCTGCCCTGCTGGGTATCCATTTTCGATGCAAATTTACACTGGTGCCAAGGAAAAAGATGGTCCTCAGTACAATGTTCCACTTGGCACTAGAGTTGTTCTTGATTTGATATCAGTTGTTGAAAATCCAAATCATCACAGCTTGTTTTTTGACAACTATTTCACTTCATATGATCTCATGATTGATCTGAAAGCAAAAGGCTTTCATGCTGTTGGAACTGTTCGTGAAAACCGTACCAGCAAGTGCCCCTTGGTTTCTTCAAAGGAGCTTGCCAAAAAGCCTCGTGGCGAATATGATTACCATGGTGATGATAATGTGGTGTGTGTCCGTTGGAATGACAACAGTGTGGTTACAGTCATGTCAAATTGGATGCAGCCAAAACCTCTTCAAAATGCCAATCGATATTCTGTCAAACAAAAGCAAAAAATCATTATCAAGCAGCCAAAATTGATTGGAGTTTATAACCAAAGTATGGGTGGTGTCGACTTGTTAGATCGTTTGCTAGGTAGCTACCGTCCTAAATTACAAAGCAAAAAATGGTGGTGGAATTTGTTTGCCAATGGTCTAAATATGGCCGTTGTTGCTGCCTGGCGTTTGCAATGTCATCTTTTGGGCAAACAAGCCCTGAGTCACTTGGATTTCCGCCACAAGGTTGCTTTGGTGGCTATGAAAGTTGGACTTGAGGGCTATCGTTCTCGAAAAGGTGGCCCAACAGCTTCGATTCCCTCTGCTATTACAGCTTCAGCTAACACCAGTCACTATTTATCTTCTACAAGCCAAGGTCGTTGCATTGTCTGCTCGAAGAATACAAAAAAATGGTGCCAGTTTTTTGGCGCCTGCACGAGAAGTGTTTTCCGGATTTTCACTCTCGCTGAAATTTTCCCTTCAAGCTTTATTCTGTCCAGTCATCTCCGTTTGTGTCTAATTACTTTTAAAAATTGCTTAATTGAAGTATTTGTTTGTTTCCAGTTTACGATATTCAATAAAAAAAGCAATTAAAATGTTTGAAAAAATGACGCTTGGAGGGGCCAACGTTCCACAAATGGAACATGCTTTTTCCTAGGAAGTACATATCCAAATTAGCTGAAAATTTATATTTGACATATTTACATGTAGTGTACTAAAATACATAACAATTAAGTATTAGAAGCAATTGCTTCTATGAGCAGCCTCTCAGAGGTTAATATATCCTTGAACCTTTGACAACTGCACAATTGGGTCTTCTGGATAAGAGATTGAGTTTTGTTCTGATGTGTAAATATTATCCATTTACAATAAGAGTGTTCTTTCAACAATTTTTGTGGAAATTACAATTGAAAATATTTTTTCAAGACAGTCTATTCAAGATTTCTCCTTGGTTAGAGTTAAATTTAATTGGATGCATTCTGGTAATATGGATTCAGTTAGAAGTATAACAACCCTCTGTAGAAATCAGAACAGCGCAGAGTGGACAAGGCCACACCTCTTAAAAACAAAGAAACCTTTTATTTTGTAAAACCTTCAAAGGTTCAGACCAGACTTGGCCAAGTTTTGGCTGTCAGCCGATTAAGATTCAATTGTATATATACTCCAGTGGTAGTCAGGAAATTGTAACAAAAACATCCACGACTCCGACCCCTCTTTTCTCTGCTGCTCGACCCACGACAGGCCTGCCGTGGCATCGATCAGACAGCAGGGACCCCTGCATCAGGGTGAATTTTCCAGCCCTGATCGCTCCAAAAGTACTGCTTATACCACCTTTGCAGTGGTATAAGCAGCACATCCCCACTGGCCCGGCAGGGTGTACTGGCCCCTGACCTAAATCAGCCCTGTACATGCTGCCGGGCTGGTCCGCCCCTGCTCCATCCCTCCTACCAGCTCTCCCTTTCTTAACCCTTTGAAGGCCTACTTTAAAATTTTAATCCACATTCTGCAGCCGGGTTAATTTTTGCATATTTCAGGAAAATTGTACCCGTCTTATTCAATATGTTCTAATAGTGATTTTCCTTCTGCTATGGTCATGTATTATATACCATTTGATAGGAATATTTAGTCAGAATTTTGGATCCTGAGAGTTTTGGGCTTGGCCTGGAAAGGGTTAAAGCATGAGACGTGAGAGGAGGGCAAGAGGGGGAATAGGAAATAGGGTCCAGGCGGCTTATGGAGACGTGCTGCCCCGCAAGCTGCATTTCAGAATGACCTCCATAGTGTCTTTGTATACAATACCTCAGGATGTGGCTTTGCATATGATTCATCAATTATTATCTGTCTATGAGTGATTACCGGATCCCAGTGGCTTTTTTGTTTCAGTTAGCAGATCTCAGGGGAGGAGTAGCCTATTGGTTATAGTAACAACCTAGTACCCAAAAGATCTGGATTCAATTCTCACTGGTGTTTTATGTGGTCTTGGGCAAGTCACTTAACCCTCCATTGCCTCAGGTACAAACCTAGATGGTAAGCCCTCTGGGGACAGGGAAATACCTACATACTTGAATGTAATTTGCCTTGAACTGCCATTGGAAAGATGTGAGCGAAATACAAATAAACAAACTAGTGCTAACCTGGAATTATTTCTATTATGAAGAATTATTCTTTTTGCAGATACACAGCGTTGCGATGGAAGCAGCTCTAGCTCCTTTGCTACAGTGTATGTAGCTGAATTTGAAAAACAGTATGTTTATACATCATAGTATTTTAAAAAGATACCATTTGGAAATTGTTTAGATTATATTTTTTTCTTCTGAATGGGGACACGAGAAGAGTTGCTACAGTTTATTCAATGGTTGAATTTGTTAAATCCGACTTTACAGGTCACTGTGAAATACTGTACTTCACAAATCCAATTTTTGGATGTTTTAATTTTTGTACAAGAGGATCAGCTATATACAGTATTTCGTAAGTGGTAGACTGAAATTTCGGTAATGCATTCCTGAGTGCTCATCCAGTACCCTTGAAGATGAACCTCCTAGTTGGGCAACTTTTAAGGCTACAAAGAATATGCTCTGCAATAAGTGAATTTAAGACTAAATCATATGAATTAAAGGCATGGTTATTGAAGAGAGGGTATCTGATGAATGCCATTCAAAGAGCATGCAAGAGGGCTCATTTTGCAAATCGAGATTTGCTACAACAATATAGGACTCTTCAGGAGGAAGATCGATTGATGCATATATTACCATATTCACAAAGTGCTTGTAGACTGGCTGGATTGATCAAGAAGCACTGGCATATTTTGAGCATTCATCTGGTGCTACAAGGATCTCGATAAAGATCTTCCATTGATATGTATAAGCGGAGTAGTAACATTGGGAACTGATTACTTACAGTAGGACTTGCAACAGCGAACATGATTCACATGAAAAATGCAGTCATTGTAGTTGATATTATCACACTATTGAAGGATCTGAGTGGCAAGTGCCCACTAGGGATTATATATATAAATCTCATCAGCACCCAGTCTGTGATTCAGCTTTGGTGATTTACATGGATGAAAATATTCCAAAGAGAGAGCATGCACACCCATAAATAGCAAAAGACCAGTCTGGAGTGAGGTGGTAAAGGGAAAAGAGCATTTTTTATTGAGGTGAACACTGAAAGCAGGAAGACCCAATGCAGCCAGTCTTCCAAATTATTAAGGTCCTCTTGCAATTTTTCCACAATCCTCTTGGGTTTCAACAACTTTGAATAATTTTGTGTCATCTGCAGATTTGATTACCTCACTCATTATTCCCATTTCCAGGTCATTTATGAATATGTTAAAAAAAAAGTGGACTCAGCACAGATCCCTGGGGTACTCCACTAATCACTTTTCTCCATAGGGAAAACACCATTTAGCCATACCCTCTGCTTTCTATCTTTTAACCAGTTCCTGATCAACAATAATACACTGCCTCCTATCCCATGACTTTTTAATTTTGCTAAGAGTCTCTCATGAGGGATCTTGTGAAAGGCTTTCTGAAAATCCAGATATGTCAACCAACCCACCTTTGTTTACCTGTTTATTTACACCTTCAAAAAAATATAACAGATTAGTAAGACAAGACCATTCCTGGCTAAAGCCATTAAACCATGACTAACTACATGTTCAGAAATTTTGTTCTTAATAATAGTCCATCCATGAAATACTTTGCACAAATAAGTCAACAGGACAATAAATAAAAATTACCATACAGAAACTAATACCAGTCTCTTCCCATCCATGTCTTCCACCTGACCCCCTCAACCCTCCCCAGCACATCTTTCCATACATCGTTCACCCTTCCATTGACTGCATATGAGTTCCATTCTCACTTTCTATTCTAATTGTAAGCAAGGCTACAAATGTTTAATTTTCTTTTAAGATTTTACATAAAGAAAAAAAATCTATACAGAAGGCAAAAAATGATACAAATACATTTCAGTAACTACATTAAAACCAATATATGTGTGCAACTATGTAGATATAACATTTAAATAATTTATTTTACACATTCTGAGCAATATTAAGGTTACAGAAATACAAGACTCCTTTTACTTTTAATTTTAGAATACAATTCTGCTCTAGAAGAGATCTGACAGTAATCAAAACTCTACAGATATAAATCGGTTATTAAAGGGAATATCCATTAATGCCAATGGGGAAACATGATTCGGCAAATAGCTGACTTTAATGTATCTGAATGAAGTGGTCTCTAAAATTTAGCTGGATACAAACTAGCTCCTGGCTCATTTGCATCTATAGCTAAAATGTCAAAAGTGTTTTACATGTGTACCTAGGGCACTAGAACTCCAAGTAAATGAAAACAAATATTACCACTTCTTCCCATGATGGCAAGCTTTAAAGGACCCATTGAGCCTGATTGGAAGCTTCTCCCTCCCCTCATTCCTGAGCTCCTCTCTAAAGCGTAGTTATTCACCTGTAACAAGTGATCTCCAGGAACAAGCAGGAATGTAGTCTTTACATATGTGTATCGTCGGTACTGACAGAGCCTGCGCAGGAACGCTACCCAGTGTTCAATAGGAAAGCTTTTGGGAGCATCCCACAGCACCTGCATGCTGCCTTCCCGCCTTTCCCAACTGTCCCTCTCCAGTTCTTCGTTTTCCGTGGAGCCAACAGGTCGCACATCCTGTCACCGCAGAAAATTCCCTTCTTATACTTTTTTTGTGGTCGCATCTGCCTTCCCTCGATGCTATACCGGTACCGCCGGTGGTTCTTTTCTTTTTTCAAAAAAAAAAAATATATATTTTGTTTCTGGAGTCTTTCTCCAGTAATTTTCTTCTCGGGTGCCACGTGCCATTTTGGGTACTAGGCCCAACTTTTTCCCTCAAAATGGAAAAACCCGCTTTGGATTTTAAAAAGTGTTCTGTGGTGGTACCATCTCCGTCACAGACACCCATGAGTAGTGCCTCAAATGTTTAGGTCCTGACCACTCTATTTCAGAGTGTGTTGCCTGTGGAATGATATCAAAAAGGGGCTGGCAAAACCGAGCTGCTAAACTCAGCACCCTTTTTCCCTCCGATGCAGCCTCCATGGCATCGACGTCCTCCAGGGCTTAATCATCCTCCCATGGATCTCAGGTAACTAAACATAAATCTAGCCGATCCTCAAAGGGTAGATCTCCTTCTAAACATCGAGATGCCTCTGGCGTTGCCCTTGAGGGACTTTCACCGGCAAAACTGCCCCAGCGGGAGGCTTCGGCTTCGAAAGCACTAACGGGGCTCCAGGATGTTCGAGGCTTCAACCTGGACAGAACTGGTGCCATGCTCTAGAGTTCCGGCCGCTTTAACCGGCACGATAACCCAAGCATCGGCAGCGTCGATAGACCAGAGATTCTTGGCTATTGAACGCAGTCTGGCGGCTTTTCTCACGGCCTTGATGCCCCTGAAACTGTTTCAGACAATTCAACCGGTAACGGCACCGACTGCATAGACATCGGCAGGTATTCTACCAGGACCGAGTCATGCCTCTCTATCCGGCATCAACAAGTCGGTACCAGACCACTCCAATGCCGACTTCGATCAGTACCGGTACCGTGCCTTGCACGATCACCCGGATCAGAGATACTTTGACTCCTCGGATGAGTCTGAAGGCTCTGCCGATACCAGAGTACTTCCTGAGGATTCCTCTTCTCCTCAGCGTAGGATGTCTCCACCAGAGGATATGTCCTTTCAGGATTTTATCCGAGATGTGGCCCGAGGTCTTTCCATCACAGTGGCTCCTGAAAAAGAGCCTAGGGCAAAGGAATTAGAAATCCAACAATACCCTAAAGCTCCCAAGGAGGCAGCTACCTTACCTATTCATGAGATCTTGCATGATCTTATGTTAAGGATGTGTGAAACAACTCTAACCACATCTCCTCATTCTCAAAGACGCAACACCATGTAACAAGTTCCTCCTTGTCCTGGGTTTCAGAAGACTCAATTACCACACCATTCCATGGTGGTGGAATCAGCCATGAGACGGATGAAGAGTGCAAAAAGGCATGCATCTAATCCTCCAGGACATGAGTGTAGGACTCTTGACACCTTTGGACATCGAAACTTCCAGGCTTCTATGCTTTCTGCTAGGATCAGTTCCTATATCTTATATATGGGAATGTTCCTTAAGGAGGTCACAGGAGATTTAGAGCTCATGAGCCCTCTCCTTCCTGATGATAAGAGGCAAGATTATCTCGCCCTTGTCAAACATGCCCAGGATATTTCCAAGTTTGTGAATCGTGCAGCCTTTGACTGCTTTGAGTGCATAAGCAGAACCTCTGCCATTGCCATAGGTGCACGTAGGATTGCCTGGCTATAGGCATCTGATTTGGAAATTTGGGTACAGGATACACTAGGAAATATTTCTTGCACAGAAAAGAATCTCTTTGGCAAGAATTGGCAGGAAAAAGCTAATGAGATAGATGCTGACAATATCACTTTAGATAGATTGTCTAAATCTACACCTGATCATGCAAGGAAAGAAATTCTATAAGAAACCATTCTTCAGTAAGAAGAACAAGTTTTATCCCTCCTATAGCCAGCAGGGGCATCGTTTAGGTCAGTCTGCCCAAAATGAACAGCAGCAACAACCTAGGCAAAGAAAGACAAAAGCAGCTAAGCCTCAACCGGCTCAGTAAACTCAGCCTCCACAGGGGCTTCCATGCTTTCTGCTAGGATCAGTTCCTATATCTTGTATATGAGAATGTTCCTTAAGGAAGTCACAGGAAACTTAGAGCTTATGAGCCCTCTCCTTCCTGATGATAAAAGGCAAGATTATCTTAACTCTTGTTAAACATGCTCAGGATGTTTCCAAGTTTGTGAATCGTGCAGCCTTTCACTGCTTTGAATGCATAAGCAGAACCTCTGCTATTGCCATAGGTGCACGTAGAATTGCTTGGCTCCAGGCATCTGACTTAGAAATCTGGGTACAGGATAAACTGAGGAATATACCTTGCAAAGGAGAGAATCTCTTTGGCAAGAATTGACAGGAAAAAGCTAATGAGATAGATGCTGACAATATCACTTTGGATAGATTGTCCAAATCTACAGCTGATCCTGCGAGGAAAAGATCTTCTAAGAAAGCATTCTTCAGTAAGAAGAGGACGTTTTATCCCTCCTATACCCAGCAGGGACATCGTTCAGGTCAGTCTGCCCAAAAGGGATAACAGCAACAACTTAGGCAACAAAGGAAGCCAAAAGCAGCTAAGCCTCTAAAGGGGCTTTGACTCCTATCTAGAGAACTTTGCCTTCCTGGCCCTGAATGGCACAGAACCCTCCACCATCCCAGGAAGGTTATGTCATTCTGCCCCCAGATGGGGTCAGATAACAGCAGAAAATTGGTCTCTGTCTATTGTACGAGAGGGGTATAAGCTTTATTTCCTCAGCATGCCCGCTCCTACAGTGGTAAGACAGTTCAATTCTCAGACCTCTCCCAACGACCGGTTAGGTCAAGAAGTTACAATGCTCTTTGCTCAAGGAGCAATAGAAGAGGTGCCCATTCCCCAACGGGGTACAGGGTTTTACTCCCCCTATTTCCTTATTCCGGAGAAAACAGGAGGACACAGACCCATTCTAGACCTCGGAGAATTGAACATATTCCTGTTCAGAGAGAAGTTCAAAATGTTTTCTCTAGGAACACTGCTGCCATGCCTTCGGAGTCAGGATTGGCTTTGTTCTCTAGATCTCAAGGATGTGTACACTCATGTTCTCATCCATCCTACTCACCGAAAGTTCCTTTGATTCCTGTTTCAAGGGAAGCACTACCAATACATGGTTCTTCCTTTTGGCCTGGCTTCTGCACCAAGGGTGTTCACAAAATGCATGGCTGTGGTAGCAGCATTTCTCTGCACCCTGGGAATATTCGTCTTCCCTTACTTAGACGACTGGCTCATTCGAGCCCCTTCAGAGCCAGAGGCCAGGGTTGCTCTGTCTTGCACAATGCACATCCTTCAGTATTTGGGACTTGTCATAAACTTCCCAAAGTCCAACCTTGCTCCCACTCAATTCCTAGAATTTATAAGAGCTCTCCTGGATACCAGACAGATAAGAGCCTTCCTTCCACAGCCCTGCTGCCTTCACACTGTGCAGTTAGCTTCCCAAGCAGTGCTAAAACCTCACCTCACTGCTCAGGAAATGTTACAGTTGCTAGGCCACATGGCATCCACCGTGCATGTGGTTCCTTATGCTCGCCTCCATATGAGGGCAGCCCAGTGGACCTTATCCACTCAGTGGACTCAGGCGTCAGGTTGCCTGTCAGACAAAATAGCAAACTCAGATCACCTTATTTTGTCCCTCCAATGGTGGCAGTCACCCAAAAACCTTCTGGTGGGGTCTCCTTTTCAGCAACCCCCACCCCAAGCCACTCTAACAACAGATGCTTCACAGGTGGGTTGGGGAGCCCATCTGCAAGGCCTCTCTACCCAGGGTACCTGGACTCCACAGGAGGCCTATCTCCATATCAACCTCCTGGAGCTCAGAGCAATCTTCCTTGCTCTTCGAGTATTTCACACCCAGCTCAGCTACAAGACAGTACTAGTTCAAACGGACAATCAGGTAGCAATGTTCTATGTGAACAAGCAGGGCAGAACAGGCTCTCTGTCGCCGTGCAACAAAGCTTTGCGACTATGGGCCCTCGCCAGAGAGCATCAGATTCATCTCCTTGCGGTGTATCTTCTAGGCATTCAAAACTCTTGGGCAGACAGACTCAGTCGAGTTCTGCTTCCACACAAATGGTCTCTCCATGCAGACCAGGTGGCCCAAATTTTTCAAATTTGGGGAACCCCAGACCTCTTTGCAAGTCTGCTGAATGCCAAACTTCCCCGGTTCTGTTCCAGAATTCCGGCTTGAGGTTGTCAGGCCAGGGATGCTTTCCTCCTTCATTGGGGTCAGGACTTCCTGTATGCCTTTCCACCCATTCCCCTAATTCCCAAAACCCTGTTCAAGCTTCAGAGAGACAGAGGTCATATGATCCTCATAGCTCCACGTTGGCCAGGGCAAATGTGGTACCCTCTGCTCCTACATCTCTCTCAAGCTCTGCCTATGGAGTTAGGATCTGCTCCAGATCTTCTTTCTCAAGAAGTCGGGATGCTGTGGCATCCCAATCCCCAGTCTCTGCATCTCAGGGCCTGGTTGCTGAAAGCCTAGAACTTCACGGTCTATAACCTTTCCCAGCAGGTAAAGGATATCCTTCATGCTTCCAGGAAACCTTCCACAAGACGCTCTTATGCTTTTAAGTGGAAAAGGTTTACCATATGGTGGTCACAGAAGGGTCTTAACCCTCTTGCGATACCTCTGGAATCATTACTGGAGTACCTCCTTCATTTATCAAATGCAGGGCTTAAGACCAATTCAATGAGAGTCCATTTGAGTGCTATTGCAGCTTGTTTCAAGCCTCTAAATGGACAACCTATTTCCTCTCATCCTCTTATAGCGAGATTTATGAGAGGCCTTCTTTTAACGAAGCCTCCCATTAAGCCACCACCGGTGGCATGGGACTTGAATCTGGTACTTGGGCAGCTCATGAAACCGCCCTTTGAAGCATTAGCAACTACCTCTTTGAAATTCCTTTCCTGGAAGATTATCTTTCTCATTGCAATCACATCAGCACGTCGCATCAGTGAATTGCAAGCGTTGGTGGCTGATCCTCCTTATACAAGGTTCCATCATGATAAGGTAGTCCCTTAGGACTCATCCACACTTTATGCCAAAGGTGGTTTCGCCCTTTCATTTAAACCAAGCGGTATACCTTCCTGTATTCTTTCCAAGGCCTCACGCCTCAAATGCAGAAAGGAACCTTCATACTTTGGACTGTAAAAGAGCTTTAGCCTTTTACTTGCAAAGGACAGCAACATAGAAAGTCCTCTCACCTCTTTGTTGCTTTTGACCCTATTCATTTGGGACTTCTGGTCTCCAAAAGGACACTGTCCAGCTGAATTGCACAGTGTATATCTTTTGCCTATAAGAGTAAGAACCTTCCTCTTGAAGGCCATGTCACAGCTCACAATGTGAGAGGCATGGCAGCCTCAATGGCTCATCTGCACTCTGTGTCTATCGACGACATCTGTCAAGCAGCTACTTGGGCTTCGGTACATACATTTGGTATATAGTATTATAACATACTGTTTTGTTTTGTATTTATATTATAATGTATTGTTTTTGTTTTCCCATACCCTCTATATGTAAGCCTCTGTTGTCTTGTCAACCACTTTGATTGAAGGATAAGGTGGTATACAAAACTGGTTAAATAAATAAATAAATACCTTCACAGCCCATTACTGCTTAGACAAGGAGTCCCGCCGGGATGCCTTGTTTGGTCAGGCTATTCTTCAACACCTGTTCCAGACTTAATCAACTCCTACCCACCATCCCTGGTAGGATGCCAGAGATCCATGGGGGGAAGTGGAGCCCTTTCACAAGGGCACACAACTTTCTGGGGCCATCTCCCTGGCATCTGCAGCTAGGGAGTCCCCATATGTGAAGACTACATTCCTGCTTGTTCCTGGAGATAGCATAGTTACTCACCTGTAACAGGTGATCTCTGGGAACAGCAGGAATTTAGTCTTCACAACCCACCCACCTCCCCTAGGAGTTCTATCTCTCTCTCTTTCGTCTCAGCTTTAAACTCAACTGGAGAGGGACAGTTGGGAAAGGCGGGAAGGCAGCACACAGGCACTGTGGGATGCTCCCAAAAGCTTTCCTATTGGATGCTGGGGAGCGTTCCCGCGCAGGCTCCGTCGGTACCGACTATACCCATATGTGAAGACTAAATTCCTGCTGTTCCCGGAGATCACCTGTTACAGGTGAGTAACTATGCTTTCTCCAGGGACAGCAGGAATCAGTCCTCACATATGGGTGACGTCAGCACCAATGGAGCCCACGTGGAGCCTTTCCCCAGCTTTCGAAGAAAGCCTTTGGGACATGCTACCACACATGCGTGGTCCTCTTCCTGCCCAAGGGTGCCATCTTGCTGAGTCAGATGACATAGCTAGGACGGCAGTAAAAACTAAAACTAGGTAGGGAGGCAACTCCCCGGGGAGGAGGGAGGGTTGTGAGGACTGATTCCTGCTGTCCTTGGAGAACACCTATTACTAGTAAGTAACTACACTTTCTCCAGAAACAAGCAGGAAGTCAGTCGTCACATATGTGACTCCTTAGCTCCAGGCTGCCAAGGACCAAACCGTGACAGCACCAACAGCAATAAATCGGGTATCCGTGAGTTGCAGAAGGAGAGTTCCCCCTGAGAGACTGCAGACCCTAGCGTCCAGCACCACTATCACTCCGGTAGCCTGAATACAGGAGGGCAAGAGTTGCCTACACCCCAAGAATATTATGGAGTACTGCCTGGCCAAAAGCACTATCCCTGCGGGACTCATTCTCCAGGCAGTAGTGAGCTGTAAATGGATGAATTGAAGATCATGTGGCGGCTGTGCAGATTTCCGTCACCGGCCCTGAATGGAGGTTGGCCACCAATGTGGCCATTGCCCTCACACGATGCGCTGTGATCCGGTGCTCGAGGAAGAGCCCAGCTCGCTCACAGGCAAGGGCAATACAGTCCACCACCAAAGTGGACAGAGTTCGCTTAGTCATAAGACACAAAAATCTGAGGCGCTTTGCGATTGTCCTGGGTTCATTGTAAATAGGAGAGGGCCTATTTGCAATCTAGTGTACGAAGTACTAGTTCCTCCCTGCCAGCATGAGGCTGCGGGAAGAAGGTGGGGAGGACCACATCTTGGTTGAGGTGGAGAGGAGACCCCACCTTCAGTAGGAATTTGGGGTGTGTGTGGAGCATGACACCATAAAAGCCACTTTCCAAAATGGGTACTGCAAGTGGCTTGAACGGCGGTTTGGTGAGCTAGGAGAGCACCACATTGAGGTGCCACTCTGTAGCTGGAGGGTGGAGAGGGGGCTTGGATAACAGGAGGCCCTGGAGGAACCTGGAGACCAGGGACTAGCTTGAGAGGGGTCTTCCCTCAATAGGGAGGTAGTGAGCGGCTATGGTGCTCAGATGTACCCTCACCGAGTTAAATTTCAGCCTGGTGCTTGACAGATGTAGTAGGTATTGAAGTACTAGTTGCACATGGCAGGAGAAGGGATTCTCCTCCCTTTCTGCACACCACACGGAGAACCTTCTCCACATAAAGGCATAAGCCCATCTGGTGGAGGGTTTTCTGGAGGCCAGTAGGATCTCCTCAACTTCTCCTGGAAGATTGAACGGGGCTAATACTACCCTTTCAGCAGCCATGTTATAAGCATTAGTAACCCCAAATTGGGGTGGAGGGAGCCGCCCTCCTGGGACAGGAGGTTCAGGATTTTACCCAGAGGGACTGGGAGTACCACCGACAGGGAAAGGAGCAGAGGGAACCAATGTTGCCTAGGCCACCTGTGGGCAATCAGTATAACTGATGCCCTTTCACTTTGGACCTTGAAGAGGGTCCTGGTGACCGGGGGGGGGGGGGGGAGGGGGCGGTGGGAACGCATAGAGTAGGCCCTCAGACCATGAGATCAGAAAGGTATCTGCTGCCACACTCTCTGGGTGTGACTGACGGAAGCAGAAGCGGGATAGCTGTGTGTTGTCCGGAGAGGCGAATAGGTCCATCACAGGCCTGCCCCAGAGGTGGAAGAGCTGCCCCATTACTCTGGGGTTTATGCGTCACTCGTGTGAGCAAAGGACTCTGCTCAGCCTATCTGCTAGGCAGTTGTCCTGACCCGGAAGTACACCACTCGCAGAAGCATGCTGTTGCGTGCTGCGGAGAGGAGGGCCACTGCCTCCTGGCATAGGGAGTATGAGCTCGTGTCCCCCTGCTTGTTGATATAAAACATGGCAACCTGATTGTCAGTCTGGATCAGCATAGGTCGGTGTCGCAGGCGGTGGCGGAACGCTCTTAGGGCCAAGAAGATTGCCCTGAGCTCCAGGAGATTGATCTGTAGGAGTGACTCCTCCTGAAACCAGCCGCCCTGTGTGCGGCTGTCTCCACAATGTGCCCCCCAACCCAGGAGGAAGGCATTTGGTCAGGGTCCTCTGCAGCACGGGTGCCTGGAAGGGCATTCCCGCCTGGAGTGGAGGTGGCACATATTTTGTGGATAGCAAGGAAGGACTTGTTTATTAGAACACACTTATTCTTAAAGCCAGGCCCGACACAGGCCGTGTTTCGTTTATGCCTTCATCAGGGGCTGTTGGCTACAAAACATATAAAAACATATTAAAAACATCCATAATCAATAAAACAAGTTTATTTATTTATTTATTTATTTAACATTTCTTATATACCGCCTTTCATGATATCAAGGCGGTTTACATTGAACAAACTGAAATTACATTGAACAGGGCATTATAACTTGGAGATAACTATTTTACAGGGAACATGGGCTATGGAGGGTTAAGTGGCTTGCCCAAGACCACAAGGAGCACCTGTGGGACTAGAAACCCCAGTCCTTCCGGCCCAAGGTTGCTGTCCTATAGTGGGATTTGAACCCCCGACCTTCCGGCCTGAAGTACCTTGCCCCAACCACTAGGCCACTCCTCCACTCCACATATATAAAAACAGATCATAAGAGCACCATAAAAACAGCAAATAAATCTCATGTTGAATAAATGAACAAATAAATAATTAAATAAATAAATATGCATATAAGAATACAGCATAAAACCACACATTGATACATAAATTAATTAATTAATATGCATATACAAAACATGCACACACATCACAATTATAAATATGTATCAAAAAAACTAAAAACACCATACAATATCTTACAATGTGACATAACAAACCAATAAAATGAAAAACAATACAACCTATAGTCTTTCAAAATTAATGCGTCAAAAACCTGTGTGTTCTATAATCTGTACCTTGCCACAACGTGATGTGTGTGCATGTTTTGTATATGCATATTAATTTATTTATTTATTTATTTATGTATGTATCAATGTGTGGTTTTATGCTGTATTCTTATATGCATATTTATTTATTTAATTATTTATTTGTTCATTTATTCAATATGAGATTTATTTGCTGTTTTTATGGTGCTCTTATGATCTGTTTTTATATATGTTTACAATTTGTTTTATTGATTATGGATGTTTTTAATATGTTTTAATATGTTTTGTAGCCAACAGCCCCTGATGAAGGCATAAACGAAACACGGCCTGTGTCGGGCCTGGCTTTAAGAATAAGAGTGTTCTAATAAACAATTCCTTCCTTGCTATCCACGTTTTCTGACTGGGTCTCTTGATTGGCACGTGGATTTGTGCTCTTTAGTTGGACTGGTGGCACATATTTTGCCACCAACTGAGGGACTCCACCAGTTGGCAGGTAACTCTGACCCTGTCCCGTAGCATCTTGAATTTCTCTCTCACCAGAAATTGTTTGTTTCTCAGGTCTAGTATGGGCCTGAGGCCCCCACTTCTCTTTGGGACAAGGAAGCATCTGGAGTAGAAGCCTTTTCCCCATAGATGTTTTGGTACAGGCTCTATGGCGCTATCCCTGAGCAGACCTGAGAGCAGAAGGGTCTGGTGAAGGAAAGGTCGCACCGGCTCTCCTGGAAGAACCTGGTAGTACTTGCTGTAGGTGGAGAAAAGATATCCCTCCCTTACCACCTGCAGTACCCACTGATCCAAGGTGACCTTGGCCCACCTGTGGATGAAGAATGCCAGGCAGCCTCCTGTGTGCTGGTGAAGGTCTCCCGGGGGAGGGAGGCCCTGCCCTGGGAGTCAAAAGCTTCCTCTTGGTTGGGCGGGAGCTGGGGCTTCTGAGCTCCATGGCTTTGTCTTTCAGGGTGAGAACTCTATTGTTGGCCCGAGAAGGGCTGGTAGTGGTGACTCTGATGAAAGGGCACCTTTTTCCTCAGGAACAGGGGTCTCTTCCCTGATGGTTTCTTATGAGGAAAGGATGAGGTCTTTTTGGAGAGCCTCTGTCGAGTCACCATGTCGGCCTCGATCTCAGCCACAGGCTTGCTGAACAGGTTCTCCCCAGTGCAAGGGATGTCAAGCAGCTTGTCTTGGACCCATTGCTTGAGGTCCGAAGATTGCAGCCAGGTTCAGCGCCAATGCCAGCCACTTCTATCCGAGTCGTTGACTCAAAGCCAGCATAGGCTGCCCAAGAAAGGAACGTAGAACAGACTTTGATCCCAGAGGTCAGGGATTGGAAGGATTGGAACCATTGGAGGGGTTCCCCAGTAAGCCCCCCTGAAAACCTTGACAACTCCTGGGTTAGTGCCTTAGGTACATGCCTATGTATAGTTCAAGGACTTGAATCTGGCAATCCAGCATGAAGCCCTGGTAACACTTGCACCCGAGGGCATCGAGGGCTCTAGCATCCCTTCCAGGAGTGACCAAGGAATGGGTTTTCTGGCTCTTGAGTTTCTGCATAGTCGACTCAATGAACATGGAGTTATGTGGGAGTTGGGGCTTGTGGAATCCGGGGCCCTTCCAGACATGGTACAATGGTATCGAGGCACCAGCTCACCACCAGCACAGAGGCCGACATCTCCCACATTCTAAGTAGCAGCCGCTCAGGGATCGGCTGCATGGGCACCATGAGAATTTCTTTGGGCGGAGACTCATACTGGAGAATTTCCAATTCCTCGGTGTGAAGATCTTCCTCCGCCTCGGTTTGCACCAAGAGGGCTCTGGCCATATCCTTGACAAAAGTCGTGGAAGGCCACATCTTTTGGAGGAGAATGGCGCCGGGAGCGACAGGTCCGAGGGAATATCTCAGTGCCGTCTGGTTTCGGGGGGATGCCTCGTTGTCGGTCTCCCATTCAAAGTTGAGTGGTGATGATGAGTTTAGGGCCCTGCGACTCTTAACATCGAGGCTGGGGCCAAGTGGCTGATGGCCTCTGGAGGACCTGAGGTCCGAGTCTCGGAAACTGGCCAGGGAGGATCAGATGCCCAGGGAACGGGACCGAGACCTCAACTGGTGCAGAGGGCTTACCAGAGGCTGATGGCACTCGGAGCTCGACTTGACGACCGGAAACTCCCCCTGCATTTGGGGACCTGGTTGTCGGGGCAGATGATGCAGACAAACCAGCCATCATTGCCTGCTGCAGGACCGGGATAGCATTGATGTTCTGCTCCAAGGCCACCATTCTGGTTTCCAAGCCAGAAGGCTCCACAGCTTTCGACACGGGCACCAAGGACCTGGCGACCGGCATTCTCGCGAGTGCATCCTCGACAAGGACTATGGTCTCGAGGAACTTTGCACGGTCTCCACCGGCCAAAGAATCCTTCTTGAGGACCTTGGTAAGGCGCTTCTCGGAGCCACCCGAATCCCTCTGGGTGGTTTTACTGGGTTTCTCCGGTGCAACCTCAGCAGACTTTTAAGGATTTTTTTTCTTCTTTCTTCTCGGAGGAGCCGCCGCTGTGGGACTCTGAGGATGCTTTGGCCTCACAGGAAGTGCTGGGCTTGGAGCTCGGCGTTGGGAAGGTCGGTGTCGTTGGACCTGGGGAACAGTTTTTCCTGCAACTTTGACCTCTTTTTATTGTTTTTAGGCATCATTGCCTGGCACAGGTTATAGGAGGTGCTGTCATGGTCCGGTCTCAGGCAGCAGTCATGGCGTGTCGGTGACTGAGATGGTTTGATTGCAGCGGTTGCATTTTTTGAACCCACCAGGGGACACAGTAGGGAACACCCAGATGGGGTCAATGACCCCTGGGCAAAAAAGGGCTCGAACACCAGTTGAGGCGAGCCTCGATCAAAAAAGACAAAAGGAGCTGAGAACAGTGCCAGTGATGGTGCCGGCTCAAGGTGGAACGAGGAACCGGTATGCAAACCGGGAAACTATTTTAAGGATAATTAGCAAGGATTTTCCAGGAAAACAGGACAGACGTCCACTGAGCTCTGTGAAAAAAGGAGACTGAGCAAGATGGCACCCTTGGGTGAGAAGGGGACCATGCGTGCATGGTAGCATGTCCCAAAGGCTTTGAAAGCTGGGGAAATGCTCTGGATGGGCTCCATTGGCGCTGACGTCACCCATATATGAGAACTGACTTCCTGCTTGATCCTGGAGAATGGGAGATTTCAAATCCTTGTTGACCCATCAACCCTACCCTCTACTATGTCTGGAGTTTAAAAAGACAAAAATTGTACCCACCCACCCCCAACTGCAGCCAAAGCCCCTTTAGGCCCCATCCCCTATTAGAAAAAACCCCCACTCAAGTTCTGGAGGACCTTTCCATCCAGCTCCTCCAAAATTCCTGACCCATCTTTTTTTCTGGGTCCTAAGCAGTGGGACGCAGTAATCGTAATCACCCATATTCTCTCCTGCCCCACTGTAGCCATCTTGAAGCCCTCTCTCTGCTTTTCTTTAACTATCTACTTTACTGTCACTGATAGGACAGCACTAGGAAAGGAACAGCAAAGTTGCTGTTTTATTTTGTTTTTATCCCACTATTGTTGTAAACCACTCTAGTATCCTGGTAGGGTAGTCTATTAAATTTTAATAAACCATCTGCTAACTCACTCACTCCTGCTCCTGACTGACAAAGGGTATACTTCTGCCAACAATTTAGGAATTGAAGGCACCTGTAAGACCAAACTAAACTAAACCAAAGTCATCACTTCAGCTTCAGTTTTCATTAAAAATGTGGGATATTTTTGACCAAAGGTAGATTTGATGAGGGCAGAACATTTAATTCTGGACTGACTTATTAGAAGAAATAAACTGGGACACAATAGATAAAACATTTTTATTTTTAAGAAGCCATATATAACAGGCCTGATGGCACTAGAGCACTTTGACACTTTATACTATTTTAAATATACGAGGGTCATTACGTTTCACGTCTCTGCCAGTGTTGGTTGTATGGTTATACTGCTTCGTTTGTCGCCATGTCAATCAGTAATCCCTCCGATTGTGAAGTGCGCTCGGTTATCCGGTTTTAATGCAAAACAAGTTCGTCCAGCATTTTCGGCACCCATTTTTTTGTAGTGTAGTTTGTCAGTAACAGTGTGATAAACTACTGATCTTGAAACTTGTGGAAATGTCTCATGCAGCTCGTCTATAGTGAAGCACCTGTTTTGGCGAATTTCCTCATCAACTTCTTGTGTCAGGTCTTCATTCATGACAGTAGGCCGTCCAGATCGTTCTTCATCATGAACATTTGTCCTTCCTTCCTTAAACATCATTCATTACACCTTCCCCGTACACTTCAACAAGCTGCCGGTGAATTTCAGCTGGACGAACTTGTTTTGCATTTAAAAAACGGATAACCGAGCGCACTTCACAATCGGAGGGATTACTGATTGACATGGCGACAAACGAAGCAGTATAACCATACAACCAACACTGGCAGAGACGTGAAACGTAATGGCGGCGTAGTGACAGACTGGCCAAGAGTGGCTGACCTTGAACGGACGTCACTTGACAGATCGCGCAGACACGATGCGCAATCGGTTCTTACTTTAAAAATGACCCTCATATAATCTTAAAATTTAAGCATGATTTTGGCACTTGTTCAAGTCCATTAGTGAACTTTAAGAGCACTGAAATTTAAAGCAGGGTTACTTAAATTTACGTCTTCCTGTTGCAGACACCTTCAGAAAAACAAACACTCAGAGCTATAGAAGATGAAAAGCTTATTACAAAATACTGACTTATCTGTATAATTCACACCTCCCCAACACAATTTTTTTCATTGTATGCAAAATATGCTCTTTTCTTCCACATCTAGCAGAGATTTCATTCAAATAGCTAATACAGTAGATTCAGCACAAAACTCCCCTGTCTCTGTTCATGCAACATAACACATTCAGATGAAAGAGAACTCAATACAGACTTTTCATGAACACATCTATCAAAATGGCTGACCTCTGTGACAAAAGCTTCTAATCATTAATGGCCAAAAATACTCTTATCCAAAATACACAAGTTTTGTTTATATTTATTTTTTCAACAAAAATAAGTAGACTTCAAGTCAAGCTCTGATTCCATTGTTCAAACTTTACATAATGGAGCAAGGAAAATTCCTATATGAAATGTAATTAGTGGTTTTAATTTTGTACAGAAACTGTAGAGCAGCACATATATGCTAACTGGCAGTGAGCAAAGGACCACACCCAACATGGTGTGAGGCAACATGTGACTCACAAATTGAAAAAAGCGGGTGACGATGAACAGAGGGTAACTTTTCCCAGCGGGTGTGCAGCTATACTGCTGCTCTTGCACCGTGCTTACTGTCCATTAGGAGAGAATAGGGCTTCCAGAACAGGACCCTTACATAAAGGAGAAGCTATAGAACGGGAAAGGAGGAGGAAAAAAAGAGAGACAGTGAATAAGATTAATAATGAAAACCATCTAACATGAATGGCAATAAAGGAGAAACAATGAACTGTTTAGTACAACATTATGCTTTGCCCCAGGTGCACATAAGGATCCTGCACTGGATAAAAGTGTCAGCAAACCTTCCAACTTCCCCTGAGACAGACATGCTCATTGTGGAGGAAATTTTATAAACTTTTTTCCACTAGTAAACCCTGTTTTGCCTGCAGAGAAAATGGCTTTTATAAAATTACCCCAAAGTATATGCTTTTACATGAACTGCATGTAGGTATATTTGGGGGGAATGGTTTGGACAGAGCACAGGGGGAGTTGTGAACTATATGCGTATTTTATAAAACAAACACCTTTGTGCATATTTCAGCTGCACATATTTACAGTTAACCCCTGAGCAAGTATGAATGTAAACAGTGTATTTTGGATGTGAATTCTGCAGATTTCTTGAGGCTGTTTTTTAAAACCACATACAGTTTAAGGGTCTATGTTTTTATTATATAATCCCAAACTAGATGCCTACTTGCACTTACTACCAAGGCAAGCTGTTAAAAAATTACCCTCTGTAAAGCAAAGTTATTTTCTCCTATCCTACTAATTGCCATAATTTCAGTGGCATCATCTTCATCACTGGATTTGCTCATCTAACACTACGAAATCATGTGGCTGGTGAACCCCCCACCAATTCACCCATCAGATAAATTCAAACTCTACCATGTTTAGCAAGTTGGAAGACTTGCAGCAAGGTGTCAGTGCTGAATGATGGGATATTTTTGTAGGAGAACCAGGGAATATAGACCCTATTCCCACCCACTCCCCACAACCAGATTGTGTGAGACAAAGTCAAGTGGATTCTGACAAATTACCCTTTCTTTCATTCATTGCTGGAGCAGGCATAGAGAAGCAGCCATGATGCATTAGAGTTTGAGTCTCAGGCAGCCATAGCACTACGGGGCAGGACTGCTTGATCGCAGTCATTTTGGGCAGGCCCAAGAAGGGGGGCAGGAGCAGGGAGGGACTGCTCCTGTCATCACTGGACAACCAGGGATCAAAAGATATGGAGCGGGGTGGATCGGGAGGGCCCCAGGCCCCCCCGCCCCCGTTAACTAGTTAGCTGGGAGTCAATGTTTAACGGGGGGATTGGGACCTCGACCAACTAGCTGGGTTTTGTTTAGCGGATTGGGAATGGGGGGCCCTTTGGGCACCTGATTGACTAGCCAGGCATTATACTTGGCTGGGGGGGGGGGGGGTGGAATGCATCAATCCCACCAGACAGTTTCTGATGTGGACTGGGAGCTGTCCAGGGAAGAATCAGTGCTGGAAGGGGGACAGGCCAGTTTTTTTTATACTGTTTATGCCACAGATCTCTACAGCTGTAGAATAGACAATATTCTTTGATCGGGGGGGGGGGGGGGCACTTGGCTTCAAGGCATACGGCTGCTGCCAACCAGCAGTGGCTGTGATGCCTGAGCCAGAGAATCGCTGGCAGATAACACTGAGGCCTGATTTTGGCAGCCATTGCTCAAAAAAGATTGCGATGGCTGCCAACAATTGGCACGCCTACTCCCCGCCTTGATCCACCACCCCTTCAACATGAAAAAGGCATATATCGCAGAAGTGTGTCAACCATATTTGCTTTTCACCCTTGTTAGCTGCTACCGTTAGGTGATAAATCTGCACTAGCCCTGCAGTACACGCAGCTAATGCCCTTAATGGCTGGATTTACGGCTTATGATTGCAAGGTTCTAGAAAGAGCTCAGATACATAGCCCCTGGCCAAGGGCTGTTGCTGCAATGACTGGACTAAACTAAGTTGGGAGATGTTTTAAAATAGGGGAAAAAATTCCCACATACTTAAAGGCTCATGGTGACAGATCCAGCTCTGTTCCAACTTAGCTGAAGTATAAAGGAAAAGAAGGAATAGGTAAAAATAAATTAAAATAGTAACTAGGGGATGGCATTGATTAAAATGTTTAATTGCATGATCAATTGTGACTTAAAATGTTTAACGATTCAATTAATTGCAATAGGCCTTAAAAAGTTGATTTGAATTAAATCTCCCTCCTGTGGGTCCAGCATCACTTCCTCTCCCCTCCCTCCAATTCCACCCATGGTTCCATCATCTCTTCCTTCCTCCCTTCTTGGTGCTTTCACTAACTTGCCTTACAATCAAGTCTCAACAGTGGCAGCGATTCACAGATCTTGACTCTTACAGGCCATGAAGCTTCTCCCCTACCACACTAGGCCCCCACCAGTAACAGGAAATTATCCTTGGGGGGTGGAAGAGGGAAGCCTCTGGGGTCAGCACGAGGCAGCGTTAGTAAATTGCTGCTACTGCTGGGGAGGCCGGGAAGAATGGCTGCGGTGTTGACATGGGTATTTCCTCCCTAATGTGATTAATGCATTTTATTTTTAATAAGCTTTAAAGATTTTAATTGCATTAACACGTTAAATGCTTACCTCTAGTTGTTACCCATCCAGGAACAATAACGTTTAGAAAGCTTCATACCAAAGTTGGATTGTACAAATGAATAATTAGAGATGGGAATGGAGGGCCTAACTATCATTGATGGGTCTAAGAGTTTAGCTGGGTGGCAGAAGCTGGTATAGTGCATCAAGGAAAATGGAATACCAACACTAGCTATTTAGAAAGCTTTTGAGAAAAGAATATGAGTGGCCTGTAGTCTTCTGCAGCATTCTGTAGATAAAATACTGAGTGGAGTTTAAAAGGGGCAGCTCAATAGAGCTAGGAGAGGGTGGAAAGAAAAGCTGAACATGGATTACCGTTCTAATTGGTGTCTTCCTTATCGTCCCTCCAGTCTAGTCCCAGACCTCTGGGGTTTAAGCACCTCCTCTCGCAGCTTGGAGACTGAGCATATCACCCTTTATGGTGTCACTAGCATAAGTAGTCCAGGGTCCGCCCTCCTGGCTCCATTAGTCTCAGTCTCCAAGCAGCTGGAGGAGTCGTGAGCCTAGAGGTCCGGGGCTCACTGGAGGAATGATTAAGAAGATGTAGGTTTTGTTAGTTAGTGGAGCTTATCTGAGATTAATTGGTTTGGAAAAGAAAAAAAAAGGGGCTGATATCCTTTTAAAACATTTTGAGAAAGCAGGTTACCTCTCTGGCAGGACATTTGGAGCAGGGCTGCAGGCTGACGCTATCCCCCTCTCTCCCTGCAGGTGCCAATGCTCAGGGAAGTGTGCGGGAGTGTTTGTTCGGGCCTCCGGTTCCCGAACCCGTGAATTGGGTGAGGAGCCGTAGAGGAGAGTGAGACACGAGGCAGAGAGAAATCAAAACTGCCAGTCTCCCTGAGCCGCGCTGGTGCTTGCTGAGGCAAAAGAAGTGGCAGAGACGTCCCTCGTGGTCTGCGGCACAGTACGAGGTGAGCGGGACTGTGCGCGTTGTCTGGGGGGATGGTTCAAATCTCAGCGGAGAGTGTGGCAGTCAGGCGCAGCTCGGGCCGCATGCAGCCTCTGAGGGACGGCGCGGCTGAGAGGCAGGTGGATGAGAGCGGGCAGGCCTGAGCCACGCGGCAGACGCGCAGGAAAAGGTGAAGGGGCCTTTTTCTTCAGTTTTTCTTCAATTTTTCAATTGCGAATGTTCATTTGTGGAGGGCTGCTCAGGTTAGGTGAAAGGGCAGTCTTGGGCTGTGTTGTTTAAGACGCGAAGTTTAAAAAAAAATTTAAATTTTGGTCTCTGTTTTGGAACTTGACTGCTTTGTCATTATGCCTTCTAGGCCTCAGTGCATGATGTGTGGGGCCAAGAAAGGATCCGTTTCGGAGGATGGTGTGTGTAGAACCTGTATGCAGGAAGCGGCTGTAGGGGGAGAAGCAGTGGAAGGACAGGTTATTAGAGAAAAAGCTGCTGGCTCTCCTGAGCACATTTCACCTGGCGGGCCTCCTCCGGAGCCTATGCTGGGACCTTCCACGGCACCAGAGGCCATCAGTTCACAGCATTTGTTGCAAGGGGGGGGGGGCTGTGGCAATTTTTTCCCAAGACTTTATGGCACTGCTTCAACAGGCTATTGGGAAACGGGGGTCTGAGGAAGTGCGCAGAGGCCCCCCCTAGGAGGGGGAGCAGATAGCGTTCAGTGCCTAGGTTAGGGACAGACAAGACAGAACAGGCTGTGGAGTCGGAGGTTCAGTCGGAAGTTTTGGATGGTTCGGACGTGGAGATGGAGGAAGGCGAGATAGCAGAGCCAGAAGATCAAGCACGGGTTATTAGGGTCTTCAGGTGGGAGGAGTTGGCAGCTCTGATTTCGGAGTCACTGAAAGCGCTGAACATGCCAGCAGCAGAGCAGGCAGCGGATTCCGCTTTGGAGGATCCGCTGTTGCAGGCGGTTCGGAAGTCCCAGAGAGCCTTCCCAGTCCATAGAGTGTTTAAAGAATTGATTCAGGAAGAATGGAACATGCCAGAGGTGGGGATGAAAGGCTCTAGAGTGATGTCACGCCTTTACCTGCTGAAGGAACCGGATAGGGACCTTTTCAAATCTCCCAAGGTAGATGCAGCGGTGTCGGCAGTTACTAAAAAGACGACGATCCCTGTAGAGGGCAGTTCCGCCCTTAAGGATGTGCAAGATAGGCGTTTAGTTTGTTAAAGCAAGCCTTTGAGGTCAATGCAGTTTCCATGCATGCTTCCATTTGCGGAGCGTGGGTGGCAAGGGCGTGTCTGCGTTGGTCCCAAAGGATGAAGGGGGACCAGGAAGCTGAGGCTGTTGAAGAAGCGGCCAGAATGGAGTCGGGGGCAGCTTATTTGGCAGATCTACAATATGACCTCATTCGTGGTCTTGCGAAGAGCATGGCATCAGTGGTAGGGGTGCGCAGATATCTGTGGCTGCATAACTGGGCAGCAGACGGTGCTTCTAAGGCAAGGTTAGCTAAACTCTCTTTTCGAGGTAAACTCCTTTTTGGGGAGGATTTGGAAAAGTTGGTTAAGGACCTCAGAGAGTTTAAAGGGGGTAGGCTGCCGGAGATAAACAGAAGCAGGGTCGTCCACTAGCACCTTCTAGGAGCTAGCAAAGAGAATTTCAGAGATTTCGACCGGCGAGGTTCGGTCACTTTCAGAGAGGACGTTTTAATTACAGGTCCCAGGGGTTTCAAGGGTTCAGAGGAGCAGGTAGTGGTTTTGGAACCTCCTCTTCCTCGAACCTCAAGAAGTCGCAATGAAGCGAGGGGGGGCCCAGGCAGGATTAGTGCCCGTGGGGGTCGACTAAGGGATTTTTATTCGGCCTGGGCCCGAATCACATCAGATCAATGGGTGTTGGAGGTCATTCAGAGAGGTTATGCCCTAGAATTCCAACGCCCAGTGCGAGAAGCGTTTGTTCTATCTCCATGCCGGACAAAGTCAGGCTGCAGGCAGTTCGAGAGACTTTGGAAAGGTTGCTAGCTTTCCAGGCAGTAGTACCAGTTCCGGTAGACCAGTGCGATTCCGGTCGATACTCAATATACTTTGTGGTGCCAAAGAAGGAGGGCTCGTTAAGGCCAATTCTAGACCTCAAGAGTATAAACCGGTGTCTCAGAGTGTCGCACTTTCGCATGGAAACGCTGAGATTGGTCATAGTAGTGGTCAGGGAGAATTTCTCACCTCACTGGATCTCTCGGAGGCATATCTGCATATACCAATCCGATTGGAACACCAACAGTACCTGCGTTTTGCAGTCCCCATGGGACATTTTCAGTTCCAGGCATTGCCGTTCGGTTTGGCAACTGTGCTGCGCACCTTCACCAAGGTGATGGTGGTGGTGGCGGCGTTGTGCAGGGAAGGAGTATTGGTACACCCTTATCTGGACGATTGGTTGATTCGAGCAAAGTCGAAGAGCGAAAGCGAGAAGGCTACCTCCGGGTGGTACAGTTTCTGAAGAGTTTAGGATGGGTAGTGAATGTGGAGAAGAGCAAGTTCCAGTCTTCACAGGAGTTGGAGTACTTGGGGGCCCGTTTCGACACAAAGAGGGGCAGGGTCTTTCTCCCACTCTCCAGGGCCCTACGGCTAAGACAGCTGGTGCGAGATTTCTTGGGGAAAAGAGCTCCGTCGGCATGGCATTATTTGCAGCTGTTGGGAACAATGGCAGCTGCACTAGAGTTGGTACCGTGGGCAAGAGCGCACATGCGACCACTGCAGAGAGCTCTCCTCAGCAGATGGTCACATCAGTCAGATCAGTTGTCCAAGCAGCTGATCTGTCCGTTGCGGGCAAGGCAGCCCTTACAGTGGTGGCTGGCTCCAGGTTGTTTAGAAAAGGGAATGCCATTGGAGTCGCTGGATTGGAGACCGCTGACAACGGATGCAAGCCTGTTCAGCTGGGGGGCGCACTTCGAAAGGCAGTTTGCCCGAGGTCAGTGGAACAAAATAGAGAAGAAATGGTCGATCAACAGGTTAGAATTTCGGCAGTTAGTACAAGGCAAAGCAATTCGGGTAATGTCGGACAATGCCACAGCAGTGGCCTATATCAGTCGTCAAGGGGGCATGTCCAGCGTGCCTCTCGAAAAAGAGGCAGAAGAGCTTCTTGGTTGGGCCGAGTTGCACCTGGAAGCGTTATAGGCAGCGCACGTGGCAGGAGTGGACAATGTGATGGCCGATTTTTTGAGCAGAGTCAAGGAGGATCCAGGAGAGTGGGTGCTGCACCAGGAGGTGTTCGAGTTATTAGTATGTCACTGGGGCCTCCGGTCATGGACCTAATGGCTAACAAAATAACTACGGTCACTCTATTTTTATGAGCCTATATAACTAATAATCTAAAGAAAATAATAATTTTCAGCTCAATCTACTAACCTTGAGTTCTATCTAGTATCCTAATGCATTCAACGGCCAGAGGTCTCTAAATGCAACCGGGTCTCAGCTTATATTAAGGCTTTTAATCAGCCAGACTTGCTGGATTGAGCTAGCCTTTTTTCACATCAATGACCCTTATTTTCATTGCATAAAGATTACTCTAACCATATTTTAATAAAATGATTTTATATAAATCTATGGGTACTTTTTTTTCCTTTTTTTTTTTTTTTTTATATAACCATTTTTTTACTTTTTTTTGAAGATTTTTTCATATTTCTCATAAATGTGTTGCTACAAACTTTAAAACCTTCTTCAAAAATATATAAAATGTAATATTAGCTCTCCGTGTATGATGGTAACTTCTCAGTCTCAACCACTACAATCACAGTCTCTGGAAACAATGTATAATGAAATGCCAGTCTTTAACTCTTTACAACTTCCCGACTTATAACCAGAGAACTCTGTGCTTGTCTGTGCATAATTCTGTTATTCCTCTGATGAAAAACCAAAGTTCTTATCTGCCATATTGTTCTCGATGCTCCCGATACTCCATTTATTTTTTCATTTCATCATAGTCTCCCTTGTGAAAGTTAAAAGGCAGAACTGTGGATTTCCTTTCTGTCCTTCCTCCATTTATGAAATCAGACATGATCATGCTATGATCACTATTGCCAACATCCTTATCTCTTGCACCAGGGAGTATCGGGAGCATCGAGAACAATATGGCAGATAAGAACTTTGGTTTTTCATCAGAGGAATAACAGAATTATGCACAGACAAGCACAGAGTTCTCTGGTTATAAGTCGGGAAGTTGTAAAGAGTTAAAGACTGGCATTTCATTATACATTGTTTCCAGAGACTGTGATTGTAGTGGTTGAGACTGAGAAGTTACCATCATACACGGAGAGCTAATATTACATTTTATATATTTTTGAAGAAGGTTTTAAAGTTTGTAGCAACACATTTATGAGAAATATGAAAAAATCTTCAAAAAAAAGCAAAAAAAAGTAAAAAAATGGTTATATAAAAAAAAAAGGAAAAAAAAGTACCCATAGATTTATATAAAATCATTTTATTAAAATATGGTTAGAGTAATCTTTATGCAATGAAAATAAGGGTCATTGATGTGAAAAAAGGCTAGCTCAATCCAGCAAGTCTGGCTGATTAAAAGCCTTAATATAAGCTGAGACCCGGTTGCATTTAGAGACCTCTGGCCGTTGAATGCATTAGGATACTAGATAGAACTCAAGGTTAGTAGATTGAGCTGAAAATTATTATTTTCTTTAGATTATGGACCTAATGGCGACATTCGAGTCGGCAAAGGCGGAAAGATTTTACAGCAGGAGAGAAAGGATGTCGGAGGGCTTGGACGCCCTGATTCAAAGATGGCCGGAGGATCAGCTCCTGTACGTGTTTCTACCGTGGGTGTTGATCGGCCGAGTGCTGCAACACATAGAGAGTCACAAGGGTCTCGTGATACTAATTGCACCAGACTGGCCAAGAAGGCCGTGGTATGCCGACCTAGTGCATCTCCTGGTGGAACCTCTGTGGAAATTGCCAGTCAGGAACGATCTGCTGCTACAGGGCCCACTGAATATGCCGCAAGTGGATCGGTTTTCGCTTACGGCTTGGCTCTTGAAAGGGCAAGGTTGACGGCCAAGGGTTACTCTTCAGCAGTCATTTAGACTTTGTTGAGATCTCGGCGTCGATCAACCTCGATGGCCTATATTAGAGTTTGGCGTATTTTTGAATCATGGTGCGCGGAGAAGCACGTGTTGGCATTAAGGGCTTCTATTCCGCAGATTCTTTCCTTCCTTCAGGATGGTTTTGATAAAGGTCTGGCAGCAGCTACGTTACGTGTTCACCTAGCGGCACTTTCTTGTTATCGTGGGAAAGTGCAGGGGATGATGCTTGGGACTCATCCCGATGTTAGAAGATTCTTAAGAGCAACGGCGCTTGTGAGACCTCCGTGCAGGGTACCGGTACCGACCTGGGATCTCAACTTGGTGTTGGGTGCGTTGATAGGGGCGCCGTTTGAGCCATTGGCTAAAGCAACTTTGAAGGATCTTACGCTTAAAGTGGTGTTTTTGGTGGCTATTTCTTCGGCAAGAAGAATTTCAGAATTACAGGCCTTATCACGTAGGGAGCCTTTTTTGACTTTCTATGAAAAGAAGGTGGTTTTGAGGACAGTTCCTTCTTTCTTACCAAAGGTGGTGTCCATATTTCATGTGAATCAGGTCGTGAATCAGTGTTTGAAAGAGGTGGCAAGGATGTGGACAAAGGTCCATTGAATCAGTTGGATGTAAGTCGGAGCTTAAGAGTTTATTTACAGAGAACGGCTTCCTGCCGCAAAACTGACAGGTTGTTTTGTTTGGCGGGCCAAAGTAAGGTGAGTCGGCATCTAAGGCTTCAATTGCAAGATGGCTCAAGGAGGCTATTGCGTTGGCATATATCTTGAAGGGCAGGGCCGTTCCTAAGGGCTTTCGACTAGGGCTCAGGCAGCTTCCTGGGCGGACTTTAATTTAGTTCCAGCGGTAGAGATTTGTACGGCGGCTATGTGGTCGTCATTGTCTTCCTTTGTTAAACATTACAGAATAGATGTACAAGCGCACAAGGGGATGCTGGTTTTGGATCGGTGGTGCTTCAGGCTGGTCTGGCAGGACCCTTCCGTTAAAGTGTTCACGGCTCTGTTACATCCCCAGAGGTCTGGGAATAGACTGGAGGGACAATAAGGAAGGTGAAATTAGACTTACCTGCTAATTTTTGATCGTTAAGGAACCTCCTGTCTAGTCCCATATCCCTCCCAGATATAGTATGGTGGACAGTAACCTGAAGTAAGATACCGGTTAACGCTCAGCGGCGATCGCGGCTAGGTTGGCTGCGGTTCCTGTAGGGAGGATGGGACATGGCAGGTCTAAGAGAGGCCCAAACGATGTCAGCGGTGACTGCTGGGTGATTCTGGGGAGAGGGCGAAGTAAGCCTTAGCTTGAACATTGTTCAAAGCGGCTTGGTGAATTGCCAGGTAACTATGTTAAATATGGGTCCTTTTTCAGTTATATAGTTATGTAGTTTAGATGCACTTTATGAGTATGTTTCTACTTATTGCTCTGGTGAGTCTACTTTGTCAATAGGTTACTGGAGCAGGAGGGCGGACCCTGGACTACTTATGCTGGTGACACCAAAAAGGGTGACATGTTCAGTCTCCAAGCTGCGGGAGGAGGTGCTTAAACCCCAGAGGTCTGGGACTAGACTGGAGGTACCTTAAGGAACAATTAGCAGATAAGTCTAATTTCACCTTTCTAGATAGACACACACATACACAAATATAGCATAGTTACTCACCTGTAACAGGTGATCTCCGGGAACAGCAGGAATTTAGTCTTCACATATGGGTATCGTCAGTACCGAGAGAGCCTGCGCGGGAACACTCCCCAGCGTCCAATAGGAAAGCTTTTGGGAGCATCCCACAGCGCCTGCGTGCTGCCTTCCCGCCTTTCCCAGCTGTTCCTCTCCAGTTGAGTTTAAAGCTGAGACAAAGAGAGAGAGCGAAAGAGAAAGAGAGAGAGAGATACAACTCCTAGGGGAGGTGGGTGGGTTGTGAAGACTAAATTCCTGCTGTTCCCGGAGATCACCTGTTACAGGTGAGTAACTATGCTATCTCCAGGAACAAGCAGGAATGTAGTCTTCACATATGGGGACTCCCTAGCTGCAGATGCCAGGGAGAAGGCCCCAGACATTGTGTGCCCCTATGAAAGGGCTCCACTTCCCCCCATGGATCTCTGGCATCCTACCAGAGATGCTGGGTAGGAGTTGATTAAGTATGGAACAGATGTTAAAGAACAGCCTGACCAAACAAAGCATCCTGGAGGGAGTCCCTGTCTAAGCAGTAATGGGCTGTGAACGTATGAACCGAAGCCCAAGTAGCTGCTCGACAGATGTCGTCGATAGACACAGAGTGAAGATAAGCCATAGAGGCTGCCATGGTTCTCACATTGTGAGCTGTGACATGGCCTTCAAGAGGAAGGTTCTTACTCTCATAGGCAAAAGATATACATTGTGCAATCCAGCTGGACAGTGTTCCTTTGGAGACTGGAAGTCCCAAATGACTAGGATCAAAAGCAACAAAGAGTTGAGAGGACTTTCTATGTTGCTGTCCTTTGCAAGTAAAAGACTAAAGCCCTTTTAGAGTCCGAAGTATGAAGATTCCTTTCTGCATTTGAGGCGTGAGGCCTTCGGAAGAATACAGGAAGGTAAACCACTTGGTTTAAATGAAAAGGTGACACCACCTTTGGCATAAAGTGTGGATGAGTCCTAAGGACTACCTTATCATGATGGAACCTTGTATAAGGAGGATCAGCCACCAACGCTTGCAATTCACTGATGCGACGTCCTGATGTGATTGCAATAAGAAAGATGACCTTCCAGGAAAGGAATTTCAAAGAGGTAGTAGCTAATGGCTCAAAAGTCAAAAAAGGCTCCCTACGTGATAAGGCCTGTAATTCTGAAATTCTTCTTGCCGAAGAAATAGCCACCAAAAACACCACTTTAAGCGTAAGATCCTTCAAAGTTGCTTTAGCCAATGGCTCAAACGGCGCCCCTATCAACGCACCCAACACCAAGTTGAGATCCCAGGTCGGTACCGGTACCCTGCACGGAGGTCTCACAAGCGCCGTTGCTCTTAAGAATCTTCTAACATCGGGATGAGTCCCAAGCATCATCCCCTGCACTTTCCCACGATAACAAGAAAGTGCCGCTAGGTGAACACGTAACGTAGCTGCTGCCAGACCTTTATCAAAACCATCCTGAAGGAAGGAAAGAATCTGCGGAATAGAAGCCCTTAATGCCAACACGTGCTTCTCCGCGCACCATGATTCAAAAATACGCCAAACTCTAATATAGGCCATCGAGGTTGATCGACGCCGAGATCTCAACAAAGTCTAAATGACTGCTGAAGAGTAACCCTTGGCCGTCAACCTTGCCCTTTCAAGAGCCAAGCCGTAAGCGAAAACCGATCCACTTGCGGCATATTCAGTGGGCCCTGTAGCAGCAGATCGTTCCTGACTGGCAATTTCCACAGAGGTTCCACCAGGAGATGCACTAGGTCGGCATACCACGGCCTTCTTGGCCAGTCTGGTGCAATTAGTATCACGAGACCCTTGTGACTCTCTATGTGTTGCAGCACTCGGCCGATCAACACCCACGGTAGAAACACGTACAGGAGCTGATCCTACCTAACTACAATTAAAGTCGATTAAATAACTACTTGTAATTCTTGTAAATAGATATATGTAATAGTTCAAAATATGTAAATAGTTCGATTGTTATTTAACAAATTCTACTATATTTAATCCATTCATGTTTAATGTATTTAGCAAAATTGTACCTAGTTAACTAATGTTCCATGTAAAACAGACTTGTAAATCTGTTCATTCCTTGTTCACTGTGAACCGCACCTGATCTGTGGAAGGTAGCGGTATATAAGCAACTGTTAAATAAATAAAATAAAAAATAAAAGGCGGCTTCATGAGCTGCCCAAGAACCAGATTTAAGTCCCATGCCACCGGTGGTGGCTTAATAGGAGGCTTACTTAAAAGAAGGCCTCTCATAAATTTTGCTATGAGAGGAAATAGGTTGCCCATTTAGAGGCTTGAAAGAAGCTGCAATAGCACTCAAATGAACTCTCACTGAATTGGTCTTAAGCCCTGCATTAGATAAATGAAGGAGATACTCCAGTAATGATTCCAGAGGTATCGCAAGAGGATTAAGACCCTTCTGCGAGCACCATATGGTAAACCTTTTCCACTTGAATGCATAAGAGCATCTTGTGGAAGGCTTCCTGGAAGCATAAAGGACATCCTTTACCTGCTGAGAAAGGTTAAGACCGTGACGTTCTAGGCTTTCAGCAACCAAGCCCTGAGATGCAGAGACTGGGGATTGGGATGCCACAGCATCCCGTCCTGCTGAGAAAGGAGATTTGGAGCAGATCCTAACTCCAGAGGCAGAGCTTGAGAGAGATGTAGGAGCAGAGGGTACCACATTTGCCGTGGCCAAAGTGGAGCTATGAGAATCATATGACCTCTGTCTCTCTGAAGCTTGAACAGGGTTTGGGGAATTAGGGGAATGGGTGGGAAGGAATACAGGAAGTCCTGGCCCCAATGGAGGAGGAAAGCATCCCTGGCCTGACAACCCTGAGCCGGATTTCTGGAACAGAACCGGGGAAGTTTGGCATTCAGTGGACATGCAAAGAGGTCTATGTCCGGGGTTCCCCAAATTTGGAAAATTTTGGCCACCTGGTCTGCATGGAGAGACCATTCATGTGGAAGCAGAACTCGACTGAGTCTGTCTGCCCAAGAGTTTTGAATGCCTGGAAGTTACACCGCATGGAGATGAATCTGATGCTCTCTGGCAAGGGCCCATAGTCGCAAAGCTTCGTTGCATAGCGACAGAGAGCCTGTTCCGCCCTGCTTGTTCACATAGAACATGGCTACTTGATAGTCCTAGTTCAAACTGACAATCTTGTAGCTGAGCTGGGTGTGGAATACTCGAAGAACAACGAAGATTGCTCAGAGTTCCAGGAGGTTGATGTGTAGATAGGCCTCCTGTGGAGTCCAGGTATCTTGGGTAGAGAGGCCTTGCAGGTGGGCTCCCCAACCCACCTGTGAGGCATCTGTTGTTAGAGTGGCTTGGGGTGGGGGTTGCTGAAAAGGAGACCCTACCAAAAGGTTTTGGGGTGACTGCCACCATTGGAGGGACAAAATAAGGTGATCTGAGTTTGCTATCTTGTCTGATAGGCAACCTGATGCCTGAGTCCACTGAGTGGATAAAGTTCACTGGGCTGCCCTCATATGGAGGCGAGCATAAGGGACCACATGCACGGTGGATGCCATGTGGCCTAGCAACTGTAATATTTCCCAAGCAGTGAGGCAGCGGGGCTGTGGAAGGTAGGCCCTTGTCTGTATGGTATCCAGCAGAGCTCCTATAAACTCTAGGGACTGAGTGGGAGCAAGGTTGGATTTTGGGACGTTTATGACAAGTCCCAAATACTGAAGGATGCGCATTGGGTGAGAGAGGGCAACCCTGGCCTCTGGTTCTGAAGGGGCTCGAATGAGCCATTTGTCTAAGTAAGGGAAGACGAATATTCCCAGGGTGCGGAGAAATGCTGCCACCACAGCCATGCATTTCGTGAACACCCTTGGTGCAGAGGCCAGGCCAAAAGGAAGAACCCTGTATTGGTAGTGCTTCCCTTGAAACAGAAAGCAAAGGAACTTTCGGTGAGTTGGATGGATGAGAACATGAGTGTATGCATCCTTGAGATCTAGAGAACAAAGCCAATCCTGACTCTGAAGGTATGGCAGCAGAGCTCCTAGAGAAATCATTTTGAACTTCTCTTTGAACAGGAATTTGTTCAAGTCTCTGAGGTCAAAAATGGGTCTGTGTCCTCCTGTTTTCTTTAGAATAAGGAAACAGGGGGAGTAAAACCCTGTACCCCGTTGGGGAATGGGTACCTCTTCTATTGCTCCTTGAGCAAGGAGCACAGTGACCTCATGACCTAACTGGTTGTTGAGAGAGGTCTGAGACTTGAACTGTCTTACCATTGTAGGAGGGGGCATGCTGAGGAAATGAAGCTTGTACCCCTCTATTACAATAGACAGAGTCCAATTTTCTGCTGTTATTTGACCCCATCTGGGGGCAAAATGACATAACCTTCCTGGGATGGTGGAGGGTTCTGGACCGTTCAGGGCCAGGAAGGCACAGTTCTCTAGATAGGAGTCAAAGCCCCTGTGGAGGCTGAGTTTGCTGAGCCGGTTGAGGCTTAGCTGCTTTTGTCTTTCTTTGCCTAGGTTATTGCTGCTGTTCATTTTGGGCAGACTGACCTAAACGATGCCCCTGCTGGGTATAGGAGGGATAAAACTTTTTCTTCTTACTGAAGAATGGTTTCTTATAGAATTTTTTCCTTGCAGGATATCAGTTGTAGATTTAGACAATCTATCTAAAGTGATATTGTCAGCATCTATCTCATTAGCTTTTTCCTGCCAATTCTTGCCAAAGAGATTCTTTCCTGTGCAAGGAATATTCCCTAGTTTATCCTGTACCCAAATTTCCAAATCAGATGTCTGGAGCCAGGCAATCCTACGTGCATCTATGGCAATGGCAGAGGTTCTGCTTATGCACTCAAAGCAGTCAAAGGTTGCACGATTCACAAACTTGGAAACATCCTGGGCATGTTTGACAAGGGCGAGATAATCTTGTCTCTTATCGTCAGGAAGGAGAGGGCTCATAAGCTCTAAATCTCCTGTGAACTCCTTAAGGAACATTCCCATATATAAGATATAGGAACTGATCCTAGCGGAAAGCATAGAAGCCTGGAAGGTTCGAAGTCCAAAGGCGTCAAGAGTCCTACACTCATGTCCTGGAGGATTAGATGCATGCCTTTTTGCACTCTTTATCCTTCTCATTGCTGACTCCACCACCATGGAATGGTGTGGTAATTGAGTCTTCTGGAACCCAGGACAGGGAGGAACTCGATACATGGTGTCGAGTCTTCGAGAGTGAGGAGATGTGGTTAGAGGTGTTTCCCACATCCTTAACATGAAATCACGCAAGATCTCATGAATAGGTAAGGTAGCTGCCTCTTTGGGAGCTTTAGGGTACTGCAGGATTTCTAATTCCTTTGCTCTAGGCCCTTTTTCAGGAGCCACTGTGATGGAAAGACCTCAAGCCATATCTTGGATAAAATCCTGAAAGTACATATCCTCTGGTGGAGACATCCTACGCTGAGGAGAAGAGGAATCCTCAGGAAGAAGTACTCTGGTATCGGCAGAGCTTTCAGAGTCTTCAGACTCATCCGAGGATTCGAAGTATCTCCGATCCGGGTGATCGTGCAAGGCATGGTACTGGTACCGATCGAAGTCAGCATCGGAGTGGTCCGGTACCGACCTATTGATACTGGATGGATACTCATGACTCGGTCCCGGTAGAATACCTGCCGATGTCGATGCAGTCGGTTCCGGCACTGGTTGAATTGTCTGAAGCGGTTTCAAGGGCATCAAAGCCATGTGAAGAGCCGCCAGTCGATGCTGCCGATGCTTGGTATCGGTACCGGAAGAAGTGGCCGGTATCCCAGAGCATGGCACCAGTAGTTCTGCTGAGGTTGAAGCCTCGAGAACGTTCTGGAGCCTCGTTACTGCTTTGGAAGCCGAAGCCTCCCACCAGGGCAATTTTGCCGGTGAAAGTCCCTCAAGGGCAACGCCAGAGGCATCTCGCTGTCTAGAAGGAGATCTACCCTTTGAGGACTGGCTAGATTTATGTTTAGTTACCTGAGATCCATGGGAGGAAGACTAAGCCCTGGACGACGTCAATGCCACGGAGGCTGCATCGGAGGGAAAAAGGGTGCTAAGTTTAGCAGCTCGTTTCTGCCGGCCCCTTTTTGACATCATCCCACAGGCAACACACTCTGAGATAGAGTGGTCAGGACCTAAACATTTAAGGCACCACTCATGGGTGTCGGTGACTGAGATGGTACCACCACACTTAGAACACTTTTTAAAACCCGAAGCGGGTTTTTCCATTCTGAAGGAAAAGTTGGGCCTAGTGCCCAAAATGGTGCATGGCACCTGAGAGAAAATTACTGGAAAGACTCCAGAAGAAAGTTTTCTTGGTTTTTTTTTTTAAGAAAAGAAAGAAGAAGAACCGGCGGTACCAGTGTAGCGTTGAGGGAAGGCAGACGCGATCACAAAAAAGAAGAATAGAAGGGATTTTTTTCTGCGGTGACAGGATGTGCGACCTGTTGGCTCCGCAGAAAACGAAGAACTGGAGAGAGACAGTTGGGAAAGGCGGGAAGGCAGCACGCAGGTGCTGTGGGATGCTCCCAAAAGCTTTCCTATTGGACGCTGGGGAGCGTTCCCGTGCAAGATCCGTCGGTACCGACGATACCCATATGTGAAGACTACATTCCTGCTTGTTCCTGGAGATACAGATTGATATTTAAACTCTGTGGTCTGTATTTTGCTTATTCATTTTTTAAACACCAGTTGCGGGGCTTACCCAGTCTACTCTTATGTTCTTATTTGCTCTCTGTCAAGATAATGACACCAAATATATATATGGTGTGGTCAGCACAGAGTTATCTGGAGTATGGCAATATTAAGTCTCACCAGCTAACCTGACACTCTGCCTCGCACAGCCATAGCATTATACTGCTACTCAGGTGGTCTGGAAGGATTTTCAGCTGCACTCTCTCTAATGCCACTCAAAATCCACAGATGTTGTCACCTCAGTGACTTTTCCAGATAAAGCATAGTTACTCACTTGTAACAGGTGTTCTCGGGGACAGCAGGAATCAGTCCTCACACATGGGTGACATCGGCACCGACAGAACCCGCGTGGAAGGATCTCCCGAGCTTTCAAAGAAAGCCTTTGGGAGATGCACCACGCATGCATGGTCCACTTCCTGCCCATGGTCCACTTCCCGCCCAGTCAAATGACATACCTAAGACAGCAAAAATAAAAGATGGTAAAGCAGCAACTCCAAGGGGAGGAGGGAGGGTTGTAAGGACTGATTCCAACTGTCCCCGGAGAACACTTGTTACAGGTGAGTAACTACACTTTTTCTGGGAACAAGCAAGAAGTCAGTCCTCACATATGGGATTCCCCAGCTAAAGGCTACCAAAACCTGTAGAAAATGCCACAGCGACCTGCAAAGTTGAACCATGATCAGCAGCAGTTGAATCTTGAGAGGGACTCTTGCAAGACCCATGTGTCCAGTGAAAACCAACACTCCAGTAGCCTGAACATAGAAGGGTCAGAGGGCAGGAGTTGCCTACACCCCGAAAATATTACGGAGTACGGCCTGGCTGAAGGCATTGTCCCATTGGGACTCCCTCTCCAGGCAGTAGTGAGCTGCGAAGATATGGACCGATGGCCAGGTGGCAGCCCAGCAAATTTCTGACATGGGGACAGAATGCAGCTTGGTCATGGAAGCAGCCATGGCCCTGACGCAGTGCACCATGACTCTCTAGTCCAGTGGGATCCCTCTTTCTCGTAGGCAAGGGTAATACAGTTTGCCGCCAATGTGGACAGGGTTCGCTTAGTCATTGGGAGCCCCAGATGGCTGAGGTAATAGGACATGAAACGCTGTTGAGCTTTGTGGTAGCCCTGAGTCCGTTGCAGGTAGAAGGACAGGGCTCTCTTGCAATCCAGAGTATGGAGAACAGTCTCTGCACTACCGGCGTGAGACCTGGGAAAGGCGGGATGAACCACCTCCTGAGTGAGGTGGAATGGGGACACCACCTTCGGCAGAAACTTGGGATGTGTGTGGAGCACCACCCTGTACTTGTAGAACCTCTTGCAAGGGGGCTCTGCCATCAGAGCCTGGAACTCGCTGACTCTTCATGCTGATGTGAACGCTATCAAGAAGATGACCTTCCAGGAGAGGTACCGCAGGTGACCAGAGGCTGAAAGGGAGGCTTGGTGAGCTGCGAGAGCACCACGTTAAGGTCCCACTCCACTGCAGGAGGACGGGGGGGGGGGGGGGTGGTTTGGACAACATGAGTCCCTGAAGGAACAGACACACAAAGAACTGAGCCAAGAGGGATTTCCCCTCGAAGGAGTGGTGATGTGCTGCAATGGCGCTCAGGTGTACTCTGAGTTGAACTTATTTTCCCTATGTTATCCAAGTTGTTTTTCCTGTTCTCTGTAAAACCAAGCAGCTTGTTGTTATGGTCCTTTGTTTTATGTAAACCGCGCTGATGCTAAATAGTGCGGTATATAAGAGATTGTAATAAATAATAATAAATAAATAATAACTTCAGTCCCACCTGAGATAGGTGGGGCAGGTATTGGAGTACTACATGCACTGAGCAGGAGAACATGTTCATCCACTTTTCTGTGCACCACAATGAAAAAACAGCACCACCTGAAGGCGTACACCCTTCTCATGGAGGCCTTGCAAGAGGCCAGGAGAATCTCTTCCACGTCTCATGGGAGATTGAGGGAGCTAGCCTAACCTAATGTTACCCTTTCAGCAGCCAAGCCGTGAGCAAGAGGGACTCCAGGTTGGAGTGCAGGAGAGAGCCCTGCTCCTGCGAGAGTAGTCCTGGGGCTCGGCCCATGGGAATCGGCGGTACAGTTGATAGGCAGAGGAGTAGCGGGAACCAGGGCTGTCTGGGCCACTGAGAGGCTACCAGCACTAACGTTGCACTGTCGCGCTAAGCCTTGAAGAGGGTCTTCGCTATCAGTGGCATTGGAGGGAAGGCATACAGGAGGCCTTCTGTCCACGGGATGAGGAATACATTCGCCACTGCCCGAGACAGGTGCGGTCAGCGGGAGCATAAATGAGGCAACTGTGCATTGTCTGGGCTGGTGAATAAGTCCATCACTGGGATGCCCCAGAGTCAGAACAGCCGTGAGGCTACCGCTGGGTCCAAGTGCCACCCATGTGGCTGGAGTATTCTGCTCAGTTTGTCTGCTAAGACACTTTCCTGGCCTGGGACGTGTAGACCGCCTTTAGGAGCATCCCTCTGTGTATAGCATAGGAGCAGAGGGTTACTACCTCCTGGCAGAGTGGGTAAGACCCTGCCCCCCTTGTTTGTTCACGTAGAACATCGCAACCTGATTGTCGGTCTGGATCTGCACTGCGTGATGCTGTAGATCAGGGGTCTCAAACTCCAGTCCTGGAGGGCCGCAAATCAGTCAGGTTTTCAGAGTATCCCTAATGAATATGCATGAGATATATTTGCATACAATGGGGGCAGTGCATGCAAATATATCTCATGCATATTCATTAGGGATACCCTGAAAACATGACTGGTTTGCAGCCCTCCAGGACTGGAGTTTGAGACCCCTGCTGTAGATGGTGGCGGAAGGCTCTGAGGGCCAGGAATATCACTCTGACGTCCAGCAGATTGATCTGCATTTCGGATTCTCTCTGGGACCAGCAGCCTTGTGTTTGTAGGCTCTCACACTGTGCTCCCCAGCCCATTAGTCCAGCGGACCTTCTGGAGGGGGTGGGTACCTGAATGGGCATCCCGGCCTGAAGGCAGCATGGGTTCTGCCACCATCCGAGGGAGCCTGCTAACTGGTGGGTTGCCTGCACCCTGTCCTTGATCCTGCCTATGACTTGGGCCCACTGAGAGTGGAGACACCACTGGGCTGGTCTCATGTGTAGGCGGGCATTTGGTGTCACATGGACTATGGAGGCCATATGACCCAGCAGGGGGAGGAAGTGCTGGGCAGCATCCTGTGCCATTGCACCTCTGTGGCTAATTCCCTGAGGTATTCTGACCTCTTCCAAGGGAAGAAGACTTTTGCCTGTAGGGTGTCTAGCTGTGCCCCTATGAACTCTAGGCGCTGAGCCGGAGTGAGGTAAAACTTGGGGTAGTTTATGACAAACCCTAGGTGCTGAGGGAATTTATGCCTCTGCAGCTGTGTCCTCCTTTATAAGCCAGTTATCCAGATAAGGGAAGACAAAGGCACCTTGAAATCTGAGGTGGGCTGCGACCACCGCAAGGCACTTTGTGAAGACCCCTGGAGACAAGGCCAGACCAAAGAGCAGTACCCTGTATTAGTAGTGCTGTCCTCCCACCATGAACTGAAGGTATTTTTTGTGACTGGGGCGAATGAGGATGTGAGTGTAGGCATTCTTTAGGTCTAAGGAGCAGAGCCAATCTCCCTGCTGGAGGAATGGCAGCAGTTTTCTAAGGGAGAGCATCCTGAACTTCTCCCTGACCAGAAACTTGTTGAGCTCTTGCAGGTCCAGGAAGGGCCCGAGTCTCTCAGTCCTCTTGTGGACAAGGAAATATCTGGAGTAGAAGCCAATGGCCCAGAGAGGTTGTGACACTAACTCCACTGCTCTGTCCCGGAGTAGTCTTGCTAGCTTGGTGAAGAGCAGGGTTTGGTGGAGGAAAGGGTTCTTCTGGGAAGTACAAGGGTGGTGGCCGATGTAGGTGGAGGAGGTAACCCTCCTTGACCACTTGTAACACACAGGTATCTGTGGTGATGGCTGTCCACCTGTGGGCAAACAGGGCTAGGCGCCCCCCTGTGGACAGCAGAGGACTTCCTGGAGATTGTAGCCAGGCAGTCAAAAGCTTACCCCAGGCTGGGTCTGAGCTGTGCCTGGGGTTTCAGGGCTTTTTGTTTGCTGGAACCATCTCCCTGGTCCTTCTGTTGACCCTGTTGAGGGGTCGAGAAGGCCTGGAAGTGCGGAGTGCTACAAAAACCCCCTTTCTTCTTCAGGAAGAAGGGCTTTTTCCCTGGGGTTTTCTTCTGGGACTTCACTGAGGTCTTCTTCGAGAGTCTGGTTCTCGTGACGTACTCTATCTCCACCACTTTATCCGCCATAGCCTTCCTGAATAGGTTTTCATCTATGCAGGAGACATCGATTATTTTGTCCTATAGCCATTGCTCCAAGACAGATGACTAGAGCCATGCTTTGCGTCGTTCTCCGATACCAGTGGCAGCCATCCTGGCTGATGACTCAAAGCCATCCTAGGCTGCTCGGGACATAAACGACAAGCATTCTTTTACTGCTGAGGTTAGAGTCTTAAACCTCTGCAGGGATTCACCCTCAAGATCTACCGATAATCCCCCGAGCTCCTTCGACAGTTCCTTCAGGTGCATGCCAATGTAGAACTGGTAGGACTGGATTTAGCATGTTAGCATCGAGCCCTGGAAGGTTTTCCGGCTGAGGGTGTTGAGGGTTCAGGCCTCCCTGCCGGGTGGCACCGATGAATGTTTTTTTTGGCTCTTAAGCCTACGCATGGTCGACTCCACGACCATGGAGTTTTGGGGAAGCTGGGTCTTTTGGAACCTCACACTTTGGCATACTTGGTACATGGCATTGAGGCATCTGCTAACAACTGATACTGACACCGATGTTTCCCACATACGTGAGGCGGTTGAGGATTGGGGGCACCGGGACCGTAAGGGTTTCCTTCAGGGGTGCCTCCTATTGGAGGATCTCCAATTCCTCAGTTTGCGGGTCCTCATCTTCGGTCTTGAAAGCGATAGCCATGCCCCATCCTAGGATGGGGAATGGCATTGGGTTTCTTGGGGAGATGGGACCGAGGACACATCACAGTGGCGCCTCATGTGATGAGCTGGACATAAATGGCCACTAGGGCAGATATACTGCTCTCTTGGGCTACCATTCTGGTCTCCATGCCAGTTGGCTCCGCAGCCTTTGACAGACACCGAAGACCTTGGGCCCAGCATCAGTACTGTCGAGGGGGAGTCCTCAATGAGGATGGCCTTGAAGGCCTGAGGCCAGTCGGTGGGAGCTGACGACTCCTTGCAGGGTATCTTGGTGGGACGCTGCTGCCCTGACTCCCCAAACTCACGCCTGGGACTGCAGGTCCTGGGGTGGGATTTCACCTTCTTCCTGGATCTATCCTCCAAAGTGGTCTTCAAGGATTTTTTTTCTTGTGCTCCACCTCCAGGGACTTCTGCTTGGAGGAACTGCAGCCGCGGGACTCCGAAGAGGCTCTGGCTTTGCGGGGTACCGAGGTATCGGAGGAGACCCTGGAACATGACTGGGATGTAACTATACCTGTCTATACTTTATTCAGAAAGGACAGGGTAGGAAGAAGGAGAGGAGGAGTGGCACTATATGTAAAAAATACTATTAAAGCTTTGGAATTATACAGCTTAAAAGGGAGAGAGGAGGCATTGTGGGTTAAACTAGAAAGAGGGAAAGAGAAATCTATTTGCATTGGCGAGATATACAGACCTCCTTCACAAGAGGAAGAGGTGGACAGAGAGTTAATTGAAGACATACGCAACATTGCTAGGAAAGGGGAAGTGCTACTCATAGGGGATTTCTATATGCCAGATGTTGACTGGCACATTCCTGCTGCAGTATCATCTAGAAGTAAAGAGTTCCTGGATTTTCTACAGGGAGAACTATTCAAGCAATTGGTAACAGGCCCCACATGTGAAGGGGCCATACTGGACTTGGTGCTTACCAATGGTGAAAGTGTTTCTGATGTTATAGTGGGAGATCATTTTGCATCCAGTGATCACCAGATGGTGTGGTTCAGTATTAGGACTAGGGCTGTTAGAATCCATTCAAAGGTGAGGGTCTTAGACTTTAGGAAGACTAACTTTGCCAAATTTAGAACCCAGCAGAGAGCTTGTAGTTTAAATTTCATAATAAGTTAGAGCCTAGCAGCAGCAAAGAGCTATAATTTAAATCAAATAAGAATTTAGCTTACCTCAGCAGCACAGGACAGGGTACTGTGTAGCAGCCCTCTTTTAATAAGTGTTATTACCCTCCCTCCCCACACCCACCCACCCACCTCTGGGATAATCGTAGCTTTATAGGTACTTACACATCTTAAAAGACAGGAGGTGCTCTCAGGTGAAGCTCGTTACCCAAATCAGTCATACACTAAGGACCTGAGATTAATTAAGCTTCAGGTGAACAAGGTATATTAAACGTTTTAGGTACAGTTTTATTGGTATAAATATCCATAGCAACCCTTAGTAAGTAAAGAACTTAAAGATCTAAACAAAAACTTAAAACTAAGATGCAGACAGCAGTCCAGCAGCAAGATGGGGGCTTTCCAGTCTTTTGCATTGAGTGTCACATGTAAGATTTTCTCCCAGTTGGTGAGAGGTCTTACGTGTGCACTAGGTGCAAGGAGCTCTTTGCTCTCAGGGAACGAGTCCGTTCTCTAGAGGCTAGAGTAGCAGACTTGGAAAACATAAGAAAGACAGAGAGGTACATAGACGAGACCTACAGGGATATAGTCCTGAAGTCCCACTTCCAGTCTGGCAGCATCCCTGTTGCCATGGAGGAGAGAGGTCATGTGACAGGAGAGCATCACCCTGGTGTGGCAGGAAGTGATCCTGTAACTAGGACCTGTCCTCCAGGTGATGTAAAACCCTCTCGCACCGAGGTTTCTCCAGGGTCATGTGCCCATGAGGGAAGGGTTAGCACAGCCGTTATAGTTGGTGATTCAATCATTAGGCATGTAGATAGCTGCGTGGCTGATGGACGTGAGGATCACCTGGTAACATGCCTGCCTGGTGCGAAGGTAGCGGACCTCACGTGCCACCTAGATAAGGTCTTAGATAGTGCTGGGGAGGAGTCTGCTGTCTTGGTACATGTCGGTACCAATGACATAGGAAAATGTGGTAGGGAGGTTCTGGAGGCTAAATTTAGGCTTTTAGGTAGGAAGTTGAAATCCAGAACATCCAGGGTAGCATTCGCCGAAATGCTTTCCGTTCCACGTGCAGGACCTAAAAGGCAGGCAGAGCTCCGGAGTCTCAATGCGTGGATGAGACAATGGTGCAGAGAAGAGGGTTTTGGATTTGTTAGGAACTGAGGAACATTCTGGGGAAAGGAGGGGTTCTTCCCAAGGGATGGGCTTCACCTTAACCGGGATGGAACCAGGCTGCTGGCATTAACCTTTAAAAAGGAGAGAGAGCAGCTTTTAAACTAGATAATAGGGGAAAGCCGACAGTCGCCAAAGAGCGGATGGTTCGGAAGAATGTATCCTTGAAGGATACTACCAAAAGCAGAGAGGTTCCAAAAAAGAGTAAAGTAGCCCAAATGCCCTCAAGTATGGAGAAGGCAGAGCTTAAAGATTCCAAATTACCCATGTCTACCAATAGCCAAATTAATATGAATAAAATACAGTCTCTAAAATGCTTGTATGCAAATGCTAGAAGTCTAAAAAATAAGATGGGAGAGTTAGAATATATAGCACTAAATGAGAGGTTAGATATTCCAATCATATCAGAGATATGGTGGAAGGAAGACAACCAGTGGGACACTGTGATACCTGGGTACAAACTATATCGTAATGATAGAGCTGATCAAATTGGTGGAGGGGTTGCGCTCTATGTTAGAGAGGGCATTGAGTCAGAAAGGATTAAAGTTTTGCAGGAAACAAAATTTGCTGTAGAATCTCTATGGATTGAAATTCCATGTAAAAAGGGGAAGGCGATGGCAGTGGGGGTGTACTATCGACCGCCTGGCCAGAATGAACAAATGGATGATGAAATGTTCAAAGAAATCAAGGAAGCTAACAAAAGTTACAGTGCAGTAATAATAATGGGTGATTTCAATTACCCCAGTATCGACTGGGTCAGTGTCACAGCAGGACATGCTAGGGAGATAAAGTTCCTAGATGACATAAATGACTGCTTCTTGGAGCAGCTGGTTCATGAACCGACTAGAGGGGAAGCCATATTAGACCTAGTCTTTAGTGAAACACCAGATCTAGTGCAAGAGATAAGGGTGTTGGGGCCACTTGGCAATAGTGATCATAGCATGATCACCTTTGATTTAATCAATGGAGGAGGGATAGTAAGGAAATCCACAGTACTACCTTTTAACTTTCGAAAGGGAGACTATGATTTATTTATTTATTTTATTTATTTTATTTAGCAAACACTTATATACCGCTACTTCCAGCGATCAGAAGCGGTTTGATTAAAGTATTGGGATATGTCACAAAATCAAGACAGGAAGATTGGGGCATAGATAGAAAGAAGAGGGGTAATACACAGCACACATCGCAGGGTCTAGATATAGCCCTTCAGTAGGTATCATTCATATGTACAAAAGCGATTATCCTTTAACTATTTACATTTGACAATCAGCTATTTGTTTCTTTTCATCTTGTTGTATTCACAGCTGGCCATAGTGGCAGTTGAATAGGTGAGTTTTTAATTTTTTTCTGAAATCGAGTAGGTCTTTTGTTGCTCTCATCTCATGTGGTAGGTTGTTCCATAAAGTGGGGGCAGAGAAGGAGAATGCTCTGCGGCCAGTACTGGATTTTACATGTCTGATGCTGTTTGGAACTATAAGTGTGTCTTCGTTTATGGTTCTCCTGCTTCTGGAGTTAGTTTGCAAGGTGATCAGGGTGGAAAGGAATGAAGGGGCTAGGTTGTGAATTAGTTTGAATGTCATTACCAATGTTTTGTATTGGATCCTGGCAGAGACTGGGAGCCAGTGTAGTTCCATCAATATAGGTGTAATATGTTCGGTGACGCTTGTTCTCATGATTATCCTTGCTGCTACGTGTTGTGCCAGTTGTAATCTGTTGGTCGTTTTCTTTGGTAGACCCTGTAAGATGGCGTTACAGTAGTCGAGGTGAGGCATGATGAGTGCTTGAGCAACTGAACGGAAGTCACATGGATCTAGTACATTCCGTAGGGGTCGTAATACTCTAAGCTTGTGAAATATGGCTTTGTTGGTGTTGCTGAGGTGTTTTTCCATTTTCAGTTTGCTGTCGATTATGACTCCTAAATATCTAATTTCCTTCTTCGTGTTGTACGTATTGTTGCACAATGTGATTGTTGGTGGCGGTTCGAAGTCAGTTTTACTGGATATAAACATTACTTCAGTCTTCTTATGATTAATCGACATGTTGTTTTGTTTTAGCCATCCCAACATCTCTCCCATGCAGGTTTCCAACTGATCGTACTTTGGGTCGACGGTTTCTAGCTGTGTGTACAGCATGATATCGTCTGCATATATGTGGTAGTTGATGCCATATTTCCTGAATATTTCACTGAGGGGTTGCATGTAAATGTTAAACAGAAGTGCCGAGAGCGCCGACCCCTGTGGTATGCCTTGAGTTTGAGTGAAGGCTTCGGCTTTTTCTCCGTTGAATTGGACTTGTGGCTTTCTGTCTGTTATGTATGAGGAGAACCATTTCAGGGTGGTTCCTAATATACCAATTGATGCCAGCTTGTTAAGGAGGGTTAGGTGATGTACAGTGTCGAAGGCTGCTGAGATGTCGATAAAAATAAGAATAAACATTTTCTTCCTGTCCTCTAGCCCCTTGAGGAGGCAGTTAAACAGTGCTAATAGCAGAGTTTCGACCCCATGATTTTTTCTGAAACCGTATTGCTGTTTGTCGAGGGTTTCGTGGTCATCGAGGTGTTCTTGCAGTTGGATGAGGGCTGCTTTTTCTATGATCTTCGCTAGAAGCGATATGCTGGAGATTGGGCGGTAAGAAGATGGGTCTTCTTTGTTAAGCGAGTTGTTCTTTAATATCGGTCTAATTATAGACTTTTTGAGCTGGTTGGGCATGACTCCCTGTGACAATGATTGGTTCACAATGTGTGAGACCTGGTGGCCAATATCCTTTTTTGCTGCTTTAATCCAGGTGGTTGGGCAAGGATCAAGCATGGAGGTGGTGGTATTTATGCTGGTTATTATTCCAATTGCTTGCTTATCATCAATTTTGTGAAATTCGCTCCAAATCTGTTCTTTCGTCACTGAAGTTTTCGGGTGGGGTTCGGCCGGGCATAACGCAGTTGCGGTTGTTGTTAGTTTGCTCGCGTAGTGATCTGCGAGAATTTGGGGCTGAATAGTGTCACCCTGTTGTTCTGGTTGTGTTGTTTTGGTTAGTGTTTTCACTATTTGAAATAGTTCTCGTGGTTTATTGATGGCTTTATTCAGTAGGCTGGTGTGGTGTTTCCTTTTTGCATTATCCACCTCGTCTTTGTATTTTGCGAGGATGTTGAGGTATTTATCTCTGAGTTCCAAGGTTTTGTTGCGTCTCCACTTTTTTTCGGACCTTCTAAGTTCTCTCTTCCTTTGGGTTAGCGTAGTTGTATACCAGGGCTCTGATTGTTGTTTCCCTGGGGTTGCTGTATTCTTCCATTTCGGGTTTGCTGCAGCCTGTATTCCTTCATCCCAGCTATTTGCTAGTGTATCGAGATCAGTAGATTCCAGGTCAATGTGTGCCTTGATGCAGCTTGTGAGGTTATCCAGATCAAACTTATTGAAGGATCTCTGTTGTTGTGTTCCTCGTTGGGCTTTCGCATCTCTTGGTACCGATGGGAGTTTTATCAGTAAGTCTATTTGGTGATGGTCAGACCAGGGTATGGCTTTGATTTTAATCAGGGGTCTATCATGGTTGTTCTGATTGCTCATAGGGGTAAAGACCATGTCCAGTGTATGTCCCTTTTCATGTGTTGGTTCGTTTATTATCTGCTGATATCCAAGTTGTGACATAGCTTCCAGGAATATATTGGCGTGCACTGCTGTTGTTGACGCTAGGTTTAGGTCACCGAGGATGATTTGGAATTTTTTTGGTTGTGTTGAGGAAATGTTTTCTAGTGCTGCAGCAAGTATTTCCTGGTTCGGTGAGGGGGCTCTGTATATTAGGCAGATGGATATTGCAGAGTTCTCCACTTTGAGCATGTCTATGTCTGGGTTAGAGTCCAGGGACGTGCACGAGAGGTTCAAGTGTGACCTGGCGATTATTAGCACTCCTCCACCTCTTTTGTTGGATCGTGGGCAGTTATACAGGTTATAGCCTGGTCTGCTTATCTGGTTCAGTAAGGCAGCATCGGTGCTTGTGAGCCAGGTTTCCGTTATGCAGAGGATGTCTGGTTGCTCATCTTTTATTATGTCGAAAATGATGTGGGTCTTGTTTCTGATTGATCGGGCGTTTATGAGGGTGATGTTACAGACTACTAATGGGGCTAGTGGAGCCTGGCTTTGGTGGGCATGGGGCCGGTTTGGCTTCAGCGACCATGCCATTTTTGACTTTGGCTTTCGGTTCTTCTGCGCACCCGCGTGTTTTCTCCTTGCATGTCCTGGATAGTTCGAAAGTGTCGGTATTACACTGGTGGTGAGGTATGTTGAGGGAAGGTGTTTCTGCGGAGTATGGATGGCATAGAGGATGAAGAGTGGGCCACATATTAGTGGAGTCGATTGGTATATGTTTGCTTTGGTTGTGTATGTTGATACTAGGGTGAACAGCCAAATTCCTAGGGCCATTTTTAGCAGCTATGATAAAATGAGGAAAATAGTTAAGAAAAAACTAAAAGGAGCAGTTGCAAAGGTTAAAGACTTACATCAAGCTTGGGTGTTGTTGAAAAATACTGTCTTGGAAGCCCAGATCAGCTGTATTCCACGCTTTAAGAAAAGTGGAAGGAAGTCCAAAAAACTGCCAGCATGGTTTAAAGGGGAGGTCAGAGAGGCTGTTGTTGCCAAAAAAGCATCTTCCAGGAAATGGAAAAAAGAGCCAAACAACGAAACCTGGAAACAGCACAAGCACTGGCAAGTCAAATGCAAGGCATTGATAAAGTAGGCAAAGCGAGAATTTGAGAAGCTTGCTGCGGAATCAAAAATGCGAAATAAAGATTTTTTCAAGTACATTCGTAGCAAAAAACCTGTGAGAGAGTCAGTTGGTCCATTAGATGATAGAGAATTTAAAGGGGCACTAAGAGGCAACAAGGTGATAGCGGAGAGACTGAATGAATTCTTTGCTTCGGTCTTTACTGAGGACGATGTAGGGATGTTACCCATGACTGAAGTGGTATTTAAAGGTGCGGAAGAATTGAAGGAAATATCGATACATTGGGAAGATGTATTACAACTATTAGATAAACTGAAGAGTAGCAAATCACCTGGGCCGGATGGTATACATCCAAGGGTGTTGAAAGAACTGAAATATGAGATTGCAGACCTGCTATTAGTAATCTGTGAACTATCATTAAAATCATCTCTAATACCTGAAGATTGGAGGATCGCCAATGTAACACCAATTTTTAAAAAGGGTTCCAGGGGTGATCCGGGAAACTACAGACCGGTGAGCCTCACGTCAGTACTGGGAAAAATGGCAGAAACCATCGTAAAGAATAAAATTACTCAGCATGTAGATAGTCATGGCCTAATGGGAGACAGCCAACATGGCTTTAGACAAGGTAGATCTTGTCTTACTAATATATTATGTTTTTTTGAAAGTGTGAATAAACAGGTGGACAAAGGTGAGTCGGTTGATATAGTGTATCTGGACTTTCCGAAAGCCTTTGACAAGGTCCCTCATCAGAGACTTTAGGCAAAACTAAAGAGTCCTGGGATAGGAGGCAGTGTACTACTGTGGAACAAGAACTGGTTAAAAGATAGAAAGCAGAGGGTTGGGCTAAATGGCCAATTTTCCCAATGGAGAAAGGTGAATAGTGGTGTACCCCAGGGATCTGTGCTGGGTCCGCTGCTTTTTGACATATTCATAAATGACCTGGAAAGTGGAATAACGAGTGAGGTTATCAAATTTGCAGATGACACAAAACTATTTAAAGTTGTTAAAACCCAAGAGGATTGTGGAAAATTGCAAGAGGATCTTGATAAATTGGAAGACTGGGCATCAAAACGGCAGATTAAATTTAATGTGGACAAGTGCAAAGTTATGCACCTAGGGAAGAACAACCCAAACTATGGTTATACGATGCAAGGTTCCACATTAGGAACCACCACCCAGGAAAAAGATTTAGGCGTCATTGTGGATAACATGTTAAAACCCTCGGCCCAATGTGCAGCGGCAGCCAAGAGAGCAAATAGAATGCTAGGTATCATAAGGAAAGGAATGGAAAATAAAACAAAAGATATTATAATGCCTCTATATCGTTCCATGGTGAGACCGCACATTGAATATTGTGTGCAATTCTGGTCGCCGTATCTTAAAAAGGATATAGCGTTATTAGAAAAGGTTCAGAGAAGAGCCACCAAAATGGTAAGGGGGATGGAAGGATACTCCTATGCAGAAAGGCTAAAAAGGTTAGGGCTCTTTAACCTGGAAAAGAGACGGCTGAGGGGAGATATGATAGAAGTCTATAAATTAATGAACGGAGTGGAACAGGTAAACGTAGATCGATTGTTTACGTTATCAGAATATAGAAAGACTAGGGGACATGCAATGAAGCTACAGGCTAAACTATTTAACACTAATAAAAGAAAATATTTTTTCACTCAATGTGTAATCAAACTCTGGAATTTGTTATCGGAGGATGTAGTACAGGCTGTTAGTGTAGCTGGGTTTAAAAAAGGTTTGGACAATTTCCTGGAGGAAAGGCCCATATACCATTATTAAGAAGGGACCCAGGATATCAATGCTTGACCCAGTACAAGCATTGTGGAACCTGTGTCTTTTGGGGAAACTGCTAGGTACGTATGACCTAGATTGGCCACTGTTGGAAACAGGATACTGGGCTTGATGGACCTTGGTCTGACCCAGTATGGGATATTTTATGTTCTTATGTTCTTACCTCAGGGAGTCATTAGCGGGATGGGAACTGGAGGATGTAGAAAAACAGTGAGAAAAACTGAAAGGGGATATTTTAAGGGCAACCAACCTTTTTGTTAAAATGGTAAATAAATGTAAAAGGAAAAGGAGACCGCTATGGCTTTCGAAAGAAGTAGCTGAAAAGGTGAAGAAAGAGAGGGAGGCCTTCATGAAATACAAGAGATCACAGAGAGAGGAAGACAGGCATCTATATTTGGATAAACTTAGAGAAGCTAGCAAAGTAGTCAGGAAAGCAAAGATTCAAAAAGAGAAGGAAATAGCCAATGTAATAAAATGGGGGGATAAGACATTTTTCAGATATGTTAGTGAGAAGAGGAAGGGCAAAAGTGGTATTGTCAGACTCAAGGATGAAGGGGAGGAATATGTAGAAGCTGATGAGAATAAAGCGGAATTGCTTAACAAATATTTCTTTTCTGTGTTCACAGATGAAGAACCAGGAGCAGGACCTCAGAAAACACCAACAAACAGGAACAGAAGCGAGGGACATCTTGAGCAATTTTTAGAAGACTGTGTTCGTGAGAAACTAGCTCATCTTAAAGTAGACAAAGCGATGGGACCGGATGGGATACACCCTTGAATACTGAGAGAACTTGGGAACGTTCTAGAAGCTTCACTGACTGATCTTTTCAATGCATCATTGGAGTCAGGAGTGGTGCCAAAGGACTGGAGAGCGGCTCATGTGGTGCCTTTACACAAAAGCGGAAGTAAGGATGTGGTTGAAAACTACAGGCCGGTTAGTTTAACTTCGGTGGTGAGTAAATTATTGGAAACGCTGCTGAAAGAGAAAAATAGTGAGATTTCTGGAGTCCAGCGGATTACAGGATCCGAGGCAGCATGGATTCACCAGAGGCAGGTCTTGTCAGACAAATCTGATTGATTTCTTTGACAGGGTGACCAGGGAGTTGGACCGAGGGAGAGCCCTAGATGTGGTGTATTTAGATTTCAGTAAAGCCTTTGACACTGTTCCTCACAGGCAACTTATAAACAAACTGAGCACCCTAGGGATGGACCCTAAAGTTACTGCTTGGGTTAGAAATTGGTTGGGTGGGAGGCAACAAAGAGTACAGGTAAAGGGGGCTCACTCTGAGGAGAAGGATGTTACCAGTGGTGTGCCCCAGGGATCTGTCCTTGGTCCGATTCTTTTTAACATCTTTGTTAGTGATATAGCGGAAGGGCTGTCGGGTAAGGTTTGCCTTTTTGTGGATGATACCAAAATCTGCAATAGAGTAGACACCCAGGAAGGTGTAGATAACATGAGGAGGGATCTAGCTAAGCTTGTAGAATGGTCTAGAATTTGGCAGCTGGAATTTAATGTTAATGACCTTCTATCATTTAGAAAAGAACTAAAAACACATCTTTTTACTATGCATTACCATAATCTTCAGCTTGATAATGTTCAGAATTCACAGAAAAGCAATGAGCAGCTTGATAATGTTCAGAATTCACAGAAAAGCAATGAACAACAATCATACTCTGACCCTACCTAGACAATGATCACAACTACGCCTCACATAATCATTCCATCTCACAGATCACCTTACTCTTGAATACAATAGTATTTTCATTTATGTAGATAATCACCTTTTTTAAGGTTTAATTTAATTTGTTATTTGAAGCATTACCAAATGCTGCATCCAGTTTCATTGTTTTTTTCTCATCATTTATTTTATTTATTTATTTTATTTACATTCTTTTATATACCGTGCTATTCTGCATCAGTGCGGTTTACATTGAACAAACTGAAATTACATTGAACAGGGCATTATAACTTGAAGATAACTATTTTACAGGGAACATGGGCTATGGAGGGTTAAGTGGCTTGCCCAAGACCACAAGGAGCACCTGTGGGACTAGAAACCCCAGTCCTTCCGGCCCAAGGTTGCTGTCCTCTAGTGGGATTTGAACCCCCGACCTTCCGGCCTGAAGTACCTTGCCCCAACCACTAGGCCACTCCTCCACTCCTGTTTCTCATATGTTTGAGTTTTAATGTTAATTCTGTTCTAAAATTGTTCTCTATAAAATAATAGCCTCCCTATTATTAACATTTTTGTTACCTGTAAACCGCCACTGATCTCTGGACGTGGCGGTATAGAAAAGATGTATAAATAAATAAATAAAAAATAAAAAAATGTAAGATCATGCATTTGGGCTGCAGCAATCCATGGGAACAATATAGTATAGGGGGTGAAGTACTTTTGTCCACTAAAGAAGAGCGGGACCTAGGTGTGGTTCTGTCTGATGATCTTAAAGTAGCTAAACAGGTAGAAAAGGCGACGGCAAAAGCTAGTAGGATGCTTAGGTGCATACGGAGAGGAATGGCTAGCAGAAAAAAGGAGGTGATAGTGCCTCTGTATAAGTCTTTGGTGCAACCTCATTTGGAGTATTGCATGCAATTCTGGAGACCGCACCTTCAAAAGGATGTGAACAGGATGGAGTCGGTGCAGAGGGTTGCTCCTAAAATGGTTAGTGGTCTTCGTTATAAAGCATATGAGGACAGACTTAAGGATCTTGATATGTACACCTTAGAGGAAAGGCGGGATAGAGGTGATATGATTGAGATGTTTAAATACCTCCGTGACATAAATGTTCAGGGGGAGAGCCTCTTTCAATTGAAAGAAAGTTCTGCTATGAGGGGACATGAGATGAGGGTGAAGGGGGATAGATTCAGGAGTGATTTGCAGAAATATCTCTTTACGGAAAGAGTGGTGGATCCATGGAATAGTCTCCCAGTGGAGGTGGTAGAGATGAGGACAGTAACTGAATTCAAAAAAGCATAGTACAAACACAGAGGATCTCTTAAGGACAAAAGGGGACTGTTGTACTTGTTGATATGGAAGGACAGACTAGATAGGCCATTTGGTCTTTTTCTGTTGTCATATTTCTATGTTTCTATGCTGTCACCAGAGACTCTGGAGCGGAGTTGAACTTCTGAAAGAACTTGTCCTGCTGCGGATGGCAGCTCTTTAAGGCCTTCGGGGGTCATGGTTCTGCAGAGCTCACAATCAGAGTCATTGTGCTTCGGACCAAGGCATCGAAGACAGCAGTTGTGTGGGTCAGTGAGTGACATCATTTTGCCACACCGGTCACACTTTTTGAAGCCACTAGAGGCCAGTGGAAAAAAGGGGTCCCTGCTTCCCGGTGGGGGTCCGAAGTCTTTGGCTGACACAGGGCGTGAATGCTGGTTGAGGGAACCTCGATGGAAAGCTAAAGAAAAAATAAACAAACGGACCCAAGGAGTGATGCCAAGACGAGCTGGCCCGGGGGTAGGAAGGAACCGGTACACAAACTGGACAAAACTTGAGAATAAATTCAGACATTTTCTTGGGAAATTGGACAGCATCCAAAGGGCTCTGTGGAAAAGAGGAGACTGAGGCATGATGGCACCCTTGGGCGGCAAGTGGACCACACATGCATGGTGCGTCTCCTAAAGGTTTTCCTTTAAAGCTGGGGAGATGCTTCCACGTGGGCTCCATTGGCACCAACGTCACCCATATGTGAGGACCGATTCCTGCTTGTTCCTGGAGAACTGCCATTATCCAGATAAATTCCATTGAATTTTGACCAGTGTATGTATAGAATATTTCTTGGCAAATGACAGAAGATAAACTAGAAGAACACACATAAATATATTATCCCCAAATCATTCTTTCCAAAACACAAAACCCCCTTTTCCTCTTTTCCATCTTGCCAGTCAGCAGTGTTTTTATATGGCATGCTCTCCAGCTGGATTCTGTGGATGTCAGCAGCACTATGAAAGTTCTCAAACCTGGCCTAGTGATATTGGTCACATTTTTCAGGATGTCCATCATGAATATTCGTAAGATAAATTTACATATACAGTCAAACCTCGGTTTTCGTATGCCCCCGTTTTTGTTAGCTTCGGTTTTCGATGACTGCTATGTTGTCTCAGTTCTCGTACATCCGCTCGGTTTTCGTACAAGGCGTCCTCTAAGGCCAGGAGCGCTACAGTAACTGGTTAAAGAGAAACGACTGAGGCAGGGGAGACGGCTCCAGGAGCATTAGCCCAGGCTACGATATTTGCTCCAGGAGCGAAGGCCAGAGAGTAGCTATACCGAGTGCCGGAGCCGCCGTCGTAGTTACCTCTCCGTGTTCCGGCCGTCAAAAAAGACAAAGTCTCCGCTCTGGACACACTTGGCGCAGGTCAGCCTCCGGCGGGTGGTGTTACACGGGGGACACCTCTCCACCGCCACATACAGTCCCTCAGCATCGTCCACAGAGTCCAAGAGCTCGCCACCTCCCCGTGGAACACCGCTAGCAGCCCAGCAATCTCCGACGACGTCTCTCTGCTGGGAGATGCCATGACAGTATAGCCGGTCAGGTGGGACTTTGTTTTTAATGAGATGCATGCTGGGAGCAGCTGCGAGAAGGAATGGCACGTGCGGTTCATGCAAGGTTTCGCTCTATGTGCCTTTTAGAGGGCAAAGTACAGTAACTTTTACATAGGGCGATATCTAGGCATCAGTGGCTTTTGAAGCCATCATTACCCCCCCCCCCCCCACGGGCCGTCCAGGAAGAGGAGTGGGCTGGCCAGAAAAAGCAGGCCAGGGATCGTCGCCAGTGCAGTCGGAGACCCGGTGGGCAGCAGAGACAACGCGGCAGCTGGGGAAAGGAGCCGGTCTGAAGGTGCTGTGTGGGGGAAGCCAATAATACTGTACAGTACTGTAAAGACAGAGAACAAGTGAGAGTAGGAGAAGGCGAAGTGCATAGAGGCACAGAACACCTGGCACCAATCCGGTGGGAGAGAAGGCCTTAGCAGCGCAGAGAACGCCAGGGCAGGAGGAGCAGCAGCAGAGGGATACAAGAAATAAATAAAACAAATTTATAATAATAAAAAAAAAAATGGTCCGTACCGAGGGGGGGGGGGGGCGCTCATTACAGCACAGTCTTGTTTTTGCGATCCAGAGCTCTTTGCTTTCAGCGATCCTGAGCTTTGAAAAATACTGTATTGTAGCAAGAATCAGTGAGAGTGTGGCTTCCCGACGCTCCCTGCTGATGGCGAAACTTTGATGGATCTGTGTGTGTGCTGTCCAGTGAGGTGAGAGAAGTGCCTGGAGCTGTTCTGATGCTTCCGACACTCAATTAGGACCCCTGCTGGGACTCAGTCTGCCTTTGTTTCTCATTGAGTGAGCATCACCCCGCGCATTCATTGAGTGTGACTGCTAAATAAGCCACCATGGGGCCAAAGAAAGTTCAGAGTGCCAGCCCTTTGACAAAGAAGGCAAGAAACATGATAGAATTCAAGAAAGAACTCGTAACAAAGTACGAAAGTGGCGTACGCGTGGCCAATCTCGCCAGGATGTACAGGAAGTTCGCATCAACAATCAGTTCCATCCTGGTGAAGAAAAACAAAATCAAGGAAGCTGATGTTGCAAAAGGGGTAAATGCGCTAACCAAACAGAGATCGCAAACAATCGAAGATGTTGAGAAGTTGTTGTTGGTGTGGATCAACGAAAAACAGTTAGCGGGAGTCAACGAAAAACAGTTAGCGGGAGATAGTGTTTCGGAGGCGATAATCTGTGAAAAGGCAAGGCTGTTGCATGCGGATCTCACAAAGAAAATGCCTGGAACAAGTGCTGATGTTACTGAATTTAAGGCCAGCAGAGGCTGGTTTGACAAATTTAAGAAGCGAACTGGCATACACAGTGTGGTAAGGCATGGCGAGGCTGCAAGTTCGGACAAACTTGGGGCCGCAGAATTTGTTGATGAATTCAAGGAGTACGTAGAGGCTGAAGGATTCCTTCCCCAACAAGTCTTCAATTGTGATGAAACAGGCCTCTTTTGGAAGAAAATGCCAAAGAGGACCTACATCATGCAGGAGGAAAAAGCACTGCCAGGACACAAGCCTATGAAGGATAGGCTAACTCTTTTGTTGTGTGGTAACGCTAGTGGGGATTTCAAAGTGAAGCCTTTACTGGTGTATCACTCTGAAAATCCCCGAGTGTTCAAGAAAAACAATGTCATCAAGAGTAAATTGTGTGTGATGTGGAGGGCTAACAATAAGGCATGGGTCACGAGGCAAATTTTCATTGAGTGGGTCAATGAAGTGTTTGGCCCGAGTGTGAAGAAATATCTCCTGGAAAATCAATTGCCATTCAAGTGCCTCCTGATAATGGACAATGCTCCTGCTCATCCTCCAGGCTTGGAAGACCAATTGTTGGAGGAGTTTAGTTTCATCACAGTGAAGTTCTTGCCCCCTAATACCACTCCTCGCATCCAGCCCATGGACCAGCAGGTCATTTCAAACTTCAAAAAACTCTACACCAAAGCACTGTTTCAAAGGTGCTTTGAAGTGACCTCGGACACTGAATTGACCCTAAGAGAGTTCTGGAGGGATCACTTCAATATCCTCAATTGCATAAGCCTTATAGATAAGGCTTGGCAGGGGGTAACTTCCAGGACGTTGAACTCTGCTTGGAGAAAATTGTGGCCAGAATGTGTCTTCGAGAAGAATTTTCAAGGGTTTGAGGCTCACCCTGACGACCCTACGCCTGTTGTGCAATCTATTGTGTCTTTGGCGAAGTCCATGGGGTTGGATGTGAGTGGCCAGGATGTGGAAGAGTTGGTGGAGGACCACAAGGAAGAGCTAACCACTGAAGAGCTGCAAGACCTTCAACTGGAAGAGCAACAGACGGTAGCTGAGGAAATTGCTTCAGAGGAGGAAGAAGAGAGAGGAGAGAAGGTGCCTTCTTCAATGATTAAGGACATGTGTGCAAAGTGGAGTGAATTGCAAAGTTTTGTGGAGAAATATCACCCTAACAAAGCTGTTGCAAGCCGTGTCTGCAACATGTTCAATGACAATGCCTTATTCCATTTTAGGCAAATCTTAAAGAGACGCCAGAAACAGACCTCCCTGGACAGATTTTTTGTGCGACAGGGGTCCAGTGACTCTCAAGCTGGTCCTAGTGTCAGTAAAAGACAAAGAAGGGTAGTAACCCCGGATAGGGCCTTGATACCTGAGGTCCCTATGGCGGGGGATTCCCCTTCCAAACAATAACCTCTCCTCCTCCCTCTCCCCTCCTCGCCGTCTTCCATATGCCAACAAGAGTCTTCAATAAAGGTAAGTGTGATGTTAAATGTTCATTTATCCATTTCATTAGTCATTTATATTTATTTCTCATTGTTTTCTGTATGTAAAAATATAGTTATTCTCTATAAAATGTATTTTTTGTGAATATTTTTGGGTGTCTGGAACGGATTAATTGGATTTACATTATTTCTTATGGGAAATATTGCTTCAGTTTTCATACGTTTCGGTTTTAGTCAGACTTTTTCAAACGGATTAATCATGAAAACCGAGGTTTGACTGTCCTGGGTCTCTATTCATCGCAGATACCCTGAAAACATAAATGGGTGTGGGGGCACCAGACAGGTCTGGGAACTGCTGTCCGAGTGTACCAAATTTAAACCAGCATATGTTTTTTGACAGTATTTAAAAACAAAAGCTCCATATTTTCATTTTACTCACTTGCAAAAACATGTTTTCTTTTGCCCAGGTGCACATCCATGGTAATGAGATTAAGTGCTGAAATGCCACTCACCTCTTCCTCACTTGTATACCCTCCCACCCTAGACAACACTGTGAATCCCTGCCTGCCCTAAGGAATGGGTAAGGACTAGAACAGTGGTTCTCAACCCAGCCCTCTGGGACCCCAAGGCCAGTCAGGTTTTCAAGATATCCACAATGAATATGCATGAGATAGATCTGCATACAATGGAAGCTGTGCATGCAGATCTATATCATGCATATTCATTCATCTTGAAAACCTGACTGGCCTGGGGGTCCCAGAGGACTGGGTTAAGAGCCACTGGACTAGAAGGAAAGTCTCCTCTGATATGATCCCCCAATGCTGCTCCATGACCTGCAGGGGCCACAAACCTTCTCTTCTTCCCTGGGCTCAGGAACATTTATCTCTAATCTTTTCATGCATCCACAATAATGGAAAACTAGCAAAGTAAAAGAAAATGATAAATTCCATCTCCAAAAGACCACAGGCACACACACATATGTAAGATGTTTGGGTAAAAAATATATTTTTTCCCCTTTGTTCGCATCACATCCATGATATGTTTGTGCATTCAATACAAAAAAGTTGAGACATGCGTTTTTGTAAACTGAAGTGTTTTGACGTCAACATAACAAAACGTTTTACTATCAACATAGGATATACAATACTGCAATATCGGTTATACAATTTCAGGTTTAAAAAAATTACTTCCAAAACAGCAGGGAAGTGCATCATTTATAGCTACAACATAAGGCAAAGTGGCTTACATGTAATAATACATTACTACTTCTGCTTTTCACAGCTTTATTTTCTGTTAAAACATACATTACATATCCATGTGACACGAGAAAAAGAAGATACCCCTTCTGCAGTGATGGCACCTCAGGTGAAAGCCACACTGACCATACAAAACAGGTTTACAGAAGTCGCTGGTTTTAGTGGCCTCACAGAAATAGACAATCATGCCAGTTATGACAAAAGAAAATGAAATGGATGAAACACTTTCACTATACATTTATACAGTGGCAATTCTGATCCTTTCAAAACAAAACAAGAAAAAAAAGGTTCATCAAAGCTAAGCTTATGGAAAGCTAAGAGCTCCACTGGGGAGAGAGAGGTAATAGAACCGAGTGTCTAGTATCTTAAGACATCAGAAAGGCAGGTAAGATAGGGAAACTAACCGGGCTACTCTAAAATTTGCTGAGTAAAATGCAAATCTCCAGGAACAAGCAGGAATGTAGTCTTCACATATGGGTATCGTCGGTACCGACGGAGCCTGCGCCAGCGTCCAATAGGAACACTTTTGGGAGCATCCCTCAGCACATGCGTGCTGCCTTCCCGCCTTTCCCAACTGTCCCTCTTCAGTTCTTCGTTTTCCACGGAGCCGACAGGATCCATACCCTGTCACCGCAGAAAATTCCGTCTTTAAAATTGTTTTCTTGTGGTCGCGTTTGCCTCCGCACGACGCTTACCGGTACCGCCGGTTCTTTTGTTTTCTAAAAAAAAAAAAAAAAAAAACCCAAAACTTATACTTTGAACTGTTTCTCTTCAGAAACTTTTCTTTTTCGGTGCTAGGCGCCATTTTGGGCACTAGGCCCCATATTCCTAAAACATGGAAAAACCAACTAGTGGTTTTAAAAAATGTACTAAGTGTGGCGGTACCATTTCCGTCACTGACACCCATGTTTGGTGTCTTAAATGTTTAGGGCCTGAACATTCTCCATCTGAATGTCTCTCCTGTATGGGGATGACTAAAAGAGGAAGACAGAACCGGGCTGCAAAGCTCGGTACCCTCTTTTCTTCGGATGCCAGATCCATTGCATCGTCAAACTATTATCGCAATCGTAAGCAATTGAACAATAAAATCTACTTTAGCATTCACGACCTGGAGGATTGGATGCATGCCTCTTTGCACTTTTCATCTTATGCATGGCTGACTCCACCACCATTGAAAAGTAGATTTTATTGTTCAATTGCTTACGATTGCGATGACAAGGAATTTTTTTTGCTTTGGTGGTTCCTTTTTTCAGCAAGTTCAAGGGGTTGCGATGGGGGCCACTATGGCTCCCTCTATCGCTAATCTATATATGGCGAGTTTTGAAGAACGTTGGCTGTCTGCCAGTCCTTATCAATCTTTTATTAAGCTGTGGGTGCGCTACATAGATGACATTTTTTTACTCTGGCTTGGGACATGTGATCAGCTGTCATCTTTTCATGTTTGGTTGAATCACTGTGATCCGCACCTTCAGTTTTCCATGGATAGCAGTTCTACGTCTTTCATTTTTAGATGTTCTGATCACTCGCCATTCTGACACACTAGTGACTTCTGTGTATACTAAACCTACACATCGCATGGCGTTTCTTCATTTTGATAGTGCTCACCCGCAGCGGCTGAAAGAAAGTTTACCCTTGGCCCAGTTCCTTCGATATCGTCGGAACTGTACTCTGGTCTCTGACTATAAGTCCCAATCTCAATTGCTGGAGGCTTCTTTTGTAGCTCGTGGCTATCCACCTTCCTTGGTTCATAAAGCCCGTACCCGAGCCCGTTATAATGATCGGGCATGGTTGTTGACTCCTCGTGATCGTACTGCATTGGCAGATTCATCTTTTGTGCATTTTGTCACACGTTTCAACCCTCTAAGTTATCAGCTCTCTAAGATTATTCAGCGCCATTCTCATGTGTTTCGTTTGCTTCCTGGGATGGGACATCAGCATATTCGGTCGGTCTACACCAAGTGCTCCAATTTAAAGGACTTATTATGTCCCTCTACATTTGGCAGCTCTCTTTCTACGTCTTCTGCATCAGGTGGGCATCATAGTTGTGGACACTGTTCTGTTTGTTCTATCATGGAGACTTGCCAAGGTTTTTTTCATAACCAACGGTTTTATCGCTTGTCTTCTTCTACCTCCTGCAGTAGTTCCGGGGTGGTGTATTTGCTTCGTTGCCCGTGTGGCTTAGCATATGTTGGGATGACCACCCGGACTCTCAGAACACGTTTGATTGAGCATCGCAGTCGTCTCACCCATGCTGTGGAGGGTGCACCTTTAGTCCAGCATTGCCAAGTTTTTGGTCATGTGTTTGAAGATTTCAAATGCCTTGTCATTTTGCAGTGTGTTTCATCATCGGGCGCTCTGGATAAGACCTTGCTTCGTCAGGAGCAACGATGGATTTTTTCTTTAAACACAGTGGTCCCTCATGGCCTTAATGAATCCACTGAATGGAAGAACTGTTTATGATTTCCCTTGTTTTGGGATTAGTTTCTGGGTGGGTTGGTGGGTTTTTCTGTTTTTTTCTGTTTTATATGTTTCTTTGCTATGTGTTTGGGCTGTCTCGGCCATTGGATTTCCCTTTGACGTCATGGGCTTTGCCTTTTTTAAGCGCATGCGTGGGTTCTTTTTCCTTCGGCGTCTTTTTGCTGTTCAGGGCTCCATTGATGCCGGGATTTGGTTCAGCTTACCGCTCCACTTAGCTCTTTTGAAACAAATAGTTTTGAAGTAAGTGGTTTTTCTTGCTCTGCTTTGAAGTGTAGTTCTTTGTTTTTCTTTTTCTTTTTCTTTGTTTTTCTTTGATTTTTGTTGTGAGACGGAATTGTTTTGTTTTTTGCAGGTCAGCGTGTTTCAGCCAACGTTCCTTTCTCAAACTGCAGTTCCCTTTTGTTGCAGCTCCCTGAAGAAGCCGCAAGGCGAAACATCTGGTGTCGGGGCTCTTATCGGGGCTCGTTTGATATTTGGACATTTGGACATTTCTCTTCTGGATTTCAGATAAGTTTTCATGCTGAACAGTTTTAGCGCTGAATGCTTCTTTTGGCTTTGCTCTGTTTTCAAGCTACCTAGCTGATGGGGCATGAGAGGTTTTTTTCAGACCTTTGATGTAAAGAGAGTCTTCACACGTCTGATGGGACTTGTCCCCTTTAGTGAGACTCGTTTCCTCCCTTTTCTGTATGGAGGGTTACTGAGGTCTTTTTTCCTCTGTCACGTTCACCCCATCTGGTTTTTTGGTTTCTGTCTCATCACATGCTGTTTTTTTGTTTTTTCATTTTGTTTTTGTCAGCCTTGTTTGGGGTTTCTATAATTTATTGTGAGATCCATTGCATCGGCATCTTCAAGGGCCTCCTCTTCCTCCCATGGATCTCAGGTAACTAAACATAAAAGCCGGTCCTCAAAGGGTAGCTCTCCTGCTAAGCATCGAGAGGCCATTGGCATTGCCCTTGAGGGAACCACACCGGCAAAGCAGCCCTGGTGGGAGGCTTCGGCTTCCAAAGCATCAATGGGGCTCCAGGATGTTCTCGAGGCCTCGACCTCGCAAGAACTACCTGTGCCATGCTCAGGGGTCCCGGCCGTTTTCACCATTACCGACACCCAGGCATCGGCAACGTCGATAGACCAGAGGTTCCTCGCTATCGAATGCAGCATCGCAGCTCTCCTCTCAGCTGCGGTACCGTTGGTCCAACGGGCACCGGTACTGATATTGGCACCGATGCCGGTACCTACACCGGTACAGACACTGGTACCGACGGTACCGGCCCCGTTGGGAATTCTTCCCATGCCATCTTTGGCTGGAATCGACAGGTCGGTACCGGATCAACTCGGTACCAACTTCGATCGATACCAGGACCGTGCTTTGCATGAGCATCGTGGTCAGGAATACTTCGAATCCTCCAATTCCAAAGACTCTGACAATTCTGCTGGAACTAGAGGGTTTCTCCCAGAAGATCCCTCTTCTCCCCAACGCAGAATGTCACCTCCAGAGGACATGTCTTTTCAGGATTTAATGCATGATATGGCCAAGGGCCTTTCAATCACGGTGGCTCCTGAAGAGGAACCCAGAGCAAAGGAATTGGAAATTCTCCAATATCCTAAAGCTCCAAAAGGAGGCAGCCACTCTGCCCATCCATGAAATTCTGCATAACTTGATGCTCAGAATGCGGGAAACACCTTTGACTACATCTCCTCACTCTAGGAGACTTGATACTATGTATCGAGTTCCGCCATGTCCTGGATTTCAAAAGACTCAGCTGCCACACCATTCAATGGTGGTGGAGTCAGCCATGCATAAGATGAAAAGTGCAAAGAGGCATGCATCCAATCCTCCAGGTCGTGAATGCAGGACTCTGGATGCTCTAGGGCGCCAAACTTTTCAGGCTTTCATGCTTTCAGCTAGGATCAGTTCATATATACTATATATGGGAATGTTCCTCAAGGAAGTTACAGGAGACTTGGAGCTTATGAGCCCATTTCTCCCAGATGACAAGAGACAAGACTTTCTTGCTCTAGTAAAGCATGCTCAAGATGTCTCCAAGTTTGTAAATCGTGCAGCCTTTGACTGCTTTGAATGCATCAGCAGAACCTCTGCTATTGCCATTGGCGCACGACGGATTGCCTGGCTTCAGGCATCAGACTTGGAGACTTGGGTACTCCAGACATAGACCTCTTTGCAAGTCCACTGAATGCCAAACTTCCCCGGTTCTGTTCCAGGATTCTGGCTCACAATTGTCAGGCAAGGGATGCCTTCCTCCTTCACTGGGGGTCAGGACTTCCTTTATGCCTTCCCACCCATTCCCCTCATCCCCAAAACACTCTTCAAGATTGGCTAATCTCCACTCTGTGTCTATCGATGACATTTGTCGAGCATCCACCTGGGCTTCGGTACACACCTTCACAGCCCACTACTGCCTGGATAAAGCCTCCCGTCAGGATGCTTTCTTCGGCCAAGTTGTTCTTCAAAATCTCTTTCAGACCTAATTCAACTCCTACCCACCAACCCTGGTGGAATGCCAGAGATCCATGGGAGGAAGGATTCCCACCTTTCTAGGGTGGCACCTTCCTGGGGCTACCTCCCTGGCATCTTCAGCTAGGGAGTCCCCATATGTGAAGACTACATTCCTGCTTGTTCCTGGAGATAGCGTAGTTACTCACCTGTAACAGGTGATCTCCGGGAACAGCAGGAATTTAGTCTTCACAACCCACCCACCTCCCCTAGGAGTTGTCTCTTTGTCTCTTTCCTCTCTCCCTCTATCCTTTCACTCAGCTACAAACTTAACTGAAGAGGGACAGTTGGAAAGGCGGGAAGGCAGCGCGCATGTGCTGAGGGATGCTCCCAAAAGCATTCCTGCACAGGCTCCGTCGGTACCCATATGTGAAGACTAAATTCCTGCTGTTACAGGTGAGTAACTACGCTTTCCCCTAGTAGCCCACTGCTAGCTGCATATTGCTCTGGTTTGACTGAAAAGTGACTCTGTATCCAAAATGTATAACTATATTTATGGCACGTATGAGGAGAGGAATAGAAAGGGAAAGGGGAGCAGCAGAAAGAGTGGAATATCTCTGCAGTCTACCCCCATATGGCTGTATACTTTGGGCTGTTTATTCCACCAAGCCAAATTCAGCAAAAAGATTCAGGGGATTCCTCTTTTACTACATGCATTTTATAAGTTTCTAATTTGGAGAAATGTAGTTTCTCATACTTTTATCCTCCATCTGACTGGTTCTCAAAGCCCAGTCTGATCTTCATGATACATCTCATGCAAGAACACTGTGGATATTTGTACACAATGGAGTCTATGCCTGCTGATCTATCCTATGTCTATTTGGAGCGGATGCCTGAAAACCCAACTGGCTGGAGAACTGTGCTGACAAACACTGATCAATAGTCAGAATACTTGTGTTGTCCATGTAGTGTCCTATGAATAAAAAAGATCAGTACCTCCTCATGTAATAAGCTGTTTATGAAATCTTCATTTGACTTTTTCCATCATGTTAGAGTGCAGAAAGACAAGTCATTGCTTATATACTTACATGCAAAGCTGAAAGCACATCCAGTTAGCTGCCAAGGTATCTTATTCCGTGCAGAGCCAGGGACTACTGTGAAGAGAGGCACAGATACACAAAAGAAAGAAAAATGTGCAGAAGTAACACGCTAAACATGGCCCTGGGGGTCGGGGGAGAAGGGTATGTGCCCTTCAAACCTAGAACTCCTTATGAGGCCCTTTCATTAAGGCTCGCTGAGGCAGGTAGTAGGTGGTAACGGACATTGGTGACAGATATCACTCAGGCAGAACAGCTACTGGCCACTAAAACGTGCACTGATTGCCCATCATGCACAGGGACGGGAAATGGGCAGACTGTGAGCATAGAGAGCACATTTCAATTAGCATAGGGCAGTCAAAGTAGCAATTAGGGCAGTGCAGCTAGCAATACCTTTGCAGGCGAGTTAGATGCACCCTTGTTAAACTATGCTGTGGCATTAGGGTACGTGTCCAGGTAGTAACTGCCAGGAATATGCTGGCGATACTCCTGACAGATACTGCGAAGGATTTGCACTTAATGCACATTAGTTTTCACGCTTAATGCACATTGAGTGCAACATCTTAATGGACTTTAGTAAAAGGGCTCCTATCTGTTCTTTCTTATTGGTGGGGGAATATAAATGCTTTTCCTTTTGTAACATTCAGTTTTACTGGATCTGTGCTCAAATTTCCCAAAATGCGGTACTACTGTGACTTTTTAAAAATAAATTTTCTAACAAACTTAGCTGCAATGTTTGGTTATCAACATCATCCTCCTAAACAGAGAAAAGCAAGCGAATAAATATTGCATAAATACTAGGTTCCTCTAACCAAACTAAAAGAGCTAGCACTGAATCAGAATTTCTAACTGAGCAGAAACGAAGTTGGACTGTAAACCTGGTATCCCCCATACCCCTCCACCTGCAAAGTTAGTGGACACACAAGCACACATGGCGAGCTCAAGCACACTTAACAAGCAGTTAAGCTGAAAGACATGAACATGATGGATGAGAAAATGCAACCCACTTCCCATCTCCCTCCCTATGATTAGTGATCTGGTTTCTGGTGCTCCATAATATTTTTAAAAAAGGATGATGTCATATGATTAGATTCAAATAGAACTAAGATCATCTTGAATTATAAAACAGGTCAGAAAGGTTACCTACCGAAGGAGCAATATGGCTGCACACCAGGCACTCCAGCCTTTTGCCTGCTCAAACTGGGCCCTATTTGCAGCATAAAGCTGTACAGGTTTTAGGTTTATTAACTGCAGCAAGTTAGATTTTTTTTTTCATTCCAAATAGGGACCTGTTTGTTTGTTTTAACAACAAGGTACCTCTCTCACCAGGATGCTGGTTACTAACACCCACAGGTGTCAGTACATCTTGAATAACCCGACACCTGGTCAAGGACTAGTTCAGCTAATGTAATTTGACCATTCACGCATAAAAGACATACCTTATAACTGGAACAAAACCTATATATATGAGGTGTACCAAAAAAGAAACGAGACTGGCAGCCACGCCCATGACTCAATGCCAATTGGCTAACCGCTTATGTCACTGTGTTGTGCAACATCTCGCCACTATTCTGTTATAATATTTTTCGTCTCTCTCACTCTTTTTCTTTTTCAGGCTTTTTTGTAGCACACTGCTCCATCGCTTTGTCACGCAACTGGAGGTGGCAGAAATATGGCGCAAAGAATCAACTTGAAATTTCTGGTTAATTTGGAGAAGGGCCCAACTGAGGGGCTTGTTTACAAAGCCGCGGTAGCGGCTTCCGCCCGTTATCGGAGCCATGGCCCCACTGAATTCAATGGGGCCGCGGCTCCGATATCGGGCGGAAGCTGCTATTGCGGCTTTGTAAACAAGCCCCTGAGTGTCTCCAACTTCTCCAAAAGGCTTATGGAAAAGATGCAATGTCAAGGCCAAGAGTCTTCGAGTGGCACAAACACTTCAAGACTGGCCGCGAGGAGGTGGAGGATGACCCCAAGTCAGGACGGCCTTCCACAACAAAGACGGCTGAGAACATTGACAGAGTGAACCAGTTGGTGCAGAGTGATCGCAGATTGATGGTGCAGATGATAGCTGAGGAGCTCAACCTGAACAGAGAGTCAGTGCGGACCATCTTGGTGCAGGAGCTGGGGATGCGGAAGATGTGCGCCAAGATGGTGCCCAAGCTTTTATCGGATGACCAGAAGGAGCACCAGGTCAATGTTTGTCAAGACTTGCTAGAGAAGATCGAAGAAGATCCAGAGTTCATTGGCTGAGTCATCACAGGAGATGAGACTTGGGTCTTCCAGTATGACCCTGAAAGCAAGAGACAGAGCCTGCAGTGGAAGACTCAACTGTCACCCAGACCCAAGGCGGCGCACACGTCCAGATCAAGGTCATGCTGATCACATTCTTCGACTAGAAGGGAGTGATCCATCATGAGTTTGTGCCTGAGGGTCAGTCAGTCAACCAGCACTTCTACCAGCAGGTCCTCAATCGCCTCCATGACCAGGTTCAGCGCAGCAGGTGGGCTCTGTGGAGAGACAAGTCGTGGCTGCTCCACCATGACAATGCACCCACACACACTGCGCTCAGTCTGAGGCAGTTCTTGGCCAACAAACAGATAACAGCTCTCAACCACCCTCCTTATTCCCCAGATCTTGCACCGTGCAACTTCTGGCTCTTCCCCAGGCTGAAGATTGTGCTCAAAGGAACTCATTTCGCCTCTGTAGAAGAGATCAAGGCCACTGGGATGAGGGAGCTGAGGCACCTCAAGGAGGAGGACTTTACCGAGCGCTTCCGTACATGGCAGAAGCGAATGCAGAAGTACATTAACTCGGGGTGGGGGGGGATTACTTTGAAGGGGACAATGCGTAATTTCTCGGTAGCTTTTGTAATAAAACATTTATGGGACAGTCTTGATTCTTTTTTGTCACACCTCATATATATATATATATGATATTCAATAGCCTACACTGTTCTATTCCCTCCTTGCCCAGATCCATGTTTAGGCTGCCAGGACAAATGCTCAGCTCAATTAGAAAACCGTGTATAACTTTAAAACAAAATACGTCTTCCAGGTACATGTGATGCAGAGGTGGAAAGGTGTAGGGAGTTTCTGTGTGCTGGAGAAGAAGAAACAAACATCTACCTAGCTAGGAGCAGAGGAAAAGCTGGCAGGGCATCAGTAGTAGAGAAAGAAATCCTGAAGTCATAAAGTGAACACGGACCGCCACTTCTTGGAATGTATCAGAAAAGGAAACGCTCTGTCCGGAAAGGAATGATATAAAAAAATAGAAAAGTCAGTTAAGTTAAATTTACACACCAAAAACAGGCCATAAAAGTATGTCTGGGTTACCGAATGAACCTTCATTTTATTTATTTTTTAAATATCTAAATAGAAAAAGGACGGCCATCTTGAAAATTCCCTCTGCTCTCTCCCCTAGACTGGTTAAAAGAAATGGCACATAGTGATTCTCCGACCCCAGCAATCATTATCAACGTGAGACAGATTTAGGTCCACAATGGCAGTTCATTTCTGCAGGATGGAAACAGAGAGAGGCTGACTGCAACAATTGTGCACACTGAACTACAAGACCATTTAATTAGACCTTGGATTTCTCTCAGATCTACACTTAACTGCTAACAGATTAACACTATGGCAAAATTGTTTGTACCCAATACTGAAAATGTACTACAAATGAAAAAAGCAGAAGCGGGCATTAGCACTTGGACAATTCAATCCTATCTACTTAGCTTCTCTTCCACCTAGAAAAAGTCTTGGAAATAGGTTACCTTAGCAATTCTCAGAGATCACCTACTGACCCAAATATCAGCATGCCAGCAAACACCACCAGCTGCTTCATTTAAACATAAGGCCAGGCACGGCTTTACAGCGAGCTGGAATTAAGGGGCGCTTACATTAGGTTTTCAAACCTGAAAGCGTCACCAACAGTCGTCTGAAAAATATGGAACAAATGTTATGGAAAGACGCATAAATGTTGGTATTTTTAGTCATTTAGTAAGTGGCTAACACGCGTAAATGAACTCTTATAAAATGCAGACCAGCATAAAAATAAAGGGATATCATTCCCTTTTCATTTTTCAAAATGTTGTTTCTTTACTTTAAAGAATATTGAGCTGACGATAACCCACAGATTTACTCCTTCAGAAGAGGCAAACTAGAAAAGAAAAGTTTCACAGATTTCTTTACTTTCAGTGGCATATTGTGATCAAACACGTGAAATTCAAAATATTCTTAAACTATGGAAAAATCATACACAAAGTTTTACAATTCCATTTGCAGAGCTGCCAAGTTACCTGGCTTCAGGGAGCAAGACCTTTTGGTCAGTCCTGGTTTTGGTTTTGAATTTACATCCCAAAGCAGTGTGGGATTTGCAGCCCTCGATTCTACCCATTTAAAATCAGGGCTGCAGATCCCATAATGCATAAGGCTAGAGTTGTCAAAAATCCAGAGCTGACCAAAAATCTCCCTCCTGGAAATGGGTAACTTTGAAGCTCTGCATTTGGCATACTTCACCCAACTTAATCCAGTAACTGCTTACACAGCAATTATTCTACAGAGCTTTAAAACCGATACACATAAATGAAGAGTCAACAGGATTAAATTCCCAGCCACAGAGCCACAAAGAAAAGGAAAAAATATCCCTCAATTACAGTCTTATTGCTAGTACGAAAACTGCCAAAAGTTTGTAGCAAATAAATGGCAAAAGTTCAACAACAGCTAGCAGTGTGAAGAGCTGCCACTGTATATTAAGGACACAACAATGATTGCATAGTCAGATTAACAAACCGCCACCATGTGAGTGTTGCTCATAGGGAAGCCTAGAGAGCAGTGGCCAGCTCAGTTATAAGCCATACCACTGATGTACATCCCCTGTCGTCCTTCCCACCTCCCATATGAATGAAACATGTGTGGCCAGGATTTACTATTGCTCCTCTCAGAGGTGTAAGGCACTAGTTCACATTTCAGCCACAAAATGATGCTGCACCTGGTTTCACCTCCCACCACCCTCCCCCCCCCCCCAACACACACCAAATGGTTAACTACATGAATTAATAGCTATGTGTGTTCAAAAACAAGGCACAGATGGCAGAGAAGACACATTGCTGCAAAAGCAGATGAAGGCAGGATCATCCTTGGCTTGCCAGGTTTTATGTGAAGCTTGTGCTGCAAGTTGAAAAAAAAACACACACACACAGACAAGAACACAAAAAAAACAAAACAATTAGAAATTCAAAGAAAAAACTCCACAAATAAAAGGCAAAACCAACAAAAAAATAAACTTGGAGCCAACCCCAGCATTCAGCTTTGGTCAATGCTCATGCAATGATCAAGACAGTGCAAACAAACCACAGTACTAAATTAAATACATTGTTAGTATTAACTGAGCTATGATAAAATTTGGCATGTTCTTCACTTTTTTCTTAAGAACCAGTGCATAAAATAAGCAAAATCTATTTTATTTATTTAAACTAGTTTTTTGTTTGTGTATACAATTAGTATTTTTTCTTGAGCCATGTGATCACTATTTTGCATGCACCCCCCTGCAACAGAAAAAAACTAAATGATATCTCTGAAAAATGAAAACTTTAAATTGCTGAGCCATAGCTAGAGTTGCTAAATGACTCGAGATGTGCCTAACAGGCTTTATCTTGTCCTGGGTTTAGCATACTGCATGCAGGGACATGTAGTTCTGATTTCTCTATTGCACTCCATAAGAAAAGCAAGATTACAAAAGTCTCTGCATGCAATGTGGTAAACCCAGGACTGGATCAAGCCTGTCAGGCACACATGGAGCCTAGCTGTGGCTGTAGTTTGTTGTCTTCTCTATGGATTGATTTAACATGTAGGCACTACCAGGAAAGGGATCTTGCTTGAATAAACTATTTGTGCATAGATTCCTATACAGCAACGACCGCTAAGTGACATGTTGCATCTTTTGTTACACTTGGGGGGGGAGGGAGACATAAAATAGAAAAAAAGATACTGCTTCAATTTCAGAATAGTCCAATCTGTCAGCAAAACTTTCATTGCCATTTAACTGAAAATTTCTAGCAGTAATCCTGCAACAATATAGAGAAGCTGATACAGGCCAGGATTATTTCAAGCTCTTGATCTTGGTTTTGAATAATATTAAGGGGATAATTTTGTAACTCGCCACGTTGTTGGGTGCATATAGACGGCCTATTTTATAAAGGGAGGTACATGTGTGTCTCACTCTATAAAGCAAATGCGTAACAAAACACCATATGCTAGGCAAATCAGTTACACCTGTCCTAGAGTTAGTGGCACCTAGATTGGCATAGAGCATAGGGATGCATGTACATGTCTTGAAGGACTAGAGCTGTCTTGAAGGACTAGAAAGGGGGACTGTTACTTCTGGAGAGAAATCTGCAACTGTGAGTATATACTTCTGGTAATTTTCTAAAAAGAATTCTTTGTATTAAAGCTACTTAATCTGTGAACCCACTGTTTTTTGTTGGATCAGTTAGGGCCTAGTAGCAGCAATTAAAGTTTGAATTTAAAACACAGAGGAGAGCTTTCTGGTTACATTTCATACCCAGCAGAGAGCTTGTAGTTTAAATTTAATAGTCACTCAGGGCCATGAACAGCAAAGTACTTTTAGTTTAAATTTAACACACAGAAGAGAGCTTTCTGGTTAAATTTAGTACCCAGCAGAGAGCTTGTAGTTTAAATTTCATAAGAAGTTAGAGCCTAGCAGCAGCTAAGAGCTATAATTTAAATCAAATCAGAATTTAGCTTACCTCAGCAGCACAAGACAGGGTACTGTGTAGCAGCCCTCTTTTAATAAGTGTTATTTCCCTCCCTCCCACCCCTGAGATAATCATAGCTTTATAGGTACTTAAACATCTTAAAAGAAAGGAGGTGCTTTCAGGTGAAGCTCATTACCCAAATCAGTCATACACTAAGGACCTGAGATTAATTAAGCTTCAGGTGAACAAGGTATATTAAACGTATTAGGTACAGTTTTATTGGTATAAATAGCCATAGCAACCCCTAGTAAGTAAGAACTTAAAGATCTAGACACAAACTTAAACTAAGATGCAGACAGCAGTCCAGCAGCGGGATGGGGGCTTTCCAGTCTTTTGCATTGAGTGTCACATGTATGATTTTCTCCCAGTTGGTGAGAGGTCTTACATGTGCACTAGGTGCAAGGAGCTCTTTTCTCTCAGGGAACAAGTCCGTTCTCTAGAGGCTAAAGTAGCAGACTTGGAAAACATAAGACAGACAGAGAGGTACATAGACGAGACCTACAGGGATATAGTCCTGAAGTCCCACCTCCAGTCTGGCAGCACTCCTGTTGCCATGGAGGAGAGAGGTCACCTGACAGGAGAGCATCACCCAGGTGTGGCAGGAAGTGATCCTGTAACTAGGACCTGTCCTCCAGGTGATGTAAAACCCTCTCGCACAGAGGAAGTTTCTCCAGGGCCATGTGCCCATGAGGGAAGGGTTAGGACAGCCGTTATAGTTGGTGATTCGATCATTAGGCATGTAGATAGCTGGGTGGCTGGTGGACGTGAGGATCGCCTGGTAACATGCCTGCCTGGTGCGAAGGTAGAGGACCTCACGCGCCACCTAGATAAGGTCTTAGATAGTGCTGGGGAGGAGTCTGCTGTCTTGGTACATGTCGGTACCAATGACATAGGAAAATGTGGTAGGGAGGTTCTGGAGGCAAAATCTAGGCTTTTAGGTAGGAAGTTGAAATCCAGAACTTCCAGGGTAGCATTCTCCGAAATGCTTCCTGTTCCACGCGCAGGACCCAAAAGGCAGGCAGAGCTCCGGAGTCTCAATGCGTGGATGAGACAATGGTGCAGAGATGAGGGTTTTGGATTTGTTAGGAACTGGGGAACATTCTGGGGAATGGAGGGGCTCTTCCGAAGGGATGGGCTTCACCTTAACCGGGATGGAACCAGGCTGCTGGCATTAACCTTTAAAAAGGAGATAGAGCAGCTTTTAAACTAGATATTAGGGGAAAGCCGACAGATGCCCAAGAGCGGATGGTTCGGAAGAATGTATCCTTGAAGGATACTACCAAAAGCAGAGAGGTTCCACAAAAGAGTAAAGTAGCCCAAATGCCCTCAAGTATGGAGCAGACAGAGCTTAAAGATCCCAATTTACCCATGTCTAACAATAGCCAAATTAACATGAATAAAATACATTCTCTAAAATGCTTGTATGCAATTGCTAGAAGTCTAAAGAATAAGATGGGAGAGTTAGAATATATAGCACTAAATGAAAGGTTAGATATGATTGGAATATCAGAGACATGGTGGAAGGAGGACAACCAGTGGGACACTGTGATACCTGGGTACAAACTATATCGTAATGATAGAGCTGATCAAATTGGTGGAGGGGTTGCGCTCTATGTTAGAGAGGGCATTGACTCAGAAAGGATTAAAGTTTTGCAGGAAACAAAATCTGCTGTAGAATCTATATGGATTGAAATTCCATATAAAATGGGGAAGGCGATGGCAGTGGGGGTGTACTATCGAGCACCTGGCCAGAATGACCAAATGGATGATGAAATGCTCAAAGAAATCAAGGAAGCTAACAAAAGTTACAGCGCAGTAATAATAATGGGTGATTTCAATTACCCCGGTATCGACTGGGTCAGTGTCACGTCAGGACATGCTAGGGAGATAAAGTTCCTACATGAAATAAATGACTGCTTCTTGGAGCAGCTTGTTCATGAACCGACCAGAGGGGAAGCCATATTAGACCTAGTCCTTAGTGGAACACCAGATCTAGTGCAAGAGATAAGGGTGTTGGGGCCACTTGGCAATAGTGATCATAGCACGATCACCTTTGATTTAATTAGTGGAGGAGGGATAGTAAGGAAATCCACAGTACTACCTTTTAACTTTTGAAAGGGAGACTATGATAAAATGAGGAAAACAGTTAAGAAAAAACTAAAAGGAGCAGTTGCGAAGGTTAAAGACGTACATCAAGCTTGGCTGTTGTTGAAAAATACTATCTTGGAAGCCCAGACCAGCTGTATTCCATGCTTTAAGAAAAGTGGAAGGAAGTCCAAAAAACTGCCAGCATGGTTTAAAGGTGAGGTCAGAGAGGCTGTTGTTGCCAAAAAAGCATCTTTCAGGAAATGGAAAAAAGAGCCAGACGACGAAACCTGGAAACAGCACAAGCACTGGCAAGTCAAATGCAAGGCATTGATAAGGCAGGCAAAGAGAGAATTTGAGAAGAAGCTTGCTGCGGAAGCAAAAACGCGAAATAAAGATCTTTTCAAGTACATTCGTAGCAAAAAACCTGTGAGAGAGTCAGTTGGTCCATTAGATGATAAAGGGGTTAAAGGAGCACTAAGAGGCAACAAGGCAATAGCGGAGAGACTGAATGAATTCTTTGCTTCGGTCTTTACTGAGGAAGATGTAGGGATGTTATACATGACTGAAGTGGTATTTAAAGGTGCGGAAGAATTGAAGGAAATATCGATACATCGGGAAGATGTCTTACAACTAATAGATAAACTGAAGAGTAGCAAATCACCTAGGCCGGATGGTATACATCCAAGGGTGTTGAAAGAACTGAAATATGAGATAGCACAGTTACTTACCTGTAACAGGTGATCTCTGGGAACAGCAGGAATTAGTCCTCACATATGGGTACGTCGGTACCGACGGAGCCTGAGCGGGAAAGCTCCCCAGCTTCCCAGAAGGAAAGCTTTTGGGGCCTCCCACTGCGCATGCGCGCTGCCTTCCCGCCTTCCTGACCAACTCTCCTCAGTTCGAGTTTATAGCTGAGACAATAGAGAGAGAGGAAAGGAAGAGAGAGAGAGATACAACTCCTAGGGGAGGTGGGCGGGTTGTGAGGACTAATTCCTGCTGTTCCCAGAGATCACCTGTTACAGGTAAGTAACTGTGCTATCTCCAGGAACAAGCAGGAATAAGTCCTCACATATGGGGACTCCCTAGCTAAGATGCCCGGGAGATCCCCTGAAGGGTATGAGACCCTGAAAGGTTCTTCATCTTCCTATGGATCTCAGGCATCCATTCAGGGAAGGTGGGCTGGTGTTGTTCAAGAATGGAACAGGTGTCTGAGGACAGCCTGACCAAACAAGGCATCCCGGCAGGAGTCCTTGTCCAAACAGTAATGGGCTGTAAAGGTATGAACCGAGGCCCAGGTGGCTGCTCGACAGATCTGGTCAATGGACACAGAGTTTAAATGAGCCATAGAGGTGGCCATGGGCCTCACGTTGTGAGCGGTGACATGGCCCTCCAGAGAAAGGTTCTTACTCTGGTAAGCAAAAGAGATACACTGAGCAATCCAATTGGAGAGTGTTCTTTTGGAGACTGGAAGTCCTAAATGAGAAGGATCAAAAGCAACAAAAAGCTGAGAAGACTTTCGATGTTGCTGTGTCCTGTGGAGGTAAAAGGCAAGAGCTCTTTTACAAGTCTAGAGTATGAAGGTTCCTCTCTGCATTGGATGCATGAGGAGCTGGAAAAAAGACAGGTAAATATACCTCTTGATGAAGATGAAAAGGTGAGACCACTTTAGGCATAAAGTGAGGATTTGTCCTAAGGACTACCTTATCATGATGGAACCTTGTATAAGGTGGATTAGCCACTAAGGCCTGCAGTTCACTGATGCGGCGAGCTGAAGTGACTGCAATGAGGAAAATAACCTTCCAGGAAAGAAATTTCAAGGAGGTAGTGGCTAAGGGTTCAAAAGGTGGCTTCATAAGCTGACCAAGAACCAAGTTTAAGTCCCATGCCACCGGAGGAGGTCGAATGGGAGGTTTAGTTAAAGTTAAGCCTCTCATGAATCTTGCAATAAGAGGATGAGAGGAAACAGGTTGTCCATTGATGGGCTTAAGTGATGCCGCAATAGCACTCAAATGGACTCTTACTGAATTCGTTTTGAGTCCTGCATTGGAGAGATGCAGGAGATATTCCAAAAGAGAATTCAATGGGAGTGCCAGAGGGTTAAGACCCTTTTGAGCACACCAAATGGAAAATCTTTTCCATTTAAAAGCGTAAGAACGCCTAGTGGAAGGTTTCCTAGAGGCATGTAGGATATCCTTCACTTGCTGCGAAAGATTGAAGTGTTGAAGGTCTAGGCCTTCAGTAACCAAGCTCTGAGGTGAAGGGACATGGGGTTTGGGTGCCACAAAGTCCCCTCCTCCTGAGACAGAAGGTCTGGAGCCGCTCCCAAGTCCAGGGAGGGGGATTGGGAGAGATGCAGAAGTAGAGGGTACCACACTTGGTGTGGCCAGCGTGGAGCTATGAGGATCATGGACCCTTGATCCCTTTGAAGTTTGAACAGAGTCTTGGGAATCAAAGGAATGGGTGGAAAGGCATACAGGAAACCCTGACCCCAATGCAGGAGGAAGGCATCCTTGGTCTGAACTCCCTGACACGGAATTCTGCAACAGAACCGGGGAAGTTTGGCATTCCATGGACTTGCAAAGAGGTCTAAGTCCGGGGTTCCCCATTTCTGGAAGATTCTGAGTACCTGATCCATGTGCAGGGACCATTCGTGTGGAAGCAGAACTCGACTGAGTCTGTCTGCCCAAGAGTTTTGGATTCCTGGAAGATATACTGCCAGGAGATGGATTTGATGCTCTCTGGCGAAGGCCCATAATCTTAGAGCTTCGTTGCAAAGCGACAGAGAGCCAGTCCCTCCTTGTTTGTTTATGTAAAACATGGCTACTTGATTGTCCGTGTGAATAAGGACTGTCATGTTGCTGAGGAGGGTATGAAAAACTTTGAGAGCTAGAAAGATTGCTCGAAGTTCCAAGTGGTTGATATGAAGGGTGGTCTCCTGTGGAGACCAAGTGCCCTGAGTGGAGAGATCTTGGAGATGAGCCCCCCAACCTGTTTGGGAGGCATCTGTTGTGAGGGTTGCTTGGGGCAACAATGGTTGAAAGGGGGCCCCCAACAACAGATTTTGAGTGGATATCCACCATTGGAGAGACCAAAAGAGACGAATGGAGTTTGCTATTTGGTCTGAGAGAGCTCCTGATGCTTGAGTCCACTGGGTGGATAAAGTCCATTGAGCTGCTCTCATATGTAGGCGAGCATAAGGCACCACATGCACTGTGGAGGCCATGTGGCCTAATAGTTGTAGCATCTCTCTGGCAGTCAAGTGGCTTCTGGACTAAGTCTGAGAGGCTAAGTGCACTAGACGTTGGCAACGGGCCTGAGGTAGATAGGCCCTTGCGGTGGTGGTATCCAACCAGGCCCCTATGAATTCTAGGGATTAAGTAGGGGTGAGATGGGACTTTGGCAGATTGATCACAAGTCCCAGATACTGTAGAATTCGCCTGGTGCGATCCAGGGAAGTCTGAGCCTCGGACTGAGACGGAGCTCGGATGAGCCAGTCGTCCAGGTATGGGAAGACAAAAATTCCCAGGGCACGTAGAAATGCAGCTACTATTGCCATGCATTTGGTAAATACCCTTGGAGCAGAGGCTAGACCGAAGGGAAGTACTCTGTATTGGAAATGTTTTCCCTGGAACAGGAACCGTAGGAATTTTCTGTGGGATGGATGGATGAGTATATGTGTGTACGCATCCTTGAGATCTAGAGAACAAAGCCAGTCCTGACTCTGTAGGTATGGTAGGAGAATGCCTAGAGAAAGCATCTTGAATTTCTCCTTGTATAGAAATTTGTTCAATTCTCTGAGATCCAGAATGGGTCTGTACCCCCCTGTTTTCTTGGGAATGAGAAAATAAGGGGAGTAAAAACCTGACCCTTGTTGAGGAAGAGGAACCTCTTCTATTGCCTTTTGGGCGAGAAGAGTGGTCACCTCCTGACCCAACAGGTCTAGGAGAGATGGGGGAGAATTGAAACTTCTCACCATGGTATGGGGAGGAAGGTTGGAGAAATGTAGTTTGTAGCCCTCTCTGATGATAGAGAGGGTCCATTGCTCTGATGATTTGCTCCCATCTGGGAGCAAAATGAGTTAACCTTCCTGGAATGGTGAGAGGTTCTGGATGTTTTAGAGCCAGAAAGGTTAAGTTCTCTAGTTTTAAGTCAAAAACCCTGAGGGGGTTGGGACTGTTGGGCTGTAGCAGCCCCTGCAGGTTTTGCCCTGGCCTGTTTAGGCTGCTGACGCTTAGGAGCAAAGCGAGCTGCAGAAGATTGTTGGCCAGTATTTGTGGCAAATCTGGCCTTCTTGTAGAAAGGCTTTTTGAAAGATTTCTTCTTGACAGGGGTAGAGGTAGACTTAGAAAGTCTATCTAAAGCAGCATTTTCTGCATCCATTTGAGTGGCTTTGATTTGCCACTCCTTACCAAACAGATTCTCACCTGTACAGGGCAAATTTCCCAACCCATCCTGGACCCAGGGTTCAAGGTTAGAGGCCTGGAGCCAAGCAATTCTGCGAGCCACTATGGCAATACCTGAGGCTCTGCTAGCACCCTCAAAGGAGTCAAAGGCTGCTTTGTTGGAGAACTTTGAAATATCTTGGGTATGCTTCAGCAAAAGAAGGAACTCCTCCTTTCTATTCTCTGGGATAAAGGAGAGAAAATGGCGTATTTTTAATGCAATTTCCTTCAGAAACATGCCCATATAGAGGCTGTATGAGTTGATTCTGGCAATAAGCATACTTGCTTGGAAGATTTTTCTTCCAAAAGCATCCAGAGTCCTACATTCTCTTCCTGGGGGAGTAGAAGAGTGTCTTTTAGTACTCTTGATCCTTTTCATAGCTGACTGCACCACGATGGAGTGGTGTGGGAGCTGAGTTTTTTGAAACCCAGGAGAAGGGGGGACACGATACATGGTGTCCAGACGACGAGAATGTGGAGATAGGGTGAGAGGAGTCTCCCATAAGTCCATCATGTGATCTTGAAGAATTTCATGGATGGGCAAGGTGACTGCCTCTTTGGGAACCTTAGAGTATCCTAAAATGTCTAACTTTTTTGCTCTAGGTTCTTTTTCAGAGGATACAGAAATAGAAAGACCTTTAGCTACTTCAATGATGAACTCTTGAAAGGATAAATCCTCTGGAGGAGACATTCTCCTCTTTGGAGAAGAGGGCTCCTCAGGTAGAGTAAGGGATACTTCAGCAGAGTCATCTGATGAATCAGAATCATCAGAAGACTCAAAGTATCGTCTGTTTGCTTCCAGGGATCGATAAGCGTATCGACCGGTATCGACATCGGGGGTACCCGGAACCGGATCGGTATTGGGAAAAACCCGGGAACCGGGAACCGGAATCGGTATCCTGGTCGATGTGGAAGGCATGGCTACCGGTATCGGTTGTGGTACCGGAACCGGAGTCGGTACCGCACCCTGGCGTCGCAGCCTTAATAAAAGCCAAAATAGCCTGCTGCATGGATTGAACTGTATGATCCATGGACGCCACGACTGTCTGGATGTCGGTACCGGATGATTGAGCCGGTACCCCAGAACAGTCTAACAGGTGATCGGTCAAGGCCGTGCCATCGATGTCAACCTGTAACCCCATAGGAGGAGCTTTGGAAGCCGGAGCTTCCCGCCGGGGTTGTTTGGCTGGGGCAGGGTCCTCAGGGTCAAGCCCAGGGGTATCTCGATACTTAGAGGGAGATTTGCCCTTTGAGGACCTGCCAGAGGAATGTTTGGTTACCTGAGATCCATCAGGAGAGGAAGACCTGGAAGATGTCGATGCTGGAGTATCTGTAGAAAACAGCATGTGAAACTTGGCTGCCCGGTTCTGTAAGCCACGTTTAGACATCAAAGAACAGGATGGGCAATCCGGAATGGAATGGTCAGGCCCCAAACATTTAAGACACCATTCATGGGTGTCTGTGACTGAAATAGTACCGCTGCACTTGGTGCATTTTTTAAACCCAGAGGCTTGTTTCTCCATGAGGGAGAATTAGTGAAGGCCTAAAGGCCTCACAAAACTAACACACCAAGTGAGGGAAATTTTTTTTTTTTTTTTTTTAAATAAAGGAAAAAAGACCGGCGGTACCGGTCTGGAATCGGGGAAGGCAGACACGCGGCCAAAGAAATAAATTAAAATAACAACTTCTTCAGCGGTGACAGGAACATGACCTGCTGGCTCCGCGGAAAAAGAAGAACTGAGGAAAGTTGGTCAGGAAGGCGGGAAGGCAGCGCGCATGCGCAGTGGGAGGCCCCAAAAGCTTTCCTTCTGGGAAGCTGGGGAGCTTTCCCGCTCAGGCTCCGTCAGTACCGACGTACCCATATGTGAGGACTTATTCCTGCTTGTTCCTGGAGATTGCAGAACTGCTATCAGTAATCTGTGAACTATCATTAAAATCATCTCTAATACCTGAAGATTGGAGGATCGCCAATGTAACACCAATTTTTAAAAAGGGTTCCAGGGGTGATCCGGGAAACTACAGACCGGTGAGCCTGACGTCAGTACCGGGAAAAATGGTAGAAACCATCATAAAGAATAAAATTACTCAGCATGTAGATAGTCACAACCTAATGGGAGACAGCCAACATGGCTTTAGACAAGGAAGATCTTGTCTTACTAATCTGTTATGTTTTTTTGAAGGAGTGAATAAACAGGTGGACAAAGGTGAGTCGGTTGATACTGTGTATCTGGACTTTCAGAAAGCCTTTGACAAGGTCCCTCATCAGAGACTTATGGCAAAACTAAAGAGTAATGGGATAGGAGGCAATGTACTATTGTGGATCAGGAACTGGTTAAAAGATAGAAAGCAGAGGGTAGGGCTAAATGGCCAATTTTCCCAATGGAGAAAGGTGAATAGTGGTGTACCCCAGGGATTTGTGCTGGGTCCGCTGCTTTTTGACATATTCATAAATGACCTGGAAAGTGGAATAACGAGTGAGGTTATCAAATTTGCAGATGACACAAAACTATTTAAAGTTGTTAAAACCCAAGAGGATTGTGAAAAATTGCAAGAGGATCTTGATAAATTGGAAGACTGGGCATCAAAATGGCAGATGAAATTTAATGTGGACAAGTGCAAGGTTATGCATCTAGGGAAGAACAACCCAAACTATGGTTACACGATGCAAGGTTCCACATTAGGGACCACCACCCAGGAAAAAGATTTAGGCGTCATTGTGGATACCATGTTAAAACCCTCGGCCCAGTGTGCAGCGGCGGCCAAGAGAGCAAATAGAATGCTAGGTATGATAAGGAAAGGAATGGAAAGTAAAACAAAAGATATTATAATGCCTCTATATCGTTCCATGGTGAGACCGCACCTTGAATATTGTGTGCAATTCTGGTCGCCGTATCTTAAAAAGGATATAGCGATTTTAGAAAAGGTACAGAGAAGAGCCACCAAAATGGTAAAGGGGATGGAAGGATACTCCTATGAAGAAAGGCTAAAAAGGTTAGGGCTCTTTAACCTGGAAAAGAGACGGCTGAGGGGAGATATGATAGAAGTCTATAAATTAATGAACGGAGTGGAACGGGTAAACGTAGATCGATTGTTTACCTTATCAGAATATAGAAAGACTAGGGGACATGCAATGAAGCTACAGGGTAAACTATTTAAGACTAATAAAAGAAAATATTTTTTCACTCAACGTGTAATCAAACTCTGGAATTTGTTACCGGAGGATGTAGTAAAGGCTGTTAGTGTAGCTGGGTTTAAAAAAGGTTTGGACAAGTTCCTGGAGGAAAGGTCCATAAACCATTATTAAGAAGTGACCAAAGATATCAATGCTTGACCCAGTACAAGCATTGTGGAACCTGTGTCTCTTGGGGAAACTGCTAGGTACATATGACCTAGATTGGCCACTGTTGGAAACAGAATACTGGGCTTGATGGACCTTGGTCTGACCCAGTATGGCATATCTTATGTTCTTACATCATATTCTATGATGTACGCACATCCCTCAAGGCATGGCTTTTGTAGAGGTAGGTCGTCAGACGAATCTGACTGATTTCTTTGACTAGGTGACCAGAGAATTAGATCAGGGGAGAGCATTAGCTGTGCCATACTTAGATTTCAGCAAGGCCTTTGAAACTGTTCTGCATCAGCAATTTATAAATAAACTGGGTGCCTTGGGGACGGACCCTAAAGTGACTGATTGGGTGAGAAATTGGTTTATTGAGAAATGCCAGAGGGCAGCAGTAAAAAGTAAATGGCGTTCGCTCTGAAGATAGAGATGTTACTAGTGGTGTGCTGCAGGGATTAGTCCTTTGTCCTTTTTTTTTTTTTAAACGGTGTTGCAAAGGCATGTCTCTCTGTGAATGATACAAATCTGCAACAGAGTGGACACCTTGGAAGGTGTAGATAGCATAAGTAGGGATTTAGCAAAGCTTGAAGAATGGTTAAGAATTTGGCATCTAAAGTTTAATACTAAAAAGTACAAGGGCATGCATTTGGGCTGCAAAAACCCAAGGGAGCAGTACAGTATAGAGGGTAAAATACTTTAATGCATGAAAGAAGAGTGGTCAAACAGAAAAGGTGAAGGCTAAAGCCAGAAGGATGCTTGGGTGCCATAAGGAGAAGAATGGCCAGCAGGAAAGAGGTGGCAATAATGCCTTTGTATAAGTCTCTGATGAGACCTTATTTGGAGTACTGTAGACAATTCTAGAGACTACATTCAAAAGGATACAAATAGGATGGAGTCGGTCCAGAGGGCAGCTATTAAAACGGTCAGTGATCTTTGTTGTAAGGCAGATGGGGATGGACTGAAAGATCTCAGTATGTATACTTTGGGGGAAAGATGGGAGAAGGGAGATATGACAGACACATTTAAATATCTTCATGGTGTAAATGCACAGGATGTGGTCCTTTTTCAGTTGAAAGGAAGCTCTGGAATGAGGAGACATAGGATGAAAGTGAAAGGAGATAGACTCAGGAGTAATCTGAGGAAATAATTCCTAATGGAAAGGGTGATGGGTGAGTGGAACAGATTCTCAGTAGAGGCAGTGGGACAAGAACTGTATTTGATTTCAGGAAAGCATGGAACAAATACAGAGGATCTCTGAGGGAGAGGAAGGGATTGTAGAACTTAATTCTCATGCATCAGCAGACTGAATAGGCCGTATGGTCTTTATCTTCTGTGTCTCTTTTTTTTATGGATTCTAAAGGTGACATGGGAATTTACAAAATAAAGGGGGGGCTCTCTCAACTCATGTTCATTTTCCATCTCTCATTTGCCTGTTTCTGCTCAAAGTGGTTTGAGTTGAGGCACATAATACAAAAACGATCCTCAGCCATTTATGTGAAGATCTCAGCTCACCTACATAATCTGAAGAATGTAAAAGCAAACTTGACATGGAATTAAGTGATGGTGGCTAACTCCAAGAAGGCATGCATTCCTGCCCATATAAAGGTGGTTTATTGCATGGACAAAAATACAGTTGCTACAATTGAAAAGAAATACATTTTTTATATTTAGTTTTTGGAAGCAGGATGATTGAAAACTGTATTTAACGCCTTACTTTTCTATAATAGGCTGACCTGCTGATCCTAGAAATACCAACTCACCTTCGGCCTGGTTTCCCAAAGTACACTGCTAAATACTTTGGTGTCTGTGGTTCTTGGCATGACAAACAGGATGAAAATTTAAAAAATACAGGATTGTTGCAAAACTCATGTAGTGGAGATCTGCTATTCATTGTGACCTCCTATGCTGCGGCTTCCGCGCTTGAAGATATAGGCTTTCTTAACCAGGGCTCCACACATCAAACAGGGAACTTTACTGGAGCACAGTAGGTTGCTGAACTCTGTAACCTCCTCAGGTTCAGAAACTGCTAACACCTAATCAGGAGTTAATGGGCCTGTTTCCTGAGTGCAGTTGAAGCCTGCATAAAAGGCTCCTGTGCCCTGCCCTTTTGAGGCTTTCTTAACCAGGGCTCCACACATCAAACAGGGAACTTTACTGGAGCACAGTAGGTTGCTGAACTCTGTAACCTCCTCAGGTTCAGAAACTGCTAACACCTAATCAGGAGTTAGTGGGCCCGTTTCCTGAGTGCAGTTGAAGCCTGCATAAAAGGCTCCTGTGCCCTGCCCTTTTGAGGCTTTCTTAACCAGGGCTCCACACATCAAACAGGGAACTTTACTGGAGCACAGTAGGTTGCTGAACTTTGTAACCTCCTCAGGTTCAGAAACTGCTAACACCTAATCAGGAGTTAGTGGGCCTGTTTCCTGAGTGCAGTTGAAGCCTGCATAAAAGGCTCCTGTGCCCTGCCCTTTTGAGGCTTTCTTAACCAGGGCTCCACACATCAAACAGTAAGTAAGGATTTGAGGGTTTCTTTGTTTGGTTTTTTTTATTACATTGCTAGCTCTCTGACTGGGAGCACTTAAAAGGGTTTTGTGTATACTTTTTAAAAGCAAGGTTACTTTCATTTTTGCTGTTTTAGGGGAACTTTACTGGAGCAGAGTAGGTTGCTGAACTCTGTAACCTCCTCAGGTTCAGAAACTGCTAACATCTAATCAGGTGTTAGTTCCCTCCCTACCCACCCTGACTCCCACCCACCCCTAGTGAGCAGTCTTGCTTTATAGGGCACCTCCCCCTTTAGCAAATCACAGTGAATTGGACCAGCACATATTGAATATAATTAAAGAGATTTAACTGCTTTTTCTCTGAAAGGACAGCTGCGAAACCAGCTGGTACTTGGTAGATCTCTCTCTTTTGCTTTAACAGATACCTAAGCTCCACAAACAGAACAATGGCTGGGAAAAATCGTATTGCTAAAGCAGTTGCCCCCGTTACAGCTTCTCCTCGGTCCAGACAGAGGTCCTAATGCCAGTTGAAGAACCGGTTCCATGTGCAGGGTGCCTGCATGCTGAAGCTCTGAGGAAACAAGTGGAGGAACTCAGAGAGGAGGTGGCGAGGCTGAGGAGCATTCAAGACAGTGAGAAGTACATTGATGAGATGCTTCTTGCAGCAACCAGGCTCTCCAGCACAGGAGAAGATGGGTGCCAACAGAATGTCGATGGTTGGACAAAAGTCACCAGAGCCTGCAAAATCACCAATCCAACTTCTCCAGCCCTTGAATTGAAGAACCATTATGCAGCCCTGGAAGTGGAGGAGGTGAAAGCATCCCTGGAAAGGGAAGAACCAGAGTTCAAGTACCCCATAGTTGCGGAATCAGTGACCAGAAGGAAACGAAGGGTAGTGGTTGTTGGAGACTCTCTTCTGAGGGGTACTGAGGCGTCCATCTGCCGACCAGACTTGATGTCCAGAGAGGTATGCTGTCTGCCTGGTGCCAAGATCCAAGATGTTACGGAGAGTTTGCCGAGACTCATCAAGCCCACTGACTATTACCCAATGTTGCTAATCCATGTTGGAACAAATGATACTGCCAGGTATACCTCGGAACGTATCAAAAGTGACTTCATGGCTCTGGGACAGAGGGTGAAGCAGGTAGGTGCACAGGTGGTGTTCTCTTCAATCCTCCCTGTTGAGGGTAAAGGCCAAGGCAGAGAGGCTCGCATCCTGGAGATGAATGCATGGCTGCGTGGATGGTGTCTTCGAGAGCGTTTTGGTTTCCTAGACCATGGGATGCTGTTCCAAGGGTTGCAGAGCAGAGATGGCATCCATCTGTCCAAGAAAGGTCAACGCATCTTTGGTAGTAGACTGGCTAATCTACTGAAGAGGGCTTTAAACTAGATTCGTTGGGGATGGGTGAAGAAAGCCCCCAGGTAAGTGAAAGCCCCCAGGTAGGGGATACATTAAATACCTTTATGGAAATGGGTAACAGGGGTAACATATGGAAAGCAGTGTGTATTAATGCCCGTAGCATGGGAAATAAGATCCCTGAAGTTGAAGCTTTGGTGGGAGTGGCTGACTTGGATTTAGTGGCAGTTACAGAAACATGGTTCACAGAAAACCATGACTGGGATGTAACTATACCTGGCTATACTTTATTCAGAAAGGACAGGGTAGGAAGAAGGGGAGGAGGCGTGGCACTATATGTAAAAACTACTATTAAAGCTTTGGAATTACAGAGCTTAAAAGGGAGAAAGGAGGCATTGTGGGTTAAACTAGAAAGAGGGAAAGAGAAATCTATTTGCATTGGTGTGATATACAGACCTCCCTCACAAGAGGAAGAGGTGGACAGAGAGTTAATTGAAGACATACGCAGCATTGCTAGGAAAGGGGAAGTGCTACTGCTAGGAGATTTCAATATGCCAGATGTTGATTGGCACATTCCTGCTGCAGTATCATCTAGAAGTAAGGAGATCCTGGATTCTCTACAGGGAGAACTATTCAGGCAATTGGTAACAGACCCCACACGTGAAGGGGCCATACTGGACTTGGTGCTTACCAATGGTGAAAGTGTTTCTGATGTTGTAGTGGGAGATCATTTTGCATTCAGTGATCACCAGATGGTGTGGTTCAGTATTAGGACTAGGGCTGTTAGAATCCATTCCAAGGTGAAGATCTTAGACTTTAGGAAGACTAACTTTGCGAAGATGGGCCAATACCTCAGGAGTCGTTAGTGGGATGGGAACAGCTGGGGGATGTAGAAAAACAGTGGGCAAAACTGAAAGGGGGTATTTTAAAGGCAACCAAACTTTTTGTTAAAATGGTAAATAAAGGCAAAAGGAACAGGAGACCGCTATGGTTTTCGAAGGAAGTAGCTGGAAAAGTGAAGAAAAAGAGGGAGGCCTTCATGAAATACAAGAAATCACAGAGAGAGGAAGACAGGCATGTGTATTTGGAAAAACTTAGAGAAGCTAGCAAAGTAGTCAAGAAGGCAAAGATTCAAAAGGAGGAGGAAATAGCCAATGCAATAAAATGGGGGGATAAGACATTTTTCAGATATATTAGTGAGAAGAGGAAGGGCAAAAGTGGTATTGTCAGACTCAAGGGTGCAGGGGGGGAATATGTAGAAGCTGATAAGGATAAAGCGGAATTGCTTAACAAATATTTTTGTTCTGTGTTCACAGATGAAGAACCAGGAGCAGGACCTCAGAAAACACCCACAAATAAGAACAGAAGCGAGGGACATCTTGAACAATTTTCAGAAGACTGTGTTCGTGAGAAACTAGCTCAACTTAAAGTAGACAAAGCGATGGGACCGAATGGGATACACCCTAGAATACTGAGGGAACTTGGGGACGTTCTAGCAACTCCACTGACTGACCTTTTCAATGCCTCGTTGGAGTCGGGAGTGGTGCCAAAGGACTGGAGAGAGGCTCATGTGGTGCCTTTACACAAAAGCGGAAGTAAGGATGTGGTTGAAAACTACAGGCCGGTTAGTTTAACTTCAGTGGTGAGTAAATTATTGGAAACGCTGCTGAAAGAGAAAATAGTGAGGTTTCTGGAGTCCGGCGGATTACAGGATCCGAGGCAGCATGGATTCACCAGAGGCAGGTCTTGTCAGACAAATTTGATTGATTTCTTTGACTGGGTGACCAGGGAGTTGGACCGAGGGAGAGCTCTAGATGTGGTGTATTTAGATTTCAGTAAAGCCTTTGACACTGTTCCTCACAGGCGACTTATAAACAAACTGAGCACCCTAGGGATGGACCCTAAAGTTATTGCTTGGGTTAGAAATTGGTTGGGTGGTAGGCGACAAAGAATACAAGTAAATGGAGCTCACTCTGAGGAGAAGGATGTTACCAGTGGTGTGCCCCAGGGATCTGTCCTTGGTCCGATTCTTTTTAACATCTTTGTTAGTGATATAGCGGAAGGGTTGTCGGGTAAGGTTTGCCTCTTTGCGGATGATACTAAAATCTGCAATAGAGTAGACACCCAGGAAGGTGTAGATAACATGAGGAGGGATCTAGCTAAGCTTGAAGAATGGTCTAGAATTTGGCAGCTGGGATTTAATGTTAAAAAATGTAAGGTCATGCATTTGGGCTGCAGCAATCCAAGGGAGCAATACAGTATAGGAGGTGAAGTACTTTTGTCCACTAAAGAAGAGCGGGACCTAGGCGTGGTTGTGTCTGATGATCTTAAAGTAGCTAAACAGGTAGAAAAGGCGACGGTAAAAGCTAGAAGGATGCTTGGGTGCATACGGAGAGGAATGGCTAGCAGAAAAAAGGAGGTGATAATGCCTCTGTATAAGTCTTTGGTGCGACCTCATTTGGAGTATGGTGTGCAATTCTGGAGACCGCACCTTCAAAAGGATGTGAACAGGATGGAGTCGGTGCAGAGGGTTGCTACTAAAATGATTAATGGGCTTCATTATAAAGCATATGAGGACAGACTTGAGGATCTTAATATGTACACCTTAGAGGAAAGGCGGGATAGAGGTGATATGATTGAGATGTTTAAATACCTCCGTGGCATAAATATTCAGGGAGAGAGCCTCTTTCAATTGAAAGCAAGTTCTGCTACGAGGGGACATGGGATGAGGGTGAAGGGAGATAGATTCAGGAGTGATATGCGGAAATATTTCTTTAAGGAAAGAGTAGTGGATCCGTGGAATAGTCTCCCAGTGAAGGTGGTAGAGATGAGGACAGTAACTGAATTCAAAAAAGCATGGGACCAACACAGAGGATCTCTAAAGGTAAAAAGTGGACTGTTGTAGTTGTTATGGAAGGACAGACTAGATGGGCCTTGTATTCTTTTTCTGTCATCATGTTTCTATGTTTCTATATACATACTAACAGATCAATAGATCGCTCACATGATCAAGCCATAGTTTTGGCGTTTAAGCCTTACAGTCTTAAATTTGACATTTTTCAAAAAACGCATGCATGGTGAGACTTTCACTTCGTGAAAGATACATGGCTTTATGAGCCTAGCCATGGACCTCCTACCATGGCAGTTTGTTTGTGATATTTTACACCGCCTCAAGTGAGCCTTCAAAACCCCTGACGAAGTATTATACGAAACACGGCCTGTGTTGAGTTTGGCCACCTCTGTTAAAGATCAATAAAGGTTTTCCTTGTAAGGGTTTCCTGCCCACATTTTTGGACTGGTTGTTTCCTGCTATTTTGTGTGGCAGTGTGCTGTTTTTTGTTTGGTAAAAAAAATTAAAGCCAGGGCTACCCAACTGCCTTGAGGCACTCAGAATAGGCGTGCAGTACCAGTCATAACTTTAGAAACTACACTGATTAAAAGAAAATATACTACTAAATCTGTAAGTTTAAAGTCTAAAAATGTTATCCCCTGTCTTCCTCCCACAGAATAATAATGTCCCATGTTAAAAACAATTAAAACATGGTTACACGATGCAAGGTTCCACATTAGGAACCACCACCCAGGAAAAAGATTTAGGCGTCATTGTGGATACCATGTTAAAACCCTCGGCCCAGTGTGCAGCGGCGGCCAAGAGAGCAAATAGAATGCTAGGTATGATAAGGAAAGGAATGGAAAATAAAACAAAGGATATTATAATGCCTCTATATCGTTCCATGGTGAGACCGCACCTTGAATATTGTGTGCAATTCTGGTCGCCGTATCTTAAAAAGGATATAGAGTTATTAGAAAAGGTTCAGAGAAGAGCCACCAAAATGGTAAAGGGGATGGAAGGATACTCCTATGAAGAAAGGCTAAAAAGGTTAGGGCTCTTTAACCTGGAAAAGAGACGGCTGAGGGGAGATATGATAGAAGTCTATAAATTAATGAGCGGAGTGGAACGGGTAAATGTAGATCGATTGTTTACCTTATCAGAATATAGAAAGACTAGGGGACATGCAATGAAGCTACAGGGTAAACTATTTAAGACTAATAAAAGAAAATATTTTTTCACTCAACGTGTAATCAAACTCTGGAATTTGTTACCGGAGGATGTAGTAAAGGCTGTTAGTGTAGCTGGGTTTAAAAAAAGGTTTGGACAAGTTCCTGGAGGGAAGGTCCATAAGCCATTATTAAGAAGGGACCCAGGATATCAATGCTTGAACCAATACAAGCATTGTGGAACCTGTGTCCCTTGGGGAAACTGCTAGGTACGTATGACCTAGATTGGCCACTGTTGGAAACAGAATACTGGGCTTGATGGACCTTGGTCTGACCCAGTATGGCATTTCTTATGTTCTAAAAAATTTAACACCTATTTGTGGAGGATACCTCCCCTTTGCTGTTTTATCTAAATGCATTCATATCTTAAGAAACATAGAAATATGACGGCAGAAAAAGACCACATGATCTAGTCTGTCCTTCCATATCAACCACTACAACAGTTCCGTTTTTCCATTTAGAGATCCTCTGTGTTTGTCCCATGCTTTTTTGAATTCAGACATTGTCCTCATCTCTACTACCTCCACTGGGAGACTATGCCACTCATCTACCACTCTTCCCTTAAAAAATATTTCTGCAAATTACTCCTATCCCTTTCACCCTCATCCCATGTCTCCTTGTAGCAGAGCTTGCTTTCAATCAAAAGAGGCTCTGCTCCTGTGCATTTATGCCATGGAGGTATTTAAACGTCTCTATCATATCACCTCTATTCCGTCTTTCCTCTAAGGTGTACATATTAAGCTCCTTAAGGCTGTCGTCATATGTTTTATAATGAAGACCACTAACGATTTTAATAGCAACCCTCTGCACCGACTCCAAACTGTTTATATCTTTTTGAAGGTGCGGTCTCCAGAATTGCACACAATTCTCCAAATGAGGTCATACTAAAGACTTATACAGAGGCACTATCACCTCCTTTCTTCTGCTGGCCATTCCTCTCCCTATGCACCAAAGCATCCTTCTAGCTTTTGCCGTCGCCTTTTCTACCTGTTTAGCTACTTTAAGATCATCAGACACAATCACACCTAGGTCCCGCTCTTTTGTGGACATAAGTACTTCACCCCCTATACCAGTGATGGCTAACCTTTTTGAGCCCGAGTGCCCAAACTGCCGCACAAAACCAAAGAATTTCCTCAAAGTGCCAGCACGTCCATTAAAGCCTCATTTGCATAAGGTGCCTCATTTGCATAAATATTTGCATAATGTTACCATACACTAACTTTTAGTAAACATGCCTCTTAATGAGTATATGGATAAAGAAAGACTAAAAGGTTTCTACATTACTATAATCCAGTACCAACCGCCAGGCACATTAGGAACTACTACAAACGCTGCCCATTTAGAACCCATAGCAAACCCGCCGTATCCTAACAGTACTACCAGGACTCACAAAGCACCATACCCTAACTATCAAAAGGCAACACTGCAAATATTAAACCAATACATTTCAGAGAACAACAATACATGACCTACTGGGGAAAGAACAAGTGGCAATGTCAAATAGGAATTATATAAACAGAATACCTCAGCTCAGTTACACATGCAGAACAGACCATCACCAAACAAGGAATCACAATTTAAAAACAGGAAGACAATAATTAAACTGGGAACCCCAAAAGCCAAACTTGGAATATACAACAACACTGTAGAAATAAAACTATAAATTAATTTCCTCTTGTACTAAACAAAGCGCAAAAATTAATGATGCACATTTCCCAGAGCTGACATATTCCAGTTAATAAATTCAAAATAAAGAGATATTTTTCTACCTTTTGTGCATTTTTTTTCAGTTGCAATTGCTCCAGCCACTTTCTTCTGGTTTCTTCGTGTCTTCTCCTAACTCTCCATCTGCTGTCCATTTGTCCTTTCTTCTGTCTTCTTGGTTTTTTTTTTCCATTCTCTCTCTACATCTGCTTTAACATACTAATCTTTCTCCTTTTGCTCTTTCCTCATTCCTATTTCATCTACTCAAAATTTACCCCTCCATCCTCAATCCCCACTTATTCTCCCAATACCCGGCCAATTGTAGATTTTTTATCCCTCCCACACAAAATATTTTTCCCCTCTCCATTTTACTCTCCCAGCCCCATCCCATTCTAATCCTCCCCCAACACCAGCTCCCTTCTAGTTCCAGCCTCACCCAGCATCCATTCCCTTCTAGTCCCTGCATCAGCCCATTTCCAGTCCTAGCAGCCCCCCAACCCATTTCCAGTCCTAGCAACCTCCCAACCCAATACCAGTCCTAGCCCCCCCTCATCAACCCACTTCCAGTCCTAACCCCCCATAAGCCCATTTCCAGTCCTAGCTCCCCCATCTATTTGCAGTCCCATCCGAGTCCCTCCATCAGCTCATTTCCAAACCCAGCCCCCCATGAGCCCATTTCTAGTCCTTTCCTAGCCCCACCATCAGCCCATGTCAAATCCTAGCTCCCCTCCACTCAGCCCATTTCCAATCCAAGCCCCCCATGAGCCTACTTCCAGTTCTAGCCCCTTCATGAGTCCATTTCAATCCAAACCCCCACCACAGCCCATTTCCAATCTTAGCACCCCCCCAACAGCCAATTTCCAGTCCTATTCTAGCCCCTCCATCAGCCCATTTCCTGTCCTAGCCCCCCCTCACCCATTTCCAGTCCTAGCTCCCTCCCCCTCACAACCCATTTCCATTCCAAGCCCCAATCCCATCAGCTATTTGCAGTTCAAGCCCTCCTTCCACTCAGCCCATTTCCAGTCTTAGCCCCCCCATAGCCCATTACCAGTCCTAACCCCCCCATCAGCCCATTACCAGTCCTAACCCCCCCATCAGCCCATTTCCAGTCTTAGCCCCCCCCCATAGCCCATTACTAGTCCTACCCCCCCCCAAATCACCATCACCATCACCAGCCCACTTCCAGCCTTAGCACCCCCCATGGCCCATTACTAGTCCTAACCCCCCCCCCCATCAGCCCATTTCCAGTCTTAGCCCCCCCCATGGCCAATTACCAGTCCTAACCCCGGCCAATTACCAGTCCTAACCCCCCCCCCTGGCCAATTACCAGTCCTACCCCCCCCCCGGCCAATTACCAGTCCTACCCCCCCCCCTGGCCTATTACCAGTCCTACCCCCCCCTGGCAAATTTCGCGTCCTTTACCACCCCCTCCGCCCCTTTCGATTCTTAGCACCCCCCCCCATGGCCAATTACCAGTCCTAACCCCCCCCCTGGCCAATTACCAGTCCTACCCCCCCCCCTGGCCAATTACCAGTCCTACCCCCCCCCCCGGCCAATTACCAGTCCTACCCCCCCCCTGGCCAATTACCAGTCCTACCCCCCCCCCGGCCAATTACCAGTCCTAACCCCCCCCATCAGCCCCTTTCCCGACTTAGCCCCCCCCCCCATGGCCAATTACCAGTCCTAACCCCCCCCATCAGCCCCTTTCCAGTCTTAGCCCCCCCCATGGCCAATTACCAGTCCTAACCCCCCCCCCCCCCATCAGCCCATTTCCAGTCTTAGCCTCCCCACCATAGCCCATTAACAGTCCTAAACCCCCTTCCCCCCTATCATCCCAAATTAAAAAAAAAAAACCCCAACCAACCCGGCTGCTTCTGCCGCGGCAGCCTCAAGCGCTCTGCCGCGGCCGCCTCAAGCGCTCGGCCGGGGGCCCCCCCCCCCCTGCCCGGCAGAGCCTCCCTGCATCATCTACCTTCAAGTCGCAAAACGCGGGCTTCTTTCAGAGCCGCGAGAGTTTCCTTTCTCGCGGGAGAGCCGCGAGAAAGGAAACTCTCGCGGCTCTGAAAGAAGCCCGCGTTTTGCGACTTGAAGGTAGATGATGCAGGGAGGCTCTGCCGGGCAGGGGGGGGCCCCGCGGCAGAGCTCTTGAGGCTGCCGCGGCAGAGCTCTTGAGGCTGCCGCGGCAGAAGCAGCCGGTTTGTTTGGTTTTTTTTTTTTTTAAATTTGGGACCTTTTAAATGCGGACCTTCCCGCGTGCCAGCTGCAAGGCCTTCGCGTGCCACAGCTGGCACGCGTGCCATAGGTTCGCCATCGCTGCCCTATACTATAATGCTCCCTTGGATTGCTGCAGCCCAAATGGATTACCATTAAATCCCAGCTGCCAAATTCTAGACCATTCTTCAAGCAGCTACATCCCTCCTCATGTTATCTACACCTTCCTGGGTGTCTACTCTATTGCAGATTTTGGTATCATCCGCAAAGAGGCAAACCTTACCCGATAGCCCTTCCGCAATATCACTAGCAAAGATGTTAAAAAGAATCGGACCAAGGACAGATCCCTGGGGCACAACACTGGTAACCTCTTCCTCCTCAGAGTGAGCTCCATTTACCTGTACCCTTTGCTGCCTCACACTCAACTAATTTCTAATCCAAACTAACTCTAGGGTGCTCAGTTTGTTTATAAGTTGCCTGTGCAGAATGGTGTCAAAGGCTTTACTGAAATCTAAATACAGCACATCTAGGGCTCTCCCTCGGTCCAACTCCTTGGTCACATAGTCAAAGAAAGCAATCAGATTTGTCTGACAAGACCTGCCTCTGGTGAATCTTAAGTCTTATGAGTGGCCCTATTTTTAGCACAGCTATCTAGATTTTGCCCCATATTTATTCTGCCTCTCATCTGTCCATCTGTTGCACTGATATGATCTAGAACATCATTCGTGAGCTAGCACAAGCATGCTTCTGAATTAGCTAATAGATGCCACTCTTGAGCAACAGCTGGGATCTCATCCCCATTTTGTCCATCCCCAAATACCTTGCGGCCTCTGCAGTATTCACAGGCAATCCTAGTTTAAAGGATATCTCGGCTCCATGCCTTATGTGTAGGACAGACAGGAAGGGTCCATCTATCCCTAATCCAGAAAGTATTTTTGAAGCATGGTTCCACTGTAAGTTACTTCAATGATCATCTTGTTTTTTTTAAAGATAAATATTGGATATTGGTTTGATTTACTGTTTGAACAATAATATTTGCTTGAGCCTGGCATTAGAAAACACATACACCATATAGGTTTGTAAATAGATGGTCCATTTCAAAACCTTAGTGATTTGAATTTGATATATATTTAATTTTTGGAGGTAATTATAATCTGTTGGGGAGGATCATTTGGAATTAATTCCTGTTAACAGACATTTTATAACCCAAGTTTAACAATAATGAGTGAGCGCACTCCTTCTAGGCTGGTACATTAGATATGCCAGTGACAGGAGAGAAATACGCAGAAGATGAGGAGGATAAAACGGAATTGTTTAACAAATATTTCTGTTCTGTGTTCATAGATGAAGGGCCAGGAATGGACCCTCAGAAAACAAACACAAACAGGAATGGAAGTGAATGATTTTCAGCAGACGGTATTTGTGAGGAGTTAGCTAAACTAAAAAGTGGACAAAGCGATGGGACCAGTTGGGATTCATCTGAGGGTACTGAAGGAACTTTAGAGAAGTACCTGTGGCTCTGCTGGCAGACCTTTTTCATTGCTTCTTTAGAGTCTGGAGTGAACCCAGAGGACAGGAGATAGGTGAAGAAGTTGGTAACTACAGACTGGTTAGTCTGAACTCTATTGTGAGTAAATTAATGGAAACACTCCTAAAACAGACAACAGTGCTATTTCCGAAATCCATGGGATTACAGGATCTGAGACAGAATGGCTTTAGTAAATGTAGATCTTGTCAAACAAATCTCATTGATTTCCTTGACTGGCTGACAAAAGAATTTGATCAGGGGATGGCACTAGATATGGTATATTTAGATTCCAGCAAGGCCTTTGACACTGTTTTGTATCGGCGACTTCTAAATTGAGTGCCCTTGGGATGAATCTAAAGTGACTGGGTAAGAAGCTGGTTGAATGGGAGGTGCCAGAGGATAGTAGTAAATGGCATTCACTCTGAAAATAGGGGTGCTGCCAGTGGTGTGCAGCAGGGATTGGTCCTTGTTCCTGTTCTGTTTAACATTTTTGTAAGCATTATTGTGGAAGCTCCATTGGGAAAAGTAGGTCTCTTTGCGGATGATACCAAAAGCTGCAAAGAGATAGACACCATGGAAGGTGTAGATAACATGAGGAGGAATCTAGTGAGGTTCGAAGAATGCTTGAGAATTTGGCAGCTAATTAATTAAACAGGTTTTCTATACCGCTTTATCATTCAGTCAAAGCAGTTTACATTTAACTTAAATTTGGGGGTATACAATAAACAGAGTGGGGTAAACTTTGACTGAGGGGGTATACAGTGAATGGAACAGGGTACAGTTAAGAGTGTAACAGTGGTGTCATTGGAATCTGGACAATGGGATAAGTATGTTGGCATGGTGTGATCACATTGCACAGGCATGAGTATTAACTTGCCCCTACTTTCCTTGTGTCTTGGTGTTCATTTAAGAATCAGTTCCAAAGCGTCCTGTAAATAGGCATGTTTTCAGTCTATTTTGGAAGTCAGGGGTGTTATCAATAGATTTTAGTCCCTCTGGGCGTGAGTTCCATAATGAAGGTGGCAAGTAAGGAGAATGCCCTGCTGCATGTTTGTTTGCTTTTTGCTTTAAGGGTGGTGATGATAAGTTTTTGTTGCTATTTCTTCTTGGTCTGCTGTCCGGAGCTTTGTGAATCAGGGTTTGTAGACACTCTGCCAATAGTTTGTGTATGACTTTAAATATGAAGGAACCATAATCAGCAGTGGCGGCGGCGGCTAGCTTGTGCATAGCATCTAGCTGTCGCCCCTGGATAGTTAACCTGCATATTCAATGCCATGTCTAGCCATCGGCACTGGATATCCGGGTTTGCTGCACAGCCTCACACAATTTATTTATTTATTTATTAGTTTTTCTATACCGCACTATTCGGAATCAGCGCGGTTTACAATGAACAGGTTTGTACAATGTGGAACAATCAGACATTGAACTTACATATAACAGGGAATTTCAACTTGGATAACAGGTGAACTTTATACACTATTTACATAAAGAGGGTTGCATCATAGAAGCTAACTGGGCAGCGGTGATATTCAGCCACTGCCTGCTTAGCTTTTGCTGCGCCTATCTTTTGCCGCTGAAGGATAACTGGGCAGTGGCTGAACATCGCTGCTGACCAGTTATCCCTGGTTACCACCCCTGTAATGCCCCAGACACGCCCTGATGCTAAGTGGTTAGCATCGGGGAGTATAGTGGCATTACTTAGGGATATTCAGGGATGAGACGATGGTGCAAGGATGAGGGTTTTGGATTTGTTAGGAACTGGGGAACATTCTGGGGAAAGGAGGGGCTCTTCCAAAGGGATGGGCTTCACCTTAATCAGGATGTAACCAGACTGCTGGCATTAACCTTTAAAAAGGAGAAAGAGAAGCTTTTAAACTAGAAAATAGGGGAAAGCCGACAGTCGCCCAGGAGCGCATGGTTTGGACGAAGGTATCCTTGAAAGATACTACCAAAAGCAGTGAGGTTCCAAAAAAGAGTAAAGTAGCCCAAATGCCCTGGGTATGGAGCAGACAGAGCGTAAAGATTCCAAATTACCCATGCCTACCAATAGCCAGATTAGTATTAATAAAATACAGTCTCTAAAATGCTTGTATGCAAATGCTAGAAGTCTAAACAATAAGATGGGAGAGTCAGAATATATAGCACTAAATGAGAGGTTAGATATGATTGCAATCTCAGAGACATGGTGGAAGGAGGATAACCAGTGGGGCACTGTGATACCTGGATACAAACTATATCGTAATGATAGAACTGATCAAATTGGTGGCATTGAGTCAGAAAGGATTGAAGTTTTGCAGGGAACAAAATTTGTTGTAGAATCACTATGGATTAAAATTCCATGTATGAAGGGGAAGGTGATGGCAGTGGGAGTGTACTATCGACCGCCTGGCCAGAATGAACAAATGGATGATGAAATGCTCAAAGAAATCAAGGAAGCTAACAAAAGTCACAGCAGAGTAGTAATAATGGGTGATTTCAATTACCCTGGTATCGACTGGTCAGTGTTACGGCAGGACAAGCTAGGGAGATAAAGTTTCTAGATGAAATAAATGACTGCTTCTTGGAGCAGCTGGTTCATGAACCGACCAGAGGGGAAGCCATACTGGAACTAGTCCTTAGTGGAACGCCAGATCTGGTGCAAGAAATAAGGGTGTTGGGACCACTTGGCAATAGTGATCATAGCATGATCATGTTTGATTTAATTAGTGGAGGAGGGATAGTAATGAAATCCACAGTACTACCTTTTAACTTTCAAAAGGGAGACTATGATAAAATGAGGAATATAGTTAAGAAAAAACTAAAAGGAGCGGTTGCAAAGGTTAAAGACTTACAGCAAGCTTGGGTGTTATTTAAAAATACTATCCTCGAAGCCCAGACCAGCTGTATTCCACGCATTAAGAAAAGTGGAAGAAAGTCCAAAAAACTGCCAGCATGGTTTAAAGGTGAGGTCAGAGAGGCTGTTGCTGCCAAAAAAGCATCCTTCAGGAAATGGAAAAAAGAGTCAAACGAAGAAAACTGGAAACAGCACAAGCACTGGCAAGTTAAATGCAAAGCATTGATAAGGCACGCAAAGCGAGAATTTGAGAAGGAACTTGCTACGGAAGCAAAAACACGAAATAAAGACTTTTTCAAGTACATTCGTAGCAAAAGGCCTGTGAGAGAGTCCGTTGGGCCATTAGATGATAGAGGGGTAAAAGGGGCAGTAAGAGGAGACAAGGCTTTAGCAGAGAGACTGAATGAATTATTTGCTTCGGTCTTTACTGAGGAAGATGTAGGGATGTTACCCAAGACAGAAGTGGTATTTAAAGGTGATACTGCAGAGGAATTGAGAGAAATATCGCTACACTGGGAAGATATATTACAACTATTTGATAAACTGAATAGTAGCAAATCACCTGGACCGGATGGTATACATCCAAGAGTGTTGAAAGAACTGAAATATGAGATTGCGGACCTGCTTTTGGTAATCTGTGAACTTTCATTAAAATCATCTGTAATACCTGAAGATTGGAGGGTCGCCAACGTAACACCAATCTTTAAAAAGGGTTTGAGGGGTGACCTGGGAAATTACAGACCGGTGAGTCTAACATCAGTACCGGGGAAAATGGTAGAAACCATCATAAAGAACAAAATTACACAGCATGTAGATAGTCATGGCCTAATGGGAGACAGCCAACATGGCTTTAGACAAGGAAATCTTGTCTTACTAATCTGATATGTTTTTTTGAAGGTGTGCATAAACAGGTAGACAAAGGTGAGTCGGTTGATATAGTGTATCTGGACTTTCAGAAAGCTTTTGATAAGGTCCCTCATCAGAGACTTTTGGCGAAACTAAAAAGTCATAGGATAGGAGGCAGTGTACTATTGTGGATCAGGAACTGGTTAAAAGATAGAAAGCAGAGGGTAGGGCTAAATGGCCAATATTCCCAATGGAAAAAGGTGAATAGTGGAGTACCCCAGGGATCTGTTCTGGGTCCGCTACTTTTTGACATATTCATAAATGACCTGGAAAAGGGAATAACGAGTGAGGTTATCAAATTTGCAGATGATACAAAACTGTTTAAAGTTGTTAAAACCCAAGAGGATTATGGAAAACTGCAGGAGGATCTGGATAAATTGGAAGACTGGGCATCCAAATGGCAGATGAAATTTAATGTGGACAAGTGCAAAGTTATGCACCTAGGAAAGAACAACCCACACTATAGTTACAGAATGAAAGGTTCCACATTGGGAACCACCACCCAAGAAAAAGATTTAGGAGTCATCGAGGATAACATGTTAAAACCCTCTGCCCAGTGTGCAGCGGCAGCCAAGAAAGCAAATAGAATGCTAGGTATCATAAAGAAAGGGATGGAAAATAAAACAAAGGATATTATAATGCCTCTGTATCGTTCCATGGTACGACCGCACCTTGAATATTGTGTGCAGTTCTGGTCACCGTATCTTAAAAAGGACATAGCATTATTAGAAAAAGTACAGAGAAGAGCCATCAAAATGGTGAAGGGGATGGAAGGCTACTCCTATGAAGAGAGGCTACAAAGGTTGGGGCTCTTCAACCTGGAAAAGAGACGGCTGAGGGGAGATTTGATAGAGGTCTATAAATTAATGAATGGAGTGGAGCAGGTAAACGTGGATCAATTGTTTACGCTATCAGAATATAGAAAGACTAGGGGACATGCAATGAAGCTACAGGGTAAACTATTTAAGACAAATAAGAGAAAATATTTTTTCACTCAACGTGTAATCAAACTCTGGAATTTATTACCAGAGGATATAGTAAGGGCTGTTAGTGTAGCTGGATTTAAAAAAGGTCCATAAACCACTATTAAAAAGGGACCCAGGATAATCAATGCTTGACCCAGTACAAGCATTGTGGAACCTGTGTCTTCTGGGGATACTGCTAGGTACGTATGACCTAGATTGGCCACTGTTGGAAAAAGGATACTGGGCTTGATGGACCTCGGTCTGACCCAGTATGGCATATCTTATGTTCTTATGTTCTTATGCTAAGCACAAACAGAAAAGGAAATACTTGGACCCTTAATGTCAAACTCCAGATGGAAAACATCCCCATAGGGACCAAAATCTCCCCCAATCCCCCCCCCCTGGGTTTAAAAAAGGTCCATAAACCACTATTAAAAAGGGACCCAGGATAATCAATGCTTGACCCAGTACAAGCATTGTGGAACCTGTGTCTTTTGGGGATACAGCTAGGTACGTATGACCTAGATTGGCCACTGTTGGAAACAGGATACTGGGCTTGATGGACCTCGGTCTGACCCAGTATGGCATATCTTATGTTCTTATGCTAAGCACAAACAGAAAAGGAAATACTTGGACCCTTAATGTCAAACTCCAGATGGAAAACATCCCCATAGGGACCAAAATCTCCCCCAATCCCCCCCAGCACACTTCAGGTGGTCCATCGGCTCTGGCCCCTCTTTGCATGCCCATCAGGGACACATGGCCTTCTTCAGCACACATAACTTGCTGTTCCTGACCCTCCCCCCGACAGGAGGATGTGTTGCAGGGGGGTCAGAAATTTTTTAATTTCACATGGCCTGTCGCTGCACCAAGTCACCCCCCCATTCCACTGGTATGGCATGGAGGGGAGGCAGCATTGCCACCCAGAAGCCCTTGCTCCATTTCAAACCATCACTATTAGTGGGGCATAAATCAGTACACAGCACAAGAAAATGGTACCTTCCCAAGGAAAGAGCAAAGATGATCCAGCAATTCAGCTCACACTCTGCCAGAAGCCTTACACCACCATGCGGGTTGTACTTCAGCTTCTGGGACACATGGTTGCAGCAGTACATTTTCTACCTATAGCAAGATTCCATATGAAACCGCTGCAGTGGCACCTGAAACTACACTTGGTTCAACGTCCATAGCCCCTCAAGAAAAAGATGATTCCTATCTCAGTCTCAGATATGCTGTACAACTTGGTGGATGAACCTTGACAACCTCCTTGTCAGGCACCCATTCATATCACTGCCAGAAGCCATCATCCTAATCCTAGATGGATGAGGAGCACATCTTCCACATGTCAGCACACAAGGTTGTTGGAGCAGCATCGAGCGAACGTGGCATATCTGTTACAATTTAGAGCTGTTTAAATGCCATAAATGCCTTCAAAGTCTGGTTGTGACACAAGATGTTCATGTTTAGAATGGACAACCAAGTAACAATGCTCTACATCAACAAAGAGGCTCCGGTTCACTCCCGCTATGCCTCAAGCAACAAAGATATGACATTTTGCCTGTACATCACACTCCAAGCAGTTTATCTTCCTGGTCAAGACAACCAATTGGCAGAGTCCCTCAGTCATCAGCTAGACCCTCAGACGTGGTCCCTCAACCAAAGAGTCACAGACAGTCTTTCCGACATGGGGAATGCTGGAAATAGATCTTTTTGCAACCCAAGACCATGCCAGATGTGATCATCTTTGCTCCATTCATCCAAGTACAACTTGGATAGCACACAATGCTTTCGTTATTCCATGGGATGCAAGATTCCTCTATGCCTCCCTCTGTTTCCATTCATCCAGAGGCAAAGTTACAGTTAATCCTAGTTGCTCCTCACTGGCCAAAACAGATATGATTTCCAAGGCTTCTATCTCTCACCTCAAAACTTCCAATATTCCTAGGTCTCTATCACAGGGAAAAAGTCTCATCCACCAAAACCTGTGAAGTCTCTCTCCAACAGCTTGGAGGTTTAATGGCAATTCATAGACCACTTGCCAATATCACATGAAATGAAGTATGCTAATATCACATGAAATGAAGTATGCTAATGCCACCCAGATGCTCTTCAACAAGATTTTCCTACTATATATCAAATGGAGATTTTTGCAGAATGGACTACTGAACATAATGAAGATCCCTTTTGTTGTCTGACAAGTCGGGTCCTCTCCTACGTTCTTCATCTTTCAGATTCAGGACTTAAAACAACATTGGTAAGAATTAATTTGGCAGTAGAAGGAAAACCTCTACTCACTGATCCCTTGGTGTCTAGATTCATAAGGGGTCTCATAAATATTAGGCTCCCAACCAAATCTCCAACTCCTGCCTGGGATCTTAGGGGTATGTTTACTAAACCGTCTTAATGTTACCGGCGCTAGTTGCAGCGTTAATGTGCAGAATGCCATATAAGGTAGTGGGCGGTCCGGAGGTAAGGTTGCAAGGAAATGGTATCGTGTGATAGTGGGCGCCGTGGCATGTTAACCCTAAGTTCATGCCAGCACAGTGTTAGAAGCTATAAAGATGTAGCCCACTGGTTACAGCAATGACTGTGGAGGCAGAGGTCATGGGTTCGATCCTGCAGTGGTGTTATGTAAGAAGGCTGTCTGAGCATTTCCTTTTTTTTATTTTAAATCAGTGCTGCCAGCAAAAACACCCTCACAGTGCTGTAACCTAAGGTGCAGCATAAGGCGTCCTATAAGGCACTCCATAGGGCACATTATAAAGTGCACTGTCCGCCAAGGCACCTTATAATGTGCCCTATAGGGCGCCTTATGAGGAACCTTAGGCTACGGCACTGTGAGGGTGCTTTTGCTGGCAGCACTGATTTAAATTAAAAGGAAAAGCCTCAGGCAGCCATTAAATAACACCACTGTGGGATCAAACCCATGACCTCTGCCTTCACAGTCATTGAAGTAACCAGTGGGCTACATCTCTATAGCGTCTAACACATCACTGGCTGGCTACAGAAAGACTGCAGGTCACCACACAAACCGTTTGCTATGGTTACCAGGATAGGGTAAACCCACCCATACCCATGCTGCACTGCACATGCAGATCAGCAGCCTACAGCTGCTCAAAAGATGGGGTATGCACCACTATAGCACCCCGGCCTGGTAGGGGTAAATGACCGTGTGTGTTACAGGCACAGAGTAGCTACAGACCGTGACATTGTGCGGTTCCTGTGCTCACCCTGAGGGTGAGGTGGGGCGCCCAGCCCCAGGTCCGCAGCACCTGACTTGGCTGAGATAGGCTGTGCTGCAGGTCCCCATCAGTGCCAGTGTGTGATAGGTAGTCCTTGCAGACACACCTAGGATCCATCCATCTGTATGTCCCAGTCACGTCTAGCCTTTGTGGACTATGATGCACTGAGAATAGTGCATATCCTGTGTGGTTGCCATGGTCACATGTGATAAGAGAAGGGTGGTGGTTGGACCCAAAAGCGGATTATGTAGCACCACCTAACCCACCCTCTGTGGGTCAGGGTGGGGGACAGGATCTTCCACCAACAGAGCCACATTCTACATCTCTGCAATGGTGGCAGTGGAGGGGACCATCAACCCCAGTCCTGCTGGGGAACGGACACCCTACAGGGCAGTCAATGCAGATCTGTACGCATCACATAGGGCACTGGCAGACAGGCAGTAGGCCTGGAAAAGCTCAGCTGCCCCCCACCACTATCTGACATTCACCAGCAGAGGGCACAGTCAATCTCCAACCGCTGCACCCTGCAAGGTGTTCCAGCTATACACATGCTAACTGCAGATAGGCTGCTAGCTAGCACATAGTGCATGTTCCTGGAAGAACTGTGTGCACCCAAAAATAGGATGTGAGCACATACACCAAGCAAGTATGTCAGTGATTGGGCCCCAGAAAAGGGAACTCATAGATATCACTTGAGAGAAATACTGTATAGCAGTATGGGGAAACCTAACCATGCCATGGTCACTGTTCAGTCAGGGTGAGAGTGACCTCCCAGCAAGACATGCTGTGGCCACACTGTCCGTGCAGGTGATGGTCGGGCACTACAATGTCCCAGCCATTGCCCTATGCCCTGTGCAGATGCATACTGCCCAGGCCGCCCTTGCCGGGCCATACCCACAGTACCTTGCTCCTCATTATGCACATTGGCAGGCTAACACTGGAAACTGTGCAAGCAGCGTGGGCTCAGTAAGGTGTAGGCAGCCACAAAACACTGGATAGACATACACACACTCCCACACCTATGCCAGCATTGTGCAACTATAGAGGTTTTTCGCAGCCCTGGCCGCCACATCAGTCCTGGGCACAGTGCAGGCATTGCTATGGTACATAATACTGTTGGAGTCACTCCCCGGGGTGGTAAACACTGTCAAAAACAAAAACTGAAACACACTCCACAGATATCAGAAAGGTTGCTATGCTGAATCTCTGTCAACAAATTGTGTTTAACTTAGGATTTGTTATCTGACATTAATCATAGCAACCTTTTGATATATGTGGAACGTGTTCCCAAGTTTAGGACGGCATTGCTAAAGTATGCAGGTGCTAGTATTGGGAGATGCTGCTCCGCGCAGGGCCCAACAGCCTGCCTCTCCATGAGGCTTTGGATAGTGGAGCCTGTGGGTGTGGGTGTTTGTGCCCCTGTTGTCTGCTGCTCTAGGGCAGAGGTTCCCAACTCCGGTCCTGGTGGGCCAAACACAGTTCAGGTTTTCATGCTGTCCCTAATGAATATGCATGAGATACATTTGCATACAATGGGGGTGGTACATACAAATGCAGCACAGGCATATTTATAGGGACAGCATGAAACCTGAATGGTGTTTGGCCCTCCAGGACTGCAGTTGGGAAACTCTGCTCTAGGAATTGCACATGTTTATGGTGTCTGTGCTCTGTAGGGTAAAATATAGGCATTTATGGCATGTTTATTTTATCTGCAATAAAGGTTCTGTCTTTATTACCACGGTTTAGTACTGGGTAAAATATAGGGAAATGGTTTGCAGGAGCCATAGCTGGGACTTGAACCTGTGACCTTCTGCCCCTGAACACACTGGTTGTGTGTACTGCACCAAACTGTTGCCACAGAGGCAGATCATTCCCTGGGGATACCATGACTGTTCGTCAGACAGACCTTGTCTGTTGTAATGCATGGCACCCACCTAAATGGGGCTTGGCTGTGATCTGCTGTGAGCAGATGCCACTGCCCCCTCCGCCACCAGCACCTCTCTACCACCATGCTGACATGCCCTCGTGCCGGTGGTGCGCAGTCCCAGGCCATCCAGTGTGCCGGTAGGCGGCTGCCTATGGTGTGTGATATGGGGTAGGGGTGCCTGCATAGACCTCCACGCTTCCCCCTGGCACCGCCTGCCAATGTTATGTGCCCTTTAGGGTACTTGCTGGGTACTGTCCCCTGGGACACTGTGGGACACACGCTCGTGGCCATGTTTGCCCTTGGTCAGTTGCTGTCTTGCTGGTTTTCCGCTTCTACATTCCTATGTGTCACTTAGGCATCTGCCTAGTCCACCCTGTGCCCCAGCTGCCCCACTGCATGTCCCGCCTGCAGCCCCCTGTACCCCATTTGCAGCCTCACCATAGTGCCCTCTCGTACTTGGGCACTATGATGTTGCTGCACATGTATCACTACTATCACTTTTCTTGGTTTCCCTGCCGTTGCTGCACATTGCTGACTGAAATGGTCTCTCTCCCCTGCAAATGTGCCTCTAGCGCGAGGTTTTCACTGGTGCTAATTTTCAAACCTTCATTTCACGGCGTTAGTGTGCATGGAGCCTCTCCCCGCCCACTCTCCGCCCACTGACCCCTTATCTCCGCCCCTGGGGAGCCTTACTCCACGCTCTGTGCGCCCTAACGCCGGCAGAGACGTTATCCCGCGATACATGACGTTCTCGCATGGAAATGCGCCATTGCCACTGCGATGTTAGTGCTGTTTAGTAAACATACCCCTTAATATCAGGTTTACTAAACTTATGAACAGCCCCTTTGAATCTTTGGGCCTTGCCTCATTGAAACTCTTAACTTGGAAAGCAATTTTTCCGGTGGCCATCACTCCTGCAAGGAGAATCGATGAAATTCAAGTGCTTGTGCATTACCTTCCCTATACTCAGTTTTTGCAGAACAGAATGGTTCTCTGGACACATCTTCAGTTTCTCTCAAATGTTAAGAGTGACTTGTTAATCAATCTATAGTCTTGCCAACATTTTTCCCCATTTCTAAATCGGACAATTTAGAGTTCACATTGCATATGTTAGATTGCAGATGTGAACTACTACACGACATGCAAGCAACTAAAGAACAAAGGAAAATGCCTCAACTCTTTCTTAAATATAGACCAAACACTCCAGACAAACCAGCCTTAAAGACAACACAATCCATCTGGGTCTCTGACTATATTAATTTTTATTACCTTCAAGCGAATATGCAGCCTCCAGTGACAGTGGGGCCACATCAGATCAGAGCAAAGGCTGCCAAAATGGCAAATTTAAGGGTCATTACCTTGCAGGACATTTGCAAAGCTGCCACTTAGAAATCTGTCCGTACATTTGCAGAAATATTATTGTGTGGACCAAGCTTCCCATCAAGTTGCCACATTCGGCCAGGTAGTCCTCAGGAATCTGCTGCTTAGCATGCCACCACTCACAGAACAACTGGGACGTCAGAAATAAAACTGATGTCATCAACACAGCCCAAAGCTTTGGATTCACCAGAGAGTGTGGATACACTATCCTCCCTGTCTATGGAGAAAGTGAAGCTGCTTACAGGGGTTCTCCATAGATAGCTAGATAATGCATCCACACTCACCCGCCCACCTTCTCCTCAAAAAAGAAACTAAAAGCGAAAAGGATTCTACTTCTATGCTATGAACAGACTGAATAATCATTGGCTGCTATGGGGAGAGCAGGTAACAGCACCATGCATCAGCAAAATAAGTCTTCAGACTTTCTTTTTAGCTGAAAGAGGGCTCCACACTCACTGGTTCTATTGGGGGATGTCACCAGGGAGTGTGGATGCATTATCCTGCTGTCTATGGAGAACCTCTGTTACAGGTAAGCAGTTTCACTTTCTCACCTATTTGGAACGTTTGTCCAAGTTAAATGATGGAGACAGATTCTAGACATTTTATATTTCAGCACTTTTTGTGTATTTGGATCTGATGATGTTAAGTAGGCTTGAAGGCCTAAGGTGGTAACTCCAGATGCCTAATAGATTTTATATGAGGCCCAGTCCACCTCCAGCTCTAGGAATGTACAGTCTTGCCATACACTCATTCTTTTAATTTATCTCATGGGATGGAGGAGTTTTCTTGTTCATACATTCAGTTTCTCAAGATCTTTAAGAGGCCAATTTATAATCCCAAAGCTATATGAGAGTACAAGAACTGCCAGCTGATTAATGGCTTGAATCTTATTCTGTGATGTTAAAAGCACTTTTCAATAACGATTTTAATCTCCTATAATACTCTTTGCTATTTCTTAGTAAGTTTTTCTTGATTATTGCTCCTTCCTGTACTCTTAAGTATTTATATATGCCTTCCTGTTCAGGTTCCTTGATGTCACAATCTTCAGTCAGGAAGATATTTTCTTGTGCTCAATTTTCTTCTAAGGAATGTTGCCTTATTTATTTTTATTTTATTTATTTATGTATATATTTCTATACCGCCCCTTCCAGCGATTTGTCAAGGCCAAAAGTCATCTTGATGTCATCGAAGAAGCTTTTTACTACACATAGTTGTTCCACTAATTGTTAGGAAGACATTTAGTTTAATGCAGAGGAGACAAGTCCCACAACAGATGGGACAAATTTTGGACAAGTGCCACCTGTTTGCTGTCATTTTTTTTGTGTCCACTACTTCATGCATATCATACTTCCCCTGGTACATCCAAGTATCACTGCAATGTACAGAAGATCCAAAAGGTACAAATGGCCTTCTATAAGATAGGTCACTTCCTCAGGGAGACATCAGTCACATGGTGACTATAGTATTGTCAGTTACCTCTTTTTCTCTGTTCTCCTTTCTCCCAGGCCTCTTTTCTTAGTTTGCTCTGTAATATGCTTCCTTAAGAGAAGTAGACTAGAAAACACTTCAGAGTTGTAAAAAGGAGATAGATATCTATTTCTGAAATTCTTCCTCCTCTTGGATTCAAGGTGCTGTCAGGTGAAGACCCCAACAATGACTTGATGAAGACCATAATTCTGGACAGTAGTTTTAACCTTCACACTAGCTAGTAACCTGGAGCAAACCAAGGCCATTGACTGTGCTAGAGAGGTGCCAAGGTCACATCCCTAGGCTTCAGAGACTGGCTGGGATTTGGTTACAAGGATGCTGAGAAGAAGGCCATTGGCAACATCTGAGAGCTGATCAGCCTGCTTAATAACAAGCCTCCTGTATGCAAAGTCTTTATTGCCAAGTTTCTCTGCTTTAGGATTACCTTCTTGCTGATTTCAGTTCTGGGCCTGGTTTGACTCCACTTTCACTCCAGCTCTTGCAACTTTAAAGTTCCCGGTCCAGTCCTCTCTTTGCCTGCATGCAGCTCCTGACTTCTGGGATCTTCCCCACCCATTCCTTCACCTGACCTGAGCACCTATACCCAGGGCTTACTCTTATTCCAAGGGTGATAACATGACAGGTAATGATAATAAGATAGTATACTGTGCTCATGGCATGAGACTATTTCTTTTTCACTTATACAGGAGTTAACATAGCAAATGGGGTATTTTACCAGGCTTGAGGCAGTATCTGAAGTATATAAAACCACCATTGAGCCCTTTCCTTCAGATGGGAGCTCTACAGCCAAGAAAAAGCAGTTCCTCTCTCCCTCCTTAAATAAATAATTTGAATTTTGAGTTTGGATTTGTTTTTCAAAATGAAAAGTAAATACCCCCCCTTTTATCTATTTTGCAATACTTCATCATTTTTATGCCAATGTAGTATTTTATCAGTCCAAAATGTCATTACATTGCGATGCTCCCTGAACACTGTCATATGACCATGCACACACACTGGATCAGATTAGCCATCACAGCTCAAAGATCACACACATTCATTAGGCATGAACCAGATGTGAGTGTATATGTGTGGAAATTTGACAGTAAAAAATACTGCATTTTCCAGGACCGCCAAGGATTTTCAATGGAGCAAATGAAAAAAAAGGAGGAAGAAAAAGAATTAACACCATCTTCCAATTAATTAGGTAATGAAGATTTAGTATGGAAGTTTGCCCTTCATACTTTTAAAGCAGAACATCCTATTCATATTCTACCGCTATTAGCAATGCCAAAATAGTGTGATCTTTAATTAATTAATGTTTTCCTTTTCCATTTTTAAAGAAAGCAATTCCTAAGTATCACCCTGCATCTTTACAGTCTGAAATCCATCGTTCACCCTTTAGGCTGGATATATGCAGCAGTGCTACTTACATGGCTTTTATGGAAATGGCGTTTATGACACACTATTAGTAAAACTGGTTCCCAACAGGCTTAGCTTTTGTTTGATAGTTGCCCCTGCCTCTCACAATGACACATATAGGCAGAGTTGGGCAGCTGTTCTTTATTCCCTTATACTGAGCCAGAATGCTGACTAAGCTCTTATGTTTTATGGGGGGGGATGCACCCACTATGCTGTACACTGATCCCAAAGCTACCCTTTCACTTGCCTTCCTATAATGTTGCTGCTGCCAAAAAAATAAATTCCCTTTATCTCTCCTCAAAAGCAGCCACCTCCTTGCAAGAAAAATCAACTTATTCATACGTTCTGGATCACCCAGAATTGTATGTGCACCTTCTACATTTTAGCATTTACAGCAAAGTACTTTTTTGTGTGTGAAAAGGACTTTGCCACTGAGTTTTGAAAGCGAACAGAGAAAATGTGTCATGGTCGTTCGATCTAGACGCACCTTTGATCATCAGATTTGTGTAAGCAGGAGTTTTCTAAGCATTATTAAAATACTGGTGGCCCGATATTCATAGGTAAATATCCTGATATCAGCCAATGCTACCCAGATATTTCCCTTAGCCACCGTTCTCTGCTGATCTTCAGCAGCACTTAGGTAGACAGTGCCACTCAATATCCTTATAAATTAGCACTATCAGAATAGTGCCGAGGCAAAGAGGGCGTGGACAGAGCATGGGCAGCCCCAAAAGATAGCCAGAGAATGGCATTATTGAGACCTCTATCCAGATAGCATCAGGACAGCAACTGAAGGACAGTGGTCACGCTCGCCACTCTATCCACATATTCAGCACCAACCACCATCCAGATACTGGAGTTGAACATCGAGCCCATATGCAAATGTTGCAGCGAGCATTTGAAAAAGGAAAAAAAAGACCCCATAATCGACTGCCATATTTAAATATCGGCCTGTGGGAATTTTGATGTTTAGGGGCCTACTTAAATTGAATTACTTTAGTGAATACTACTCATCACACATTAGTAAACAGATGATTAGGATGGTTAAAAACCAGGAAGTTCATCGCTCTTTATGCTACCTATTAAATGTAATTAAATATCAGTAGCTTAGCAGCATTCTATGCTATCCCAAAACCTACCTCCTAATAGTGGATTCAGCAATTATGGTTTTAATTCGGGATAAAGTAGTGTGATGGTTTCTTTGTTAGTCCACTTGAAAGAACATATATACAGGTTAATAAAAAAACAAAAAAAACCCCCAAAATTAGTAAGGCGATGCCTTTTTAAGTTTATCCGATAAAAAATTATCAATACATTTGTGCTTAGCTTTCAGGAGTTAAAATCCCCTCTTGTTTCTAACTCCTGAAAGCTAGTCAAAAAATGATAACCATTTTATTGGATTAATGTAAAACAACTTGTATTCTTTTTTTTTGTTGTTTTTATAAACCTTTATTTCTATGTTTTGATTTGTAGTTATGATGGTTGGGTCCACTATTTTTATGTGCAAATCTAGATATAACAGAAGATTACCTATAAAAACAGGGCTCAATACTTGTTGTTTTATTACAGAGGTGACCTGCATTTTTAAATACTGGGAATAAAGGAAAACTTGATGCTACCTGGTCAATCTCATAAGAAAAATATGGACCAGTTCCCAGTCTGATCATATGAAAAGATAAAATTATTAAATAAAAACAATATAAATGTAAAAAGGTACTGAATGAAAAAAACCCCAAGCCCAAGAGAGCTGTGCAAGTCTCACACTTCAGCTGCTTACTTTTTCTTGTCCTTGTCCTTCTTGGTCTGTTGGGATCCAGCCTGCTGAGCCTGTGACTGCAGGAGTTGAGCTGCTGCCTTCTTCTTCTGAAAAATGTTCACTTCCTCCTCTATTTCCTTCTTTTTGTCTTCCAACTTTTTCTTTTCTTCCTGGTGAGTCCTCTTCAGAAGGTCAAACTTCTCATGGAGCTGTAAATACAAGGACAGGAGAAAGAAAAAGGGAACCATATCTCATAAAGATGGAAAGGATCTCACAGGTTTCCATGTTTTTTTTTTTTGGGGGGGGGGGGAGAGGGAGAGACTCTCTAGCTCTCTGTGCACTAGGAGTGTATGTACAACTTTCCCCACCACTATGAAACGATGTGGGAAGCCTTTCATTTTCCTTGGATTGGTTAAAGTTATAAAAAGAACTCATTGGTAGAAGGCATGCTGTAAAAATTAGTTGTGTACAAGCTACATATTCCAAGCCATATTTGATCAGTTTGGTTTTATAAAAACATCTTTTATCTATTGCAGCACAATATTGTTTTGTAAAGTGTTCCACCACCAGAGAGTGATGACCTTTCTATCTACAACACACACACTGAGCTCAGGCTTCAAAATCCAATTTTTGGTCTACAACAGCACTGGCTATAAACTAATTTCTGGAGGAGTCCCAGAACAAATGCAAACCTCTCCCCCCCCCCCCCCCCCCGTGTACAACTTTTCATAAAGAGGTTCTCTGACTGTTACTGAGCTTTACTGAAACAGAATACTGATGAAAGTTTAAATATTTTTATTCCACTTCCATAAAGGTTAACAGGTTTTCTTGACAGTTTTTCCTAATTCTCCTTGGCAGTTAAGTCAGGCTAAGAAAAATCAGCCTATACAGTTAAGTACAGAAAGCTATTTTTATTTCCAACACATTCCTTATAAGCATTCTTTTGATGTCTTGTGGGTTATACCCGTGCCGCTGCAATGTAGTAGCTGTTTTACAAGCTATATGCTGTGCTGGATCATGAGTATCGTAAGTATGAAAATGGGTCACTAGCCATTCAGCCTTGTACACTGCAATTGAAGAATTGTGCTACCACTTCTAGACTTGTAGAAAATAGAATTTTTCTTTTATCAGTTCTCATTCTGATGACTTGCACCAAGCTACAATGAACTTGCTGTATGTACCAGCTGTTCTTCCTCTCATGCTCTTTCACCATGAATTTGCTGCCTGTGGGTGACTTTTTTTCTTTTTTTAACCCAGCTGCTGAAAAATTAGCAGGTTGTAGTTTTATTGGGAGATCTGCTCTGCCACTTTGGGTGAGAAAACAGTGGCAAATAAAAAAAAAAGCAAATGCCAGCTTCAGAACTTGGTCACAGCCCTTAAATGTATCTCATTGGTCAGGACACAGAGCAGCAAATTGGGTGCTGACCAATGAAATGTGTCAGGATGGAAATGGTTTATTCCAAATTCCAGACGATCAGGGAAGGGGAGGGTAGGCACAAGAATGGGCTCGTTTGGACTGGAACTTCTGATCTCAACACTGAGAGGAAGCTGCAGCAGGGCCACAGAATAGACATTTCCCGCCTGCAACTACCTGCGAAAAGAAAAATTGTAAAGAGACTAAAGGGAAAAGGAGCAGAGAAGTGTTGACAGACAGGACTAGAAAGGCTATGCAGGGTAAGGGAATGAGAAGGGGGTTATGGTTTGGGAGAGAATATGCTGTTGTGAGGACAGAGGAGATCTGGGAGAACAGAGACTGGGAGAGGAGTAGATATGGGCTGTGAGCGTGAGAAATGCATCTGTATCGCTCTATGGTGCGACTGCACCTCGAATATTGTGTGCAAGAGGGGTATAATCTGGGAAGAAGAAGAAGAGCCGGCAAAAGAGTTGGGAGAGGGGAAGATGTATTACAACTATTAGATAAACATATAGACGAGCACAACTCCCTTGACTCCCACCAATTTGGTTTCCGCCCCTTCCATGGGGTAGAAACCCTCTTAATTACTCTGATGGACTTCCTCATAAGACACACAGATGATAACACTCAAGGCCTCCTACTCCTTTTCATAGACATTTCCGCCGCATTTGACAATATCAATCACCTCACACTGATTAACAGATTAGAAAACCTAGGAATAGGCGGGACTGTCCTCAATTGGTTCAAGTCCTACATCACACACAGACTAATGCGAGTTCAATTAAACCAGGAAGCATCAGAAACCTTCCCCCAAGGACAAGGAATACCCCAAGGATCAGCCCTTTCTGCTCTCCTTTTCAACCTATACCTACAACCCATCACAAAAATATTTAAAAAACACAAAATCAGTCATTTTATCTACGCCGACGACATCATGCTTGCCCTCCCCATAACCACGAAAAACCCTAATTATAACACTCTATCCGAATGCATGGCGGAAACCTCATCCTGGATGGAAACCAACTTCCTCAGCATCAATCTCAAAAAAACTGAGGCAATGTTTGTATCAAGAGCACCTATGGCTGAAGATACCTACCCAACAACTATCTCCATCAATAACACAATGATACCTGTTAAAACAGAGGTAAAATACCTAGGCGTTATAATCGATCACACACTCACCATGCTACCACACATAAAGCAGACGGTAAAAACTATATTCTACAAACTTAAAACTATTCAACACTTAAGGCTCCTTCTTGACACGCATGACTTTAGATCAGTCGTAAGTGCACTCATAACCCCTCACTTTGACTATTGTAATAGTCTCCTAACCGGCCTCCCACAAAAGAATATCTACCTATTACAAAGAGCACAAAACATTTGTGCAAAAGTAGTCACTAAAGCCCACCTAGCAGACCATGTAACCCCTATACTGCTAGAACTACACTGGCTCCCCATAAATAACCGAATCAAATACAAAATACTACTAACAACCTTCAAACTACTAAACGATATTGCCCCCTCCCATCTATCCACACTCCTCCACGCCCCAAATGATTCAAGAGCCCGCAGACTAAATGCAACCCTCTCACTAGAGCTGCCAAAAACATTCACGAGGACTAAAAACTCCACCAGTGCCAGAGCCTTCACATTCACCGCTCCCACACTCTGGAATGACCTCCCAATAGACATCCGAATCATAAAGGACCTCTCCCAATTCAGGAAAGAACTCAAGACATACCTATTCTCTGAGCATTTCGGAATCCCCTACCCTCCAAGTCCAGCCACACAGCGTCCACAGGCACACAAACAAAAAAACCTGCAGACACACAATTAACACACACAACTCCTTCTTCAAACAGCCCCCCAAAGACACCCCAAACAACCCACGAAAAAATGGAAATAAATTCCATCACACACACACACACACACTCACACACACACACCCACACACACACCCACACACACACACTTGAATTTTATCATAAATCATGTATCCTAACCTTTTGTAAATCATGTATCCTAACCTTTTGTAAATAACATCTATAAATAGCAATGTCAGCTCGCTGACATTCCCCTGTAAATTCAGTAGTATACAAAAGTATACACCCTGTAAATAGTTTTAACAACTTACTGTTCTGTTTTATGTAAAAAGTTAAAAAGTTATATGTAAAAAGTTAAAAAGTTCTTGTTCTATGTAATGTTATACGAATGTATACAATTGTTCCATGTAAACCGCCCCTGATCTCTGGAAGGGGCGGTATAGAAGAAATAGATAAATAAATAAATAAACTGATAAACAAATCACCTGGGCCGGATGGTATACATCCAAGGGTGTTGAAAGAACTGAAATATGAGATTGCAGACCTGCAATTAGTAATCTGTGAATTTTCATTAAAATCATCTGTAATATCTGAAGATTGGAGGATCGCCAATGTAACGCCAATTTTTAAAAAGGGTTCCAGGGGTGATCCGGGAAACTACAGACTGGTGAGCCTGACGTCAGTACCGGGAAAAATGGTAGAAACCATCATAAAGAACAAAATTACTCAGCATGTAGATAGTCATGGCCTAATGGGAGACAGCCAACATGGCTTTAGACAAGGAAGATCTTGTCTTACTAAACTGTTATGTTTTTTTGAAGGTATGAATAAACAGGTGGACAAAGGTGAGTCGGCTGATATAGTGTATTTGGACTTTCAGAAAGCCTTTGACAAGGTCCCTCATCAGAGACTTTTGGCAGAACTAAAGAGTCATGGAATAGGAGGCAGTGTATTATTGTGGATCAGGAACTGGTTAAAAGATAGAAAGCAGAGGGTAGGCCTAAATGGCCAATTTTCCCAATGGAGAAAGGTGAATAGTGGTTTACCCCAGGGATCTGTGCTGGGTCCGCTGCTTTTTGACATATTCAGAGGCGTCATTGTGGATAACATGTTAAAACCCTCGGCCCAGTGTTTCGGCCCAGTGTGCAGCGGCAGCCAAGAGAGTAAATAGAATGCTAGGTATCATAAGGAAAGGAATGGAAAATAAAACAAAAGATATTATAATGCCTTTATATCGTTCCATGGTGAGACCGCACCTTGAATATTGTGTGCAATTCTGGTCACCGTATCTTAAAAAGGATATAGCGTTATTAGAAAAGGTTCAGAGAAGAGCCACCAAAATGGTAAAGGGGATGGAAGGATACTCCTATGAAGAAAGGCTAAAAAGGTTAGGGCTCTTTAATCTGGAAAAGAGACGGCTGAGGGGAGATATGATAGAAGTCTATAAATTAATGAACGGAGTGGAACGGGTAAACGTAGATCGATTGTTTACGTTATCAGAATATAGAAAGACTAGGGGGACAAGCAATGAAGCTACAGGGTAAACTAATTAAGACTAATAAAAGAAAATATTTTTTCAATCAATGTGTAATCAAACTCTGGAATTTGTTACCGGAGGATGTAGTAAAGGCTGTTAGTGTAGCTGGGTTTAAAAAAGGTTTGGACAAGTTCCTGGAGGAAAGGTCCATAAACCATTATTAAGAAGGGACCCAGGATATCAATGCTTCACCCAGTACAAGTATTGTGGAACCTGTGTCTTTCGGGGAAACTGCTAAGTATGTATGACCTAGATTGGCCATTGTTGGAAACAGGATACTGGGCTTGATGGACCTTGGTCTGACCCAGTATGGCATATCTTATGTTCTTATGACACAAGCTACAGATGGAATAAGAGAAAAGAAAATGTGTGAAGCTATGTTGGATTGGGAAAGGAGGCAGCTTAAAGGTTGTGAAAGGAAAGGAGGTCATGGTGAAGAGCAGAGAAAGCTGAGAAAAGGGAGAGAAGAGGCAAGGAAGTGGCAGGAGGGGTAAGTCTAGAAAGAACTGAGAGGAATTAAGATGTGGAGAGGCACACAGAAGAAAAAGGGCACACAGAAGAAAAAGGGAAGTGCAGCAAGACCACAAAGGGAAGTGCAGCTTAAAGTTCACTAGCTAGGTTGGTGAATTGCTGTGCATCTCCTAGGGGGAGAGAATAAAGGTCCCTCCCCAAGTCTTGCTAGGTACCTCCAAGTAGTGTCCCTATTGTACAAAATCTATATTAAATCCCAGCCAGGTGACACTACAATTGAAGTATGTTAGGAAAGAAAAGAAAAATACATACTGGCTGCATGTTGTCTAGCATAAAAAGTTGTCTACCCGTAGCCTTCACACTAGGGCTAATGACTGTGGTATGCAAAAACGCATCATAAAAACTTTTTCAAGTACATTGGTAGCAAAAAACCTGTGAGAGTCAGTTGGACCATTAGATGATAGAGGGGTAAAAGGGGCACTAAGAGGGGACAAGGCCATAGCAGAGAGACTGAATAAATTCTCTGCTTTTGTCTTTATTGAGGATTACCCATGACTGAAATGGTATTTAAAGGTGATGCCGCAGAAGAATTGAAAGAAATATTGATACACTGGGAAAATGTATTACAACTATTTGATAAACTGAAGAGTAGCAAATCACCTGGACCAGATGGTATACATCCAAGTGTGTTGAAAGAACTGAATGAAATATGAGATTGCAGATTAGTAATCTGTGAACTATCATTAAAATCATCTGTAATACCTGAAGATTAGAGGATGGCCAATATAACACCAGTTTTAAACAAGGGTTCCAGGGTTGATCCGGGAAACTACAGACCGGTGAACCTGATGTCAGTACCAGTAAAAATGGAAGAAATCATTATAAAGAACAAAATTACTGAACATGTAGATTGTCATGGCTTAATGGGAGACAGCCAACATGGCTTTAACCAAGGAAGGTCTTGTCTTACTAATCTGTTATGTTTTTTTGAAGGTGTGAATAAACAGGTAGACAAAGGTGAGTCAGTTGATATATCTGGATTTTCAGAATGCCTTTGACAAGGTCCCTCATGAGAGACTCTTGGCGAAATTAAAAAGCCACGGGATAGGAGGCAGTGTACTACTGTGGATCAGGAACTGGTTTAAAAGATAGAAAGCAGAGGGTAGGGCTAAATGGCCAATTTTCCCAATGGAGAAAGGTGAATAGTGGAGTACCCTAGGGATCTATGCTGGGTTCGCGGCTTTTTAACATATTCGTAAATGACCAAGAAATGGGAATAACGAGTGAGGTTCTCAAATTTTCAGATGACACAAAATTATTCAAAGCTGTTAAAACCCAAGAGGACTGTGAAAAATTGCAAGAGGATCTTGATAAATTGGAAAACTGGATGTTCAAGTGGCAGATGAAATTTAATGTGGACAAGTGCACAGTTATGCACCTAGGAAAGAACAACCCAAACTATGGTTACACGATGCAAGGTTCCACATTAGGAACCACCACCCAGGAAAAAGATTTAGGTGTCATCGTGGATAACACATTGAAACCCTCCGCCCAGTGTTCAACAGTGGCCAAGAAAGTAAATAGAATGCTAGGAATCATATGGAAAGGAATGGAGAATAAAACCAATGTTATTATAATGCCTCTGTATCGTTCCATGGTGCGACCGCACCTTGAATATTGTGTGCAATTCTGGTTGCCGTATCTTAAAAAGGATATGGCAGAATTAGAAAGTTACAGAGAAAAGCCACCAAAATGGTAAAGGGGATGGAAGGATACCCCTATGAGGAGAGAAAGGTTAGGGCTCTTTAACCTGGAAAAGAGATGACTGAGGTCTATAAATTAATGAATGGCTTAGAACAGGTAAACATAGAGCGATTGTTTATGCCATCAAAAGGAGAAATTAGGTCTTACCTGCTAATTGTCTTTCCTTGAGTTCTCTCCGGGCCAGTCCAGGGTACGTTAGGGTTGTCAATCCCCTTCTGCAGCTGAGGACTTAAAAACTCCAAGTTTTGCTGACAGCCTAAGCAACTAGCCCTGGTGACAGTGCCCCAGTCTTCTTCTGACAAAGCAGCGCAACTTGCCTAGCCGGAAAACACAGAAAAAACTAAAGAACACTGAATATCGGCTATATTTCCCAGCGACGGACCGCTCACGTGAAAAGAGACAGCCCTGCTTCATCTACTCATGCACATTGTGTTGCGCTATCTGTAATGTTTTTTTTTGTTGTTGTTTTTTTTTTTTTTTTTTTTTTAACAAAACACAAGAAGAGAACATTCCGAAGGATCTTGAGGGAGCCCCCAAAAAGAAAACCATGTCCTCTGAGAGAATTGTTATTTTGGTAAGCACTTCTTACTCCCAGAGAAACCGAACTCCCCGAAGAAAAAAACAATACTGAGGCGAATACTGGGTGGGCCCTGGACTGGCCCGGAGAGAACTCAAGGAAAGACAATTAGCAGGTAAGACCTAATTTCTCCTTCCTTATCGTCTCTCCGGGCCAGTCCAGGGTATGTTAGGGCAGTACCAAAGCAGTACCTAAAGCTGGGAGGGACCCACAAGACCCACGACAATCGCCAAAGCTCCTACATTGGCATCCTGCCTCGCAAGCACGTCCAACCTATAGTGTCTTGCAAACGTATGGAGAGAGGACCAAGTCGCAGCTCTACAGATATCTACTGGCTGAATTAAGGCATACTCAGCCCAAGACGTCGCCTGAGCTCGAGTAGAGTGCGCTCTGAGCCGCTCGGGCGGCGTCTGACCGCTAGATTCATAAGCCACTGCTATGGCCTGCTTCACCCATCTGGCAATCGATGTCTTTGTTGCCACTTTACCCTTTCGCGGCCCCGCAAACAACACAAATAAGCGATCTGATTTACGAAAAGACTCAGTAGCTGCGAGATACTTTTTCAACACCCACACTAAATCCAATTTCCTGCGCAATCGATTCACCCGCGAACCTGACCGATGCGGAAAGACCGGTAACGCTACAGACTGATTCACATGAAAAGACGAAACTACTTTAGGCAGAAACGAAGGCACAGGCCGCAGCAACACTTTCTCCGGCAAAAATTGAAGGTAGGGTTCCCGACGAGAGCCTGCAGATCCGAAATCCTCCTCGCAGAACACAACGCCACTAAGAACGCCGTCTTCCAGGAAAGTTCCCTTAAACTCCCCGAGGAACCTGCTTCAAATGGAGAGCGCGTCAAAGCCTCTAGAACTAAGTTCAAATCCCAAGGAGGCACCACTGGGCATACCGGTGGTCGAATAATCTTGGCCGCCCAAAAAAAACGCAGCACCTCCACATGTGTTGAGAGCCTATGTCTCTGCACTGCTCCCCGAAAACAAGATAAGGCTGCCAAATGTACCTTGAGAGTGTTAAGGGCCAATCCTTTCTCTAGACCGTGTTGAAGAAACAACAAGAGTTGCGGTAACATAGCCTCCCTAGGGCTAATGCTACGCTGTCCGCACCAAGTTTCAAAAACCATCCAAATGCGCGCGTACGCCAGCGAAGTTGACGTTTTCTTAGACTGCAACAACGTGGAAACCACCGATTCCGAGTAACCCTTACGCTTTAAGCAGTCCCTTTCAAGAGCCAAGCCGTAAGCAAGAAGCGATCCACCTGCGGCATCAACACGGGACCTTGGCTCAAGAGGTTGAGACAATCGGGCAGACGCCAGGGAGAATCTATCAATAGCCAAATCAGATCTACATACCAAGGACGGCGAGGCCAATCCAGAGCAATGAGAATCACCGTTCCTTTGTGACTCGATATACACTGGATGACCCGACCGAGTATGGGCCACAGAGGAAACACATAGAGGAGGGCGTCCGACGGCCAAGGCTGTACTAAAGCATCCAAGCCCTCTGACATGTGCTCCCTGCGTCTGCTGAAAAACCGCGACGCTTTTGCATTGCCGCGAGTTGCCATCAGATCCATTACTGGCTGCCCCCAGCGAATCGTGATGTCGTGAAACACTGCCGCGTTCAGCTCCCACTCCCTGGGATCGAGAACATTCCGGCTGAGATAATCGGCCTGCACATTGTCCTTGCAGGCCACATGCACCGCTGACAAAGCTACGAGATGAGTCTCCGCCCAAATCAGCAACTCCTGACTCTCCTCTAATTAGAGCACACTGCCCGTGCCCCCTTGTCAATTGATATACGATACCGTCGCCACATTGTCGGAGAACACACGAACCGCTGTTCCCTCGAGCAAGCTTTGGAAATGCAGCAGTGCAAGCCGCACTGCCCTGAGCTCCAACCGATTGATCGACCACAAGCTCTCGTCCGTGGACCAGACTCCTTGTGCCACCCAAGACTGACAGTGCGCTCCCAAGCCGGACAGGCTGGCGTCTGTGGTCAGCAGCACCCACTGTGGCTCCTGCAAGGGAACCCCCGCTCGAAGATGCTGGACCTCCAGCCACCAAAGTAGACTGTGGCGCACCACCTCTGGACAGACCAACCGTTGCAAAAGAGGATGATATTGCGGAGATCACCTGGAGAGCAATGCTTGTTGAAGAGGTCTCATATGCGCTCTTGCCCATGGCACTAGGTCTAGGGCCGCCGCCATAGAACCCAAAAGCTGCAAGTAGGCCCATGCCGACGGTGCCGGGAGCCACAAGAACGCGCGAATCTGTCCTATCAACTTTAGCACTCTGCTTTCGGGCAGGAATACTGATCCTCATTCCGTGTCGAAGAAGGCCCCTAGGTAAGTAAGCTGTCGCACCGGAGATAACTGGCTCTTTGCTTGGTTGATAACCCAACCGAGCTGTTCCAAGAGCTGGACTACTCGAGCTGTTGCCGCAACCGAGTCCGCTAACGAATCTGCTCTGATCAACCAGTCATCCAGATACGGATGCACTCTGATCCCTTCTTTCCTCAATGCCGCCGCAACCACCACCATGACCTTCGTGAAGGTTCACGGCGCCGGCGCCAGACCGAAAGGTAAGGCCCGGAACTGGAAATGACTCATGGGAACCGCAAAGCGCAAGAACCTTTGATGTTCCTCTTGAATCGGAATGTGCAGATAAGCTTCTGTAAGATCTATTGCCGAGAGAAACTCTCCGGGGCGTACCGCTCGAATGATGGATCGCAGCGTCTCCATCCGAAAATGCGGAACCCTCAACGCTCGATTTACGTGCTTGAGATCGAGAATTGGCCGAAATGATCCCTCTTTCTTGGGGACTACGAAATAAATCGAGTATCGACCTAACCCACACTGGGCGGGCGGAACGGGAAACCATGGCCTGTAGGAACAACAAGTACTCCAACGTCTCGGCAATGGCCTTCGCCTTGGCCCCCAGACCACAAGGGGACATCATGAAGACCTCTCTTAATGGGTAAGTGAACTCCAGCGCATACCCGTCTCGAATAATCTCCAGAACCCACTTGTCTGTAGTTATGGTGGTCCAGACGGAAAGAAAGTCCCGCAAGCAACTGCCCACAGGGATCTCCGGCTGGACCAGCCGACCTTCATTGTGTCTTCTTAGCGGAGGACTGCTGGGCCGAGAAATAGCCTCTGCCAAAACCTCTGGCACCATGAAAGGACTGACCACGAGATGCAAAATGGCCCCTGGGGTAGGGAGCAAACCGAGCACCTCAGAATCTCCGAGAATCCCTACCTTGCCCCCGCTGCACTACACCCACTTTAGCAGTCTTCGGACGATCTTCTGGCAACCGACCTCCTTTGGAGTCACCGAGATCCTTGACAATCTTCTCCAAGGCCTCCCCAAAGAGTAGCTTACCCTTATAGGGGAGCTTACTTAGCCGAGATTTAGACGAGGCATCAGCCGCCCAGCTTCGCAACCAAAGAAAACGCCTGGCTGCTATCAGCGAGGCCATGGATTTAGCGGCAATTCTAACCAAATCATAGAAGGCATCCGCTAGGTAAGCCGCCGTGGACTCCAACTTAGCTCCCTCCGCGGGAGGACCTATCCCCGAATCAGTCGGGACCTCGCCCTGCAGCCAACAGATGGAAGCCCTGGAGACATACGCTCCACAGATAGATGCCTGCAGCGAAAGAGCATTGGTATCGAAGGCTTGTTTCAAGAGCACCTCAAGCTTACGATCCTGTAGATCTTTAAGGGCTGCTCCACCTTCCACAGGAATCGTGGTCTTCTTCGTCACCGCAGACACTAAGGCATCTACCTTAGGCATTTTCAATAACTCCCTTTCCTCTTGTGGAACAGGGTACAGGCGACCTAAGGCGCGACTACCCCGCAGCGTAGCCTCTGGGCACTCCCACTCAGACTCAATCATTTGTTTTATGACGCGATGTACTGGGACAAAGCGTTGCTCTGTCTTAAAGCCCTGTAATAACGGATCTTCCAAGGGCTCCTGAGATACTGTGGGCATAGAAATATTTAGAGCCGCTAAAGACTGCGAAATAAGCGCCCCCAGCTCTTCCTTGCGAAACACCCTAAAAAGATTAGGATCTTTGCCAGGCGCCAACTCACCCTCCTCCAGCTCCATCGGCCAAGGGTCTAAGCATGCTTCCGAGAGGACCTCCCCGTCCTCTAACACCTGAGGCTGCGAGCTCTGCTCCCCTCTAGCAAATAAACCCGACTCCGTCTTTAACACTGACTGGGAAGAAACCTCCCCCGGGTCTACAACATCTACCTCAGGGAGAGGACCCTCTAACACACTAGAACCGGAAACAGCAGCGCCTGCCTGCGAGGTTTTTAACAGAAAAGCCTTATGCAGTGCCAGAATGAATTCGGGTGAAAATAAAGCTGAAAAGCCTTCCTGAGCAGCCAGCAGTGTCTGCGGGGTCTTATTTGCAGTCGCCGAATCTTTATGCGCTTTGGCTTTTCTCTTTCCCTGTTTATGGTGCCCTGCGGGAGAAACAGACTGCTCTGCCAAGATGGCCACCGCTCCCGCCTTTTCTGAGGCGAGGAGAGACTTTTCTGACTCCGCAGATGCTTTACTCTCCATCTCCCGGTATAGCCCAGGCAGAAGCACGGCTAAGGACAGCTCAAACGGCCCTGAGCCAACGAGAAAATAATGTGCTGTCTCCTGCAGCAATGTGCTGAAGCACAGCCTGCCCTCAGAAACACTCCCCGACGCTGCGGCAGAGCCGCAGGAAGAAATTAGAGCACCCCCCTGACAGGAGCCGCTGGACCTCGTGTTCCCGGCCGCCCGCTGCTAGTGGGAGCTGAAAATCACGGCTGACCCCGAGAGGAGGATGGTTAACTGGGGCTCCCAGGACCAATCCTCCGGTATAGCAGACACCGTCCCTAAGAAAGCAGGCACTGCTTTCTACTGCTGCTCTGAAATCGGCAGCATCGGGACATCCACCTTTTTTTTTTTTTTCAAATCAAAAGACTTTAATAAGAGCACTGGGAAATAAAGTGGAGAATCAGCCTTGCTAGAGCCAACCTGCTACAAATTCCAATGAAAAACAACAAAAACTACTCTCTTCTACACCAGGGAGGCAGTCAGCTAGACGTCCTATTCAGCTGCTGAGGACTGAAAGACTGGGGCACTGTCACCAGGGGGAGTGGCTTAGGCTGTCAGCAAAACTTGGAGTTTTTCAGTCCTCAGCTGCTGAAGGGGATTGACAACCCTAACGTACCCTGGACTGGCCCGGAGAGACGATAAGGAATATAGAAAGACTAAGGGACATGCAATGAAGCTACAGTGTAACACATTTAAGACTAATAAAAGAAAATATTTTTTCACTCAATGCGCAATCAAACTCTGGAATTCGTTACTGGAGGATGTAGTAAAAGCTGTTAGTGTAGCTGGGTTTAAAAAAAGGTTTGGACAAGTTCCTGGAGGAAAGGTCTATAAACCATTATTAAAGGGGACTCAGGAAATCCACTGCTTGACCCAATACAAGTATTGTGGAACCTGTGTGTCCTTTGGAGAAAATGCTAGGTACTTGTGACCTAGATTGGCTACTGTTGGAAACAGGATACTGGACTTGATGGACCATGGTCTGACCCAGTATAGCATATCTTATGATCTTGTTCTACAGGGAATTGGGAAAGAGCATTAATATGGTAAAAGCACTACCAACCAAAGCTGAAACAGAAACTTTCTGGAGAAGCCTATACAAGAACCCCATAGAGCATAATCAAGAAGCAGAATGGTTATCCTGCATACAGGAACATTTAGAAAAATCAAACATCAAACCTGGAAAAGCAGACTAAAACAAGCCCCAAACTGGAAGAGTCCTGGTCCAGATAGAGGGACCAACTTTTGTCTCAAACAGTTAACATTAGTCCACCAAGACCTGGCAAAATGTAGAAACCAATCGATCAAGCTGCCAAACTTAACACCAGAATGGCTTATAAGAGAAAGAACATTTCTCCTTCCAAAAGTGGACCCAAGTGAAATTCTCAAAAATTACAGACCAATAACTTGTCTACCTACAATCTATAAGCTGTTCACTGCAGTAGATGCAGACAGAATATATGATCATATTGAATCCAATAACATCATGGCAATTCAGCAAAAGGGCAATAAGGGGGGAACATATGGAACCAAAGACCAGTTAATAAGAAATATAAATGACCTATCCACGCTCTGGAAAAATATTAAGACATTACTCTTTTCAGAGCATTATAGAACTAAACAAACCAACACAGATGCTCTACCAATATAAATTATTCCCGTATCATAACATTCAATATATTCTCCTAACACACACCCTCATCATCCGAAGCCTACGTAAATACATCAAAATGTAAAGATGTAAACCACCCCAAAATCTCATCGTATATATGTTTGCTATTGTAAATAAGTTACTGCTAATTACCTTGTACGGAAGTTTCGCTCACTATTAGAGTTTGTGTTTTGATAACTACTGTTCATTTGTAAATGTTATTGTTCCTTGTAACCGCTTTGACTCTTGATAAGGCAGTATATAAAACAGCTAAATAAATAAATAAATAAAATCTTCCTCCCGCTGTGGAAGTAGATGGGGACAGAGACAGCATGGCGGTCATCTGATTTGTGAGACGACATTCCCGATGAACCCATCTCTGCTTTTCATTTATGGGTTCACAGGTCCTACGGGCTGCTGGTGTCTGCAGGGGTTTCCCTCCGAGTATGTTTATATTTGGACTTATAAGTTGCATCTCCCACAGGAGGGTCAGCCCTCAGGGAGAATCCTCCTGATTCTGGGCTGTAAGGAGGAGTGGAGCCTCTGGCCGGCTGTTTAAGGCTCTGGGCTGCTTTCTGTGATGCCGGCGCCAGTAGGAGGTCTGCCTCTGGTAGCACAGCAGCTCCCTCCATTCCCAATTGTGCCTTGTCTGTGCCCGATGGGACTGAGGCTGATAAAGGAGTAGAAGCTGCGATGTGCTCACTAGAATTGATGGTTGCTCTGTAAGTTGTCACTCTGAGGTTCAGGAGTTTGTTGCTCTACTGAAATTATACTGTCAAGTCCTGTTTTACTTGTGTTTTCCTTATTTTTTTTTTAAGCACTCACAGACTGGCCATGTAAAGAAAGCTCAGTGTTGTGAAAAAGTCGTCTTTTTTTTTTAATGGAATTGTGCTCCGCTTCTCTGGAGCAGTGGAAAAAACAGGTTGCATTTTTTGTTTTTTTAAAATAGCGTGTGCTAAAGGCTGAGGAGAAGTGATCCGTGCAGTGCCAAAGCTTCCGAGGTGGCTGAGAGATTACTTTTTTTTAAAAAAAATCTGAACTGAACCTCTGACATTTAGAAAAGACAAAAAAAAAAAAAAAAAAGAAAGTGAAAAAGGTTGAACTGTGATGGTGGAGGGGAGAACTGTGGCTGACTGGCAAAGCGATAGAAATAGACTGAGGAGACCAGGACCGCGAGGCGGGATGGGGCACAAATGCTCAGAGAAGTTCTTCGGACTTCTGAGTTAGGGGAGAACCGGCACTGGTGCTATCAGCAGACATCACCAATTGAGTGTGCCTGCACCCCCCTCTGCTTGTCTCCAGAGAAACCATTTTTGATGGGGGTTTTTCCAATGGCAGACAACCAGAACAAATACATCCAAAAATGATCATTCCATAATAGAATTCTGATATCAACTGTGATGATACATTTCCCTTTAACATCCTCCTCTTTCAACCATATGTAATCTATTTTTGTTGTTTAAGAAAACTTGCCAGTGATGAACTGGACAAAATCTGCCCTCTTCTCCAGTCTCTGTGGAGATTTTACAGATTGAGTTGTTTATATTGGTCTTGAAGAAACAATATTTCCTTATGCTAAGTCCTTTAAAGTTTTTCCAAGTTGAAGACCAAGCTAAATGAACTCTAGATGATAAAAATGCAGATCTTGTTTGAGCCAGCATCTCTCTTGGCTGCCACAGCAAAAGTAATAATTTTTGCTGCTAAGACGTCAGAAGCAGACTTGGCTACACATATTGCTGCCAAATTAACCAGAGATATGACTGAAGATAAAGGGTTTGTTTTCATGCTATGTCTGAGACAAATGCTTGCTATAAAGGCCAAGTTAGAACAGAAAATATCTGGGTCAAATATCTGCAGTCATCGCAACCATACCTGTAGATGCATACAGACAACGTAATCCATTCACTTCGAAAATGCATTCATACAACCCGCTAAACTGGGCAGTACTTCAGCAGGAATGGCATTATTCATTTCAAATAATAAACAATTACTCTAATTACAACACGAGAATGTCTAAGAGACAAGTTCTAACGTCCCTTCTCAAATATTAAAGTGGTTTGCACCGGGTCTCAGACTTGAATGAGCTATGGTATTGTGTTTCTTAACCAAATGCTCAAATTTGCATCAATGACCCTTCATTTTCATTATATTGTTGTGCTAATTTTCATTATGGCATTTAAAAATTGAGAAGGGAAGATAGAACTTGTCTCTTAGACATTCTCGTGTTATAATTAGAGTAATTGTTTATTATTTGTCTCAACGGTGTATTACTCTGAAAGTATCAGACCAATTTCTGATTATTTATTTCAAACCTATTTATAGATGGCACTACTGACTATAACCCATTCTATGTGGTTTCCATCTTTAACATTCATAAGAAAATGGAATAAAAACAGATGACAAACATAAAACAGTTGAATCAATGGCAATCAGAATACATTACAAGAAATCTCAAAACACCAGAGAAAAGGTCTCCACAAACAGGTGTGCTTTGAACAGTTTTCTAAAACATTTAAAATCCTGCTCTAGGAGAATTGACACTGGTAAGCTATGCCGTGAAAGTGGCGCCGCAACTGCAAAAGCAGCCGCACGAGTTCTAGATAATCTTACGGCCCCTCACAATGGGTATTTCCAACAACGCAGAATCACGCCCATGTAAAGCTCGCTTAGGGACATATCAATGTGCAAGAGCCTTCAAGTAAACATAAGAATCCATATCACTGTACAACAATTTGTATACTAACCAACATATTTTAACACATCTGGCAGCAACCACATTTAGCTACATTTGGACAATGTATGGAATGAAGAGGCACGGACAGAAGGCACATATACAAGCCAATACAATAATGTAAGCTTCCTATAGCAAAAGCCCAACGAGGAGTTCGGAACTCACAAGGGGAGAGAGTATGGTGCATTTGCCACATTTGCCTAAGTTCAAAAAAAGGTATATGGACTACAGATTTAAGCCGTTCTCTCATGTTAATGTAAACATAATTTCGAAGGACTACCAAAAGGGACTGCTATTGCTGGAAAGAAATCTGCATTTGTTAAATATTTGCCTGCTAGGAAATTCTTTAAATCTTGGGGAAAAGGGAATTCTTTGGGTTAAAGCTGATAAATCTGAGTATTTTAGAATTCAGTGTTTCTGTTAAGTCAGTCAGGGCTTAGTACCAACAGACAGCTTTTCACTTAAATTAAATCAGAGTATAACTTAGCATAGCAGGGAGAATAAAGTAAATATTCTTTGAGTAGAAAAAAAGAAATTGTTTCTAGAGACCTTTACAAAGGGGCCTTCCAGTTAGGAGGCAAGAGAACTGTGAAATTGTTTTAAGTAGGTATTAAAGCCAAGTGTCAGATCAAAGGGGCAATTTCAAAGGCTCCGTCTATCAAACCAATGGGCTGAGCAAATCAACTGGGTAATTGTTAAGAGATTACCTTAAAAGCACAGGTCAGGGCACTGTGCAGCAAACCAGCATTTACTGTTTCTTTCCCGTCCATCCACCTGACTCCCACCCATTCCAGGCATAATCTTAGAATTATAGGCTCTTAAACCTATTAAGGGGAAAGAGGTGGTCAAATTCAGGTTCAGCTGATTATCCTCACTAGGAATAGATTAATTAAGGCCCTGAAATAAATTAGTCTTGAGTTGAATAAAGTCCCTTAAACTTATTAGATTTAGTTGTATTGGTACGAGTATCCCTAGCAACTTTAAGTAAACAACTTAAATATCTAAACAAATCTTTAAAACTAACAGCAGTCTAGCAGCGAGATAGGGGCTATTCAGTCTTTTGCACTGTCACGTATGATTTTCTCTCAGTTGATGAGGGGTCTTACATGTGCACTAGGTGCAAGGAGCTCTTTGCTCTCAGGGAATGAGTCTGATCTTTGAAAGCTAGAGTATCAGACTTGGAGGAGCTAAGGAAGATAGAGAGGTATATAGATGAGACCTATAGGGATGTAGTACTGAAGTCCCACCTCCAGTCTGGCAGCTTCTCTGTTGCCATGGAGAAGAGAGGAAAGGAGCGCATCACTTTGGAGTGGCAGGAAATGATCCTGTAGCTAGAACCTGTCCTCCGGGTGATGTAAAACTCTCACACCAACGTGGTTTCTCCAGGGTCATGTGCCCATAAGGAAAGGGTTAGGATGGCTGCTATTGTTGGCGATTCGATCATTAGGCAAGTTGATAGTTGGGTGGCTGGTGGCCGTATAACATTGTACACTACGGCTGCCTTAAGTCAGAACTCCCCCATGGCTTCAGGGAGTACCATGGTGTTGAAACCCTCCTTATCACCCTTTTCAACAATATTATCACAGGTATTGATAACATTCTCCAAGGTTTCGTACTTATTTTCATAGACATCGCTGCAGCTTTCGACTCGGTACACCACGGTCTTCTCTTAGAACAACTAAAAAAAAAGGGCATCAACGACATCGCTCTTGATTGGTGCAGGTCTTACCTTGATGGAAGATGGCAGCATGTAAAATCCGGAGCAGCAGCATCTGAGCCTTTCCACCAAAGACAAAGTGTTCCTCAAGGGTCATCCTTATCATCCCTCATGTTTAACATTTACATACAACCCATCTGCAATATCATCAGGTCTTTCAAGGTTCAATGTCTAATATACGCTGATGACATTCTACTCTTCATGCCATTCTCCACAACACAAATGGACCTCTCCCCACTGATTGAATGTTTTGATGCAGTGTCCGAATGGTTTCTGTCTCAAAACCTCCGTATTCAACACAAGAAAACAGAAGTGCTCTTTATCACGAGAGACCAGAGTTTCACCCCGCCACCTCATATAAAAGTGAAAGAAGCCGAGCTCCAAACTAAATCCACAATTCGATATTTAGGGGTCACCTTGGATCAACGTCTGGACATGAAGCTACACATATCCAACACAGTTAGAGCCATATACTTCAAAATCCGGACACTCAGACACCTTCGCTCCTTATTAGACCCAGACGACTATCGGACTGTATACCAAGCCCTAATCTTACCTCACTTCAACTTTGCTAATGCCATTCTTCAAGGTCTCCCACAGTCTACGTTGCATCCTCTGCAACTTGCCATGAATGCCGCTGCCAGAGTCCTAGTTGGAGCATCGAGATGCGACCACGTAACGCCTATCTTAATGCAGCTCCACTGGCTACCCACACATGGAAGACTTTTGTTCAAAACCTTGTTACTCACATTCAAAGCCATCAATGGCATCACTGCCTCTTCATTAATTGACCTCATTCAGTCCACCCCGCCTAACAGAATTAGAAGACCTACATCAACTAACACTCTAGTCATCCCAAGGGCCTCAACAAAATGCACACTAGCAGCATCAAACAGGGCCTTCAGCCTTTATGCCCCTAAATGTTGGAACACATTACCACCAGATATTCATGCTGTTACCGATCTAGCGCAATTCAAGAAGGCACTCAAATACCACTTATTCCTCCATTACTACCAGGACAGCCAGACTCCAACCTAATTGCATCTCCTCCATACTAGCCTACCATTTAGATAGTACCTAATCTGTAGCACAAGCTTACTGTACATATGTAAATAGTTGCATTCATACTTCCCTATGTTATCCAAGTTGTTTTTTCCTGTTCTCTGTAAAACCGAACAGTTTGTTGTTATGGTACTTTGTTTTATGTAAACCGCGCTGATGATAAATAGTGCGGTATATAAGAGATTGTAATAAATAAATAAAATAAATAAATAAATAAACTCGCCATCTGCCAACAGACTGCTCCATCTGTACACTGTTTAGATAAACATGACCTCAGGAAATAGTAAGATACTGTACAACTTGGCAGTTAAAAAAACCTGAGGTTTGAACATTGTTGACAAGAGTAACAATGCAGCATGCATGGTTCTAACCATCAAGAACTATATTACCTCCAAACATTATTATTGGCGATTTCTCACTTGCTATAAAAAACCAAGTGAAATATCTTGACATTATCCTTGATCAAAGCCTCTCCTTCACTGAGCAAATAAAGAAAACTACCAATACAATATATACAAAGCTACATACCCTACGGAACCTAAAACCCCTCCTAAGCCATGACTCTTTTCGTTCTGTCTGTCAGACCCTTACAATCCCTTCTCTTGATTACTGTAATCTCATCTATCATGGCCTTCCCAAGAACACCATACAACCACTCCAATTAGCACAGAACACGATCGCACGGCTTATAACCAACAACCCCAGATGAGCTCACATTACACCAGTCCTATATGATCTTTACTGGCTCCCCATTCAATACAGAAACAAATTCAAAGTGCTTACCCTTACACATAAAATTATCTCTAATGTGTCTGCCCCATGCCTCTCCCCACTTCTTCCCTTCCCCATCAACACTAAACACGCCGCTCTACTACCAAAAACCTTCTGACTATCCCAACAACCAAAAGACATAGCAAACAATCCACCTGTAACAGGGCCTTCTCCCTCTATGCCCCATCTTTATGGAATACCCTTCCTCACGAGCTGCGGAACTGTCCTACCCACTCTGAGTTCAGAAAGAAGTTAAAAACTCTTCTTTTCCTTGAACATTTTTCCCTACCTCCTTAGTAAAATAACCCTTTCCTCCACGTCCTCGCTACTGTGTACCACTCTCTAACCTTAACATGCGATCGTATGATATCCCAGGATATACCATTGTAAATAGTTGTTCACTGTTCATGTAATTTAGTTCACTTTGTTTTCCTTTATTTTTATTTTTTTCCTATATTTCTCTGTTACTTTGTTCCATGTAAACAGTTGAAATACACTGCCACATTTGTTTTATGTAAACCGTCTTGATTTGTAGAAAGACGGTATATAAAATCTGTTAAATAAATAAATAAATAAATAAAATAAATTACCTATAGATAGAGGAGTTGGAGCAAGACTGCATGAGGGAAGGAGTCGTGACCTTCCACTTCATGAGTGTATACAGTCCACAGTGCAGACTGAGATGTGTAATGTCAAATACTTCCTTGTAAAAGCATTATTCCATCTCTGTGCACTGTTGTCTGGAAGTCTGCTTCTACTTCTTCATCAAATACGAACTGTACTACAGTCTATCTTGCAAATATATCTAAAGCTAGGAGACTCCCCAGTTTTATGTTCACTCCTAGATGTTGGAAGGTAATGCACCAATTTATTCTGTTTATCATAATTTAATGTTAATTTAATTTAATTTAATTTCTACATCCAGTTCAAGTGACATTGATAATTATATTTGAAGTTGTTACCAGTAATGTTTACTTATGTGATGCTACTTATTTTGCTCTTGTTACTCAGCTTATGTTAACCATGTTCCATGTAATTTGTTACTGTTCTTTGTAAACTGCTTTGATTCATTGGTTAAGTGGTATAAAAACCATTTAAATAAGTAAAGCTTTTTCTATGTATAAAGCCAGTTGTATATATGGAAAAAAGGGGCTTTTGTAAAACTGTGCAACCTCATCATACATGCGTGAAAAGTATACGCATGGAAAGTGTGTACCTATTTTTATACTATCTGCACACAGGCATAGGGGCATAGTCTGGGGGGGAGCAGAGATGGAGTTGCAATGTATGCACTTATTTTAAATACATGGGTGCACATACAATACACACATTTATATCAATTCTGGAGCTGGCATCAACCTGTACATCAGCTTTTGCACACTTCTGGAGCTGGTTCTGGAAGCCTGTTTTATAAAAAGGCAAAAAGGTGTCTATGTTGCCTTTATAAAATAATCAGTAAAATAAAAAACAACCTCCCAATTTACAAAAAAAACCCCACTCAAACTATACTCTTAAGCTGTTTGGTTAGACCAAATACAGCTTACGTGTCACTGGCCACTGTACAGCCGTTCTAGTCATTTATGGTTGTACAATGATCAATGACATACACTGTATTTGATGGTCCAACTAAACAACTTAATAAGACCATAGTTTAAGTGCTTTTTGTAAACTGGGAGTTTTATTTTAATGGTTAGTTTTTCTTTTTGCTCCCATTCAGAACCTTTATAAAATAGGCATCCTATTATAAATAAGGCCTGACAGACTTATGTTCCACTAAATCGATTCATTATAAACTATCAGACTCTATACATCCTGTATTCAATTTATGGACAGCACAAACAGCACATATCTTGGGATGTAACAAGGTGAAAAATAAGACAAGGGACCTGTAGATAGTGTTGCCACCTCACCAGGTTTGACTGGGAGCCTGTGGCTTACAGCTACCCCTGTTTGACTTCAAGTGAAGCTGGCAAATCTCCAGATTCCTTCTGGTTTCAATCTAGCAGAGGAACATTAATGGCACAGAGATTGTGGCTGTGAGTGAGGTGGAGCAGGAAGATCTTCTCTCATGTAGTTTCCCTCCCACAATCACCTGGTTTTAGCACACAGGCCCAATCTACTACTGTGGTGGGCAGGAGTAGTTCTGTCATTGACAGATTTTTCATTGCTTTCAGTGCACAGGGCTCATTTGACTTACAGAAGATGGAAGTTGAGAATATGGGGTTCGATATTCAAAGGGATTAACATGGTTAGCAGACCTGCTAAATGTGTTAATCCCCTTGTCTGGGATATTCAGCAGTACTAACATGGGGTGGGGTCTGGACGTGGCAGTGGGCAGCAGCGATATCGAGCCTCTGCCTGGTTATCGCAGAATGGCTTAAGTCAGATGCTGGTCTTATTTGTTGAGGGTCCGATCAATTACCTTGTATATGTGTAGATATCCCTCATAATATGCTTGGACAATGATTCATATATTGCTTCTCTCTTAAACTCAGTAAACCTATGTTTTGTTAGATAAATTTGTTAGATAAGTTTTCTCGTGCACCTCAATAACTGAGGTCATTGATGCAATAACAGGCACACGCACTGGACATGAGTCCAGGACGTTGATCCAGGGTACAGCCTGAGTGATAGTGCCGTTTTAAGTCTGAGACCTGTTAAGTCAGATGCAGCAAAAGGCTGGCCTAGCTTTTGCCACTGAAGTAGTATCCAGCCACTGCCCAATCAGCTATCAGGATAACCTGGATATTTAGTGCCAGGACCCGGATATGGCTCTGGCATTAAATATTTGGGTGAATATCGGGCCTATGGTTTCTATAAAGGAAAAAAAAAAAAGACAAGCTGGTAGGGAGAGAGAGATGGAACGCAGGAGGAGCTGTAGGTGTCTGAAGTGTAATTGCTGAAAGGGACATGGCTGGGAGATGGAAAATGAGAGACTGTAGTAAGAAGTTGAGAACTGAAAGGCTGAGTGACACGAAGCTGAAGAAACTAGTGGAGGTATCTATCTCTGTAGATAACACTCTTCTACTTACTGTTTCCTCTGCCCGCAACCTTGGAGTCATCTTTGACTGCTCCCTCTCCTTCTCCACACACATCCAACAGGTAACTAAAACCTGTTTCTTTCTCTACAACATTAACAAAAACTGCCCCTTCATTTCTGAACTCACTACTAATTCACTCTCTAGTCACCTCCTAGATTGGTTTGAGCTATCTCGACTATTGCTGGTCTCCCTTTGTCACTTCTCTCCCCTTCAATCTGTTCAGAACTCTGCTGCGTGACTAATCTGCCAACCCCAATATATTCATAACTCCTCTTCTCAAGTCTCTTCACTGGCTTTCTTTCAGTTTCCATATCCAATTCAAACTTCTCCTCCTGACCTATAAATGTATTCATTCTACTGTTCCCCACTACCTTTCCTCTCTCCTTCCTCCCTACATCTCCCCTTGTGAACGCCGCTCTTCCACTGGCTTGCTTCTCTCTATGCTCTTTTCTTCTCCTGCTGACTCCAGACTCTGATCCTTTCACCTTGCTGCTCCTTATGCCTAGAACAAACTACCCAAGTCTGTACGTCAGGCTTCATCTCTCTCTCTTTTCAAATCCATGCTAAAAGCTCAGCTCTTTGAGGCTGCTTTTGGATCCTGATCTCTTGTTCTCCCTGTATCTCCTTACCTTTCCCTATTTGTACCCTTATTCTCATCTATTGTATTGTTTGTCTCGATTAGATTGTAAGCTCTGATGAGCAGGGACAGCCTGCACAGCACTGCGTATGCCTTGTAGTGCTATGTAACTCGCTAATAGTAGTAGTAGTGGGTAGGTGATGCAACAGGGGATAACTGCTCAGTAAGACCAATCACAAAGAAAACAACTCTCGACAAAAAAGATCCAGCAGCATACCGACCAATCTCCAGCATACCCTTCCTCGCAAAAGTCATCGAAAAAACGGTTCAACTACAACTTCAGGATCACATCGACAAACACGAAACACTCGACGACAACCAACACGGATTTCGTCCCAACCACGGTGTCGAAACGCTACTGATCTACCTCTTCGACAGCATCCTAAGAATAATCGACAACACCAGGAATGGAATCATAATGATCTTCATCGACATCTCCTCAGCCTTCGACACAGTGGACCACAACACGCTCCTGGAAAGACTAAAGAACACTGGTATACACGGTATCACACTAAAATGGTTCCACTCGTACCTAACCGAAAGACAGCTACAGGTCAAGGTGGGACACATCACCTCCCGACCCATCCAAGTCCGTCAAGGAGTACCTCAAGGATCTGCGCTCTCAGCACTCCTATTTAACATCTACATCCAACCAATATGCAACATCATGAAAGAGAACAACATTCAATACACAATCTATGCGGACGACATCATGATATACACCCCGATATCAATCGACAACCCGGACTTCTCTAAGATAACAGACTGCCTTACACAAATGACCAGTTGGTGTCAAGACAACAACCTCGCAATAAACTACAACAAGACTGAAGCTTTAATCATCACTCGGAACCAAAGCTTCATACACCCTCCAAATTTAAAGATACAAAACACTACTATACCAATAAGGTCAGAAGTGAGATACCTCGGGGTTACGCTGGACAATAAACTCAATCTCAAGCCACACATAGACAAAACAATACAAAAAGCCTACTACAAGATGCGAATCATTAGGAGACTGAAACCACTCCTTGCCCCAGAACACTTCCGTACCGTCTGTCAAGCACTGATAACCCCACTACTGGACTTCTGCAATCCGATATACCTTGGACTACCGAAACAAGCCATCAAACCACTCCAACTGGCACAAAACACCGCAGCACAAATCATATCCGGAACTGCAAGACAGGAGCACATCACACCTACCTTAAAGGACTTACACTGGCTTCCGATTGGCGCACGCATCAGATACAAAACTATCATAAACCTATTTAAGATAAAACAGCACACATCAGCCAACAGCCTGCACACCCTCATACAACCAGACACCAGCACACGTCCTAGAAGAAAACAAACACACAACCGAGTCAGCACCCCAAGTGAATACAAACACACACGCAAGGACACAACAGACAGAGCACTCTCCATGGCTGCTCCAACAATATGGAACAAACTACCGGACGATTTGAGGGCAACTACAGACCTCAAGGACTTTAGAAAACAGCTGAAAACCATGCTGTTCATAGAACACTATGGACACATCACATAACCTAAGTGACTGTATAGCAGCACACGTTACCGCCTAACACTGTATGTATATAAAATGTTTTTAGCACCACTGTATATAGCCCACATTGTACATAGCTCAAACCAATCTAGCACACAATACAACACGCACCCAACTAAATTTTCACCCTCACTGCATGTATACCAGATTGTTTGCTGTGATACCACCTTGATTATTATGATAAGGCGGTTTAGAAATACTGTTAAATAAATAAATAAACTACAAAACAGCAGTTGCAGATGGCCCTACCTCTGGACCAAGAGAGTAAAGAGGTGTAGCCCATCAGTACCTTGACCTGAAATGAAGCAAGGAGCTATCGCCCAAGTACAAAGTGGGTGAACAAATGGCCAGAGCTGAATTAGTTGAGTTAGAAAGGGATGCTATGAGTTGAGAGTTTATTTATTTAACTGTTTTTTATACCGCTTTATCATTTCAATCAAAGTGGTTTACATTGTAACTTTAATATACATTACCAAGTTTAATTTACAATGTAAACCACTTTGATTGAAATGATAAAGCGGTATAAAAAACAGTTAAATAAATAAACTCTCAACTCATAGCATCCCTTTCTAACTCAACTAATTCAGCTCTGGCCATTTGTTCACCCACTTTGTACTTGGGCGATAGCTCCTTGCTTCAATTCAGGTCAAGGTACTGATGGGCTACACCTCTTTACTCTCTTGGTCCAGAGGTAGGGCCATCTGCAACTGCTGTTTTGTAGTTTATTTATTTATTTAACAGTATTTCTAAGCCGCCTTATCATAATAATCAAGGTGGTATCACAGCAAACAATCTGGTAGTGTGAGTGTGTTATACATGCAGTGAGGGTGAAAATTTAGTTGGGTGCGTGTTGTATTGTGTGCTAGATTGGTTTGAGCTATGTACAATGTGGGCTATATACAGTGGTGCTAAAAACATTTTAATATAAACAGGATCATTGATAACTTGAATTTTTCTGAGGCAATGGAAGGTTAAGTGACTTGCCCAAGGCCACAAGGAGTGCTAGTGGGACTCAAACCCTGGTCCTTGGTTCCCAAGCCAGTGCTCTAACCATTAGGCTACTTTTCCTGGAATGTTTACATAAACAATTCAGGCAATCTGGGACCTCTCAATCTCTTTAGGGAAGAGAAAGCCCTCTTTCCATATTTATATGAACACTATAATGTCCATGTCAGAGCACCCATGCCACATCCCAAATATGACACAATGAAAGGTCCAAATCTGAAAATGCTGGATTTCTGTAAGTTAGCAGCTCGTTAGAGGTAACAAACCTGTTTCCCTCTGTCAGTTTCGCTTATGCAGCACTCCTTTAGGATTTTTTAAAAATACATTTTCTCCAGCTGGCAATTACCAAGGGATGCTTTTACTAAAGGTTTTAACGTACATTAAGCTAACGCGTATTAAATACCCATAGCCATTTTATTTCTGAGGGTGCAATAGTACTTAATGCGTATTAACTTCATTAATATGCATCAACCTGTAGTAAAAGGGTCTCCAAGTTTCCAAGAAGAGGGTCACCTTAACATTAGAAAGGAAGGCAGTCCAATTTTAACAGATCTAATCTCAAATTTTTGCCAGCATTAAGCGCTTCTCAATCCATCTTTTGCTTAGCAAACCTCTTACATCCTTCTCTGCTTCTTTCAGCTCCGCTTCTTTCTCCTTCACCCTCATCACAAACATCTGTCTCATTTCCTCCTCCTTCCTTTGCAGTTCACCCAGGAATTCATTCCTCTTTGCTTCGTATGTCTCCTGGAGGCTGTCAACAGTAAAAACAAATGCAAGGCGTGACCAACACATGGCATGTTACACACACGCACAAAGAGCAACCATCCTCCAGCCAGTGTGTACCAGAGGATGATAGAATAAAAACCATCATAGTAAACTGCAGTTCCAAACAACCCAAAATTCCTGTATGAGGACATTTCCTTTCATGTGGAGGAGTAGCCTAGTAGTTAGAGCACTGGCTTGGTAACCAGGGTTCGATTCCCGCTAGCACTCCTTGTGGCCTTGGGCAAGCCACTTAACCCTCCATTGCCTCGGAAGAAAGGCCTGGCAATCTACTTCCGGTGACACTGCCAAGAAAACCCAGGAGCTTCTGGGTCGCCAGGAGTCAGGACTGACTCAAAGGCACACATTGCATTTTTTGTTGTCAGATTAGCAGATACTGTAATAACTTTTCAGCCACTAGAGGGCCATCAACCACAGCAATCCACTCAACCGCTGTAACAATCTTGATTTTTGTCTCTTTACATTGAGGCAGTGCTAACTCTTTAGTAAACCTGCCAAGTTAAAGTCTGCATCACTCAGGAAATCGAGGCACATCAGACGTTTCAGCGATTTTATATAAGCATTTTACTACAACAGAGTGTAAGATCCAAATTTTTCTTTTTTTTAAAATCAAAAGTAAATGTTGACGTACACAAATTTCGCATGTAATTGTATGAAAAGAGCACTGAAAAACACACAGCCCAAGGAACTTAAATATTTCTGTCTTTTTCAGCATCTCCCATAGACTGTGAACAAAGATCCAACAGACTATATAAAGAAATGGCTATCATTTCAAACAAGGTAACCCCCTCAGAGGATACACCGAGGACTGGTTTAAAAATCCACACATTGGTAAAGTTCCAAATAAACGATTGAGTATTCTGTAACTCAGCAGTAGCAAGAGCTGCACTGCTCACAAGCACCACTCAGCACCTGCAAAAGATGCATAGCATGACCAAGAAATGGCACGCACTGTACAAATGCCCTGAAAGAGGTGGAAAACAGAGAGGCTATTAATGACACCATGAGCAGCTCAACAGTACAGCGACCTTCCCAGCAGCAAAACAACCTACTGCTCTGTGAAGAAATGGTGGGTCAGTCAATTCACCTAAGATTTAAGAGAGTTAGGTTCATGAACACTTGTCCTAATACAGTAGAATCCATTATCTGAACCCTTTTAGTGGAAAATGCTTGAAGAATGCTGCTCCCAACAAACCTTTGGGTATATCCCCTTACATTTGTAACATATCATGCTATTGTATTACATGTAAGTTAATTTACATGTTTCAGGTGCGGACTACATTCATTACTTGCCAATACCCTCCCTGTGCATGTCTTCCCCCTAGAAGTAGCCGCACACATGGGTAACTGGCTCTTAAGGCAGCACTTAAGGCAGGGGTGTCAAACTCAAATACACAGTGGGCCAAAATGTAAAACTTGAACAAAGTCGCGGGCCAGCATTGAACAAATGAACCTTTTAATATGGACCCAAACAAGATTTGCTTTAACATTGAATATGAAGCAACACTTATTACTATACAATTTATAACTTAATAGTTCAGATATGCAAAAACCAATTTCAAATAAAAAAAAACATCAATGACATTCATTTATTAAATAAGATTTAAATAATAATAAATAATAATTTTTAAAATAAAATAACAATAATAAAATTAATCAACCATTCAAGCCCATGTCTTGGAGTAGCAAGAAAAAGTGCATAAAGAAAACGTTAATTATTGCTCAGTTTGCTGCACACTGATCTAATCTGATGTGCCCAAGCCAGATACCTGGCATCTCTTCTTGGATGATAGTTCATCAATGTCTGGGCTCAGGCTTTGAGCTGAGGAAATCCTCAGTATCGAGCGAAGGTGTTCATCAGTCAGACGTCTCCTGTGAGATGTTTTGGTCATCTTCATCGAGGAGAAAAGTTGCTCACATAGATAAGTGCTGCCGAACATGGAGAGCATCTGAGCAGCTTGGGTGCGGAGCTGAGGCATTGTGTCAGGGATGAACTGTGGAAACTGGGCGGCGCCCACAGCATCATACTTTGACTTCAGCGTGTCATTACACTGGAGTTCAATTAGCTCCATTTGGAGGTTGGTTGGTGCGTTTTCCACATTAACTGCAAAGGGATTACTGAGCAGTTCAAACCTACATTTCTGGACATCAAAGTCGGCAAATCGCCGGCTAAACTCAGCGCCGAGTACACTGAGTTTTTCAGCAAACTGTGCGCATGGGAACAAGTTGGTAAAGAACTGCGTTTTCATGGTTTGGCAGCAGGGAAAATGGCCAAGGTTTCCTTGCAGCATCTGATTCTCCCACAGGCACAGTTTAGTTTTAAAAGCCCTCACTGCAGCGTACATGTCTGTGATGATGCGCCCCCACCCCTGAAGCTGCAGGTTCAGCGCATCAAGATGGCTCGAGATGTCACACAGAAAGGCCAGCTCACACAGAAACCTTTTCTCCCGAAGCTCTGCTGTGTCCTTCCCTTTGCTTTCCAGAAACTGACATATTTCCTCATGCAGCTCAAAACATCTATTCAGTACTTTTCCTCGGCTTAACCATCTCACCTCTGTGTGATACGGCACGTCTGCGTATTCCGAACCACACTCCTCCAGAAAAGACTTAAACTGGCGGTGATTCAGACCTTTGGCTCTTATAAAGTTAACTACTTGTGTTACTGTGGTCATAACATGTTCCATCTTTAGGGCTTTGCCACACAATGATTCCTGATGTATGATGCAGTGATAAACAGTTAGTTCACCTGCACAGTTCTCTTCCTGCATCTTCTCCCGGACCCTGCCCACCAGTCCACTTGTTTTACCGCACATCGCTGGCGCACCATCTGTCGTTAATCCCACGAGTTTATCCCACGGCAGCTTTATTTCAGTTACGCATTTGGAAACCTCCTCAAAAATTTCCTTTCCTGTGGTTGTGCCATGCATTGATTTGAATCCCAATAGCTCCTCCGTAACACACATATTTGAGTCCACTCCACGGATGAAGACTGACAGCTGAGCAGTATCAGATGCGTCGCTGCTCTCATCCACAGCAAGGGAGAATGCAACGAAATCTTTTCCCTTTTCCAAAAGCTGGTCATACAGATTGGTGGCAAGATCACATGTGCGATCAGCTACTGTGTTTCTGCTCAGGCTCACGTTTGAAAAGACTTGCTTTTTCTCTGGGCACACGATGTCACAAACTTTCAACATGCACTTTTTCACAAACTCTCCCTCATTAAAGGGCCGGGCTGATTTTGCGATCTCTGCTGCCACAATATAACTAGCCTTTACAGCAGCCTCACTTTGTGATGTGGCTTTTTTGAACATATTCTGTTGTGAAACCAAACTTCTTTTCATCTCCTCCACTTTCTGGCTCCTTTGAGTCATGTCCAGGTCCTTGTACTTGTCATGGTGTTTTGTTTCATAGTGTCGTCGAATGTTATACTCCTTAGTTATAGCCACGTTGACTCCACAAATCAGACAAACAGGTCTGTCTTTTACATATGTAAACAAATATTCTGTCTCCCACCTGTCCAGAAAGTTCCTGTTGTCTGCCTTTCTTTTTGCCATTTTTGGGAAGGGGTTCCACAGTGACAGTTGTAGCTTGAGATCGCTATGACTTCTGTCACACAGGAGAGGGCGTTTCTGGGACCTGTCCTGATTGACGCGCCAAAACAACAGCAAGGCATTATGGGATTTGTAGTATTAGCGATGAATGAATGCGCTGTATAATACCGGCGGGCTAGCTCTAGTAGTCATTTGGTATAGCCTCGCGGGCCAAATATAATTACACTACGGGCCAAATTTGGCCCGCGGGCCAGAGTTTGACACCTATGACTTAAGGATTCTCTCTGTTTATAGGTACATGTGTTCGCTGCTCACTGAAAGCAAAGTCCAGTTTCTGTGCAGTTGCTGTTAATTGCCATTGAGTTAATGTTGACTCTTGGTGACTATCCCTTGGATTTTCTTGGCAAGGTGTGACTGGGAGTAGATTTGTCAGGCCTTTTTTCTATGCCATGAATACTGGTTCAAGTCATTGACAACCAATATACCACATTATCATGCAGATGCTCTAGAAACGTTAGAAACGTATTTCAGTAAAACCTTAGCTTTCTTTTAGGTTTTTTTTTTGGAAGGGGAGAGGGGCTTTTAGCTCAGTGAGAATGAATGCTAAGACCTACACTAGGAACCTTCCTTTTTAGCTGCCTGGGAATTTTCCCTAATCTATATCCCATCCCAAGTCACTATAATGACTGTCCTCAGCCACAACCATGCACCAGAATCCTGGATCCCCCAGCATTGTGACACTGCCACTGTGTAATCACTAGGACTCTCCCATCCTCCCCCAGGGGCTGTGAACAGTGCCTCTGCAGCCTCTTCCAGCCCTGCCAACCTAGGGAGTGGATGACCTGACCCTGAAATAGACTTTCTCTTATTAGTCTTAAGAATGAGCACCCTAGGGATGGATCCTAAAGTTATTGATTGGGTTAGAAATTGGTTGAGGGGAGGCAACAAAGGATACAGGTAAATGGAGCTCACTCTGAGGAGAGGGAGGTTACCAGTGGTGTGCCTCAAGGATCTGTCATTGGCCAATTCTTTTTAACATCTTTGTTAGTGATATTGCAGAAGGGCTGTCGGGTAAGGTTTGCTTGTTTGCGGATGATACCAAAACCTGCAATACAGTACACGCCAGGAAGGTGTAGATAACATAAGGAGGGATCTAGCTAAGTTTGAGGAATGGCCAAGAAATTGGCAGCTGAGATTTAATGATAAAATATGCAGGGTCATTCATTTGGGCTGCAAAAATCCAAAGGAGCAGTATAGAAGGGGAAGTACTTCTGTCCACAAAAGAAGAGCGGGACCTGGGCGTGATTACATCTGATGATCTTAAAGTAGCTAAACAAGTAGAAAAGAAGACGGCGAAAGCTAGGAGGATGCTTGTGTGTATAGGGAGAGGAATGGCCAGCAGAAAAAAGGAGGTGATAATGTCTCTGTATAGGTTTTTAGTGCGACCTCATTTGGAGTACTGTGTGCAGTTCTGGAGACCGCACATTCAAAAGGATATAAACAGGTTGGGGTCGGTGCAGAGGGTGGCTACTAAAATGGTTAATGGTCTTAGTTATAAAGAATATGAGGACAGACTTAAGGATCTCAATATGTCGTTAGAGGAAAGGTGGGATAGAGATGTTTAAATATTTCCATGGTATAAATGCACAGGAGGAGAGCCTCTTTCGATTGAAAGCAAGCTCTGCTACAAAGGGACATAGGATGATGTTGAAAGGGGATAGACTCAGTAGTAATATGCTGAAATATTTCTTTACGGAAAGAGTGGTAGATGCGTAGAATAGTCTCCCAGTAGATGTGGTAGATATGAGGACAGTATCTGACTTCAAAAAAGCATTGGACAAACAGAGGATTTTTAAGGGAAAAGGGGGGACTACTGTAGCAGTCGATATGGAAGGGCAGACTAGATAGGACATGTGGTCTTTTTCTGCTGTCATGTTTCTATGTTTCTAAATGGGTTACGTTGTAGCTTCATTGCGTGTCCCCTAGTCTTTCTGCTTTTTGATAGCATAAACAGATCTACATTTACCCATTTCATTCCATTCATTAATTTATAGACCTCTATCATATCCCCCTTCAGTTGTCTCTTTTCCAAGTTGAAGACCCCTAACCTTTTAAGCCTCTCTTCATAGGGGTATCTTTCCATCCCCTTTACCATTTTGGTGGCTCTTCTTTGTACCTTTTCTAATTCTGCTATACAGCATTGTTATTCACCTATAACAGGTGATCTCTGGGAACAGCAGGAATCAGTCTTCACATATGGGTGTTGTCGGTACCGACAGAGCCTGCACGGGAATGCTCCCCAGCATCCAATTGGAAAGTTTTTGCGAGCAATCCATTGCACATCTGCCTTCCCACCTTCCCAAGTCCTCTCCTCAGTTGAGTTTATAGCTGAGAGATAGAGGAAAAGCAGAATACCCTACAACTCCTGGGTGAGGAGGGTGGGTTGTGAAGACTGATTCTTGCTGTTCCCAGAGATCACTTGTTACAGGTGAGTAACAACGCTATCTCCAGGAACAAGCAGGAATACAGTCTTTACATATTGACTAAATCTGTCAAGCAGCTACCTGGTCCTCCATTCATATCTTCATGGCACACTACTGCCTTGGCAGGGACTCCTGTTGGGATGCTGTCTTTGGCTAGGCTGCCCTCCAGCACCTTTTTGGGACTTAACTGCAATTCCTCCCTTTCCCCAATGGAGAAGGAAGGCATCCGTTGCCTGGTTGTGATGGGAGGGAAGCAGGAATACAGTCTTCACTAGCTCCCAGGTACCAGAATAGAGTTGGTAGCAGTGGTATCCCTGAGGCTAAGAATACAGCTGAGAAAGTGTGGACATAAAGTATCCCCATTGGACTCTATTGCAGTTGGCAAGACCATTGCCAGGGAAGTCTGGTGCCAGGAGAAGTCCGGGACAGAGGGTAAGAAATGCAGTTAAGTCCCAAAAAGGTGCTGGAGGACAGCCTAGCCAAAGACAGCATCCTGACAGGAGTCCCTGCCAAGGCAGTAGTGTGCAGAGAAGGTATGAATAGAGGACCAGGTAGCTGCTCGACAGATTTAGTCAATGGAGACGAAACAAAGGTTGGCAATTGATGTTGCCATGGCTCATTTGTTGTGAGCGGTGACGTGACCCTCAAGGATGAGTCCCGCTTGAGCAAAGACAAAAGAAATACAGTCCACAATCCTGTTGGATAGGGTGTGCTTCATTACTGGTTGTCCAAAGTGACTTGGATCAAAGGAAATGAATAACTGAGAGGATTTCCTGTGATTCTTGGTTCTGACCAAGTAGAAAGCCAGTGTGAACTGGCAATCTAGAGTGTGTAGCACTGCTTCAGCCCTAGAGGCATACAGCCTGGGGAAGAGGACCGGTAGTATCACCCACTGGTTGAGGTGGAAGGAAGAGACCACCTTCGGAAGAAAGTGTGGATGAGTACGGAGAACCACCTTGTCATGGTGGAACCGGGTGTATGGAGGATCAGATACTAAAGCCTGCAGTTCGCTGATGCGGCAAGCTGAGGGTGATGAGTAAGATTACCTTCCAAGACAAGAATTTTAAGGAAGTGGTGGCTAAAGTCTCAAACGGAGGCTTTAGAAGTTGTGCAAGGACCATGTTGAGGTCCCAGGGCACCAGTGGTGGTTTGATTCATGGCTTGGACAGCAGGAGATCCCGCAAAAATCTTTGCACTAAGGGGTGTGAAGATACAGGATGCCTGTCCACCAGCCTATGATAGGCTAAGATGGCACTCAGATGAACTCTGACCGAGTTAGTCTTGAAATCTGCCGAGGACAAGTGCAGGAGATATTGTAAAAGGAATTCCACCGGGCAGGCAGAGGGGTCAATATGCTTCAGGGTACACCAGAGAGTGAACCTTCACCATCTGAAGGCATAAGAATGTCTGGTAGACAGCTTGCGAGATGCAAGAAGGATGTCCCTGACCTGTTGTGGAAGGTTGAGGTCAGGGAGGATTATGCCTTCAGCAGCCACACCGTGAGACTGAGGGCTTGTGGATTGGGATGGAGAAGTGTCCCATGATCCTGTGAAAGGAGGTTGGGAGCATGTCCCAGGCTGAGAGGTGGAGTTGCGCCAATGAGTCAGCAAAGTAAACCATGGATGACAGGCCCGTAAGGGGCTATTAGGATCATGGAACCCCTATCGGCCTGCAGATTGAACAGGGTCTTGGGTATTAAGAAGATGGGTGGGAATGCATAAAGTAGGCCCTTTCCCCAATGGAGTAGGAAGGCATCCATTGTCTGGTTGTGTTGGGAGGGAAGCCTTGAGCAAAACAGTGGAAATTGTGCATTCTTCTGGGTGACGAACAGATCTATTCTGGGGGTTTCCCACATGTGGAAGATTCAAGATGCCATTTCCTGATTTAAAGCCCATTCGTGTGGGCATAGGATATGACTGAGTCTGTCCGCAAGGCGATTGAGTTCACCAGGGAGATACACCACCCTGAGATGGATGCAGTGTGCAATGGAGAAGAATCAGAGATGAAGGGCTTCCTAGCAGATGGGATAGGAACCTGTTCCCCCTTGCTTGTTCACATAGAACATGGCCATCTGGTTGTCTGTTCAGACTAAGATCTGTTTGCCCGAAGGTTGGGGTTGAAAAACCCGAAGGGAATTCATGAGAGCAAGTAGCTCCAGGAAGTTGATCTGCAACTGATATTCCTGTTGTGTTCACTGCCCCTGTGTGGTGAGACTGTTCAGATGTGCTCCCCACCTAAATTTGGAAGCATCCATTGTCAGGATGCACTGAGGTGGAGACATCTGAAAAGGTGACCTCCGAGTAGGTTTTGAGGGGAACATCACCACTGAAGGGAGATGACAAGTGGAGGGGTGATGCAGATCTTGTCTGAGAGACACCTGGTTGCTTGGGTCCACTGAGACGTCAGAGCACATTGGGGTTGCCACATGTGCAGGCAGACATATGGGATGACGGACTGTGGAGGCCATGAGCCCCAGAAGGTGCAGCATTTCTCAAGCTGTCACAGCACTGTGATCCTTCATGCTGTTGGCCATCTCGATGAGGTGGGCAAGGCGATCATGTGGAAGGAAAGCTTGGGCCTGACGAGTGTCCAGAAGTGCTCTGCTGCATTGAGCCACTGGGATGGGACCAGGTGCGATTCTGGAAAGCTTAGAATGAATCCTAGATCTTGGAGCACAGTGATGGTGCGATGAAGAGATAGTTTTACCTCTTTTGGGGATTCTCCCCTGATTAGCCAGTCATCTAAGTAGGGGAAGATGAAGGCTCCCAAAGTAGGAAGATAGGCAGCAATGACTGCCATGCATTTTGTGAACACTCGGTGTGCGGAGGCTAACCCGACGGGGAGCACCCGACATCAGTAGTGGGTTTGCTGGAACCGAAAACGCAGATACTGTCTGAGTTGAGGGTGGATCAGCAAATGTGTGTATGCCTCCTTGAGGTCTAGAGAACATAGCCAGTCATTCCTCTGAAAGTATGGCAGAAGTGTACCAAGGGAAATCATTTTGAATTTTTCTCGAATGAGGAATCTGTTTAGGTCCCTTAGATCTAGAATGGGCCTGAGCCCTCCTGTCTTCTTGGGGATAAGAAAGTGAGGAGAGTAGAAGCCCCTGCCCTCTTGGGCGTTTGGAACTCTTTCTACGGCCCCCTGAGCTAGACTGATAGATTTGTCTGTGAGGGGTTTGTGGAGGTGGTGGGGGGCAAGTTTTCAAAATGAAGCAAATGGCCCCTTTGGACAATGTTGAGAGTCCACTGCTCTGATGTGATGAGGTGCCAACTGTGGGCATAGGAACACAGTCTGCCTACTATGTGTAGGGATGGGGGACTCTACAGAGGCAGAATAGCTATGCTCTCTAGGAAGGAGTCAAAACCAGGGGCTGGCTGTGGCTGTGCAGCTAGTTGTGGCTTAGGCATCTTAGGCTTTTTGGGCTGGCGAGGGCCCTGCTGGTGCTGCTGAGGTTGGTAAGCAGTTGCAAGCGGATAAAAAGGATAATATTTTTTCTTTTTAGGCTAGAAAGACTTCTTTGGATTAGTCTTTCTTGTAGAGGGGTCTGACGTCTTTCTGGAGAGGCATTTGAGAATGAAATCATCTCTCAATCTCTCCGGCCTTCTCTCTCCAACCCTTTCCAAAGATGTTCTCTCTAGAGCAGGGGATATTGTTCAATTTATCCTGAATACACTGCTCAAGGTCAGATGCCTGTAGTGAACACAGATGCAGACTGCTAACATTTTGCTGGATGACTCAAAGGCATCGAAAGATGCTCTAGTAAGAAATTTGGATGTATTCTGATTTTGCCTGATTAAGGCATGGAATGCATCACGTTTGTCATCAGGAAGAATAGGAGCAAGGTTCTCTAGATCCCTGGAGATATCTTTAATACATGCCTATATAGAGCAAATAGGAAGTAATCCTAGAAGTGAGCATGCATGCCTGAAAGCATTGATGGCCAAAGGCATCAAGAGTTCCTTGCCCGGAGGCATGGAAGAATAATTTAGAACTCTTGACGCGCCGCATTGCCGATTCCACCATCATGGAGTGGTGTGGTAGTTGAGGCTTTTCGAAGCCAGGGCATGGTGGAACTCTATACATGGTATCAAGTTGTTTGCTGTTAGGAGGAACCGTTAGTGGGGCCTCCCACATACGCAGCATTAGATCCTGCAGGATACAATGCACCAATAGCATGGCCGCCTCTTTGGGCACCGAGGGACATTGGAGGATTTCCAACTCTTCTGACCTCGGTTCTGTCTCCAATGCCATGATAATCTGCAGGCCTGCTGCTGTGTCCCGAATGAAGTCTTAAAAAGACATGTCCTCTGGCAGGGGCAGATGCCGCTAATGAGGAAGGGATGGATTGGAAGGGAGATCCTGGGTTACCCTGGAATCCTCCAATGCATCATCGGAATTGGAGGAGGTAGAGTCCGAGTCTGACTGAAAGTCAAAGTAACGAGGATCCCGTGCCGATGTTGAGGCCCAATGCTAATACCAATGATCGGTCGGTGTGGCAGCGGGAACCTGTTGGGTACCAACAATGCCTGTCAGTTCCAAAGGAGGAATCGAAGGGAAAGGGTCCCCCGATGCAGGTTCGAGGTCTGGCATCGGCCCCAGAGTTATTGGCTGTGGGCCATATGCTGATGCCTGCACCGCTGGAGCTATCAATACCAATGGTACCGAGGCTGCCAGGAGTGCTGCCAAACTCCTTTCGATACACAAACAAAGAGCAGGACAAATTCACCATGGAAGGACCACTTTATTGAGAAACTGTGAGGTCCTTTTGGACTTACTGAGCACCCGTGGGTGCTTTCATCTGATTTGTTTTCTGTTTAACACTCATATTGAGGACTTGATCCCCTGAAGGCGGCCCCAGCCGCAACACATGTCGGGCAAACCTCACAATTTCTCAATTAATTGGTTCTTCCACTGACACTGCAGGAGGGTTGGTTTCCTGTTTTGTTAAACTCCCTTCGATAGCCAGGATGTGCTGGTTGAGGGAAGAGGCCATTGCCTGGTAGAATCCCACAAGGGGCACTGAGCCACCATCCCACCATGGAACCAGTAGCTCTCTGGAGGTCGAGACCTCAGGAGTGTCTTGGAGCCCCTGTTGTGCTTTGGAGAGCTGGCCCTCCCACCAGGGCTGTTTGGCAGGCCTGTCTGCATTGGATGTGCCCTTCAGTGAATTTTGATGACAATGAAGGGACTTACCTCGAGGACTGGTATCAAGTTTCGATGACTTAGTCTTATCTTTGGACTTTGAGGAGCCCTGAGAACCAAGAGAGGAGGCCGACGTCCTCAACGATGTGGAAATCACTGAAATAGAGTCCAGGGCAAACAGAGAACCATACTATCTGGCTCTGTAATTTAGGCCTCTTTCTGTCATTTATTGGCACAAAGGACAATCAGTTGGTAAATGGTCTGGACCAAACATTTTAAACACCATCATGTTTATCAATGACTGATATTGTACCAGAACATTTGGTACATTTTTTGAAGTTGCTGATGTGTTTTTGCAATGTGGCGGAAAACAAATAGGCCAAGGCCTAATTTGGAGGTGGAAACCATCAAAATGGGAAAAAATAAAAAAATGAAAGAAAAATATTTTGAAAAGAAAATAAGTATTGTGGCCAGTATCAGAGAAGGCACCAGTGTCGACGGAAAGGCAGAGCACAGATTTAAACCAAGAAATGTTTTTTGGCAATGACAGGAAGAAAACAACCTGCTGGCTCTGCAGAAAACGAAGAATTGAGGAAGGTGGGAAGGCAGATGCGCAGGCACAGTAGATTGCTCCCAAAACCTTTCCAATTGGACGCTGGGGAGCATTCCCGCATGGGCTCCATTGGTACCGATACCCATATGTGAAGACTGTATTCCTGCTTTTTAAGATGTGGCGGCCAGAATTGCACACAATATTCAAGGTGCGGTGGCACCATGGGACAATACAGAGGCATTATAATACCCTTGGTTTTATTTTCCATTCCTTTCCTTATGATACCTAGCATTCTATTTGCTTTTTTGGCCACCACTGCACACTGGGCGGAGGGTTTCAACATATTCCATGACGACACCTAAATCCTTTTCCTGGGGTGGTGGTTCCTAATGTGGAGCCTTGCATCATCGAACTGTAGTTTGGGTTGTTCTTTCCTAGGTGCATTACTGTGCACGTGTCCACATTAAATTTCATCTGCCATTTGGACGTCCAGACTTCCAATTTATCAATGTCCCCCTGCAATTTTTCACAATCCTCTTGTGTTTTAACAACTTTGAATAATTTTGTCGCATCTGCAAATTTGATCACCTCACTCATTATTCCCAATTCCAGGTCATTTATGAAGATGTTAGGACTCAGCACAGATCCCTGGGGTACTCCATTATTCACCTTTCTCCACTGAAAATATTGGCCACTTAGCCCTATTTTCATATGGGCTTACATGTTCCCGTTCGATTTCAGAACTGTTGGAGACATCTGCAGGCATGTCCGTGTTTATACCTGCTCCAGGCATTAACAGGCATAGAGTGTAGAGAAGATGAAGAATTAAGTGAGTAGCCTTAAACCACAAAGGCCCACACTGGGATTTGAGCCCTGGCCACCCTGCTCTTAAGCTACTACTCTAACCAAAAATTCAGGGAAATGAGGTATTTTCCTGTCCCCAAAGGGCTTACAATCTGTCTGTATCTGAGGCAACGGAGGGTTAAATGACTTGCCCAAGATCACAAGGGGCAGAGTGGGATTTGAAACTGATTTCCTTAGTTCTCAGCTCACTGCTCTAACCATTAGGCTACTCCTGTGAGGTTCATTGTGGTTGAATCAAATACACTGTGGTTTATTAAAACCAGCTGCACTAAGCCAATCAGACTGACTAAGTGCTGGGAAAGAGACATTGCACTTGACTCAAGTTTACTTTGTTCTTTGGAGGTAAATGTCCCCCTAAAGTCTGTGAAATCTGCAACGACTATGCAATAAAACATTACGTTTTTCATCTTTGCACTATCAAAATCATCAGGCAATTCTCAAATCGTTCTCTAAGCTTTCCTCTCTTCTTCAGGCCTTTCAAACTATCAGTTTTGGAATAGCAATGCCAGACGATAGTCAAAATAAAAATGCAGCTTCTCATTTGAATCAGTGTATTGCTTCAGAACTGTACTTGGCTACAGTAAATATTTTTGATGCCTGGTTCCCAGTCTGGTATGGAGATTCATATGACACTCCATTCCCATCAAAGAAATATAAGCAAAGGTAAGCTTAGGCTAGATGGCAGGGAACAGGATGATTTCCTCCCCCCATCAAATCCTCAGATTTCCAGTTTTTAAGGGCAAAGATAATGTTTAAGGTGGGAAGGGCAATGGAGGTGGGGAGGAGGGTATTTTGAAAACCCACGCTCTTAAATTCATAATGTTATATATTGATGACCAGTATCCCTCTCTCTTTTCCTTTCCACCCCCTCACATTACCAGAGATGGCCTCCACTGCACAAGAAGCAATGGAAATTCCTCAGATGCTTTGCATGGGGATGGGCTGGCCCCAACCTTAAACCAGAAGCTTGGAAGCAAAATAATCTATCAACATTGTCTGCAACTGGCCTTGACACACTGCCACTTTCCAGTTTGATATCTAGTGTAGAAAGTGCAATAGTATTATTTTGACTATTCTCTAGCAAACTGAATTTTCCTCTGCAGTGTTAAAAAAAAAAAAAAATACTGGCATATTGTCAAGCAACCGTAGGCCAAGTTTAACTTCATGGTTACATGGAAATGAGAAGACAGTGACGCATGAATCTATTTCACGCTAAATATATCACAGAAGCAATCGAGGCAGTAATTTAAAGGTAACAAAGCCCCTCTGTGCATACTACTACACATTTCTATAGCACTAAAAGGTGTATGCAGCACTGTGCAAAACTCTCATAAGAGACAGTCCCTTCTCTATGGAGCTTGCAATCTAGTAAACAGACAAGCAAGACAAGGGTTTGGGGAGAGGCAGGGATTGGTTTTCCAGTCTAAACGGAAGATAAGGACATCTTTCCCTAAGTGAATAATTACTGAATATTCAAGTAGATCTACGGCAGAATGCCTGAAGAGATTTCAAGTTTTGGACTGACCAAGGCAAAATCCTAACCTAAATCATACTGAAATGTGACAAGACCTGAAGTGAGCTGGTCATGCAAGGAAAACTTCAAATATCACCAAACTCAAACGGTTCTATTTGGAAGAAGGGGACAAAATTCCTCAAGGGCGATGTGAGGGGCTTATCCAGTTACAGGCAACACTGAGTTGAAGTTATTGTTGCTGGAGGAGGTGCCAGTAGTCATGGAATGAAAGGTTCACATTCTTTTTCATATAAGGATAGATACTATTGAATAATCAAAAAAAAATATTTCTCCAAATTATTCATTCAATGGGATTCTCTCTTTCATCATAGTTTAGATTAGGATCTAATCAGATTTTTGAATATAAATTGTGCTAAACTGCATGCCATCCTAGTGGGTTTGCAAACGTTTTAGACACTATGGGCAGCATTTTCGAAGGCATTTACATGAGTAACTGCGTTACCCATGTAAATGCCTTATCCAGGATTTTCGAAAGGCACCTACACAGGTATTGCCTTTCAAAAATCCCAGATAAGTCCCTAATGTGCCCAGATGCTATGCAATTAGCATTGGGGCGTGTTGGAGGCATTCCGGGGCGGAGGAAATGCCATGTAGCAGCGATGTTCAATGGTACCTGGTTAGCCCTCAGTGCCTTAAAGATAGGCGTGGAAAACCCTCGCCTATCTTTAAGGCTAACCAGGAGCTAATTTTGCTGCTACTCGGCTAGCTCCTGCGGCTTGCGGATTGTGCGGCGAGAACCATATTTTCAATGCCAGGGGCCACATATGACCCTGGCATTGAAAATCCAGGTTAGACAAATGGCGGGTGGGCTATGTGCCGATGCGGCACATAGCACCATCCAAATGAAAATCGGGCCTTATAGGTCTGTAGGGATGACAAGGTTTATGAGTATGACAGTCAAAACTATTGTAGGAGTATGTGGGGTAGAAGCATTCCGCCTTTACCTCCTCTGCCTTCTTCTTCTCCTTCCCTCTTCCAGTTTTATTATCCTGTCCTGCCACTGTGACCTCCCTTCAGCAGTGCTTCAGGCCCAACCTCCCTGCCACATTTTCAGCCACTGTGCCTCCTGCCATCAGGTGGTAGGTCCTGGCTTCCCCATCACTCCACTGTACTTTCCATCACTGTGGTTGTTGTTTTTTCTATCCATTGTGTGGCATGGCCTCTCTTCCCCACAGCTCTCTCCTGCAATCCTCTTCAGCTTATCTCAATAGACATGTGTTTCAGCATGTGCAGAGATGCGTGTATAGACAGACAGACAAAGAGATGGTGTAACCCTCAACGGGTGCTCTCATGAAATGTACCCAACACAACAAAAAAATTCTTAGGGCCTGATATTCAAAGAAATTAAGAGCAGACCCTCCATCCGTGTTAATCCCCTTGGCCGGGATATTCGGTTACTGCTGCTGAATATCCACAGGTGTCGCCACTGCATGTCCCCAGTGCTTAGCATTGGAGTATTCTGAGAAAGGCACCCAGCGATTACCGGGCAGTGGTGATATTGAGCCGCTGCCTGGTTATCCTAACACAACGAAAGTCAGGCACAGTAAAGGCAGGCCTCGCTGTCGCCACTTAAGCTCACCAGGGAGCAGTTGAAGATCACCGCTGCCCGGTTAGCTTCATGGTAATCCGGAAAACCTGGATATTCAATGCCAGAGTCCAGATCCAGCCCCAGCATTGTATATCCGGTTCTAAAGCTCAGCGGTGGTGGCTAGCTGCTTTAGCAACAGTAGCTGCAGCCGCTGAATATCAGGCCCTTAATCTTTATGAAAAAAAAAAGTTTTCAGTAATACTTCTATAACTATTATCCTAATTAGTTAGTTACAGCTAGCCAAATTTTACTGTCAGCAAAACTTAGCTGCAGATGCATAAAAAGCATAGACATACAAATGGAGGTAAAGGTAAGCTGAGGTACAACTGACATGCTCTTTCATTCCATGCTAAACTGGAACAGTACTCACTATTGCATCTATTAAAAAGTTAACGCTACCCAACTCCCCACACTGTACTATGTCCAAGAATAAACATTTCCTCCACTTTCAAAAGCGATTTCCGGCATCCAGAAGCAGAATGTAACTTGGAAGGATTATATGCTTTATTCTGTCAACAGTTTTCACTAACTAGTGAAATCTAGGAAATTGAGGCAGCTAGACCCTGGAGAACCCAACTGAGCCAGTTCACTATTATAAGAGCTTTAGTTGTCTTTGTTCACCCCCTATCATTAATTTTCTCGGGTAAGTCTCTAGAAATAGGTTAAAATTGCACATATCATGACAGTAATGAACCTCACTCCCAAGCCAGGGTATATTTGGAAAAGTTTTAGATTGTTTCATTGTCCACTGATACAATTAGGAATATTTCTGTTTCTTTCTACCACGTTTTTTTTTTATTTTTTTTTGCTACTTGAGAATCTATCTCCATACTTGTAGAGAATAGCTACTTGGTATTGACCCTTATCAGTTCTGTTCTTGTAGTTCTTTAACACTATGCCCAGTTGTCTTGCACAGAGCTTTTTGCCAGTTGGAAATGGAATGTGTCACGTAACTACAATCTCTTCTTTAGCTGTGAAAGGAGGAACAGGAACCAGAACTGTCTGGGTCATTTCTGAACCATCAAAATCACTGTAGCTCTGTCTCGAAGTATCTTCTGAAATATCTGGGAGATGAGTGGGAAAAGCATAGTTATTCACCTGTAGCAGGTATTTATTTTATTTATTTAACAGTTTTTTTATATTGCTTTATCATTTAGTCAAAGTGGTTTACACTGTAACTTAAACTTGGTAATGTACATTAAACAGGGACATTGACAACTTGGATTTTTCTGAGGCAATGGAGGGTTAAGTGACTTGCCCAAGGCCACAAGGAGTGGTAGTTCTGGAGTAATTGGGTCAAACCCTGGTCTCTTGGTTCCCAAGCCAGTACTCTAACCATTAGGCTATTCCTCCACTGTTCTCTGGGAATAGCAGGAATCAGTCTTCAAATATGGGTGACGTTGACACCGATAAACCTGTGCAGTACCCTCTCCCCAGCTTTCAAAGAAAGCCTTTTGGAGATCCATCACACATGTGTGGTCACCTTCCTGCCCAAGGGTGCCATCTTGCCTCAGTATGATGACACAGCTCAAGATGGCAAAAACAAAAACAACTCCATGGGTAGGAGGGAGGGTTGTGAGAACTGAAGCCTGCTGTTCCCGGAGAACACTTGCTACAGCTGAATAACTTCGCTTTCACCAGGAAAAATCAGGAAGCCAGTCCTCACATATGGGACTCCCCAGCTACAGGCTACCGAAAAAACTTGTAAGCCACGGGCAACCCAAAAAGTGAACCATAAGGAACTCCAAAGAGTACAGTTCAGTCGCGCAGCTACAGCATTGACTAGGGAAACCAGCTCTCCGGAAGCCTGGACACACAGAAGGTCCAAAGGGCAGGAGTTGCCTCAAACCCCAAACAGATGACGTAGTACTGCCTGGCCGAAAGCGTTGTCCTGCCGGGATTCCTCTTCCAGGTAGTAATGCGCTGCAAAGGTGTGGACTGATCAGGTGGTGGTCCGGCAGATCTCCAGCAAGGGAACTGAGCAGAGGTTCACCACAGATGCCATCATGGCCCAGTCGCTGTGTGTCATGACGTTCCAGAGAAAGACCGGCCTGCACGTAGGTGAAGGTGATGCAGTCCGCCACCCAGGTGGACACATTTGGAGACTGCTACGGCCAGGCGATTAGGGTTCTAGGAAATGAAAAGCTGCAAGGAGCGGTGATGGGGCTTGGTTCACTCCAGATAAAAGGCCAAGGCCTGCTTATGGTCCAGAGTGTGGAGAATGGCCTCCGTCCTGTTAGCATAAGGCCGCAGATAAAGGTGGGAAGCACCACCTCCTGGTTGTGGTGGAATGGCGAAACCACCTTAGGGAGGAACTCAGGGTGTGTCCGGAGCACCACTCTATTCCTAAGAACCTGGTGTAGGGAGCATGAACCACCAGAGCCTGGAGCTCACTGACTCTGCGTGCAGATGTGAGCACCATGAGGAAGACCATCTTCCAGGAAAGATACTTGAGGTGGCAGGAAGACAGCAGCTCAAAGGGCAGAGCGATAAGCTTCTAGAGGACCACACTGAGATCCCACACCACCACCAGCAGGCAGGTGGGTGATCGAGAGAGCAGGAGGCCCCTCTGGCAGTGAACCATGGGAGATTGGGCAGAGAGGCTTCCCCTTGATGAGGTGATGGTGCGCTGACAGCACAGTGAGGTGTATCCTGGTGGAGTTAGACTTCAGACCAGTATTTGACAGGTGCAGCAGGTACTACAGTACCAACTGGACAGAACAGAAGGGGTTGGCACCCCTCTCTGCACACTAGAGAATCTACACCACTTGAAGGTGTACGCCCATCAGGTTGAAACCTTGCGGGATGTCAGCAGGACCACTTCCACCTCCACAGGCAAGTCGAACTGGGCCAGGGCTACTCTTTCCCCAGCCAGCCAATCAGGCCAGGGACCCCAGATTGGGGTGCAGGAGAAAGCCATCCTCCTGTGACAGCAGGCCCATGGTGAATCCCAAGGGGACTGGGGGCGCCTGAGACAGGCTGAAGAGTCAGAGGAAATCACAGCAGCTGGAACCACCGGGAGGCTATGAAGATCAGAGTGGCCCAGTCGAGCTGGACCTTGAAAAGAGTCTTGGCGAAGAGCAGTGTGGGAGGATAGGCACAGAGAAGGTCTTCCGTTCATGGGATGAGAAATGTATCAGCCGTCACCCGGGAGCAGAAGTGAGGCAACTGAGCATTTACTGGGCTGGCAAAGAGATCCATTGCATGAGAGCCCAGGCAACTGAACAGTCAGTTGGCCACCTGCGGTTCAAGCTGCCACTCATGGGGCTGGAGAACCCAACTGAGCCAGTTCACCAGGACATTGTCCTGGCTGGGAAAGTACATGGCCCTGAGGAACATCCTACTCTTGCGAGCAAATGTGTAGAGGCGGACCACTCCCCAGCACAGGAGGGACGACCACTTGCCCCCTTGCTTGTTGACATTGAACATTGCCACCTTATTATCTGTCTGAATAAGAACCAAGTGGTTCCGCAAGTGGTGCTGAAAAGCCTAGAGAGCTTAGGTAATGGCTTGGAGCTCTAGGAAATTGATCTGCTGGAGGTTCTCAAACACTGACCACAGGCCCCGAGTGTGGAGGTTGCCTCAATGGGCCCCCCAGCCCAACTTGGAAGCATCTGTGTGAGAACCCTCTGAGGGGTCTGGGCCTGGAAAGGCATTCCTGCCAGCAGGTTCTGTGACTGTTGCCACCAGCTGAGGGACTCTGCAAGGGGATGGGTGACTGTCACCCTGTCCTGCAGGCGCCTCGTTGCCTGAGATCACAGGGAGCAGAGGGCCCACTGGGCTGGACGCATGTGGAGACAGGCATTGGTTGTGATATGCACAGTTGAGGACATGTGCTCCAGGAGATGCAACATGAGCCAGGCAGAGACTGAGTTCTGGCCCTGAACATCCCTTGCAAGAGCTGCTAGGTGTCAGGCCTTGTCAAGGAAGGCCCTGGCCTGGGCCGTGTCTAGAAGCATCCCTATGAACTCTAGGCATTGGGTCGGTTGCAAGTAGGACTTTGCGTAGTTGATGACAAACCCTAGGTTCTCCAGAGTGAGAATGATGCAGTGTGCCATCTGTTAGACTTCGATGGTGGTGCTGCCCTTGATGAGCCAGTCACCAGGTAGGAGAAGACGAACACCTCCTGCAGCTGTAGGTAGGCTGCGGCCACCTCCAGACACTTGGTGAATATCCTTGGGGCCAAAGCTAGGCCGAAGGGCAGCACCCTATACTGGTAATGGCATCCTCCAATGACAAAGAAGAGGTATTGCCGGTGGCGAGGGTAGATGAGGATGTGTGTGTATTGTCACACTCCCCCTGCTGGCCAAGCCTATAAGCAGGAGGGGTGGCCTTGTTTGCCCTTAAGTATAGAGTCACTTGGTTCTCCCTCCCTCAAGGAATTCTGGGAGCTGTAGTTTCTCTGTATTACTTGCAGACAACGTAGTTGTCACCACACGGTTTTGTTTAAGGCAAAACCAGAATATTTTTATTTTTGGGCTCCCCTTCACGCATTAAAGTTCATATACACAAAGGATAATTTCTCCAAAAGAAAATAATACAGGAGCATAAAGGTTATCTGGAATATCAGAACTTGGCAAAAGCTCTTTATAAAGTGACAATAGCTGTTCACAGGCCTTTTCCAGTAGTAAAGAATCACAGCTATTGCTCTTATTTACAATGGGCATTTATCTCTTGCCTTCATTCAAAACTCTTCCGAATCACACTTAGGCTTTCAAAAATATTCTTTGCTTTCAATGGGGTTTGTGTCTTTCTTCTATCCAGGGTAAACAGATTTACAGAAAGAGCAATCCATGGGAATACTGTCACACACAGCTTCAGCCGTAGGAGAATCTACTTGCATATCTTCTTCCCCTGCAAGTCCTTTCTCCCCACTTGGGCTTCTAACAGAAGAGTTCAGCTTATTGTTTGAAAGGGTATTCAGAAACTCTCTCACATGCTGCTCTCCTAACCAAGGATTAGCTATGCTCTCTGGAAAGCTTCCACTATCTGGAAACAGTTGCTTTAGCTTCTTAATCAGGTTCAAGTCTCTATCTCTGCTTTTGTCTGTCTTCAGAATATCAGCATAAGGAATTGCTTTCACCCACCTTCTGGCATTCAAAGGTCCTGGAGCACTCTGCCCTGCACTTCTCCTTAGCTCATTAGCAACGTCTTCTGCAAACCTCTTGCTGGGTTCTGAGTCAGCCACACCTTCCACAAAGGAACTGCTTTCTTTGCTACTAGAGTTAAGTTGCCCGGTGGAATAAAACTTTCCAGCTTTGCCTTCTCTGGGTTTCTTAAAAGCAATTCTCACTTTTAAACCCTCTGGCTTCAGTGCTTCCTCTGAATAGGATTCCAACCCTGAGTTTCCTGCTCTTGCTGAGCCTTCTGTCCACACTGACCTTTCAGCGTTCTCTGAACCTCCTGGCTCTGGACTCTCGGCTTCAGCAGTAACTCCAGCTACAGACTGAACTCTGTGCTTTGGTTTGGAATCTCTGCCTTCTCGGTAGCTGTATCTGCTGCTTCCTTCTTCTCCAACTCTGGTTGCTTTCACTCTGCTCTTTCCTCTGCTCACTTCCTGCCCCTTTGACTTCTGTGACGCAGGTTTAAAAAGGTGCTTTCTAGCCACCACGCCCTGTTCTGTGCACGTGTACTTGCTATCTGGGCTTAAACCTGCCCTCACGTTAAGGTTTGGGTGGGGCTCAACCTCTGCTACAACATGCTTCTTTGGTTTGTTTACAGTTTGAGCTCTATGGAAACCCTGCCTTTCCTCTGTCTTAAAGGTATAGTCCCCATTTTCCTCTATCTCCATTTGTTCAGTATAGCTGACATTGTCACAGTATGCATCTTTGAGATCTAAGGAGCATAGCCAATCTCCCTGCTGGAGGTAGGACAGCAATGTTCCAAGGGAGAACATTTTGAACTTTTCCTTCACGAGGCACCTAATGATATCTTGAAGATCCAGTATAGGGCAAAAGCCGTCGGCCCTATAACCCATCCACTCCAGACCTTTCTTCTCTGAATGCCTGTCTCTCTTCCATAGCCTCTTGGATGGCCTCAAACTATCTCCACATCAACCTCTAAGACCTCTGCCATTAGGTTCTCTCTCTCCACCTGCGCCCTCTCTTTCGATCTTTCCCTTGCCCAGACACCTATCCCACTGGTCACCTCTCTTCGTTACCTCTGTGTCACCTTTGACTCTTCCCTTTCTTTCTGTGACCATCTCTCATCAATTATTCAATGCTCTTTCTTCTCTCTCCATCAGAACTGCTCCATCCGTCCCTTTCTTTCATCCCACTCACTGACTACCCTACTCCTCTCCCTGGTCATGACCCATAACATGAAGCTGCAAGGGGGTAAATTGAAAGGCAATGTCAGGAAATACTTTTTCACTGAAAGGGTGGTGGATGCTTGGAATGCCCTCCTGATGGAAGTGGTGGGGGCAAATACAGCGACAGAATTCAAAATGGCATGGGACAGACACAGTGGATCCCTTTACAGCAACAGGATAAAATCAAAATAAACTTAACTATCTAATTTCTCAACAAACAGGTGTCCCCTACACGGAGCGGTGGGTTCACCCCTAAACAAAGACATAGGGAAGAGTGGCCTGCCCGGAGCAGCAGGTGCACCTACTCTTGCCATCTTACTGGGCAGACTAGATGGACCATACTGGCCTTTATCTGCCGTCTTTTACTATGTTACTATATATTGACTACTGTAATGCTGCTCTAGCTGGGCATCCCCAATACCAACTTCATTGTCTCCAATTACTCCAGAACACCATAGCACGTATTCTCACCCTCCCGCTTTGATCAACCTGCTGCTTATTCATTTGCACTGGCTACCAATATCCTACCATATTCAATTTAAGATCCTTACACTGGTTCACCACTCCATCCACACTAGCACCCCATGTTATCTCTCAGACATAATTCATCTGTACACTTCCCACAGCTCCCTCAGACAGATTCATGTTAATTGCCTATTCCTCCCATCTGCCATGCATGCCCATCTTGAATCCACTTGCCCCCTGCCTTCTTCTTCCTTGGTCCTCTCCTTTGGAACTTTCTCCCACCCCACCTCTATCTGGAGCTCTCCTTCCCCCGTTTTAAGACCCCTACTGAAAACTCACCTTTTTTCTCTTGCATTTAACCTCCCCCTCCCCTCCCAGATGCAATTTTCAAGACCCTACTACCTCTTTCCCCCCCCTGTGTTTATTGTCCTTCTCTCTCTCCTCTTTCCTTTCCTGTCTTAATACTGGCATTCCTTTCTTCCTTTCAACATTGTATGTAGCATTTTTTACTTTTGTAAACCGCCTAGACACCTCGGCACAGGCGGTATATTAAATATTCCAATAAACAAACATAAATCAGAAGTACCAGGAGTACATTCCACCGCTTTGATGGACAGGAGCCCAGCGAGCTCTCGCTGGAGTAGGTCTCGGTGAAGGGCGGTCATTGGGAGCTACCCTGGAAAGAACAGAAGGAGGCATCTGATTGAAATGGAGGAGGTAACACTCCACCACCTCTGCAGGGCCCAGGTGTCGGTGGTGATGCTGGATCACTGGCTGGGCTAAATCTCCCAGGGAAGGAGAGGCTATGCCCAAGGAGTCAAAAGCCCCCTCCAGGTTGCAGCTGGGGCACTGCCTGGGGCTTGGGGGGCCTTAGGCTTATGCGAGCCTTGCCCCTGTTCCTTGGCCTGCAGGCCCTGTTGGATAGCTGGGAAGACCGGGTACTGGGGGTAATTTCTGTAAGCCTTCCTCTTCATCGGATAAAAGGGCTTTTCCCCAAAGCCTTCCATCGGAAAGGGTCAGCAGGCTTTTTGGAGAGCCTGGTCCTGGTCATGAACTCAGATTCCAGCTCGACAGCCTTGTCAGTCATGGGCTTGCCGAAGACGTTCTTTCCTGATAAGGAACATCGACCAACTTGTCCTGAACCCATTGCTATAAGTCAGAGGACTGTAGTCAGGTCTGGCGACGGGCACTAATGCCCACTGCAGCTACTCTGACCACCGATTTGAAGCTGTCATAAGCTGCATGAGTGAAGGAATTGGAGCACTCCTTGACCATCAAGGTCAGAGTCTGGAACCGCTAAAGGAGGTTCCTCCGAAAGCACAGCTGAGAACCCCGCAGGCTCCCTCGCCAGGTCCCACATGTACATGCCTGTGAATGGCCGGTAAGCCTGGATCCGGCACATGAGCATCAAAACCTGGTAGCACTTTCTGCCCAAGGTGTGCATGGTGCATCTTCTAGCGCTTGATCCTGAGCGTGGCTTACTCCACCACCATGGAGTTATGAGGCAGCTGTGCTTTCTGAAACCCAGGGATTTTGCGGACTCGATACATGGAATCGAGCCGCTGGTTCATGATCGGCACCAAGACTGGGGACTCCTACATGCGGATGAGAAGCCATTCCAGGATGGGGGGAACAGGCACTGTGAGTGCCTCCTTTGGAGGGGCCTTGTACTGGAGGATCTTGAGGTCCTCCTCCTGAGGCTCCTCCTCCGGCTTTGTGTTGAAGGCCAGGGCCTTCACCATGTCCTTGACGAACTCCAAGAAGGAGAGGTCCTCAGGCAAGGACTTGCAGCGATCCTCCACAGGAGAGGGGTCCAAAGGGACATCCTGATGGAGGCGGGTATTGGGGGACTCATCGTCGGTCTCCCACTCTAACTTGGACTCAGAAGAGACCTCGAGGACCCTCTGGGTATTGGGACCATGACAGGTCACCGGCACTGCGAGGGTCCCGGAGCCCCTGTGCTCCAACCCAGAGGCACTGGCAGGGGAATTCCTCCGTCCCAAACGGGACCGAGACCGGTGCCAGTCCTAAGGCCGATGGCACTCAAGGACTGGCTCCATGACCTCTAGCGACGTCCTCGTGGTGGAGGAACCAGTGGTTGGGACTGATGACCTGGAGGAACTAGGCACTGGCCCCCGCTGCTGGGCCAAGAAGGCAATGAGGCTGCGTTCGAGGGCACCATCCTGACCTCAAGGCCAGAAGGCTCCGCAGCCACTGGCATGGGCACCAAGGACATGAGGCCCAACCCCAGCACCATCGAGGGGATGTCCTCAATGAGGATGGGTTCGGGAGATGGTGGTCAATCTCCCAACACTGAAGGCATATTCTCCTGCCAGGGCAGTTTAGAGGGCCATTCCTGGCCATTACCCTCGATGTCTGTGATCCTGGGTTTTACTCACGGATCCAGCTTAATCGCCCGACCGGCTCTTCAGGTGACAGCCCTCTGAGAACGATCCCTGATCCAATGGCCCGCAACCTTGGGGCTCAGGGCATGGTCTATACATAAGGCTGAGGCCATTGCGGCGGTCCCCAAGATCACCCGCTCCACGAGCGATGCCATAGCGGAAACAGAGCTCTCGCCAAACATGGTGTTTCGCTGCTTCTCATGGTTCCTCCATCCCTTGCTTATCACTTGCTGACAGAGCCCACAAGAGGAGTTATCATGGTCAGCACCGAAGGCAGCAGTCATGTGAATCCGTGTGGGACATGGTGTGCCCGCAACAGTCACACTGCTTAAACCCACTGGCCAACAACTTAGCAAGAAAGATGGCACCCGCGAGGTCAAACTCAAGAGTCCTGGTCAGGGAGGGTGCGAGAATTCCTGCATACTGAGGGAAAAAAACCTGAAAGGAATAAAAGGACCTGAGGAAAATGTGGTGCCAAGGCGACAGCTGTCCCGAGGAAGAGAAGGCACCAATACATGTACCAGAGAAGAAAAAGAGAATGAAGGAAAAAAAATAATCAACGTTTTCTGGGGTGCAGATGAACGTCCAATGGCTCCACAGAAAAAATGAGACTGAGGCAAGATGGCACCCTTGGGCAGAAAGGTGAATATGCATGTGTGGTGGATCTCCCGAAGGCTTTCTTTGAAAGCTGGGGAGAGGTTACCGCGCGGGCTCCATCGGTGCCAATGTCACTCATGTGAGGACTGACTTCCTACTTGTTCCCAGAAAAGGAGGGAGCACATAAAGGAGGCCACTATCCCATATCAGTGAGAATGCATTATGGTGTAATTGATTGACTGAGGGCACTTCATATTCTCTGGAGAGGCAAGCAATCCAGGTCTGTGAAACTCCATGTTTTACATATGCGGAGCGCCATTGACTTGTCCACAGACTACTTGTAGAGGGGGTCCAGTTGGCAGCGTAAGGAGTCCACAAGGAAGATAAGTAGCTTAGATGATGAAATGCAATTGCTTGGCTAGCATCCAAATGCATAGAACTTCCCCTCAGAGATGCCAAGATCCTGACCCCCATTGCTTATTGATGTAAAAGATTGCCACCTGATTGTTGATGCTCTCGAGGAGTACTGCCCCTTGTATCCAGGGAGCAAATGCACACAACCTGTAGTATACAGCTCTCAGTTCCAAATGGATGATATAAGGAGGATGCTCCCGTTGATTCCATGCACCTAGAGTGCAGAGATGACTGAGAAGAGCTCCCCAGCCCCAGAGGGAAGTGTCAGTGGTGAGGACAAGTTGCAGCTGGGGATAATGAAAAGGGCAACCAATTGACAGCTTGTAAGCTTGGAACCACCAGCCTAGGTCATATCTTCGGTGGTCCTCTGTGGGCATTCTCCTGAACATGGATGGAAGCTTCTGATTCCAATACCTTTCTGAGGTGCAACTGGAGAGATCGCATATGCCATCTGACCTCAGGTACTACATAAATTGTTGCAACCATGTGACAGAGGAGATGTAGAATAGTCTGCACTGTGGCTTTGTGAGCCATAGCCAAGGACTATGCCAGTTTGATAATGGAATCCTGTCTATCCTCAAGCAGATAAGCCATGGCTAAGATGATGTTCAGGTTGGCAGCAATGTAGCAGAATCATTGAATTTGGGTAACATTGGACTTGACTTTGTCTATTAGGAAATCCAGCATCCTGAGGAGGCCAGTGGTGGCATTTAGTATGGAAAGGCCTGCAGCAAGATCTCTGTCTGGGACCAGCCAGTCACTGAGGTATGGGTAGACAAAGATCCTCCCTGTGAAGGTGTGCTGCTACTATGGCCAGACATTTGATTAAGACCCTGGGCACTGAAGAAAGGCCCAAGGATAGGACTCAGTACTGGTAATAATGTCCTAGAAAAGTGAAATGCAGGTATTTCCAGTGATAGGGGTGGATGGAAATGTGGGTGTAAGCATCCATGAGGACCAGAAAGGTGTAAATCAGTCTCCTCAAACAATGAGGGACTGAATTGTAGCCAGAGTATTCATGCTTTTTGATATAGAGAGTCAGATGTCAGAGATCTAGGATTGGATTAATATCTCCAGTCTTTTTGGGTATAAGGAATAGAATTCCAGCCCTTTCAGTACCATAGATACAACGTCTACGGCTTTTGCATCCAACAAGGCTCATAATTCCACCTGGAGATGGGATATGCTTGTGGGAAAAGATGCACATGCGTGAAATAGTATGGATGGCAGAAGGGAGGTAAACTCCAGCCGATAACCTTAGCTTACAATCTTGATGACCCATTGGTCAAATCAGCTTCTTCTGGTGGGCTTGGCAGTCTGATTGATCAATGAGCACCAAGGTGTTGGAACAGCCTTCCTCAAAACATCCGATCAATACCAGACCTTTTGCAGTTTCGAAAAGCTTTGAAACACTACCTCTTCCTCTTGTCTTATCCATTAAACAATCCAGATAACACAACCTACCCACAGACCTTCCAAACATACAAATTCAATACAGACACCCCACAGACCTCCCATACACAATACTGAAGCCAGGATGAGATCATGTCTGTTATATTAATTAATTACCCTGTTATCCGAGTTGTATTTCCTGTTTTTTCTGTAAACACAAAGTACCGTTGAATTGTGTAACTCCTTGTTTATTGTAAACCGCGCTGATGCTGAATAGTGCGGTATATAAGAGACTATAAATAAATAAATAAATAAATAAATAAATGAGTCCTCAATGTTGTAAGCTACGGTTATCATCTGGAGTTTACCTCCCTTCTGTCATCCATACTTCCTCAACGCATGTGCACCTTTTCCCACCAGGAGCCTTCTCCCTACTGGCAGACAGTCAAAAGGTAGAATTCAGTTTAAGAGGCCAAGCCGTGGTGGCTGCTTGCTGTTTTTGTTCTCAAGTTCTCTGACGTTGTGGATATGCTTAAGGAGACTGACACTGTAGCAAAAGCCTCAGGTAGGAGTGAAAATGTCTCCTGGGATAGAAAGCTGAAAAAATTGCTGAGGATACTGATTTTTGAAGTAGGCTGTTGGTTCCTACGATATTGAATGGACTACTCAGGAGGTGGGGATGACAGTTCCTAAACAGTGTTGCAATTATCTTTAATCTGCATTACTGCACCCTGGACCTTCTCTCCACAGAGGGTGTCCCCAGAACAGGCAGCATCAGTGAAACTGTCATGGAGATTCTCGCGGATGGCCCAACGTCCACAGCCATACAGTTCTTTCACCACTAATAGCTATAATCGCTGTATGTGAGGTCATATCATATGCATCATAGGTTGCCTTTAGGAGGTGATAGGCACATTCTTGAACTGCTATGTGGACTTGCTAAAGAGCTTCTCGGGAAATCCCAGGCTCCACTATCCACTTTATTGAATGGTGGTAATGTAGCTTTTGCTATTGATGCATCAGGATTCTTAATAAGAGCACTGAGCTCTGACAGGCCTTATGACTCATGTCTATGATGTGTTGACCCCTCCCTGGCAGAGCTTGACAAGTTGGCTTAGCAGTAATGGAACATTTCAGTGCTTCCTCAGACCACTGATTGATGTGGTAGCTGAAGTTGGTTGTGCTTCAAACTCCCAGTAAACTTGTAATCTGCCTCTAATCTGTGTGACTAAGCTTTCACCAATAGGGGTATCTTCCAGTTGCTAAGCTGCAGAGTTTTGAGAATTTCATGACACAGAAGGGCGAGAACCTTCTTTGGTGTGCCCCTGGACTTATGTAAGATAGATGTGAAAATTCCTCCTGGAAATCGGAAGCTCAGCAAAACCCAAGTCTAAGGATTTTGTTACTTTTTGGAGAAACTTTGGATAAGAGTAGTCCTCAGATGGTTCTGACTGCATGGGCTTCTGAACTAGAGCCCCGAGGAAGTAATCCCTGTAGAGGGACCTCATCCCTAAAGTCATAGGCAATGGAATATTCACTGGCAGAACTGAAGTTCTCCTGCGGCCTCCAAGAGACACGAAGGCCAAAATGATTGAGAAATTAAATCTGGGAGTTGACCCAAAAGGTGGAATCCTTCCTGGTGAGAGGAGTGAGCAGTGAGTTGTACCAAGGTATCAAACAGTGGTAGGGCTGGAGAAACAGTGCTCCTTGAAGGAGCTGTATTCTGAAGCACGGCTGCTGTTTCTAATAATCTCTGCATAAGAAGTAGCAAAGACATCTGCTGGGAGACCCTGGAAACAGGTGCAGTGTAGACAGAGGGCTCTGGGAGTAGTGCTGGCATGAGACAATCTGCTAATGAAGGAGGGGCAGACTCTCCAGGCTGTGATACGCTATGTTCCAAGGAAAAAGAGGCAGTCATTGAAGGTAATTTTTGCTGTCCAAACCGTGCTGTGTGCTCACCTGAAGGTGTTCAGCATCACAATGGATGCCATCTCTAGGTTGCTAGTGTTTTGTTTTGACGTGCATTATAGAGTGAAGCACCACTTCACCCAGTGGTTCAACAAGCGTGGAGGTATCTGAGTGGAGGCACAGTCCACCTGTTCGTGATCACTAGCTCCAAAAACTTTAGTTGTCACTGGTATGGATCCGGCCAGGCATATTTTTTTATATTTGCTGTACATTTATCCTCTACCAGTGCACTTCCATGTCCCAGAGAGGAGGCAGGGTTGGAGGGCAGACTTGTTCCTGAGGCAACAGTGTATGTGAGGAACCCAAAGTGCCTACAGAAACAAGAGACAGCATGCCAAAAATTTAGCAGAAAACAAGTACAGCCCCATATCTGAATTGTTTTCAGTCCGGTTCTTTTTTTTTTTTAAAGAACAAGTGTCAGAAGACAAAAGCTGAAATATATGTGCTGCTGGTTCAGTAGAGAAATTCTGACTGAAGTGGGGGTTGGAGTGTCAGGCTCAATGGCAATGTCCATGTGTGCTCAGGCAGTCAAAAAAAAAAGACTCCAAGAGCTAGAGGAGAGCACCGCATACAGGATCATTCTGGAGGAAGTCATCATCAAGTGTGCCTGCATCTCTCCTGCTTATCGAAGGAGAAAAATTTTATATGCCTCTCTGCTTAAGTTCCTTTATTTATAGGTCTTATGTCAGAGAGAGGGGAGCTTGTTGAAACCACCAGATCTTTCTTTCAACAAGAAACATAGCTGTTGACTCTTAGAGAAAAACTGTGTAGCTAGATGCTATACCCATATAACCCCTTGTCTCAAATTACTTCATTGGCTTCTCTTCCATTTCCGTATCCAATTCAAACTTAAAACACAGAAGAGAGCTTTCTGGTTAAATTTGGAACCCAGCAGAGAGCTTGTAGTTTAAACTTAATAGTCACTCGGGGCCTAGTATCAGCAAAGTACTTTTAGTTTAAATTTAAAACACAGAAGAGAGCTTTCTGGTTAAATTTAGAATCCAGCAGAGAGCTTGTAGTTTAAATTTCATAATAAGTCAGAGCCTAGCAGCAGCAAAGAGCTGTAATTTAAATCAAATCAGAATATAACTTAGCATAAAAGGCAAAATAGGGTCAGTACTCTGTGAGCAACAAATAAAGTCTTCTAGAGACCTTTACAAAGAGGCCTTCTACCTAGGGGGCAAGAGACCTGTGAAATGTTTTCAATAGGTGTTAACACCAGGGGGCAGGTCAAAAGGCTATTTTGAAAGACTCCTTCTAGCCAAGCAAGGACTGTTAATCACCCAGGAAGTTGATCACAGCTTACCTCAGCAGCACAGGCATAAATAGCTCAACCAGAGCTCTGTGATCCTCAGTCTTGAAGGACTAGAAAAAGGGACGACTACTTCTGGAGAGAGATCTGCAATTGTGAGTATATACCTCTGGGAATTTTCTGAAAGGGCTTATTTGTATTAAAGCTAATTAATCTGTGAACCCAGTGTTTTTTGTTAAATCAGTCAGGGCCTAGTATCAGCAAAGTACTTTTAGTTTAAATTTAAAACACAGAAGAGAGCAGAGAGCTTGTAGTTTAAATTTAATAGTCACTCAGGGCCTAGTATCAGCAAAGTACTTTTAGTTTAAATTTAAAACACAGAAGAGAGCTTTCTGGTTAAATTTAGAACCCAGCAGAGAGCTTGTAGTTTAAATTTCATAATAAGTCAGAGCCAAGCAGCAGCAAAGAGCTGTAATTTAAATCAAATCAGAATATAACAGCATAAAAGGCAAAACAGGTCAGTACTCTGTGAGCAACAAATTAAGTCTTCTAGAGACCTTTACAAAGAGGCCTTCTATCTAGGGGGCAAGAGACCTGTGAAACGTTTTCAATAGGTGTTAACACCAGGTGGCAGGTCAAAAGGCCATTTTGAAAGACTCCTTCTATCCAAGCAAGGACTGTTAATCACCCAGGAAGTTGGTCACAGCTTACCTCAGCAGCACAGGACAGGGTACTGTGCAACAGCCCTCTTTTAATAAGTGTTATTTCCCTCCCTCCCCAACACCCACCCACCCCTGGGATAGGTACTTACACATCTTAAAGGAAAGGAGCTGCTCTCAGGTGAAGCTCGTTATCCAAATCAGTCATACACTAAGGAGCTGGGATTAATTAAGCTTCAGGTGAACAAGGTATATTAAACGTATTAGGTACAATTTTATTAGTATAAATATCCATAGCAACCCTTAGTAAGTAAAGAACTTAAAGATCTAAACACAAGATTAAAACTAAGATTCAGACAGCAGTCCAGCAGCAAGATGGGGGCTTTCCAATCTTTTGCATTGAGTGTCACATGTATGATTTTCTCACAGTTGGTGAGAGGTCTTACGTGTGCACTAGGTGCAAGGAGCTCTTTGCTCTTAGGGAATGAGTCAGTTCTCTAGAGGCTAGAGTAGCAGACTTGGAAAACATAAGAAAGACAGAGAGGTACACAGACGAGACCTACAGGGATAAAGTCCTAAAGACCCACCTCCAGTCTAGCAGCATCCCTGTTGCCATGGAGGAGAGAGGTCACGTCACAGGAGAGCATCACCCTGGTGTGGCAGGAAGTGATCCTGTAACTAGGACCTGTCCTCCAAGTGATGTAAAACCCTCTTGCACCGAGGAAGTTTCTCCAGGGCCATGTGCCCATGAGGGAAGGGTTAGGACAGCCGTTATAGTTGGTGATTCGATCACTAAGTATGTAGATAGCTGGGTGGCTGGTGGACGTGAGGATCGCCTGGTAACATGCCTGCCTGGTGCAAAGGTAGCGGACCTCACGCGCCACCTAGATAAGGTCTTAGATAGTGCTGGGGAGGAGTCTGCTGTCTTGGTACATGTCGGTACCAATGACATAGGAAAATGTGGGAGGTACCGAAATGTGGTAGGAAAATGTGGTAGGGAGGTTCTGGAGGCTAAATTTAGGCTTTTAGGTAGGAAGTTGAAATCCAGAACTTCCAGATAAGTGTTCTCCGAAATGCTTCCCGTTCCATGTGCAGGACCCAAAAGGCAGGCAGAGCTCCGGAGTCTCAATACGTGGATGAGACAATGGTGCAGAGATGAGGGTTTTGGATTTGTTAAGAACTGGGGAACATTCTGGGGAAAGGAGGGGCTCTTCCGAAAGGATGGGCTTCACCTTAACTGGGATGGAACCAGGCTGCTGGCATTAACCTTTAAAAAGGAGAAGTGCAGCTTTTAAGCTAGATAATAGGGGAAAGCCGACAGTCGCCCAAGAGCGGATGGATTTGGAAGAATGTATCCTTGAAGGATACTACCAAAAGCAGAGAGGTTCCAAAAAAGAGTAAAGTAGCCCAAATGCCCTCGAGTATGGAGCAGACAGAGCTTAAAGATTCCAAATTACCCATGTCTACCAACAGCCAGATTAATATGAATAAAATACAGTCTCTAAAATGCTTGTATGCAAATGCTAGAAGTCTAAAAAATAAGATGGGAGAGTTAGAATATATATCACTAAATGAGAGGTTAGATATGATTGGAATATCAGAGACATGGTGGAAGGAGGACAACCAGTCGGACACTGTGATACCTGGGTACAAACTATATCGTAATGATAGAGTTGATCAAATTGGTGGAGGGATTGCGCTCTATGTTAGAGAGAGCATTTTGTCAGAAAGGATTAAAGTTTGGCAGGAAACAAAATTTGTTGTAGAATCTCTATGGATTGAAATTCCATGTAAAAAGGGGAAGGCGATGGCAGTGGGGGTGTACTATCGACCGCCTGGCCAGAATGAACACATGGATGATGAAATGCTCAAAGAAATCAAGGAAGCTAGCAAAAGCTACAGTCCAGTACTAATAATGGGTGATTTCAATTACCCCGGTATTGACTGGGTCAGTGTCACGGCAGGACATGTTAGGGAGATAAAGTTCCTAGATGAAATTAATGACTGCTTCTTGGAGCAGCTGGTTCATGAACCGAACAGAGGGGAAGCCATATTAGACCTAGTCCTTAGTGGAACACCAGATCTAGTGCAAGAGATAAGGGTGTTTGGGCCACTTGGCAATAGTGATCATAGCATGATCGCGTTTGATTTAATTAGTGAAGGAGGAGTATTAGTAAGGAAATCCACAGTACTACCTTTTAACTTTCGAAACGGAGACTATGATAAAATGAGGAAAATAGTTAAGCAAAAACTAAAAGGAGCAGTTGCAAATGTTAAAGACTTAAATCAAGCTTGGGTGTTGTTGAAAAATACTATCTTGGAAGCCCAGACCAGCTGTATTCCACACTTTAAGAAAAGTGAAAGGTAGTCCAAAAAACTGCTAGCATGGTTTAAAGGTGAGGTCAGAGAGGCTGTTGTTGCCAAAAAAGCATCTTTCAGGAAATGGAAAAAAGAGCCAAACAACGAAACCTGGAAACAGCCCAAGCACTAGCAAGTCAAATGCAAGGCATTGATAAGGAAGGCAAAGTGAGAATTTGAGAAGAAGCTTGCTGCGGAAGCAAAAACACGAAATAAAGACTTTTTCAAGTACATTCGTAGCAAAAAACCTGTGAGAGAGTCAGTTGGTCCATTAGATGATAGAGGGGTTAAAGGGGCACTAAGAGGCAACAAGGCGATAGCGGAGAGACTGAATGAATTCTTTGCTTCGGTCTTTACTGAGGAAGATGTAGGGATGTTACCCATGACTGAAGTGGTATATAAAGGTGCGGAAGAATTGAAGGAAATATCGATACATCGGGAAGATGTATTACAACTATTAGATAAACTGAAGAGTAGAAAATCACCTGGGCCGGATGGTATACATCCAAGGGTGTTGAAACAACTGAAATATGAGATTGCAGATCTGCTATTAGTAATCTGTGAATTTTCATTAAAATCATCTGTATTACCTGAAGATTGGAGGATCGCCAACGTAACGCCAATTTTTAAAAAGGTTTCCAAGGGTGATCCGGGAAACTACAGACCAGTGAGCCTGACGTCAGTACCGGGAAAAATGGTAGAAACCATCATAAAGAACAAAATTACTCAGCATGTAGATAGTCATGGCCTAATGGGAGACAGCCAACATGGCTTTAGACAAGGAAGATCTTGTCTTACTACTCTGTTATTGTTTTTGAATGTGTAAATAAACAGGTGGACAAAGGTGAGTCGGCTGATATAGTGTATCTGGACTTTCAGAAAGCTTTTGACAAAGTCCCTCATCAGAGACTTTTGGCAAAACTAAAGAGTCATGGGACAGGAGGCAGTGTACTATTGTGGATCAGGAACTGCTTAAAAGATAGAAAGCAGAGGAAAGGACTAAATGGCCAATTTTCCCAATGAGAGAAAGGTGAATAGTGGTGTACCCCAGGGATCTGTGTTGGGTCCGCTGCTTATTGACATATTCATAAATGACCTGGAAAGGGGAATAATGAGTGAGGTTATCAAATTTGCAGATGACACAAAACTATTTAAAGTTGTTAAAACCAAAGAGGATTGTGGAAAATTGCAAGAGGATCCTGATAAATTGGAAGACTGGGCATCAAAATGACAGATGAAATTTAATGTGGACAAGTGCAAAGTTATGCATCTAGGGAAGAACAACCCAAACTATGGTTACACGATGCAAGGTTCCACATTAGGAAAAAGATTTAGGCGTCATTGTGGATAACATGTTAAAACCATCGGCCCAATGTGCAGCGGCGGCCAAGAGAGCAAATAGAATGCTAGGTATCATAAGGAAAGGAATGGAAAATAAAACAAAATATATTATAATGCCTCTTGTGACACGGAAGATCTGCCCTCTGCCTCAGAAACACAGAAAGCTGATAGATATAGCTTAGATTCTGACAGGCAGGCAAGCAAAACGATTCCCAGTTACCATAGGCAACGTAAACAAACTCAGACACAAGGTCTGCAGTCACGCCTAGTTAGCAAGCATTCCCCAACTGATGATGAAAACAGCTTCCACCTGGGCAGGGGAACGCCCATGAAGCTGTATAAAAAATGCTCAAGGCAAACAGAGTTAGCTTCAGGAGATTCAGGAGACGTAGGAGCTTGGCAAGACAAGGGAAACTTGCAGGATTCGGAAGGAAGCTCAGAATACTCAGACACAGAGTTTGAACTGCCTGAAACTTTGAGCAGGAAGCCACAGAGGAATTATCAGAAGGAAACAAAGAAAATTTCACCCCGAGAGATCAGCTACAGGAAACACTTACCTCTGACGCAGTGTGAATTTCCCAGGCACCTGGCTGAGTTGAAGGAACGTGAGGCAGCTAGAAACAAACCGTATGTATTTGAGAAGCAGAGCTGTTTAAAACAGTTACAAGCCCTTGAGAGGGAAAGCAGTCCTGTTGAGGATGTGTGTATGTTTGATCCTGATGAATGTATGCCAGTAAAACCCTGCAAAAGACTTCCACGAGAAAAGTCTTCATTTAACAGAAGAGAGCAGTGCTATGAGTTGCAGCCGAATACAAAAGGCAGGAGGTTCAAAAGTTTTAAAGAGAAAGCTTGCTTAGATAGAGGTGTCTCTCCTTCCTGCTACTACAAGCTATATGACAATTATCTGCCTTGTTGTGATGAGGGCTGTGCAGAGAGCTCTGAGAGAGAGACGGAGTTAAGAAAGCTACAGACTTTCTATCCCAAGGAAAAGACTGTAATTGATGAGCCTATGATTACAGAGGCTAGTATTATAAGTCCATGTGTTGAGGAAATGGATTGCTCTTTACTGATGACTGATATGAGTTCTTCTTTGCGCTGAAGCTAAAGACAAGAGTGCCTTGTAACAGCTGAAAAAGCCAAGAAGAGACTGCCAGCATATTAGATAAAAGTGCTCACTGTGATTTATGACTTTTTGGTTGAAGCAAGACGCTGTATTTAAGTTTTTCTTCAGTTGTGCCAAAATAATGGTTGTATCCTGAGTTCTTTTGTATTATACTATTTTTGAAAATCCAACCCCGGGAGGGGAATAAAATCCTTTTTGAAAAACCTGACCACTCTGACTCACAACTACCACTTTTCATTAAGAAAGGTCAGGCCCAGCAGTCTGGCTGGCTGCTTACGCCACAGTTCGGCCCCTGCTGGTGACACTCTATATCGTTCCATAGTGAGACTGCACCTTGAATATTGTGTGCAATTCTGGTAGCCGTATCTTAAAAAGGATATAGCGTTCTTAGAAAAGGTTCAGAGAAGAGCCACCAAAATGGTAAAGGGGATGGAAGGGTACTCCTATGAAGAAAGGCTAAAAAGGTTAGGGCTCTATAACCTGGAAAAGAGACGGCTGAGGGGAGATATGATAGAAGTCTATAAATTAATGAATGGAGCGAACGGGTAAACATAGATCGACTGTTTACGTTATCAGAATATAGAAAGACTAGGGGACATGCAATGAAGCTTCAGTGTAAACTATTTAAGACTAATAAAAGAAAATAATTTTTCACTCAACGTGAAATCAAACTCTGGAATTTGTTACTGGAGGATGTAGTAAAGGTTGTTAATGTAGCTGGGTTTAAAAAAGGTTTGGACCAGTTCCTAGAGGAAAGGACCATAAACCATTATTAAGAAGGGACCCAGGATATCAATGCTTGAACCAGTACAAGCATTGTGGAACCTGTGTCTTTTGGGGAAACTGCTAGGTACGTATGACCTGGATTGGCCACTGTTGGAAACAAGATACTGGGCTTGATGGACCTTGGTCTGACCCAGTATGGCATATCTTATGTTGTTAAACTTCTCCTTTTGACCTATAAACGCATTTTTCTGTTTCTTACTAACTTTCCTCTCTCCCTACACACCTCCTCGTGAACTCCGTTCTTCTACTAGCTTGCTTCTGTCTATACCCTTTTTTCCACTGCCAATTCCAGACTTTGATCCTTACACCTTGCTGCTCCTTATGCCTGGAACAAACTAACTGAATCTGTACATCAGGCTTCATCTCTGCCCCTTTTTAAATCCATGCTGAAAGCTCACCTCTTTGAGGTTGCTTTTGCATCCTGATCCCTTATTTTCCTTGAGTCCCCTATTCTGCCCTTGTTTTGTTTTGTCTTGTCTGTCTTAATTAGATTGTGAAGCAGGGACCCTCTTTATATGTGCCTGTACAGCACTGCATATGTCTTGTAGTGCTATATAAATGATTAATAGCAGTAGTAGTAGATGCTGGGGAAGAAAGCATAGTTACTCACCTGTAACAGGTGATCTCTGGGAACAGCTGGAATATAGTCCTCACATATGGGTATCGTCGGTACCGACGGAGCCTGAGCGGGGACGCTCCCCAGCATCCAATAGGAAAGCTTTTGGGAGCATCCCACAGCGCCTGCATGCTGCCTTCCCGCCTTTCCCAACTGCCTCTCTCCAGCTGAGTTTTAAAGCTGAGACAAAGAGAGAGAGAGGTAAAGAGAAAGAGATAGATAGAGAGATATAACTCCTAGGGGAGGTGGGTGGGTTGTGAGGACTATATTCCTGCTGTTCCCAGAGATCACCTGTTACAGTTGAGTAACTATGCTATCTCCAGGAACAAGCAGGAATGTAGTCATCACATATGGGGACTCCCTAGCTTTAGATGCCAGGGAGAGACCCCAGAAGTTGTGTGCCCCTGAGAAAGGGCTCCACTTCCGCCCATGGATCTCTGGCATCCAACCAGGGATGGTGGGTAGGAGTTGATTAGGTATAGAACAGGTGTTGGAGAACAGCCTGACCAAACAAGGCATCCCGGCGGGAGTCCTTGTCCAAGCAGTAATGCGCTGTGAAGGTATGAACCAAGGCCCAGGTGGCTGCTCGACAGATGTCGTCGATAGACACAGAGTGCAGATGAGCCATTGAAGCTGTCATGGCTCTCACATTGTGAGCTGTGACATGGCCCTCCAGAGGAAGATTCTTACTCTGATAGGCAAAGGAAATACACTGAGCAATGCAGTTAGACAGTATTCTCTTGGAGACTGGAAGTCCCAAATGAGAAGGATCAAAAGCAACAAAGAGCTGAGAGGACTTTCTATGTTGCTGTGTTCTTTGCAAGTAAAAGGCTAAAGTTCTTTTACAGTCCAAAGTATGAAGATTCCTTTCTGCATTTGATGCATGAGGCCTTGGAAAGAACACAGGCAGGTAGACCGCTTGGTTAAGATGAAAAGGCGAGACCACTTTTGGCATAAAGTGTGGATGAGTCCTAAGGACTACCTGTCATGATGGAACCTTGTATAAGGTGGATCAGCCACTAGTGCTTGCAATTCACTGATGCAACGTGCTGATGTGATTGCAATGATAAAGATAACTTTCCAAGAAAGGAATTTCAATGAGGTAGTACCTAGGGGTTCGAAAGGTGGCTTCATGAGCTGACCAAGAACCAGGTTTAAGTCCCATGCCACTGGTGGTGGCCTAATGGGAGGCTTAGTAAGGAGAAGGCCTCTCATAAATCTTGCTATAAGAGGATGGAAGAAAATAGGTTGTCCATTTAGCGGCTTAAAAGAAGCTGCAATAGCACTCAAATGGACTCTTACTGAATTAGCCATAAGTCCTGCATTGGATAAATGAAGGAGATACTCCAGTAATGATTCCAGAGGTATTGCAAGGGGGTTAAGACCCTTCTGCGAGCACCATATGATAAACCTCTTCCACTTAAAAGCGTAAGAGCATCTTGTGGAAGGTTTCCTGGAAGCATAAAGGACATCCTTTTCTTCCTAAGAGAGATTAAGATCATGGAGATCTAGGCCTTCAGCAACCAAGCTCTGAGATGCAGAGACTGGGGAATGGGATGCCATAACATTCCGTCCTCTTGTGACAGGAGATCTGGAGCAGATCCTAACTCCAGGGAGGGAGCTTGAGAGAGATGTAGAAGCAGATGGTACCACACTTGCCGTGGCCAATGTGGAGCTATGAGAATCATACGCCCTCTGTCTCTCTGAAGCTTGAACAGGGTTTTGGGAATTAGGGGAATGGGTGGAAAGGCATACAGAAAGTCTTGCCCCAAGTGAAGGAGAAAAGCATCCCTGGCCTGACAGCCCTGAGCCGGAATTCTGGAACAGAACCGGGGAAGTTTGGCATTCAACGGACTTGCAAAGAGGTCTATGTCCGGGGTTCCCCAAATTTGAAATATCTTGGCCACCTGGTCTGCATATAGAGACCATTCGTGTGGAAGCAGAACTTGACTGAGTCTGTCTGCCCAAGAGTTCTGTATACCTGGAAGATACACTGCCAGGAGATGAATCTGATGCTCTCTAGCGATGGCCCACAGTCGCAAAGCTTTGTTGCAAAGCGACAGAGAGCCTGTTCCCCCCTGCTTCTCCACGTAGAACATGGCTACTTGATTGTCCGTATGAATGAGGAAGGTCTTGTAGCTGAGCAGGGTGTGGAACACTCGCAGAGCAAGGAAGATTGCTCTGAGCTTCAAGAGATTGATATGCAGATGAGTTTCCTGTGGAGTCCAGGTGCCTTGGCTGGAGAGGTCTTGCAGATGAGCTCCCCAACCCATCGGAGAAGCATCTGTTGTGAGAGTTGCCTGGGGTAAGGGTTGTTGAAAGGGGACCCCAGCAACAGGTTTTGAGGGGACTGCTACCATTGGAGGGACAAAATAAGGCGATTTGTGTTTGCTATTTTGTCTGACAGGCACCCTGATGCCTGGGTCCACTGAGTGGATAAAGTCCACTGGGCCGCTCTCATATGGAGGCGAACATAAGCAACCACATGCACGGTAGATGCCATGTGGCTTAGTAGTTGTAGCATTTCTAGAGGAGTGACGTGAGGCTTTAGCACTGCTTGAGAAGCTAACTGCACCATGCGAAGGCAACGGGCCTGGGGAAGATAGGCCCTTGCCTTTTTGGTATCCAGGAAAGCTCCTATGAACTCTAGAGACTGAGTGGGAGTTAGACAGGATTTTGGGATGTTTATGACCAAACCCAAATATTGAAGGATGCGCATTGTGCAAGATAGAGAAGTCCTGGCCTCTGACTCTGATGGGGCTCGACTGAGCCAGTCGTCTAAGTAGGGGAAGACGAATATCCCTAGAGTGCGGAGAAATGCTGCTACTACAGCCATGCAGTTCGTGAACACCCTTGGTACTGAGGCCAGGCCAAAAGGAAGCACCCTATATTGGTAGTGCTTTCCTTGAAAAAGGAACCAAAGGAACTTTCTGTGAGTTGGATGGATGAGAACATGGGTGTACGCATCCTTGAGATCTAGAGAACAAAGCCAATCCTGACCCTGAAGGTATGGCAGCAGATTTCCTAGAGAAATTATCTTGAATTTCTCTTTGAACAGGAATTTGTTCAATTCTCTGAGGTCTAAGATAGGTCTGTATCCCCCTGTTTTCTTTGGGATAAGGAAATAGGGGGAGTAAAACCCTGTACCCTGTTGGTGGATGGGTATTTCTTCTATTGCCCCTTGGGCAAGAAGCATAGTGACCTCTTCATCTAACAGGTTGATGAGAGAGGTCTGAGAATTGAACTGTCTTACCATTGTGGGAGGAGGCATGCACAGAAAGTGCAGCTTGTATCCCTCTCTTATAATGGAGAGTGTCCTATGCTCTGCTGTTATCTGCTCCCACCTGGGGGCAAAGTGACATAACCTTCCTGGGATGGTGGAAGGCTCTGGTCCATTAAGGGCCAGGAAGGCTAAGTTCTCTAGATGAAAGTCAAAGGCCTTGTGGAGGCTGAGACTGCTGAGACGGTTGAGGCTTAGCAGTCTTTGCTTTCCTTTGTTTAGGTGGTTGCTGACTTTTCCGGGCAGGCTGACCTGCAGAACGTCCCTGCTGGGAATAAGAGAGATAAAACCTCTTCTTTTTTGAAAAGAAAGAAATCTTTCAAGAAACCTTTCTCGCAGAATCAGCTGTGCCTTTGGATAGCCTATCCAAAGTGGAGTTGTCAGCATCTAATTCATTGGCTTTTTCTTGCCAATTTTTGCCAAATAGATTCTCTCCTGTACAAGGGATATTGCCCAGTTTGTCCTGCACCCAGAGCTCCAAATCAGATGCCTGGAGCCAGGCAATTCTACGTGCACCTATGGTAATGGCAGAGGTTCTGCTTATGCACTCAAAACAGTCAAAAGCTGCACGGTTGACAAACTTAGACACATCCTGTGCATGTTTGACCAGTGTGAGAAAATCCTGCCTTCTATCCTCAGGAAGAAGAGGGCTGAAAACTTCTAAATCACCTGTGACTTCTTTAAGGAACATTCCCATATATAAAATATAGAAACTGATCCTGGCAGAAAGCCTGGAAGCCTGGAAAGTACGACGTCCAAAGGCATCCAAAGTTCTACACTCACGTCCTGGAGGATTAGAGGCATGCCTCTTTGCACTCCTGATCCTTCTCATAGCTGATTTCCACTACAATAGAGTGGCGAGGAAGCTGAGTTTTCTGTAATCCAGGACAAGGAGGGACTCGATACATGGTATTCAGTCTGTGAGAGTGAGGAGAGGTAGTGAGAGGCGTTTCCCACATTCTCAACATGAGATTGTGTAAAATCTCATGGATAGGCAGGGTAGCTGCCTCCTTAGGAGCTTTGGGATATTGTAAAATCTCCAACTCCTTAGCTCTGGGCTCTGTCTCAGGAGTCACAGTAATGGACAACCCACGAGCCACCTCCCTGATGAAATCTTGAAAGGAGATATCTTCTGGAGGAGACATCCTACGTTTAGGAGAGGAAGGCTCCTCTGGGAGGAGAAGTATCCCAGTACCGGCAGAGCTATCAGAATCCTCGGAGTCCTCCGAGGATTCAAAGTATCGTCTGTCCGGATGCTCTTGAAGAGCCCGATACCCGTACCGACCGAAGTCGGTACCGGGGGTAATCGGTATCGGTGTATCGGTACCAGAAGGCATCGCATGACTGGGTGCCGACAAGGCCGATACCGATGTTGATGCTATCGGTGCCGGTACCAGTTGAATCGTCTGACACGGTTCCGAGGGCGTCGATGCAGCAAGGAGAGCTGCCAGACTGCGTTCAATAGCCAGGAACCTCTGGTATAGCGACGCTGCCGATGCCTGGGTGTCGGTACCGGAGACAGCCGGTACCCCAGAGCATGGCACCAGTAGTTCTGCCAAGGTCGAGGCCTCGAGAACATCCTGGATCCCCGATAATGCTTTGGAAGCCGAAGCCTCCCGCCGGGGCAACTTTGCTGGTATGGAACCCTCAAGGGCAACGCCAGAGGCATCTTGATGCTTGGAAGGAGATTTACCCTTTGAGGACCGGCTGGACTTATGTTTAGTTACCTGAGATCCATGGGAGGAAGACGAAGCCCTGGAAGACGTCGATGCCACCGAAGCTGCATCAGAGGGAAAAAGGGCACTGAGCTTGGCAGCTCGGTTCTGTCGACCCCTTTTGGACATCATGGCATAAGCCATGCACTCGGCGATGGAGTAGACAGGACCTAAACATTTAAGACACCACTCATGGGTGTCGGTGACGGAGATGGTACCGCCACACTTAGTGCATTTTTTAAAACCTGAGGTGGGTTTCTCCATGGTGGAGGAAATTTTGGGCGTAAGGCCCAAAACGGCGCGTGCACCTGGCAAGAAAAGTTTGGAAAAAAGAATAGTATATATATATATTTTTTTTTTTTTTTAAAGAAAGAACCACCAGCGGTACCGGTGTAGCGTCGGGGAAGGCAGACGCGACCACAAAAAGAAGAATAAGGAAAAAAATTTCTGCGGTGACAGGAACACGACCTGCTGGCTCCGCGGAAAACGAAGAACTGGAGAGAGGCAGTTGGGGAAGGCAGCACGCAGGCGCTGTGGGATGCTCCCAAAACTTTCCTATTGGACGCTGGGGAGCGTTCCCGCGCAGGCTCCGTCGGTTCCGACGATACCCATATGTGAGGACTACATTCCTGCTTGTTCCTGGAGATATGCACTTACACTTATGTTAATATATTGTTGCTGGGCTACTATTTTCCCATGTGAGCAACTGGATCTCAAAAGTCTTATCAAGAAGATGTTGTTTCTTGCATGGAAGACAGCAGCAAGACAAAAACATTAAACACTAACTGTAAAACACAGCAGCCAGGCCATTTTTAGATCCTTCATAAGACACACATAGGGCCCGATTCTGTTCAATTGTTTATTGTTTATTTCCCACTTGTTATACCGCACCCCATAACATCGAGGCGGTTTACAAAAACAAAATCAATAGCAATTATAGAAGAAGAAAAGAAAGATTACAATAAATGATAGAACAGGAAGAGAGTAAGGACAGAAGAGTCAAGCAAATAGAGTAATAGGAACAAAATAATTAAGATTCAGGGGGGAAAGGCTAGGGAAAACAGATGAGTCTTAAGGAGGGAGCGGAATTTGGGATATGATTCTTCTGTACGGAGGGCAGTGGGAAGGGAGTTCCAGAGAGATGGACCTAAGTAGAAAAATGCTGCTTTCCTGGTAGATTGCAAGTGAGCTTTAGAGGGTGCTGGGAGGTGAAGGCGGCTGATGTGAATGGACCGAAGACTGCGTGAAGGAGTATGATAAGTAAGCAAGTCTGAGAGGTAGGTAGGTGTAGACAGATAAATGGCTCTATGGGTTAACGTGAGGACCTTGAAAGATATCCGGAAATCAATCGGCAGCCAGTGTAGATGGTGTAGTAAAGGGGTGACATGATCGTGGGGGGAAGCATGTAAAATCATACGAGCGGCGGTATTCTGAATTAATTGCAAGCGGCGTCTTTGATACTGGGGGAGACCGGCAAAAATGATGTTGCAGAAGTCTAATCTGGTGATGATCAGGGAGAGAAGGAGAGTGGTGATAGCTTGAGTGGACAAGAAGGGACGAATAGCACGGATTTGCCGAAGACGCAGGAAGGAGCACCTGGAGACATGAGAAATATGGTTGTGAAAACTGAGGGCACTGTCAAGAAAAACTCCAAGATAACAGAGTTGGGAGACTAAAGCAATGCTGGAGCCTGAAAGAGATGGAGCAAGTGAAGGAATAGGGGAGGTGTGCGGGAACCAAATGGCAGCAGTCTTGGTGACGTTAAGTACTAGACAGTTAGAAGAGAGCCAAGAAGAAATAGTGGCCAGACAATCCTTCAAAGGAGATATGTCAGGGTGAGATGGTGAAGTATGATGCAGAAGAAAGATATCATCAGCGCAGAAGTAGCTAGAAATCCCAGATTGTTGAATGAGTAGGGCCAAGGGGGCAAGAAAAACATTAAACAGTAAGGGGGCCAGAATCGATCCCTGAGGGACACCACAGGGGAGTGGGAAATGATCAGAGGTGGAAAGAGCAGAAGAGACAGCAAAGGACCGGTGACAGAGGAATGAGTGAAACCAGTGATACACCAAACCTCGAATGCCCGCGTCCCAAAGGCGAGAGAGGAGAAGAGCGTGATCCACCAAGTCGAAAGCTGCAGAGAGGTCAAGTGAGACAGCTAGAGTGATATTGCCTTGGTCATGAGAGGTGTGAATCTCATTCAAAACTGCTGCAATTGTGGTCTCAACACTAAAACTAGATCTGAACCCGGACTGTCTGGGATGAAGAAAGAGTGTGGAGTCAAGAAAATGAGAGAGCTGTGAGAACACTACCTTTTCCAGAAGCTTGGAGGAGAAGGGAAGATTGGAAACTGGACGATAGTGAGCGGAGACGGAAGGAGCAAGGATGGGTTGTTTTAATAGAGGACGAACTGTGGCGTGTTTCCAGGGGGTAGGGAAAAGACCGGACAAAAGGCTGGAATTAATGATCGTCAGAAGGGGTTGAAGGAGTACAGCGGGAGGTTCAGAGAACCAGACAGAGGGAATGGATCCAAAGTACAAGAAGTTTTGCGGGTGGTTGACAAAAGTTGGAGCAATTCTGGGGATGTAATTGGAGAGAAGGCAGACCAGGTGTGGGAAAGAGAGGGGGAAGAAGGGGGAGAGACGGGGGGAGGTGACATCAAGGCTGGAGGACAGTAAGGAAGAGAAGAGCGAAGATTCTGAATTTTAGAGAAAAAGAATGTCGCCAAGGAGGTGGGGCTGGGGGCTTGTTCAAGAAGGAGAGCGTCCTGAGCAGTAGGGGATTGTAGGCGAGAGAGGGTAGTCAGTATAGCAAAGAGTTGGCGGGACCTATTCGGGGCAGTAGTGATCGAGGAGGAGTAGAAAGAACACTTTGCCTGATGGATGGCAGACCGGTAGTAGGCGTGGCAGGATTTGAAATGCTGATAGGATGGAGCAGAAGGGGCTTTGCGCCAAAGTCGCTTGGCTCTCCGCAATTGAGAGCGAAGCAGAAAGAGCCCGGAGTGGTACCAAGACTGGTGAGAACGGCACCGGGGTTTGAAGAGCTTGACAGGGGCAACTTGATCAAGGGCGCGTGACAGTTCAGAGTTCCATACGGTGACCTGGGAAGACGGCGAAAGAGACGAGAAATCAGATGGGGAGGATGAAGAGCGGAGGAGAAGGCCTGCAGGGTGGACGAGTGAAGATGCCGGGAGGGGCGGACAGGTGGGGAGAGGGGAGGAGGAGCAGGGTGAGGAGCCTGGAAAGAAAATAGGAGGTAGAAATGGTCGGACCACGGAATAGGGACTGCGGAGGGACAGGAGATACAGTACGGAGAGGACAGCGGAGAAATAACGAGATCGAGGGTGTGACCCGCAATATGAGTGGGTGAAGAGACATGCTGAAACAGGGAAAGATCCCGAAGTAAGGCGGTAAAGGCAACATCCCTGGCCGAGGTAGGGGAGTCAAAATGGACGTTAAAATCGCCTAGTAGATGGAGCTGAGGAAACTGCAGAACCAAATCAGAAATAGAGGACAGGAGAGAGTCCCAAATAGAGGGAGAGGAAGACGGAGGGGAGTAAACTAGGAGGAACTGGAGAACAGGCAGGCTATCTAGCTGGAGCAGGAGAGATTCAGGATAGGATAGGGAGGCGGAAAAGATCCTAGAAAGTGGAACCGAGGAGCGGTAAATAACTGCGACCCCACCACCCGACCTGGAAAGACGTGGAATAGAAATGGCTACATAGTCAGGGGGAAGGTAGCGATGGAGGAGGGACTCCTCTCCTTCCTTAAGCCAAGTCTCGACCAGAAAGAGAACGTCAATAAGCTCGCGGTCAATGAGATCATAGATTAGTGCCGTCTTCGAGCGTAGAGATCGGCAGTTTAGTAGACTCAAACGAAGGGGCGCTGGAGATGCAGAGACGGAAAATAAAGAAGCGCGAGAGCAAGCAGAAACACAAGACGAAGGGGCCAATGCAATAGAGCAGAGATGGGCTCGAGAGGGAGCCTGCAGGCGGGGGAGCAAAGACGGAGGATGCAGGGGCCGGCGACCCCAGACCACTGGAATGGCCGACAAACAACGACCAGAGCAGCAATAAACAAAGAGTGAAGCAGAGATTAGGTAAAGAAAGGAATGGAAGCTTATAACGAAGTGCAGAGGGCAGTTTAGAGGGCGAGGAGAAGGCAAGATAGTCTGTGTCTAAGTCACGGAGGGGTAGGAAGGGAGTATCGGGAGCGGGTAGTGAGAAATCGCCCAAGTCGTCGCCCCAAGGAGCTCACCCAAGGAGCAAGATGTAGATCCCCACTGTGTGTCCGTTCTGAACCGGATGCACAGAGGGGATCACGATTCTGATCTCGCAGGGCACGTCTAGCCCCACGGGATCAGAATTGCAAACAGGACTGCACCCGGCTAACTCAGACAAGGCTCTTCAATTGAGCCATGGCTCCACTGAAGAGCCATGATGCCGGCCGCCAGAGAATAAAGCGTAGTTACTCACCTGTAACAGGTGATCTCCGGGAACAGCAGGAATTCAGTCTTCAAATATGGGTATCGTCGGTACCGACGGAGCCTGCGTGGGAACGCTCCCCAGCGTCCAATAGGGAACGCTTTTGGGAGCATCCCTCAGCACATGCGCGCTGCCTTCCCGCCTTTCCAACTGTCCCTCTTCAGTTAAGTCTGTAGCTGAGTGAAAGGATAGAGGGAGAGAGGAAAGAGGAAAGAGGAAAGAGACAAAGATAGAGAGACAACTCCTAGGGGAGGTGGGTGGGTTGTGAAGAATAAATTCCTGCTGTTCCCGGAGATCACCTGTTACAGGTGAGTAACTACACTATCTCCAGGAACAAGCAGGAATGTAGTCTTCACATATGGGGACTCCCTAGCTGAAGATGCCAGGGAGATAACCCCAGGAAGGTGCCATCCCAGAAGGTGGGAATCCTTCCTCCCATGGATCTCTGGCATTCCACCAGGGTTGGTGGGTAGGAGTTGATTTAGGTCTGAAAGAGATTTTGAAGAACAGCTTGGCCAAAGAAGGCATCCCGACGGAAGGCTTTATCTAGGCAGTAGTGAGCTGTAAAGGTGTGTACCGAAGCCCAGGTGGCTGCTCGACAAATGTCATCGATAGACACAGAGTGGAGATTAGCCATAGAAGCTGCCATGGCTCTCACATTATGAGCTGTGACATGGCCCTGATGAGGAAGACCCTTACTCTCATAAGCAAAGGATATGCATTGGGCAATCCATTTAGATAAAGTTATTTTGGAGACTGGAAGTCCCAAATGACTAGGGTCAAAACTATAAAACGTTGCAAGGACTTTCTATGTTGCTGTGTTCTTTGTATGTAAAAGGCAAAGGCCCTTTTACAATCCAAAGTATGAAGGTTTCTTTCTGCATTAGAGGCGTGAGGCCTCGGAAAAAATACAGGAAGATAAATTGATTGATTTAAATGAAAAGGCAATACCACCTTTGGCAGAAAGTGTGCGTGAGTTCTAAGAATAACCTTATCATGATGAAACCTAGTATAAGGAGGATCAGCCACTAAAGCTTACAGTTCACTAATGCGACGGGCAGAGGTGATTGCAATTAGGAAGATGACCTTCCAGGTCATAAGGGCTGTAGTGGCCAAAGGTTCAAAAGGCGGCTTCATAAGCTGCCCGAGAACTAGATTTAGATCCCATGCCACCGGTGGTGGCTTGATGGGAGGCTTAGTTAATAAAAGGCCTCTCATATATCTTGATATGAGTGGATGAGAGGAAATTGGTTGTCCATTCAAAGGCTTATAAGAAGCTGCAATTGCACTAAGATGGACTCTTACCGAATTTGTCTTTAGACCAGAATTCGATAAGTGAAGGAGATACTCTAGTATCGATTCTAAGGGTATAACCAGGGGGTTTAAGCCCTTCTTGGAGCACCATATAGTAAAACGTTTCCACTTGAAGGCATAAGATCTTCTTGTGGAAAGTTTCCTAGAAGCCTGGAGGTCTAAGCCTTCAGCAACCAGGCCATGAGGTGCAGGGACTGGGGATTCGGGTGCCATAGCGTCCTGTTCTCCTGGGAAAGGAGATCTGGAGAATGCTCTAACCCCAGAGGTGTTGCTTGAGAGAGATGTAGAAGCAGGGGATACCACGTTTGGCGTGGCCATCGTGGTGCTATGAGGATCATGCAACCCCCAGTCTCTCTGAAGCTTTAAGAGTATATTGGGGATGAGGGGAATGGGTGGGAAGGCATAAAGGAAGTCCTGATCCCACTGAAGGCGGAAGGCATCCCTTGCCTGACAATTGTGAGCCGGAATCCTGGAATAGTACCGGGGAAGTTTGGCATTCAAGGGACTTGCAAAGAGGTCTATGTCTGGAGTGCCCCAGAGATGAAATATCTTTGCCACCTGATCTAGGTGGAGGGACCACTCGTGAGGCAACAGTGCTCGACTGAGTTTGTCTGCCCAAAGGTTTTCAATGTCTGGAAGATATACCACTAGAAGGTGAATTTGATACTCTCTGGCAAGGGCCCACAGTCGCAAAGATTTGTTGCATAACGACAGAGAGCCTGTTCCGCCCTGCTTGTTCACATAGAACATGGCTACTTGATTGTCCGTCTGGACTAGGACTGTCTTGTAGCTGAGCTGGGCATGGAATACTCGAAGAGCTAAATAGATTGCTCTTAATTCCAGGTGGTTTATGTATAGACCAGCCTCCTGTGCAGTCCAGGTTCCCTGGGTAGAGAGATGATTCAGGTGTGCTCCGCTCCCCAACCCACCTGTGATGCATCTGTTGTTAAGGTGGCCTGAAAAGAGGGTTAATGAAAAGGAGACCCCACTGTCAGGTTTTCTAGTGACTGCCAGCATTGGAGGGACAAAACTAGTCATTGAGAGTTTATTATTTTGTCCGACAAATTACCTGTGGCCTGTGTCCTCTGTGTGGATAGGGTCCACTGAGCTGCACTCATGTGGAGGCGAGCATATGAGACTACATGAACTGTGGAAGCCATATGTCCTAGTAACTGTAGTAGCTCTCAAGCAGTGAGGGAGGATTTGCCTGCTGCTTGAGAAGCTAGTTGTATTATGCGAAGACACCGGGCCTGTGGAAGGAAAGCCTTTGCTTGTCTGGTATCTGGACAGGCTCCTATGAATTCCAGGCATTGGGAAGGAACAAGTTGGGATTTTGGGAAGTTTATTACCAATCCCAAGTATTGGAGAATTCGCATTGTACAGGACAGTGTAGTGCTGGCCTCTACAACTGTAGGGGCTCGAATGAGCCAGTCTAAGTAAGAAAAGACAAATATCCCCAGGGTTCGTAGAAATGCGGCTACTACTGCCATTCATTTTGTGAATACCCTTGGTGCCGAAGCCAGACCAAAAGGAAGAACCCTGTACTGCAAATGTCTTCCCCTGAAAAGAAATCGTAAGAATTTGCTGTGATCTGGATGGATGAGAATGCGAGTGAATGCATCCTTTAAGTCTAGAGAGCAAAGCCAATCCTGACTTTGAAGGTATGTCAGAAGAGTTCCTAGAGAAATCATTTTGAACTTCTCTCGAAATAGGTATCTGTTCAATTCTCTAAGGTCCAAAATGGGTCTGTGTCCCCCTGTTTTCTTTGGAATAAGAAAATAGGGGGAGTAGAACCCTGCACTCCGTTAAAGAATGGGCACTTCCTCTATAGCCCCTTGGGCAAGAAGTGTGGAGACCACATATCTAACAGATTGTCTGTTTGAGAATTGAATTGCTTTAGAATTGTAGGAGGGGGCATGCTGTGAAAATGAAGCTTGTACCCTTCTCCTACAATGGACAAAGTCCAATTTTCTGCTGTTATCTGATGCCATCTGTTGGCAAAGTGGCATAACCTGCCTGGGATATTGGGGGGTTGGGGACCCCTCAGAGGCAGGAAGGCAAAGCTCTCTAAGAAGGAGTCAAAGCCCTTGAGGGGGCTAAACCTGGAGAGCTGGTTGGGCTCTTGGGCCTTTTGGCTTCTTTTGCTGTCTAGTTTGTCCTTTTTGGGCAACCTGACCCTGAGTCTGACTCTGCTGGGTATAGGAAGGATAAAATTTCCTCTTTTTGCTAAAAGAGGGTTTTTATAAGGCTTCGTTTTGGCTGGAGTGGCTGTAGATTTTGACAATCTATCTAGAGTAGTATTGTCAGCCTCTAACTCATTAGTCTTTTCCTGTCAGTTCTTGCTGAAGTGATTCTCCCCCGTGCAAGGAATGTTGCCTAATTTGTCCTGTACCCAAGTCTCCAAGTCTGATGCCTACAGCCAGGCAATCCGTCGTGCACCAATGGAAATTGCAAAGGTTCTGCTGATGCATTCGAAGAAGTCAAAGGCTGCACGATTTACAAACTTGGAGACATCTTGAGAATGCTTAACTAGAGCAAGAAATTCTTGTCTCTTGTCATCTGGGAGAAATGGGCTCATAAGCTCCAAGTCTCCTGTGACTTGCTTAAGGAACATTCCCATATATAGAATATATGAACTGATCCTAGCTGAAAGCATGGAAGCTTGAAAAGTGCGGCACCCAAAAGCATCCAGAGTCCTGCATTCACAACCTGGAGGATTGGATGTATGCCTCTTTGCACTTTTCATTCTATGCATGGCTGATTCCACTACCATTGAATGGTGTGGCAGCTGAGTTTTCTGAAATCCAGGACATGGCGGAACTCGATACATCGTATCAAGTCTCCTAGAGTGAGGAGAAGTAGTCAGAGGTGTCTCCCACATTCTGAGAATCAGGTTATGCAGAATCTCATGGATAGGCAGAGTGGCTGCCTCCTTAGGAGCTTTAGGATATTGGAGAATTTCCAACTCCTTTGCTCTGGGTTCTTCTTCAGGAGCTACTGTGATTGAAAGATCTTTAGCCTTATCATGGATAAAATCCTGAAAGGACATGTCTTCTGGAGGTGACATTCTGCACTGGGGGGAAGAGGGATCTTCTGGGAGAAACCCTCTAGTGCCAGCAGAATTGTCAGAGTCTTCGGAATTGGAGGAATCAAAGTATTCCTGACCCTGATGCTCCTGCAAGGCATGGTCCCGGTACCGATCGAAGTCGGTACCGAGCTGACCCGATACCGATCTATCAAGTCCAGCCAGAGATGGCATGGGAAGAGTTCCCACCGGGGCCGGTATCGTCGGTGTTGGTACCGGTATCGTCGGTGTCAGTACCGGTGTCTGTATCGGCATCAGTGTCGATATCGGTACCGGTGCCCAATGGACCACCGGTACCGCAGCTGAAAGAAGAGCTGCGATGCTGCACTCGATAGCGAGGAACCTCTGGTCTATCGACCCTGCCGATGCCTGGGTGTCGGTACCGGTAAAAGCAGCCGGAACCCCTGAGCATGGCACAGGTAGTTCTTGCGAGGTTGAGGCCTTGAGAACATCCTGAAGCCCCATCGATGCTTTGGAAGCCGAAGCCTCCCGCCGGGGCTGTTTTGCCGGTGTGGTTCCCTAAAGGGTAACGCCAATCGCCTCTCGATGCTTAACAGGAGAGCTACCCTTTGAGGACCAGCTTTTATGTTTAGTTACCTGAGATCCATGGGAGAAAGAAGAGGCCCTTGACGATGTCGATGCAATAGATCTGGCATCCGAAGGAAAGAGGGTCCCCAGCTTTGCAGCCCGGTTCTGCCTTCCTCTTTTAGTCATCCACATACAGGAGAGACATTCAGTTGGGGTATGTTCAGGTCCTAAACATTTAAGACACCAATCATGGGTGTCAGTAACGGAGATGGTACCGCCACACTTAGTACATTTTTTAAAACCACTAGTTGGCTTTTCCATGTTTTAGGAATAGGGGGCCTAGTGCCCAAAATGGCGCCTGGCACCAAAGAGAAAAGTTTCTGAAGAGAAACAGACTAAGTCATTATTTTATTTTATTTTTTTGAAAGGAAGAAAAGAACCAGCAGTACCGGTAAGCGTCGTGCGGTAGGCAAACGCGACCACAAGAAAAGAAATTTAAAGACGGAATTTTCTGCGGTGACAGGGAATAGATCCTGTCGGCTCTGCGGAAAACGAAGAACTGAAGAGGGACAGTTGGAAAGGTGGGAAGGCAGCGCGCATGTGCTGAGGGATACTCCAAAAAGCGTTCCTATTGGATGCTGGGGAGCGTTCCCGCGCAGGATCCGTCGGTACCGACAATATCCATATGTGAAGACTACATTCCTGCTTGTTCCTGGAGACAGTTAATTCCCCGCAGTCCGTCCAATCTGGCCTCCTAAGTCCAGGGTCGGGCTGCGGGGAATGTCCCAGCAGCAAAAAAAAAAAAAAACATCCAGGGAAGTTATTCCTTGGAGGTGGAATAACCACTCCCTGGACATTTCACCGGCCCTGGACATACAAGGCCGACATTAGAATCGGACTGCCCACTGCGTGCCCAGACTCTGCCCCGGGGCCGCCCATTCCCTGCCCATTCCAACTTCCACGCACTACTGGCGGGGAAGTTAGTCGAGGGCAGGAGCCTGCACGATTAGCAGGGATGGACATCCCGTTGGGTCATCCATCCCCGCTATTCGCAGCACAGAATAACCCCCATATTGACTATGCTGAGGTACACTGCAAACACAGAACATTTCTATTTGTAATGCATCTGGATCAAAATCATAAATCAAGCTCAATATGTGAGTTGAATAAAGAGGCAAACTTTTTTCTATCTGCCATGCTGTCACAGCAACATGTTATACCTAATAGATTTTTTCTCTAGAGAAAAAACAAGATATTTAAAAAAGCAGATCCAAAATAAAAACAGACCTTAAAACTGCAGTCTTCTGAGCTAATATCAAAAAATACAACGCAACATATATCAATTTAATAGATTTTATAAATAATATTAATTACTCATATAACAGTGTAATAAACACACATCTTTCAAAAATATATAGGATATATCAAAATATGTAAATATTGATGATATATTTAATATAATGCAATTCTTCCAAAGACAATATCATCACCAATTTACCTAAAATTTACCTAAATTACAACACATAAAAAAGGCACAAATCACATACACTCACCATTCACACATACACTCATACAATACAATCACAATTACTAAAACACATAATATTCTATCCCCACTATCTCAATACCCAATACATAATACATTCATACATAATAATATATTAATATACATTAATTCATACAATACACATACTTCAAAAAAATTACAAACAAATTATAACAATAACATTAACCAGCTAATGCCCATGAGATTTTAACATATATGCAAAAACGTTGTTGAAAACGATGGAAAAATATCTCCACAAGAGTCCCTGCCATGCAAGGAAAGCTGTACCACATTTAGACCGCTATTACTATCCCAAGGAAAATCATTTAAGGGCTCCAGTAAAGAGTGGTATAAACCACGACCATGTCGTATCCAATCAGTCCATCATCCACGAACCGACGGATCTCACCGCCAACTTTCCACAATAAACGGGAAATACCTTAATACTGCAACTAAAGCAGAATTAACAAATTTTAATGTCAAATCAATACTTCAAAACACAATCTCCCAAAAAAAACCTTTAAAAATATTTAAACCAACCCATAAAGTTCTCCCCCTTCAGTAATTTGAAACAGATCCCCCTAAGGGAAACTTCCACCATCGGAAACTAACGAAGCACTATCACCGCTTCATGTTGAAAACCTCCATTCACAGCATGAGCGTTAGTTTCACCACAACATGGCTTCATCAGGGTGAATAATTCAGCCTACAACACATTAAACAAAACTTTCAAAAGTAATATCACCACAATATCATACCCAATCCTGCATCCCCACCGACCTTAAAAAACATCTGATGTACACTTCTGTTTGATGGCTTCTGCATGAATGAAAACGCTGCAGACAGACACCCGCACATGCGCTTTGTATACAAAATCCCAAATTCAAAAATCCTCAAAGATCCTCAATATAACGAATGCCATTCTAGCTGTGAATTTAACCCGTGAGGTGCCATGCTCTTCCACCGAAAAATATACTGCTGCTCTCTACGACATAAATGTCGTTGAAAATTACCACCCTCTCCACCCCTAACTACTTCAAGTACAAAACAACGGAAATCCTCAAGAGAATGATTGTGGATTTTACAAAGGGTAACTAATGGAGCTGCCTCTACCCCTCGGCGAATAGCCTATAAATGTTCGATGATACGTTTTTTTAAAAGGACGCAAAGTTTGTCCTATATATAACAAAGGGCAAGGACATACCACAACATAAACTACTCCAATAGAGTTACAATCCGTAGCATCCCGCAAATGATGTGTAAATCCTAAAAACAGATGTGTAAAGGATGTAACCTCCATCGTAACTGGACAAACCACACAACAATGGCACTTCTTATGGCCTAGATTATCTACAATGGAAAGAGTTTTAAAACGAGTGTTAACCAACAAATCCCTCAAATTTTTACCCCGTCGAAAATAAAAAATGGGAGGATCTGCAAATACGGGATGCACTCTCAAAATGTCGCAATGTGATAAAACCAAATCCCGTATATGGCTAGCCTGAGGCGAAAAAGGTAACACACAAACCAAAGGTGAATATTGTTCACGTTGGGACTTCAAAAAAAGCCAGTCTCGATGGACATTAGATGCCCGTTTATGGGCCTGTTTAATCACTCTTTCTGGTTAACCCCGTCTCAAACAGAAGTGGATATCGGATGTTTAAGGTCGGTGGGGATGCAGAATTATACGTTTATTGTTGGGTATGATAGTGTGGTGATATTACTTTTGAAAATTTTGTTTTATGTGTTGTAGGTTGAATCATTCACCCTGATGAAGCCATGTTGTGGTGAAACTAATGCTCATGCTGTGAATGGAGGTTTTCAACATGAAGCGGTGATAGTGCTTCGTTTGTTTCCGATGGTGGAAGTTTCCCTTAGGGGGATCTGTTTAAAATTACTGAAGTGGGAGAACTTTATGGGTTGGTTTAAATATTTTTAAAGGTTTTTTGAGAGATTGTGTTTTGAAGTATTGATTTGACATTAAAATTTGTTAATTCTGCTTTAATTGCAGTATTAAGGTGTTTCCCGTTTATTGTGGAAAGTTGGCGGTGAGATCCGTCGGTTCCTGGATGATGGACTGATTGGATACGACATGATCGTGGTTTATACCACTCTTTACTGGAGCCCTTGAATGATTTTCCTCGGGATAGTAATAGCGGTCTAAATGTGGTACAGCTTTCCTTGCATGGCAGGGACTCCTGTGGAGATATTTTCCATCTGTTTCAACAACTTTTTTGCATATTTGTTAAAATCTCATGGACATTAGTTGGTTAATGTTATTGTTATAATTTGTTTGTAATTATTTTTGAAGTGTGTGTATTGTATGAATTAATGTATATTAATATATTATTATGTATTGGGTATTGAGATAGTGGGGATAGAATATTATGTGTTTTAGTAATTGTGATTGCATTGTATGAGTGTATGTGTGAATGGTGAGTGTATGGGATTTGTGCCTTTTTTGTGTGTTGTAATTTAGGTAAATTGGCGATGATATTGTCTTTGGAGGAATTGCATTATATTAAATATATCATCAATATTTACATATTTTGATGTATACTATATATTTTTGAAAGATGTATGTTTATTACACTGTTATATGACTAATTAATATTATTTATAAAATCTGTTAAATTTATATATGTTGCATTGTATTTTTTGATATTGGTTTATGCTATTTGTAACTAGTGGTTGTTTCATGTAGTCTTCTGAGCTAAACCTTTCACTTATTAGGACATGTATACTATGTTTACATACACTGCTGTGGTAGCAACTACAACCACCATGAAAACCCTCCTATGTTATACCAAAACAGCATTAACTTGCAATTCATGCAACAAAAATCCTACTTATGAAAAGACAGCACTGAAAATACTAAACTAAGCCCTAGAACCTAAATGCACTTCCTATGGAAAAACAAGCTAGAAACTACAAATCTTAACACAGAACCTACATACCAGCAGAATCCCTCACCTCTGTCAAACCAGCAGCATGCCCACACCCACCTAACAGAGGATAAGTACCCACAAATTACAAAATTGAAATGGAGACAAAATCTGAAATGGAAACTCCAAGCAGCTATGAACTCTCTACCCAGTATCCCCTCTCCACCCTCTAGAATTCAATTCTTTGTCCCCATCCCAGCTCAGCAGCAGCTTCTGGTCTCCCCTCACTTCCTCCAGCCCTCCAACTGGACACAGCACCAGAATATAGCACAGGCTGCAAGCCTCCTTTGGCAAATCAGCAGCAAAGCAGTTCCTCCTGCACATGTCCAACTCCTCAACTATTGTCTGCTGCAATCACTGGGCTGCACTTCAGTGCCTACTTATGCCAAAGGAAGTCTTACCAAATTCAATGTGGCAGTGATGCCCAGGACAAGTACCCTGCTTGCTTCCCCATCCTGCCCATTGTGTTGGGCTGAGGCTGCCATTCAGGAGAGGCAGATGTTGGCAATGATGGTGCTTCTGTGCCACTGTTACCAAGTACTGTGCTACTCTAGGTGGTTATTTACTTTACCTAATGGTTACACCGGTCCTTCCAAAGCTGTCCTCAGAGCGGTCAGTCTTATTCTAAGCATTTAAGAGTCTTTGCTGATTCTCCAGCTTATATTTTCCATAATTCCATTGATATGCTCAGTAGCTAGGAAAATATCCTAGCAACTCCAATAGGGAAGCTTTATCTGAAGACTGATTATTTAACTTGGGAGTGGCTGAACACTCTCAAAGTGATATTAAAAATATATAGCGACTGTTTATTCTCTGCTGAGCAACTTTATTTTATAATAGTAGCAGCACTATAGAAATAAGCAATAGTAAGTTTTGATGTTTGTGATAATTTAGTACATAAATCCTTCCTAAAGACCACCACCACATTCGGAAGAATTTTTATGACTTTCATCACTAGGAGTTCCAAAATGGAGGGAGCCTGGTTAGCACAGAATTCAAATCTGTAACATGTCACAGCTGTTCCTACAAATGGGAATGATGGTCACAGAGCAACAGAAGACAATACAAACGGAAAGAACACCAATAGTGCTCTGCTGTCATCATTTACAGCAAGAGGCTGGGTGATTTTTCCATTTCTCATTTGTTTCACCTGTTACTGAAGCAAATCACCAAACAACTTCTTTTTAAATGAGCATCTCTAAATCTGTGCCCATGAGGAAAAAGACCACTAAAAATTTGGAGGCCCCAGAGTCTATCATATGAAAACTTTCAAGCTCTTTAAACATTCAAGTGTTTTGCGACTCTGGCTTCTTCAGCATACATCTCCCTTGCATATGTAAACACAATCAGAGCGCCAGGGCATGCTTTTCAAAAACTCATTCCTTTTTATGTTCTGTACCTGAAAGGTTTGCTGTCTGGATCAGTGTCTTTGAATCCCATTTCTTCCAATTTACAACGCCTGTACAGCTCATAGTGGCGAGTGTGAGTTTGTTCCCTCAAGTCCTCCATGTTCACCCTGATCAACATCTCCCTGAGTTTCACGAAGTCACAGTGGGTTTCATTTTCCACTGTGAAAAAGGAGAAAGGCAGCACTGCTGTTATTTGAGCCCATTACGATAAGGCTCAGCTACAAAGTTTAGAAAAGCAGAATCCGAGAAAGGGAGAGAGAGAGAGAGAAGGGGGCAACATCTTATAAGCCCCTGCTGCCTCCCCATTTTGTGGGTTTATTGCCAGTTGGAAGCATCTCTTGTCCTTAGTAAGAGTCTCACAAAAGATCCTGCAATGTTTATGATGGTGACATGACTTGCTTGTCATACATTTCAGAACTTAGGGGACTGCACATGCACACCAAAAGGAGATACCCCACACACGTGGTATGATGCAGTGAGACGAAGTAAAACTCAAAAGCTACATGACGTAAATCAACATTAGTAAGGTGGGCAAGAGCAAATACTTCAAAGGAAGAGATGGAATGGAGTTTGAGCACCTGGAGAAAGCACAATCATAATTTTATTTTGTATCTATGGGGTTAATATACTGAAAAACGGTCATTAGAGATGCTGTATGATATAACGCACCTCCCCCCACTGTCATCTTAATTAATACACGTTACTTATAAAAGTTTCAACACAAAAAATGCACTGTTCAGCCAATATGCCAGCATGCTAAATGTTAATGCACCAGCATATGTTAAGCAGGTATATAGTGTGTTAATTACCTCAATCATTAGCTAGTTATGTACAGCAGGACTCCTAGAACAGCAGCTGCTAAACTTAAAAGCACTTTCAGAGCTATAAATATGTTTCTTATATTGCTGCCCTCCTATCCACTCAATGGTGAAAAGGCTCTCACCTGCAATCCTTCTTACCCTAAAGTGGTAAAACACTATCTGATGACCCTCCTCCCAAAAGGTTGGAGAAGACAGCTTTACTCTCCTACTGGTCCAATAACCATGATTGTTGCTTTCCTGCCTCCTAAAGGTCTCAAGTTAATGCCAGGTTGGCAGGAGGTAAGGATGTCTCCTCATGCTGGTTTAGGATTGGAGATGGGGGGGTGGGGGGATGTGGTTGAGTAGGATCATTTGTTTTGCAACAGATCGGAAGGAGGGTCATTTGCTTTGGATTAGTCAGGTGGGAGGAGGAAATCAAGGGGTGGGTATCTATTTTTTCTATTGGACAGGTGCGAGCCAATGTGTTCTCTTCTGTAGCAGGGAATCTATGTACTAATAGTATTTTAAAGAAACTTTATAATGTTGGGGTGAGATGCATATACATTGTAGACCTGTTATAATGTGGATGTTGGAGGTCTTAGATATTACAGTATGTTAAGCGAATCTGGGTCTATAGAGGAATATGTAACAAAAACTGAGTCCAACCTTTGACCGTGTTTTATATAGAGCAACATTATAAACAGATCTAGTGCAGTTTAGTGCACTGATAAAGCGCAGTTATTCAACTGTAACAAGTGATCTCCGGGAACAACAGGAATTTAGTCTTCACATATGGGTATCATCGGTACCAACGGAGCCTGCACGGGAACGCTCCCCAGCATCCAATAGGAACGCTTTTGGGAGCATCCCTCAGCACATAGGCGCTGCCTTCCCGCCTTTCCAACTGTCTCTCTTCAGTTAAGTTTGTAGCTGAGTGAAAAGATAGAGGGAGAGAGGAAAGAGACAGAGAGACAACTCCTAGGGGAGGTGGGTGGGTTGTGAATACTAAATTCCTGCTGTTCCCGGAAATCACCTGTTACAGGTGAGTAACTACGCTATTTCCAGGAACAAGCAGGAATGTAGTCTTCACATATGGGGACTCCCTAGCTGAAGATGCCAGGGAGATGAACCCAGGAAGCTGCCACCTATGGTGAGGTGGGCCATGCTTCCTCCCATGGATCTCTGGCATCCCACCAGGGTTGATGGGTAGGAGTTGTATAAGGTTTGAAAGAGATTTTGAAGAACAGGCTGGCCAAAGAAGGCACCGCGAAGGGAGGCTTTATCTAGGCAGTACTGGGCTGTAAAGGTATGTACCGAAGCCCAGGTGGCTGCTCGACAAATGTCATCAACAGACACAGAGTGAAGGTTAGCCATAGAGGTTGACATAGCTCTTAAATTATGAGCTGTGACATGGCCTTGAAGAGGAAGACACTTACTCTCATAAGCAAAGGATATGCACTGTGCAATCCATTTGGATAAAGTCCTCTTGGAGACTGGAAGTCCCAAATGACTAGAATCAAAAGCAATAAAAAGTTGAGAAGACTTTCTATGTTGCTGTGTTCTTTGTAGGTAAAAAGCTAAGGCTCTTTTACAGTCCAAAGTGTGAAGATTCTTCTCTGCATTAGAGGCATGAGGCCTCGAAAAGCATAAAGGAAGATAAATCGCTTGATTTGGCATATAAAGTGTGGATGAGCTCTGAGGACAACCTTTTCATGATGAAACCTCGTGTAAGGAGGATCAGCCATTAAGGCTTGCAATTCACTAATGCGATGTGCAGAGGTGATTGCAATTTGGAAGATGACCTTCCAGGACAAAAACTTTAGGGTAGTAGTGGCTAAAGGTTCAAAAGGCGGTTTCATGAGCTGCCCAAGAACTAGATTTAAATCCCACGCCACCGGTGGTGGTTTGATGGGAGGTTTTATTAAAAGAAGACCTCTCCTAAATCTGGATATGAGAGGATGAGAGGAAAATGGTTGACCATTTAGAGGCTTATAGGAAGCTGTAATTGCGCTAAGATGGACTCTTACTGAATTGGTCTTTAGACCAGAATTTGATAAATGAAGTAGATACTCTAGTATCAACTCCAAAAGTATCACCAGGGGGTTTAACCCCCTCTGGGAACACCATATAGTGAAACGTTTCCACTTAAAGGCGTAAGATCGTCTTGTAGAAGGTTTTCTAGAAGCCTGAAGGATATCCTTTACCTGTTGGGAAAGGTTGAGATCCTGAAGATTTAAGCTCTCAGCAAACAGGCCGTGAGATGCAGGGACTGGGGATTCGGGTGCCACAGCGTCCCACTCTCCTGGGAAAGGAGATCTGGAGCACAGCCTAACTCCAGAGGTGCAGCTTGAGAAAGATGTAGAAGCAGGGGATACCACATTTGGCGTGGCCACCGTGGCACTATGAGGATCATACGACCTCTGTCTCTCTGAAGCTTGAAAAGTGTTTTGGGGATGAGGGGAATGGGTGGGAAGGCATAGAGGAAGTCCTGACCCCAGTGAAGGAGGAAGGCATCCCTTGCCTGGCAATTGTGAGCCGGAATACTGGAACAGAACAGGGGAGGTTTGGCATTCAGTGGACTTGCAAAGAGGTCTATGTCTGGAGTCCCCCAGATGTGAAATATCTTTGTCACCTGGTCTGGGTGGAGAGACCATTCGTGAGGCAGCAATACTCGGCTGAGTTTGTCTGCCCAAAGGTTTTGAATGCCTGAAAGATATACCACGAGAAGGTGGATTTGATGCTCTCTGGCGAGGGCCCAAAGTCGTAAAGCTTCGTTGCATAACGACAGAGAGCCTGTTCCGCCCTGCTTGTTCACATAGAACATGGCTACTTGATTGTCCGTTTGGACTAGGACTGTCTTGTAGCTGAGCTGGGCATGGAATACTCGAAGAGCTAAATAGATTGCTCTTAATTCCAGGAGATTTATATGAAGACAAGCCTCCTGTGGAGTCCAGGTGCCCTGGGTAGAGAGATGATGCAGGTGTGCTCTCCAATCCACCTGTGAAGCATCTGTTGTTAGGGTGGCCTGGAATAGGGATTGCTGGAAAGGGGACCCCACTGAAAGATTCTTCAGTGATTGCCACCATTGAAGGGACAAGATCAGCCGATGAGAGTTTGCTATCTTGTCTGACAAACGTCCTGTGGCCTGTGTCCACTGTGTGGATAGGGTCCACTGGGCTGTTCGCATGTGGAGGCGAGCATAGGGAACTACATGGACTGTGGATGCCATGTGTCCCAGTAACTGTAGCAGTTCTCGAGCAGTTAGGGAGGATTTTCCCGAAGCTTGAGAAGCTAGTTGCACTATGCAAAGACACCGGGCCTGTGAAGGAAAGCCCTTGACTGTCTGAAATCTAGACAGGCTCCTATGAACTCCAGAGACTGGGAAGGAACAAGTTGGGATTTTGGGAAGTTTATTACCAATCCCAAAAATTGGAGGATTTACATTGTGCGAGACAGTGCAGAGCTGGCCTCTGCAACCGTAGGGGCTCGAATGAGCCAGTTGTCCAAGTAAGGGAAGACGAAAATCCCTAGGGTTCGCAGGAATGCAGCTACTATTGCCATGCATTTCGTGAATACGCTTGGTGCGGAAGCCAGACCAAAGGGAAGAACCCTGTATTGGAAGTGTTTTCTCTTGAAAAGGAATCGCAAGAACTTCCTGTGATCTGAATGGATCAGAATGTGAGTATATGCATCCTTTAAGTCTAGAGAGCAAAGTCAATCCTGACTTTGAAGGTATGGCAGAAGAGTTCCTAGAGAAATTATTTTGAACTTCTCTCGGAACAGGTATTTGTTCAATTCTCTGAGGTCTAGAATGGGTCTGTGTCCTCCTGTTTTCTTCGTAATAAGAAAATAGGGGGAGTAGAACCCTGTATCCTGCTGGAGAATGGGTACCTCCTCTATTGCCCCTTGGGCAAGAAGTGTTGAGACCTCGTGATCCAAGAGATTGTCTGCAGATGCCTGGGAACTGAACTGCCTTAAGATTGTAGGAGGGGGCATGCTGTGAAAATGAAGCCTGTACCCCTCTCCTACAATGGACAGAGTCCAATTTTCTTCTGTTATTTGGTGCCATCTGTTGGCAAAATGACACAGCCTGCCTGGAATATTTAGGGGTTCTGCATCTCTCAGAGGCAGGAAGGCCAAGCTCTCTAGGAAGGAGTCAAAGCCCTTGAGGGGGCTGAACCTGCGGAGCTGGTTGGCCTTTTGGCTTCTTCTGCTGCTGTTTAAATTGCTGCTGTTGTCCCTTTTGGGCAACTTGACTGTGAGCTTGGCTTTGCTGGGTATAGGATGGATAAAACTTCCTCTTTTTGCTGAAAAAGGGTTTCTTATAGGGTTTCTTTCTGGCTGGAGTGGCTGTAGATTTTGACAATCTATCTAAGGTGATATTGTCAGCATCTGTCTCATTAGCCTTTTCCTGACAATTTTTGCCAAAGAGATTTACTCCTGTGCTAGGGATGTTGCCTAATTTATCCCGTACCCAAATCTCCAAGTCTGATAGCTGAAGCCAATCAATCCGTCGTGCACCAATGGCAATAGCAGAGGTTCTGCTGATGCATTCAAAGCAGTCAAAGGCTGCACGATTGACAAACTTGGAGACATCTTGAGCATGCCTGACAAGGAAGTCTTGTCGTCTGTCATCTGGGAGAAGTGGGCTCATAAGCTCCAAATCTCCTCTGACCTCCTTAAGGAAAATACCCATATATAAGATATATGAACTGATCCTAGCTGAAAGCATGGAAGCTTGAAAGGTTCGACGCCCAAAAGCATCAAGAGTCCTGCATTCACGACCTGGAGGATTGAATGCATGTCTCTTTGTACTTTTCATCCTACGCTGACTCCACTACCTTGGAATGGTGTGGCAGCTGAGTCTTTTGAAATCCAGGACATGGTGGAACTCGATACATGGTATCAAGCCTCCTAGAATGAGGAGATGTTGTCAAAAATGTCTCCCACATTCTGAGCATCAAATCATGAAGAATTTCATGAATGGGCAGAGTGGCTGCCTCCTTTAGAGCTTTAGGATATTGGAGAATTTCCAATTCCTTTGCTCTAGGTTCCTTTTCAGGAGCTACCGAGATTGAAAGGCCTTTGGCAACATCACAAATAAAATCCTGAAAGGACATGTCCTCTGGAGGCGACATTCTGTGTTGGGGAGAAGAAGAGTCTTCCGGGAGAAAAAATCTGGTACCAGCAGAATTATCAGAGTCATCGGAATCAGAGGATTCAAAGTATCTCTGATCACGATGTTCATGTAAGGCATGGTCCCGGTATCGATCGAAGTTAGGTACCGGATCAACTCGGTACCGATCTTTCGATGCCAGGCAAACACGGCATGGGAAGAATTCCCACCGGGGCCGGTACCATTGGTCGCCCATTAATACCACTGTTGCCCAGCTTGGTAATATTTTTTCCCCCTCTTTTCACGGTCATTTGTGGGGTGTATTTGCACGTTTGCCCCCAGACAAGGTGAATGAGCCCACAGTACAAATGTGCAGAGCAGGGTTTAGGATTCCGCCGGCCAGGTTTTCCATCCCCAGGGACAGCACTATCTCTGTGGCCACAGTGTGGTGCAGCAGACAGAGCCAGTACCTACAGGACCAGAGAGTCACAGGTTCAAATCCCAGCTGGGGCTCCTGCCAACCCAGTCCCCATATTTTACCCACCACTAAACAGAGATAGTAAAGACACTTCTATATTGCAGAGAACATAAGCGTGTCTCAAACACCCATATTTTACCCTACACCGCACACTCACCATTACAATGGGCATTACCGACAGCTGAGTCCCCCAAATGCAGTCCTGGAGTGCCACAACTCAAGCAGGTCACATGCTTTTCCAAGATAAGGACATGCCAGCATGTTGGCGGAAGGGTACAGGTGGTGGCGGGGGCAGTGGCTGCTAGCCACAGCACACAGTGGCCTAGCCATGTGCAGGCTGGCACCGTCCACTGCAACAGACAGGCCCTGTCGGATGTACAGTCATGGACGTCCCAGGGAACTCAGCCAATCTGTGGCTACATGGTGGTGCAGTGCACACAGACAGTGTGTGCAAGAACAGAAGGTCACAGGTTCAAATCCCAGCTGGGGCTACTGCCAATCCTGTCCACAAATGTTTCCCACAACTAAACTGTGATAGTAAGCACAAACCTTTATTGCTGAGGACATACGCATTGGTAATACGCCTATCTTTTACCACACCGAGCACAGACACCATGAACAGGGGCATTACCTAGAGCAGAGTCTCCGATATGCAGCCCTAGAAGACCACACACCATTCAGGTTCTATGCTGCCTCTAATACAAATGCCGGTGCTGCATATCTATGCACCTCCCCCATGGCATGTAGATGTAGCTCATGCATAGTCATGAGGTACAGCAGGAAACCCCAAACAGTGTTCGGCACACCAGGACTGGAGTTGGGAACCTCTGCCGTAAAGCAGCAGCCAACAGGGGCAGACACACCCACACCCACAGGCCCCATTGGCCAATGCCTCCTGGAGGGGCAGGACATTGGGCCCTGCGTGCATCTCCCAATACTAGCACCTGCATACCTTAGCAATGCCACCCTACACCTGGGTATACGGTACACAGCTCTCAAACGTTTGCTATGAGTCCTGGCAGATAGACATTACTACGTTAAGCACGGTTTGCTCTGTGAGCTCCATCATAAAAATCTTTCTGATGTCTGCGGTGTGTGCTTCAGGTCTGGCCTGTGACAGTGGTCACCACCCTAGGGAGTGACCCACAACAGTATTGCGTACCATATCCATGCCTGTACTGTGCCCATGACTGGTGTGGTGGGCAAGGCTGATAAACTCCTCTATAGTAGCACAATGCTGGCATACGTGTGGGAGTGTGTGTCTGTCTATACAGTGTGTGTTGGCTGCAAACACCTTCCACAGCCCACACTGCCAGCACAGTTGCCAGCATTGGCCTGCCAATGTGCATAATGAGCAGCAAGGTACCATGGGTATAGCTCAGACAGGGTGGGCTGGCCAGGATGCATCTGCACAGGGCATAGGGCACTGCCTCGGACATTGTCGTGCCCGGCCACCACCTACACAGACAGGGTGACCTCTGTCTGTCCTGCTGTGGGATCACTCTCACCCTGACTGTGCAGTGACCACAGCATGTCTAGGCACCCCCATAGTGCTATATAGTATTTCTCTCATGTGATATATCTGGGTTTCCTTCTGGGGCCCAGTCACTGACTTATCTGCTGGTTTGCACTGCCATCCCAGTTCTGGGTGCATGCATTTCCACGAGGACTAACTAGCTGACTGTTTTCAGCTGGTCTGTGTCTTGATGGAGTGCCTTGCAGGGTGCAGCAGCTGAAGGCTTGCTGCAGGAGAATATCAGATAGTGGTGGGCAATGTTCCCTCTAATTTTCTGTAGGCTGTGTGCGCATAAAATATCAGCTGTGCAGCTTTTGAAGGAAGGTTAAATTTTTGTGCGCCACATAATGACACTCGGAGTTATATACTTTAAAATTTGACTACATGTCAGAATACAGTATGTACACCACATTGATTGCACTAGAAAATATTGTAGAACTTGTGAAAACCATAAATACACAACAACTTTTAAATTTTAAGACGTCTGTGTTGTTTTCTATCAGAATCAGAACCAAACTTTTTGTGCGCTCTGTTGTAAAGTATGTGCGCTCGCTCGGCGAGGTGTGTGCGCGCGCACAGCTTAGAGGGAACAGTGGTGGTGGGGTGCAGCTTAGCATAACCAGGTGTAATGTCTGTCTGATATTGTGTTGTGGATGTGTATAGAGCTGCTTTGACTGCCCTGTAGGGTGTCTGTTCCCCAGCAGGACTAGGGCTGATGGTCCACTCTACTGCCACCATTGCAGGGAGGTAGAATGTGGATCTGTTGATGGGAGACCCTGTTCTTCAACCTTGGGGGGGGGGGGGGTGTGTTGGTACATAGGCCACCTAGGTGTCCATAAGGGGTTTCCCTGACTAAGACAGAAGGAGATATCCAAGGTGTTTCTTCAGAATCTACCTATCTCACAGATTAATACTGCTTTGAAGCTCTGGCATGGCCTCTTTCAGCCATGGAGGGTGTTGTGGACCTGGTCCTGAGCACCTCTTCACACCCTCAGGGTGAGCACAGGACCCGCACAATGTGACGGTGTGTAGCTACTCTGTGCCAGTAAAACGCCCGGTCAGTACCCCCTACCAGGCCGAGGCGCTGTGTGGGTGCACACGGCCACTTCCCCCTACCAGGCCGGGGAGCTTTTGGGGTGCATTCCCCATCTTGTGTTCATCTGTGGACAGCTGATTTGCATGTGCAGTGCATCATGGGTACGGGTGGCCTAGCCCTATCCTGGTTACCACAGCAGACTGTCTGTGTGGTGACGTGCAGGCTCTCTGCAGCCAGCCAGGGGCTTGCTGGCAGCTATAGAGTTGTAGCCCAATGGTTACGTCACTGCCTGTGGAGACAGAGCTCATGGGTTCAGACCCACAGTGGGGTTATTTGATAGGGTGGTCCAAAGTTTGTTTTTATTTAATGTACATATATTGATGCCAGCACAAACACCCTCAGCGTACTGTACCCATAGGGTGCCTCTGAGGGTGCTTTATAGGGCACCCTATAGGGCACCTTATGTTTGCCGTCCATATAAGGTGCACTGTACATTATCCTGTGACGCAACATATATGGTGCCCTATAGGGGACATGCTAGGGTGCCTTGGCGTACAGTGAACTTTAACATGTGCCTTTTGGGCCGCCTTAGGTTAACACGCTTTGAGAGTGCGTTTGCTAGTACTGATACATAAAATAAAACTAATATGCCTCCTACAGCACTCATCCCCATAATATGTACTGCCTCAGCCAGCCTTGTTCACTGGGCACTGTGAGGGATTGAACCCCTGATGCCTGCACCATTGGTCAGTGTCTTAACCATTGTGCTGTGGCTCTGTTCCTGTGTTTGGACATTGCCGCACTGCCTTAGGCCTTAGAAACTTAGCAGCGCACCGCCTTCTGCCGCCCAAACCGCACAAAATTAACAGCGCAACGCCTAATGCCCACAATTTACAGTGCTATGCCTTATGACGCCCACACCTAACAGCGCACCGCCTAATGACGCCCAAAATTAACAGTGCGCTGCCTTATGCCGCACAAAATTAATATGCCTCCTACAGCACTTTTACCCATTAAAGTTAATGCCGCAGACAACATTTCTTGTTGTGCACAATGGGGGATTGAACCCCTGGCCCCTGCACCATTGGTCTGTGTCTTCACTGTTGTACTACGGCTCTGTTCTTTTCTGTGCCCAGCAGCGCGCCACTTAGCCTTCCCACGCGCTAATGTGGACCCCGCACATTAGCGCGCCGCGCACAAGTACGGTCGCTGCCTCTCGGTTTTTTTCTTCTTTCTGCCTGAACCGCCCACTCCTTATATGGCACAGGCACACTACCGCGGCCCCGCACAATTTCGGAGTTTAGTAAACATACCCCTTAGTGCATTTTTTAAAACCACTAGCTGGTTTTTCCATCTTTAAGGAAAAAATGGAGCCTAGTGCGCAAAATGATGCCTAGCACCGAAAAAGAAAGTTTCTGGAGAAAAAAATTCAGAATTCTTTTTTTTTTTTAAAGGAAGAAATTTATTTATTTATTTATCCATTCTTATATACCGCGCTATTCAAGGTCAGTGCGGTTTACATAAAACAACAACATTTGCATTACATCAGAACAATGATATCAATGCTTACATTATAACGGGAAAATAAACTTGGACTGAACGGGGAAGAGGAAACTAATAAGCTAATAACAGAGTTAAAATATGAACTATTTACAGATTTACAGATTAGAATTAATAGTGAATCATGTATAAGAATGTGGGGACAGTGAGATGTACCTGATTTGGTGGTCAGGTATATTCTTAGTTATGAGTCAGGTTGTGGGAGTAAAGAATTGGATGAAGGAATATTAGTGTGGTGGGGGGTTATTAAGGTGAGAAAAATGGAGGAGGAATAGATGATGCTTTAGAGCTTTTCTGAACTGGGGAAGGTCTCTAATTGCTCGGAGGTGTGGGGGGAGGCTGTTCCAGATTCTTGGGGCGTAAAATGCAAAGGCCCTGTTCCTGGTTAGTTGATTACATTTTATGGATTCGCGGGGGTTAGTAAGAGTGTTGGCTGTTGCTGATCTTCTCAGCCTGCTGTTTGGAGTGGTTGTAAGGAGTGCTGAGATAGATGAAGGAGACAGTCGGTTAATGGCCTTGAAGGTTATGAGTAGAGCTTTGTAAGTGAGTCTGCTGTGTAGCGGTAGCCAGTGAAGTTCCATCAGAATGGGCGTAATGTGATCACTCCTGGCTATGCCGCTGAGAATGCATGCTGCTGCATTCATGGCCATTTGAAGAGGGTTAAGGATGCTTTTAGGGAGACTGTGAAGGATTATATTTGCATAATCAAAATGAGGGATTACTAGTGCTTCGAAGATAGTTCTGAAGTCATGTGGGGCTAATAAAGGTTTAAGGTGCCTTAATGTTAAAATTTTGTTGTAGACGGATTTGGTCGTGTTCTTTATATGCTCTTTGAAGCTAAATTGGTTGTCTAGTGTGACCCCCAAATACCGTATGGCTGATTTGCATGGGAGTTCTGCATCTCGTACTTTCAAGGTGGCGGGGGGGGGAGAAGTTCTTGTTCCTGGAGATAAATAGGACCTCCGTCTTCTTGAAGTTTATCCTCAAATTCTGCGATAGGAGCCAGTCAGTAATTGTAATTGCTTTCAGCCTGCAGCAGTCCCCGGTATTAACTCCTGCCCAATCGGGGCAGTGGGAGGGCTCCTGCCCAATCGGGGCAGTGGGAGCAAGTAAAGCAGGCAGCACGCTCATTATTTAAGCGGCGTCCCTACTCCGAGGGAGCCACTTTCAGCCTGCAGCAGTCCCCGGTATTAACTCCTGCCCAATCGGGGCAGTGGGAGGGCTCCTGCCCAATCGGGGCAGTGGGAGCAAGTAAGCAGGCAGCACGCTCATTATTTAAGCGGCGTCCCTACTCCGAGGGAGCCGCTTTCAGCCTGCAGCAGTCCCCGGTATTAACTCCTGCCCAATCGGGGCAGTGGGAGGGCTCCTGCCCAATCAGGGCAGTGGGAGCAAGTAAGCAGGCAGCACGCTCATTATTTAAGCGGCATCCCTACGGGGCGGGCCCGCGCCGGAGGGCCTTGCCAGAGGGCCCTTTGGCGTGGCCCTTAGGCGGGGACCAAAAGGCATAAAGGAAAAGCTCGGCACACAACCTCGCACTAAGCTTCTGTTAGCAACGCCAGAGCTCCCGACCAGTGAAAGTCTGCCTGCGTGTACCATCCACGTAATTTCATGCCGATCTGCGATCGTCGTTGATTAACCAGTGGATACAATCACCCACGGCTTGAGCTCCCCAGGACGGGTCCGAGCTCGCCAAGCACCGAACAACACGTGCCGCGATCTCCCCTGGCTGGGTCAAGTTTGACAACACTAAGGAAAGCCATGCGTCCATCACCACCAAAGTCACAATCGAGGAGGTAAGACACACATTTTATAGTAACTGCCATATAATCCGCTCCAAAAACAAAGACAAAACGCCGACCATACCATGAAACCACAATCGGACCATTAGGTGACTGCTAGAGACAAGCCATCTCTTTTACTACGGTGTCTGATAAGGTTCTCTTACAAATATCCTGCTGATGTGATTGCTAGCAGTACGGACACTTGCTGACAATACGAACCTCTGCCACCCTATTGCTACCTAGCACTCGCCATGTTGCTATGACTTGACACCAATTCCGCCACTGTTATTGCTACGGATATCTGCCAGTGTTGCCAACTACAGATATTTACGGCCGATACTTAACTCTACCACTACCTCTGTTTTTTCTACATAGATTTGTAAATGTTGCTAATGTTGTTACCTATACTTGCTAATGTTACCTAGACCTGCTAATGTGGCTACTTATACCTGCCACTGTTGATACTTATACCTGCTATTGTTGTAAATATAGTTACCAGGGCTGCTACTATAGTTACCAGGGTAAAGTCACTGCAGAGTAACAACACACCACTAAGAAATGAAAATGCTAATCCTGTACCTTACATTATGCCTGCTCACACTAATCCCAGCTTACGCCCTCAATGCAAACTGGTGCCAATCTCTCCCACACCTATGCACACCAATCTATCTCCTCTACACCATACAAACGCCACAACCACCCCAAATCGCACCCTACCATTTCACCAGCAATATAGCAACACACACACTACAGCAGAAGTCCTCCACTAACAGGCATACAAGAACGCACAGGCACCGCAAGCCTAAAACAGCTTTGAAACATACAGTCAACTCAACACTGATTCAGACCACTCACAACCAGGCTCCACAGACACTACAAGAGATCTGTAATATCTCCCTCATCAATGCTCGATCGATCAGGAATAAGACCCACATAATCCACGACATCATCACAGATGAGAAACCTGACATCCTATGTATAACAGAAACATGGATCACTGACACCGATGCAGCCATATTAAACCAGATAAGCAGACCTGGATACAACCTGTATAACTGCCCCGCTCCCACAAGAAAGGTGGAGGAGTCCTCATAATAGCTAAAACCAACCTGCAGCTCTCAAGCACCTACCTGAACTCAAACACAGACATTGACCTGATCAAGGTGGAAAATACAGCCTTATCCATCTGCCTGATATACAGATCCCCCTCGCCACAGCATGAGATACTTGCCTCAGCATTAGAAAACATATCCTCAACGCAACCAAAAAAATTCCAAATCATCCTAGGTGACCTAAATCTAGCATCAACTACAGCCACGCATGCAAATACCTTCCTAGAAGCCATGACCCAACTAGGGTATCAACAACTAGTAAATGAACCCAGCCATGAAAAGGGGCATATACTTGACATGGTCTTCATCCCCACGAGAGAACAGGAAAACGATGGGAGGCCCCTGATAGAGATCAAACCGTTACCATGGTCTGACCACCACCAAATCAATATACGGATAAGAATACCTACCCTACCTAAGGACACAAAAGCCCAAAGAGTAACGCAACAACAAAGATGATTTAACAAACTAAACCTGGAAAGTCTTATAAATAACATTCAGTCCCACATAGACCTGGGAAAAACAGACCTTGATAAGCTAACAAGCAGCTGGGACACTGGAATTCAGGCTACAGCAAACCCTAAATGGAACAATACACCAAACCAGGCCAAACACCAATCAGAACCCTGGTACACCATAACACTGACCAGAATGAAGAGAGAATTCAGAAAACATGAAAAGAAGTGGAGGCGTACAAAATCCATTGAACACAGGACCGAATACCTCAACCTACTATCAAGATACAAAGAAGAGGTAAACACTGCAAAGAGGGCGCACCACACCAACATTTTAAACAAAGCCATCAACAAACCACGTGAGCTATTCGCAATAGTAAAATCCCTAACTAAAACAGCCCTGCCAGCACATCAGGGTAGCTCTATCCATCCCCAAACACTGGCAAACCATTACGCGAGCAAGCTAACTACCACAGCGACCACTCTCTGTGTAGAACCACCACACCAGAGAACAGATGTTGAGCAAGAACAGACATGGAGCATCTTCCACAATATAAATGAACAACAAACTATCAGCATAATAACTAGCATAAACACCACCACCTCCCCACTGGACCCCTGCCCAACTACGTGGATCAAAGCAGCAAAAAAGGAGATTGTCCGACAAATATCTCACATTGTAAACCAATCACTAAGTCAAGGAATCATGCCTGCCCAACTAAAGAAATCTATAATAAGGCCAATCCTAAAGAACAACTCACTCAACAAAGAGGACCCAACCTCATCCCGTCCCATCTCCAGCATATCGTTCCTGGCAAAAATCATTGAGAAAGCAGTGCTCATACAACTTCAAAAACACCTTGATGACCATGAAACCCTGGACAAACAGCAATACGGTTTCAGACGAAATCATGGGGTCGAAACGCTTCTAACAGCACTGATGAACAACCTCCTCAGAGGCCTGGAAGACAGAAAGAAGATGTTCATACTCATCTTCATTGACATCTCTGCCGCCTTTGACACTGTACACCATGGGATCCTCCTTAACAAACTTGAAGCAATAGGTATTTTGGGAACCCCCCTCAAATGGTTCTCCTCGTACATAACGAACAGAATGCCACAAGTACAATTCAATGGCGAAAAGGCTGAAGCTTTTTCTCAAACTCAAGGCATACCCCAGGGATCGGCTCTCTCGGCACTACTGTTCAACATTTACATGCAGCCCCTCTGTGACATTTTCAAAAGGCATAACATCAACTACCATATTTACGCAGATGATATTATGCTTTACACCCAATTGGATACCACAGACCCTAAATACACGAAACTCGAAACCTGCCTAGACGAGATGTTAAGATGGCTGCACCGAAACAACATGACCATCAACCATAAGAAAACCGAAGTCATGTATATATCCAGTAAACCGAATTTTGAGCCTCCCCCTACAATCACCCTGTGTAACAACATGTACAACACAAAGAAGGAAATCAAATATCTCGGAGTCACACTCGACTGCAACCTAAAAATGGAATCACACCTGCGTAAAACAAACAAGGCCATCTTCCATAAACTTAGAGTGATACAACCTCTGAGGAATATAATCGATCCCTACGATTTTCGGTCTGTTGCACAAGCACTCATAATGCCACACCTGGACTATTGTAACGCCATCTTGCAAGGTCTGCCCAAAAAATCATTAAATATCCTTCAAATGGCCCAAAATGTGACGGCAAGGATCATCATGAGAACAACCCTGGCTGAGCACATTACACCTGTCTTGATTGAACTACATTGGCTCCCCATTGCAGCCAGGGTACAATACAAAACACTGGTAACTACGTTCAAACTGATAAATAACATAGCTCCCTCATTCCTCTCCACTCTTATCAGCACGCAACCAACAATCAGGGAAAGGAGAACTACTAACTCAGGCACACTCCATGTCCCAACCAACATCAGATCTGTGAAAGCAAGTACTAGTCGCAGGGCATTCTCATTTTCTGCACCAACTATCTGGAATCAGCTACCATTCGAGCTGCGCTCAATCAAGGACATTACTGTTTTCCGGAAGGAACTAAAGACTCATCTATTCAAAAGTCATTACAAGCTGCTGTAACTCTCCATACGATATAGATGAAGCAAAACAACCAAATAATCATGCTCCGTTGAACTATTATATGTATAATTATGTATAAAGGTAAAAATGTAAATATGTGTACTCAAATCTCCAATACACTAATTCTGTGTGCTGTGCCTCACCCCCAAAACTATGTATATATTTCCCCCACTTTTCGGTCTTGATTTGACAACCCCCAAAGATGTAATCAAACCGCAGCTGATCGCTGGAAGTGGCGGTATATAAGTGAGTGCTAAATAAATAAATAAATAAATAAATTGAAGCAATCAACTAGCTTGGAGATGTCAGAATGCATAATTTTGACCGGGGTGAAAAGCAGAACGTCGTCTGCGTAGATTAGGCTGAGGATGTCAAATGAGCGGATAATGTTGCAAATCGGCTGCATATAGATGTTAAAAAGTAGGGCAGACAGGGAAGAACCTTGAGGAACTCCCTGCTGTTGCTGGAAAGGCTCCGATGTTGATGATCCTATCCGGACATATTGCAGACGATTGGATAGATAGGATTTGCACCATTCCCAGGCCAGCCCGTGAATTCCTTTTTCTTGGAGTCTGGAAAGGAGTAGGTCATGGTTGACAGAGTCAAAAGCCACGGCTATATCAAGAAAGATTAGAATGAACCCATCCTCAATGTTATCTATGCCTCTGGATAGTGTGTTAGAGAGTATGGTAAGTAATGATTCTACACCGTGTGCCTCACGGAATCCGTGTTGATAAGGGTCGAGAGGGGCTGTTGTATCGATATGTTGTCGCATCTGTATTTGGACCACTTTCTCTATGATTTTAGATAGTAGAGGTATGCTTGAAATCGGACGATATGATTCAGTCTTGGATGGGTCCAGTCGATTGTTTTTCAGGAGAGGACGAATGGAGATTTGTTTAAGCGAAGTAGGGAAAACTCCAGATGCAAATGAAAGCTTCATGATGTGAGCTAGGGTAGGACTAAGTTCTTTGCGCAGCGTCCTGATCCAGTAGGCTGGGCATGGACCGTTAGGTGCTGTAGTAGTGTTGATTGATGAAATAAGGTCAGAGATGTATTTCTCTGCTGGGGGGATGAATTCTATAAGAGGAGACTGCGCGATAGGCAAGAACCGGCGGTACCGGTACACGTCGTTTGGAGGCAAGCGCGACCACAAGAAAACAAGATTAAAGAAGAAATTTTCTGCGGTGACAGGGAATGAGTCCTGTCGGCTCCGCGGAAAACAAAGAACTGAAGAGGGACGGAAAGGTGGGAAGGCAGCACGCATGTACTGAGGGATGCTCCCAAAAGCGTTCCTATTGGACGCTGGGGAGCGTTCCTGCACAGGCTCCATCGGTACCGACGATACCCATATGTGAAGTCTACATTCCTGCTTTTTCCTGGAGATATAATTAATGCCCATGCTAAAAAAACATAAGCAAATTTCTAGTGTGCTTTGAGGATATAAGCTCCTCTGTTCAGTAACAGAAGAATCTGATCAGCACCTTCAAAGTGTAGATGTCAAAATGCACATCAAAGATATGCCAACCTTCTTTTTTGTTTTAACTTCCAGATTAATTTGGGATGACACAGAGCTACTGTTCCAGAAGCTCCTTTGCTACCACTGCTTTTCTCATTTTTTTATATCCCCCTTCCAACTATCAAAGTGAAGGTCTTCAGACAAGGGCCAGAAAAGCTCTCTACGGAGATCTATTAAAATGGGCTCTAAACTGACCAGTAGGTATCATCATTGAGCAATTAGAATTTCTCTTGCTCCACACCCCCCCCCCCCCCCTTTTCAGGCTGGGAGCACTGCCACCACAGCACCTCTTGTCCTTGGCAGTCTAGGGAAGAGAGTCCCTGCCTGGGAATCAAACCCAGGTTCTCCAGAGTAGTAAGCAAGGCCGGCCCCAAGGTGAAAAAAGTGAAGGCATATATATTTTTATTGTAACTCACCTTGGGTGTTTTTTGGTAAGGTGCATGATCAAATCTAAATAAACGTGACCCACACTTACACCATACTTACACCATACTCTGCTTAGATAGAGGAATGCTTATTGCCAGCGCTGCTGGTTCAGTTAACAGTCCTTTATCTTGAAGAAGAAACAGCAAATCAGTATTCTTCCCGGGAACTTTTTTTAATTTATTTTAGGTTTTTCTATACCGCGCTCTTTAAAATCAGCTTAGTTTACAGTTAGAACACATTTGTACTTTTGAATGGGCACCACCCAGATGATTTTACTGATAACCCCCCTAACCTAATCTAACGAATTGACATGGCAAAATAATGAGCAGAAATGGAAAAATGATGTAAGTGACTTTGTTATTAATACTTAACCATAACAGTATATGTAAATACAATATGAATGAATTAGACACTTAAATGAATTTGCAACAGTGACAAACACATCGTATATGGAACTTCCTGGAAGACGACCAGTTCCATGTTCTGTAGTGCAAGGTTTTCTGACAATTATCCCATGCTAGCGTGCTTTCTGCATTGGAAAGAAACTAGCACAGGAAAATCACCAGCAAAATGCTGTGCTAGGGCCCTCCTGATCTGCTTCTGGGACTGTGAACACACCCTGCCCTCTCCCTAGAGTATGCAGAGTGACGTCAAACAATGTCAGCTTGATTTAGATGGTTTCACTCTTATGTATGCAAAGGTTCCTGCTGAAAGGACAAGTCATGCCCCTTTTGGCAGTTTAGTTCTTCTCCCTCTGTGTGCCTCATATTTGTAGCCGTGTGTCATTTTTCAATTCTAATGCTCAGGGATCCAAGGCATCTACTTCCTTTCTCCATGACAAACCTCTTTATTGGACATGCTGCCTGACACCTTACTTTTGGGGGGTCATTTTAGAGTCCTGTTTGTGCTTTGGACATCCAAAAAGGGGCATAGATATGTCCAAAGTACAGAGACGTCTCCAGAGCCATTTTAGAAGCCGGCTCTGGGGATGTCCAAGTCTGAACAGGGGGTGTGGTGGAGGCGTGGCCAGGACATTTCGAAGAACCTGGTTTCATATAAATGTGCATGTCATATACAGGGTTGCCCAAAAAAAGTAAGAACATCTCGTAGTATATAAGTTATTTAAAAATTCAAAAAGACAGATGTAAACTATTGACAAATTTAAAAAAAAAAAGATGGCAACCGGAAATTGTCGAAATAAAGACGTTATATAGATAAAAAAGGTAAAGAAGTAAACTATTTAAGCTTGTAATTTATGAGATGTTCTCACTTTTTTTGGGCCACCCTGTACGTTATTCTCTCTCTTTCTATACAGTTTTTTTTTTCTCTTTGGCATATTGTAGTTCCTTTCTATTTGACTGTTTTTACAATTGTAAACCGCTTTGATTACTTTCTCTTGAAAGGCGGTATATCAAATGCTAATAAACCATACGTTGTCTGCTGCCGACCAAGCTACTCCTTCATGCCACTTGGCTGGAAAACATTTCTGGAGAGAATACTAAAAATGACTTATGAATCTTACTACCATAAACTCCAGGTTGCCCTCTGTTTTCTAGTCCTCAGTTGGATCAATATTCAAAAGAAACACAGAAACATGACAAAAGACCATATGGCCTTTCCCATCTGCCCTTCCATACCAACTACTAAAGTCCCTTTTTATCCTTTAGAGATCTTCTCGATCCATGTATTTTTAAAAATTAGATGGATGGCATCGGGTGAAAAATCTGACTGAATGGACTGATATCATCAATATAATATGGGGCTGGGATTGAGGTGGATTGCAGACTGGCAATAAAATTGTCCAGAGTGGTGATATTCAGCCACTCTTTGGTTAACCGTCACAATGACTGCACTATACAGTGCACTAGTGGTGCTGAAGATATGCATTAATTTAAGTGCCAGTGTTTAATTTGCTTGCTGTGCAACTCAATATTCACCCCAGTGTTTTTAGCACCAGAAACCTCTTCCAGCACATCTTAACTGCCAGCTACAATCCGCAACTCAAAAATCTCCTTAACAGAGCTGAAAGCCTTCATGCATTCCCTGCACAACAGTGGCCCCTTCGGTAGGGGGACAGTTGTGACACAAAGACAGCTGAGACACCACTTTCTGTCCAGTCAGCCAGAGGTTAGCAGATGCCTAGTGAGAGGATGGAGCTAAAGTGCACCATGTAAAGAAAAGATTGAGGGGGGACGATGGCCACTGAAAATAAAACTTTAAAACTTTCAGGTGTCCAAATGGTGGCGCTTTTAACCAAAATAAGCCCTTAAAAATTCAGTGTTAGCATTCCTCATTCTCATACCAGTGAAAGCATGAGCTGACTAAATCTAGACTTCTGTTTAAGGAATTAAAATTTCAAACTGTTATGAAAGATGATGGGAGCTACTTGCTCAATGAATTTCAAGTTTGGGTTCATTAAAGCCTTTCATATGATGCCTGTGTAAATAAACCAATCAAGAAAACCCCTTGTTTGGCAATAAATTATAATCAAAATGAGCCAAAATCACCAAACTATCCCTTAAAAAATACGTTTAAAAGTTATATTTTTGTCAGAATGCGCCGGAGGTAATTATTGCAATCTAACCACACCAAGCGTCTTATTCCATTTTAATCATTTTCCTCATAGATCATTCAGAAACACTTAGCTTACAACATCCCACAACCGAACTGAGCAGGCAAAGGTGCGATGTCATCAATAAAGCACCTATACTAGTGGATGGAAACAGCACTTGACACAGGGAGAAATTCCCGAAATGTGCACGTCATACTTTATTGATGACACCGCACCTTTGCCTGCTCAGTTCGGTTGTGGGATGTTATAAGCTAAGTGTTTCTGAATGATCTATAAGGAAAATGATTAAAATGGAATAAGACGCTTGGTGTGGTTAGATCGCAATTCTTACCTCCTCTGGCCCATTCTGACAAAAATATAACTGTAAACGTATTTTTTAAGGGATAGTTTGGTGATTTTGGCTCATTTTGTGTAAATAAACCAGCATGAGAAATATTGTTCTACGAAAGGCATGACTAAGCAAAGCAGTAGCACCATCATGGAAAAAAAGGGTCACAAAAATTAGGTTTAAACAGCTCTGTCCAGCTCAAAAAATCGGAGTGAATTTAAAACAATGCAAAATGTATCATGGACACAGAAAAGTGACTGGTTTTCCAGGCAGATTTAATGGTATTCAGAACAACACAAACACACAATAGAGAGTTCAACAGGAAGCACGGTACACTGAATGATATGAGACACGTGAAGGGTAATTTTCTAAGGGGGTGGCTGGTGAAAGCACATTTTAGAACATTTATATTAAGCCAGTTTTATAAAAGACAATCAGGCGCAGGGCAGACCCAATCATCAGGCAAGACTAGGCAGTCGCCTAAGGGGGCAGTTTCTGAGGGGAAAAGAGCAACGACAGCCACATGAACTCAAAGAGCCATCGGCACATTCTTCTACCTACAGGGAGAGGGGGCACACACATACATACAAAGGAAAGTTAATATTTAAAAAGTATGCTGTTCAATTTGAATATGAAGGGGGCAGGGATGTAAAAAAAGGCCTTGTGTCATGTTAATGTTTGTTTTGTGCTGCAGCAATCATGGCAGTATTGTTGAGATTGCTTTTTATCTCTAGTTAATAAAAAATATTCAGACATGAAAATGATGACCAATTAATACACTTTCTTACAGGATTGTTGTTGACGTGGTATGTTGGGGATTCTGATTATTCAGTTTAACTATCAAAATCTCAGGAGATGGAAGGTGAAAGCTGAACGTTTCCCTGGAGCACCCAGTACTTTTGCACTGGCCCTGTGTAACTTTCTACTTGTCTTCATACCTACATTGCAGGCATGGATATTTACATCAGCCATAGAGCAGATGTAAATGCCTGCGCCTATAGTTTTCTTGTATGCATGTAAATTATGGCGTTATAATCTATGCACATACCTGCACATTCTGCCTCATGTACACACTCTGCTCCCAGGTACACACTCACCAGCAAAGCACGTCCTGATGCTACAGAGTTTCCCGACCCTGCTCTCTCCCTAAACCAAAGGTTTCATTGTATATACAGTAGAATGGCAAAGGGAATTCTGCCCACTACAGAGCTGTGTATATATACCTTGTACGACACCCCATGGGTACTGCCTGGCCTTAGCCATCTTATTGCCAATCTTCACTTCTTCTGTGCTGCCAACAACAGCAAATGGGAGGTGAACCTACAGAGCGGAAAAATGAAAGTCAGGAAAGTGCAATTTCCTTTCATCTGCTCTTAGGGGCCAGCTCTTAATAATAACTTATTTCCTGTGATTTTATTCAGACAGTAGACTTGAAAAGTGTGCACTGCAATAAATCTGATGCCTCACTGAGAGGATAAAGTAGTGTGATTGTCGTGTTAGTCTACGTTAATGGTGGTTATATAAAAACTAAAAAAGGAAAATAAGATGAGATCTTTTTATTGGACTAACTTATTACATTTTTGGACTAGCTTTTGAAGGTTAAAACTTTCTTCTTCAGGCCAGGACAGTATAAACTCAGACGACAATACCGTAATATGTAAGTGAATCACTAGAGCATTCCACTGAGTCTCAGGGAAAGAGAGTGGGGTGTGGGGGGGGGGGGACTGCAAGAGATGGATCGGTGATCAGAAGGTGACCAGGATATAAATATTCATCGTTTATAAGGTGATAGCCTATATCTTTATTAAGCTCTGTCTGGTCCGATTGACAAAATGTCGTAATTTCAAAAGTTTTACGTTCTTGGACTGATTTGAACCTTCCTCATAAAATTACTGAGTCTGTGTTTTTGTCCTGAGAAGTGCTCTCCAACCACAGAGGCAACAGCTTGGTCTGTTCTGTGCCATGTAATCTTATATTTGTGTGAAATTGATTCTTGTCTTTAACATTCGGCCTGTCTCTCTTTCACATGTTCTGCATTGAACAATATAGACCACACTAGAGAAAGTGGACGAGTAGATCCCCTTATGTTGAATATTTTTTCCATATGGTAGCTGTGGGATCCTGTGATATGAGTTGCAATAATTTGCAACATGATATATTGCAGGGACTTGTACCATTCTCTTCTTCTGGGATTCCTATTGGGAATCTGCTTCTCATTTTTTCACTTTTTGCTTCAGATTCGGTGGCTGTTGGAAGACCGACAATGGTGGAGCAGGGAATATTTCTTTCAATAATTCATCTTCCTGGAATACTGGCTGTAAGTCTTATGGTTTTTCTCAGGCTTTTCAGTTCTGGATTGTACATCACCACAAGGAGGACACTCTGAGGTTTTCTCTGTTTTGGAGTAGTTTTCTTTGAGTGTTTTGAGTGAAGATGAAATCTTCTTGGAGATGACTTGGGGATTGTAGCCTTTGTGTCTGAAGAATTCGGCCAGGATTTGGAGGTATTTATCCCTGTTTTTTGAGTTGGAGCGTATGTGGTGATAGCGTGTTGCTTGGCTGTGTATGGCATTTTATTGAATGTGAAGGGTGAAAGCTGGAATTGTGAAGGTAGCTGCATCTGTCGATTGCTTTCTTGTTTATAGATGTCTGTATATTGTCATTGCTGATAAACTGTGATGTCCAGGAAGTTAACTTTTCTGTGGAGTGCTCAATTTTGAATCTGATTGAGGGATAGTATTTATTAAAAGAATTGTGAATTGTTTGAGACTCTTTTCCCTCAGTCCAAATCATAAAAATATCATCAATATGCCAGTAATATGTAAAATTATAGTCCAGTATTTGTTTAAAATTCTCTTCCAGTTCTGCCATGAAAGGGTTGGCATATTGCGGTGCCATCCTGATACCCACAGCCGTATCCACACTACGTGGATAGATGTCATTATTGAAGTTGAAGTATTATGGGTTAGGATGAATTTTATCTGTTTTGTTATAGTTTCTGGAGTATATTGGTGGTCCAGGGTAAATGCCTTCAGAAATCTGTCAAATGCAGTTATTCCATTTGCATGAGGAATGTTGCCGTAAAGCGATTCCACATCCAGCCACATCCACATTATTGAGTGAAGGCATCTGTTGGTGTGGGCGAAGGACAGGAGTGATGCAAGGGCAAAAAGAATCTCAGTCTCCATGTAGAAATCATTTTACTGTGTACTCAATTAAAGAAACACAGATACAGACAGTGCTCAGATCTATGGGCTTTGTTCTCTTACATATCAAATGAAATGCTGCATGAGGTACTGTACTAGTTACCTATTAAGTCTAGGCTAAAAACCACTTGTCAAATCCAAGTACAAATCCAGCAATAAAATGTATCATGGCTACAAAGACTGGAAATCTGTCTAGTGATTTGAACTAACTCCCTTTATCTCTTTACAAAAGTATACAAACACAATAGGGAAGGATTTTCTCTCATTTTGTGTCTAATGGATCTGCTCCCCTCCACTTCATGCATGTACAGCACAGGTCTTCTATCTTCAGGTAAGGCTGAAATACATTTCATTTGAGCTCCAAGCACTTCAATGACTGTGAAGTAAGGGCTGAATAACAAGCTGTGGGCAAGACATTTGCAACTTAGTCATTTCTTCACCAGCATAGCTCTCCAAAGCAAGTCGCACATGTATAATTGTTCACCTTGAACTTGATTGTTTACCTTTATGTCTACATTTTCAAGTGCAATAATAGGGAAATCAAAATGCTTTGCAGTCTGCAGTACATGTATTTGAACCTTCCATGTGAGTATGTTAGATGAAGCTACTGTACCAATAGCGTAGTTACCTGTAGCAGGCGTTCTCCAGGAACAGCAGGAATCGGTCTTCAAATATGGGTGACGTCGGCACCGATGGAGCCCGTGCGGTAACCTCTCCCCAGCTTTCAAATAAAGCCTTTGGGAGATCCACCATGCATTCATGGTCACCTTCCCGCCCAAGGGTGCCATCTTGCCTCAGTATTATGACATATCTCAAGATAGCAAAAAGAAAAGAAACTTCACGGGAAGAAGAGAGGGTTGTGAGGACTGATTCCTGCTGTTCCCAGAAAACACCTGCTTCAGGTGAGTAACTATGCTTTCTCCAGGAACAAGCAGGAAGTCAGTCCTCACATATGGGACTCCTCAGCTACAGGCTACCGAAAAAAACCTGTAAGCCATGGGCAACCCAAAAAGCAAACTGAGGAACAGCAGAGAGTACAGTTCGGTTGCAAGACCTCAGCGGCGACCACAGCGTCAACCAGGGAAACTAGCTCTCCGGTAGCCTGGACACACAGAAGGGCCGGAGAGCAAGAGTTGCCTCAAACCCCAAACAGATGACAGAGTACTGCCTGGCCAAAGGCACTGTCCCACTGGGACTCCTCCTCCAGGCAGTAATGCACTGCGAAGGTGTTGAATGAGGACCAGGTGGCAGCCCGGAAGATCTCCAGCAAGGGAACGGAGCGCAAGTTCGCCACAGATGCCGTTATGGCCCGGACACTGTGTCATGACATGACATTCCAGTGGAAGACTGGCCTGCCTGTAGGTGCAGGCGATGCAGTCCGCCACCCAGGTGAACAGAGTACGCTTGGAGACTGCTATGCCCAGGCGATTAGGGTCCTAGGAAATGAAAAGAAGCGAGGAGCAGCGTTGAGGCTTGGTTTGTTTCAGATAGTAGGCCAAGGTCTGCTTACAGTCCAGAGTTTGGAGAGCGGCCTCTGCCCTGTTAACATGAGGCCGCGGAGAAAAGATGGAAAGCACTCCCTCCTAGTTGAGGTGGAATGGGGAAACCACCATAGGGAGAAACTTAGGGTGTGTCCGGAGCACCTTCCTATTCTTGTGGAATCTGGTGTAGGGGGAATGAGCTACCAGAGCGTGGTGCTCACAGACCCTGCATGCAGATGTGAGCGCCATGAGGAAGACCATCTTCCAGGACAGATACTTGAGGTGGCAAGAAGCTAGTGACTCAAAGGGGGGAGGGATAAGCTTTGAGAGGACCACACTGAGATTCCACACCGTTGCTGGTGGGCAGGGGGTCGAGAGAGCAGGAGGCCCCTCAGAAAGAGAGCCCCAAGAGTCTGGCTTCTAATTGATGAGGTGATGGGGCGCTAACAGCACAATGAGGTATCCCTGATGGAGTTAAGACTTCAGACCAGCGTTGGACAGGTTCAGCTGGTACTGCAGCACCAGCTGAACAGAACAGGAGAAGGGGCTGGCACCCCTCTCCGCACAAACAAAAGAGAATCGATGCCACTTGAAGGCATACGCCTGTCGAGGGGAAACCTTGTGGGATGCCAGCAGGACATCTTCCACCTCTCTGGGCAAATCTAACTGGGCCAGAGCTACCCTTTCCTCGGTAAGTTCGGTAGGGTCAGGGACCCCAGGCTGGGGAGCAGAAAAGAGCCATCCTCCTGCGAGAGCAGGTCTGGGGCACACCCCAAAGGGACTGGGAGCACTTGAGACAGGCTGAGGAGCAGTGGAAATCACGGCTGCCAGCGTCACCAGGAGGCTATAAGGATCAGTGTGGCCCGATCGAGCTGGACTTTGAAAAGAGTCTTGGCAATGAGCAGCGTGGGAGGATAGGCATAGAGAAGCCCTTCAGTCCAAGGGATGAGAAATGCATCGGCTGCAAACCAGGAGGGGTGTGGAACCCTGGAATAGAAGCAGGGCAACTGAGCATTAGGTGGGCTGGCAAAGAGATCCATCACAGGAAGGCCCTAGTGATGGAACATGGGTTGAGCTGCCACTCGTGGGGCTGGAGAACCTGGCTGAACCAGTCTGCCAGGGCATTGTTCTGGCCGGGAAGGTACACAGCCCTGACAAGCATCCCACTCTTGCTGGTGAAAATGCAGAAGACCACTCCACAGCACAGGAGGGACAATACTGTGCCCCCTTGCTTGTTGACACAGAACATTGCCACCTGATTGTCTGTCTGAATCAGAATCAGCTGCTTCCACAGGTGGTGCTGAAAAGCCCAGAGAGCGTAGGAATGGCTCTAAGAAATTGATCTGCTGGAGGCTCTCTGACACCAACCAAAGGCCCTGAGTGTGGAGGTCTTCAGTCTGGCCTTCACCCTGGGAAGGCCAGGTACTGGGAATAGTTTCTGTAAGCCTTCCTCCTGAGTATAGGGGCTTTTTCTGTAAAGCCTTCCATCAGGAAGGGCAGTGGTCTTTTTGGAGAAGCTGGTACTGGTCAGGAACTTGGACTCCAGCTCAGTGGCCTGTCTGTTATGGGTTTGCTGAAGAGATTCTTTCCACTGGCAGGGGACATAGACCAACTTATCCTGAAACCATAGATCCAAGTCGGAGGACTATAGCCAGGTCTGGCAGTGGGCACTAATGCCCACCGCAGCTACTCTGGCCACCGACTCGAAGCAGTCATAGGCTGCATGAGTGATGAACCTGGAGCACTCCTTCACAGTCGAGGTTAGGATCCGGAACCGCAGAAGAGGTTCCTCCAACAGCCCAGCCAAGAACTCAATGAGTTCCATTGCTAGGTCCCACAAGTACATGCTCATGTACAGCTGGTAAGTCTGGATGCAGTCCATGAGCATCTAGCCCTGGTAGCATTTTCTGTCCAAGGCATCCATGGTGCGGGCCTCCCTGCCTGGGGGCACCAAGGAGTGCATCTTCTGGCTCTTGATCTTGAGCATGGATGGACTCCACTACCATGGAGTTATGAGGCAACTGTGCTTTCTGAAACCCAGGGCTCTTGCGGATGCAATATATGGAATCTTCCCACCTGCACATGATCAGCACCAAAGCCAGGGACTCCCACATGCAGAAGAGAAGCAATCCCAGAATGAGGGGGAACAGGCACTGTGAGTGCCTCCTTCAGAGGGGCCTCATACTGGAGGATCTCGAGGTTCTCTGCCCGAGGCTCCTCCTCAAACCCTGTGGTGAAGACCAGGACCTTTGCCATATCCCTGACAAACTCCAAAAAGGAGAGGTCCTCGGGCAGACACCTGCTGCAGTCCTCCAGTGGGGACCTGCTGCAGTCCTCCAGAGGAGAGGGATCCAAAGAGACACCCCAATAGAGGTGAGTATTGGGGGACTCATCATTGGTCTCCCACTCCAACTCAGAGTTGGAAGAGATCTAGAGGATCCTCCAGGCATTGGAACCACACCAGATCACCGATGCTGTGAGGGCCCCTGAGCCCCTGCACTCTGACTTGGAGGTGCTGGCATGGGAGATCCTCTGTCACAAACGGGACTAAGACCAGTGCCGGGAATTTTCCCGAGGCAGATGGTGCTCGACTGGCTCCACAACCTCCAGCAATGCCCTTACAGTGAAGGGGCTAGTGGTCAGGACCGATGACCCAGAGGAACCAGGTATTGGCCAATGCTTCTGGGCCAAGAAGGCAGTGAGGCTGCATTCAAGGGCCACCATCCTGACCTCAAGGACAGAAGGCTCCTCAGCTACTGGCATGGGCAATGAGGACCTTGAGCCTGACGCCAGCACCATCAAGGGGGTGTCCTCAATAAGGATGGGTTTGGGAGACTGGGGTTGATCTCCCGATGCTAATGGTGTCTTCTCCCACCAGGCAGCTTGGAGGGCCCCTCCTGGCCATCGCCCTTAGCATCGCACAGTAGACTCAGATACTGGTGACTGTGGGACTTACCCGTGGTCCCAACATCATTGCCCAACGTCACCACGGATGACCCTCAGAGGACAATCTCTGCTTCAATGCTCTGTGACCTCAGGGCTCAGATAGGGCACAGCCATCATGGGAAGCCGAGGCCACGATGCCAATGCCCTTGGGAACTGGCTCCACGACCAATGCCGGGGCCAAAATGGAGGTTTTGTCAAACATGATTTCTCGCAGCTTCTCACAGTTCCTCCATCCCTTGCTCATCATTTGCTGACAGAGCCTATCATGGTCAGCACTGAGGCACTGAAAGCAGCAGTCATGTGAATCCCTGTGGGACATGGTGTGCCCACAACTGTTGCACTGCTTAAACCCATTGACTGAGGACATAGTGTGGAAGACTGCACCCATGAGGTCAAACTCAAGAGTCCCGGCCAGGGAGAGCTCAAGGATTCCCGCACACTGAGAGAAAAAAACCCAAAGGGAAAAGGACCTGAGAAACCACGGTGCTGAGGTGGTAGTGGTCCTGAGAGCCAAGAAGGCACCGGTACGTGTACCGGAGAAGAAAAAGAGAATGAAGTGAAAAAAAGAAACAAACAATCAACCTTTTCTGGGGTGCAGAAGAATGTCCAATGGACTCCAGGGAAAAAAGAAGACTGAGGCAAGATGGCACCCTTGGGAGGGAAGGTGACCATGCAAGCATGATGGATCTCCCAAAGGCTTCTTGGAAGCTGGGGAGAGGTTACCGCACAGGTTCAGTCAGTGCAGGCATCACCCATATGTGAGGACTGACTTTCTGCTTGTTCCCAGAGAAGACTAAAGTCAACTGCTATGATTTCACTCAAAAGCAAAACAAATCCATTTGCCCTCCCATCACACACACAAAATAAAATACCTTCTTACCATTTGGAATTCCACGCAGAGACAATGAAAACCAGGGCAGGTTTGCACCATTTGAGGGACCAAACCACCAATTGATCTTAATCACAACAGATGGACTCAGTGCTAGATTTAAAATAACAGTGTCCATAGGCAGAGGCTCCCTCTCCCCAAAATAAGACAGCAAAAGCAATGTTGGATGGGTATGATTTTTGGGTACCTAGAATTTGGTACCTTAGGCACCTGTCTAATTTGCTTATGTCCAACTCCAACCCTGGAAGTGCCTTGAAGAACCCTGTCTGTCACTTCAAATTCTGGTTGAATACTATCAATTTGACAAAAATATAAAAGGGCTGCCAAGCAGAAATTCAATCTCTTGCGCAGTTTGCCAGCCTTCCCTCAAAACGTATTAGGTATAGGGTTCTGAAAACCCTACCAAGTATATAAACCTTCTCCCAAGAACTGAAAGAAAAAAACACAGAGGCCTCCCTTCTCTTTCATTATCTCGGCCAGTTCTAAAAGGCTCTTTGCCTCTTTGTAGGCAGAATGTTTTATTGAATTCATTCCCCTCCTAACAGGAAACTTGTTCCAAAACATCAGCCTCAAGGGACCTCTTCCAGGTGGTGTTTTCCTTGCCTAGCCTTGGTTTTTTTTTTCGGGTAGCTTGTGTGTGATCATTTTATATCCTCACTGTACAACTTATCCAGCAATGGAATAAGAACAAACTATTTTCATACTCTGTGTTCCTAAGACATCCCATAATAGCTCAAACTTTAAACTATTTCCCCTTTATTTGCTTGTTATTCAACTATGCAAAGTAAATGCATTCCTAAAGAGCAGTAGCTCATATAACTATTAATTGAATGATTCTCAAACTGTGGGTCAGAAGATGGGGTCACGGAAAAACATAGTTACTCACCTGTAACAGGTGTTCTCCAGAGATAGCAAGAACCAGTCCTCACATATGGGTGATGTCGGCACCGATGGAGTCCGCATGGTGACCTCTCTCCAGCTTTCAAAGAAAACCTTTGGGAGATCTACCATGCATGCATGGTCCCCTTCCTGCCTAAGGGTGCCATCTTGCATCAGCATAATGACAGCTCAAAAAGGCAAAAATGACAGAAAGCAACTCCACGGGGAGGAGGGAGGGTTGTGATTTCTAATTCCTGCTGTCCCCGGAGAACACCTGTTACAGGTGAATTACTATGTTTTCTCCAGGAACAAGCAGGAAGTCAGTCCTCACATATAGATTCCCGAGCTACAGGCTACCCAAAAAACCTGTAAAAGCCATGGGTGACTGAAAAAGATGAACCATGAGAAGCAGCAATAGAGTCAAGGAACAACAAGACCTACGAGCGACCCCGAGTGTCAAGCAAGGAACCAGCTCTCCAGTAGCTTGAACACATCGAAGGGTTGGAAGGCAGGAGTTGCCTTACACCCCAAACAAATGACGGAATACTGCCTGGCTGAAGGCGCTGTCCTGGCAGGACTCCCTCTCCAGGCAGTAATGAGCCACAAAGATATGGACTGAGGACCAGGTGGCAGCCTAGCAGATCTCCATCAGGGGGACAGAGCGCAGGTTTGCCATGGATGCTGCCATGGCCCAGACAATGTGCGTTGTGATGCGGCACTCCAGCAAGAAACCAGCCTGCTCATAGGCAAAAGCAATGTAGTCTGCCACCCAAATGGACAGAGTACGCTTGGAGATCACTGCTGTCAGCCAATTTGGGTCACAGGAGATGAAAAACTGCGAGGAGTGTCGGTGGGCCTTGGTACGTTCCAAGTAGTAGACCAGGACCCGTTTACAGTCCATAGTGTGGAGAGCGGCCTCTGCCCTGTTTGCATGGGGCCGCGGGAAGAAGATGGCTAGCACCACCTCTTGGATGAGGTGGAACAGGGACACCACCTTAGGTAGAAACCTGGGGTGTATGTAGAGCACAACCCTGTTCTTGTGGAACCTCGTATGGCGGATGGGTCACCAGAGCCTGGAGCTCGCTCACCCTGCGAGCAGAGGTGAGCATCACGAGAAAGACCACCTTCCAGAAGAGATACTTATTTATTTATTTATTTGGGAAACATTTGTATACCGCAGCTTCCAGTGATCACTGCGGTGATTTCACACAAACGGTTACAAGTTATTCAAGCTAAAAACAGTGGTTACATAATTATGACACATAGAATTATATACATTAGGTCAGAAATCAAGAAATATACATTTCGATTTGGGAGGAGCAAATATATCTATATACAATAGTGCTGAAATGATGCAAATGTATGGGATTATGAAGTATGATAGCTGGTGGGCTTGGATTATACCAGGTTGTAGTACTCTTGGAAGAGGTGTGTTTTTAATTTTTTTCTAAAGTCGGTTAGGTCACTGTTTGATCGCATGTGACTTGGTAACTGATTCCAAAGTACTTGAGGTGGCAAGAGCTAAGAGGCTCAAAGGATGGTACAGTAAACTATGAGAGAACTACAGTGAGATCCCACTCCGTTGACGGAGGGCAGGCAGGTGGCCGTGAGAGCAGTAGGCCCCTCAGGAAGCGAGTCACGAGGGGCTGAGCATAGAGGGGCTTACTCTCAACATGATGGTGGTGCACTGAGAGTGCACTAAGGTGTACTCTATCGGAGTTGGACTTCCGCCCTGCCTGGGACAGGTGAAACGGGTACTGCAGCACTAGCTGGACAGAACAGGAGAAGGGGTTATCCCTTCTCCGCAAATGACACAGAGAATCTCTGCCACTTGAAGGCATAGGCCCAATCACTGGAAACCTTGCAGGAGGCCAGGAGGACCTCCTCTATCTCGTTTGACAGATTGAAGTGGGCCAAAGCTATCTTTTCAGCAGCCAGGCCGTCGGAGTCAGGGACCCCAGATTGGGGTGCAGGAGAGAACCATCCTCCTGCGAGCAGGCCCGGGCACACCACAGAGGAACCGGGGTGCCTGAGACAGGCACAAGAGCAGGGGGAGCCATGGCTGCCAGGGCCACCGAGGAGCCACCAGTATCAAGGTAACCCTGTTGAGCTGTACTTTGAACAGGGTCTTAGAGATCAACGGTGTGGGCAGGAAGGTGTAGAAGAGACCCCCATCCATGGGATGAGAAACACATCCACCGCCACCTAAGAGGGCTGTGGCTCCCTGGAACAGAAGCGGGGCAGCTGAGCTGGCGAAGAGGTCCATCTGTGGGTGCCCCCAGAGACAGAAAAGCCAGCTGGCCATCCAAGGGTCCAGCCACCACTCATGTGGTTGAAGAAGCCAGCTGAGTCGGTCTGCCAGGGCACTGACCTGGCACGGGAGATACACTGCCTGAAGGAGCATCCCGATCTCTCTGACAAAGGAGCAGAAGCTCACTGCCTCTTGGCACAGGAGGGATGATCCCGTGCCCCCCTGCTTGTTGATATAAAACATTGCCACCTGGTTCCCACTGTGACCTGTGACAAATAATTGCCATTAGCATGGGGCCTGTGAGTCAGTGAAAATTCACAGGCTCTGCCCCTCGTCCTGTGAGGGCTCCTGTTAGGCTGCAAACCCATGCAGAGTACTGGCGTCTGTGAGTGCTCAGTGATACAAAGGACCTGTGCTCACAGCTGCTTCTGTTGCCATCGCTGCTGCTGCTGCCTTCATGCTTTGGATACGTGGGGAACAAGGGTGTGGATAAAGGAAAGGAAGAGAGTGAGGTTCTGATATTTTGTTTTCATCAATACCTGGGATCATTTAAATGGGCTCATACGGGATAAAAGTTGTGGAAATAGGTGCTACCCACAGGGCTGGACCAAACATTAGGCAAACACAGCTGTCGCCTAGAGTGGCAATTCCTGGGAAGGGGGACGACGACACTAAGCCAGGCACTCAAAACTAAATAATAGATTCTGACAGAAATGATGCACCACAGCTTTGAGGTGGAGGAAAAGCAGCTCTCATGGCTGTAGGATGGATCCCCCTGGTGCAAGACTGGGGCAGAGGGCTATTCCTCGAGGAAACCTCTCCAAGCCTTGGTCAGTGAAGGCATGCAGCCTGGGTAGGTAATTAAAAAGCAGGTACAGGGATTTATATTGTTATGTTATGAATAAGAGCACAAATATTCCACAGTGTCTGCTATATTTTCAACAGATTATAATGGAAGTCTGCACAGAAATTATTTTTTCCAAAGGTCCACAGTGCGTCATTTCTGTTAGAATGAAGACTGGAGGATGGCCATTGTAACGCCAATTTTTAAAAAGGATACCAGAGATGATCTGGGAAACTACAGGCCAGTGAGCCTTAAATCAGTACCAGGCAAAATGGTAGAAATCATTATAAAATACAAAATTACTGAACAGATAGATAGTCATGGTTTAATGGGAAAAAGTCAACATGGATTTAGCCAAGGAAAGTCTTGTCTCACCAATCTCTTTTTGTTTTTTTTGAAGATGTGAATAAACAGGTAAACCAAGGTAAACCAATTGATATAGTGTGTCTGGATTTTCAGAAAGCCTTTAACTATGTTCCTCATGAGAGACTCTTGGGGAAATTAAAAAGTCATAGGATAGGAAGCATTGTACTATTGTGGAGTAGGAACTGGTTGAAAAATAGAAAAGAGAGAGTAGGGCTAAAAGGCAAACTTTCTCAACGGAGAAAGGTAAATAGTGGAGTACCCCAGGGATCTGTGCTGTACCCGTTACTTTTCAACATATTTATAAATGACCTGGAAATGGGAATAACGAGTGAGGTGATCTAATTTGCAGATGACACAAAATTATTCAAAGTTGTTAAAACACCAGAGGATTGTAAAAAATTCAAGAGGACCTTGATCAACTGGGAGATTGGGCATCCAAATGGCAGATGGCATTTAATGTGGACAAGTGCAGTTATGCACTTAGAGAAGAACAACCCAAACTACACCATCCAGGAAAAGGATTTAGGCGTCATCGTGGGGAATATGTTGACATCCTCTGCCCAGTGTGCAGCAGTGGCCAAGAAAGCAAATAGAATGCTAGGAATCATAAAGAAAGGAATAGAGAATAAAATGGATATTATAATGTCTGTAATGCTACATGGTGCGACTACACCTTGAATATTGTGTGCAATTCTGGTCACCATATCTTAAGAGGGATATAGCAGAATTAGAAAAGTTACAGAGAAGAGCGACAAAAATCATAAAGGGGTTGGAAAGTGTCACGAAGTGGATCTAGCAGAGCCCATGGAAATAAGTAGAAATACAGATAGTGGTTCTGACACTGACACTTCAGACAAGCACATGACAGGGAGTTGCTATAGTAGTCCAACAAAGAGACGTGGATGGCAAGGAAGGTGACGTAAATAAACCTTTATTGACCAAACATCAGCCACTTGGCCCAACACAGGCCGTGTTTCGGAAATCCCTTCTTCAGGGGCTTAAATGGCTGTGTCACTGAACTGTGCGACTCAGACAAGAGTCTAAGATTATATACTCAAAAATGAGCTGACCATGGGTAATCTTCCTATAGGTCTAAATGTGTAATTAAATCCAAGGTGGAAGATACCGCAGCCAGGAACAAACGCGTGAAACCAGCTTTCACTTTGTAATCTCAAAGTGAAAGCTGGTTTCGCGCGTTTGTTCCTGGCTGCGGTATCTTCCACCTTGGATTTAATTACACATTTAGACCTATAGGAAGATTACCCATGGTCAGCTCATTTTTGAGTATATAATCTTAGACTCTTGTCTGAGTCACACAGTTCAGTGACACAGCCATTTAAGCCCCTGAAGAAGGGATTTCCGAAACACGGCCTGTGTTGGGCCAAGTGGCTGATGTTTGGTCAATAAAGGTTTATTTACGTCACCTTCCTTGCCATCCACGTCTTTTTGTTGGACTACTATCGCACGTGGTGTTGTGCTCTTAGTTGGATTCCAGGGAGTTGCTATAGGCAACATAAACAAATCAGGTCTCGAGCTCTGAGAACACGCCCAAGCTGCAGGAAAGCTCAGGAATCATTAGGGAATGAGGCGCAACTGAAAGGAGGCGGGGTTGAGACACACGTGGATAAACCTCACTCACCTGGAGTTAGAGGAAAGGGCGAGTGCAAGTTCAGATTCGGGTTAGACGGAGCCGAGAGAGCAGAAGCAACAGAAATCCTGGAAGCCAGAGAAGTCCCAGGAGTTACAGGAATTAGCAGAGAGGCAGAGAGAGCAGCAACTGCAGAAACTCCTGAGAAGGCAAGGAACTCTGAAAGGGCAGAGAACCCCAGGAGCCCAGGACATTCTGCTGGAAGTCTGGGTTGGAGTGGAGCCACTGAGAGGGCTGGGAGAACCGAAAGGTTTAGCTCCAAGGCTGAGAGAGAAATCCCAGGAGTCTGCCATAGAAGGCAGTGCACAGACACCTTTGAACACAGTAACGCTTATACAAAAGGTAACAGAGAAGGCAGTTTTAAAGCCAGGCTGGAAAAGCCAGTTACCCAGGCTACAGGGACAGAAAGGATAAAGTCTTCTGGCCTGAAGACAGTTTTGTACCTGGGGAAAAGCCAAAAGGGAAAACCTGTAAGGAATTGCCGTCCTGTTCCACTCCGGTAGCTTCAGCTGTGCCGAGGAACTCTAAGCTGAGAGAGCCAGAAGGTAAGCTTATTACCTCTAATAGAAAGAGAATTGAATGCAGGAACTTCCCATATGATTGGCAGCATTTGGAGGGCTCTCAAGAAAGGAACTCTAGTGAATACGGTAACGGTTTTTCACAGACGTTAACAGAGGAAGAAAAGAAGTCTCTTTGTAATAGGGAGAGACTGCTAAATAACACGTCTAGCTATTTGAAAGAGAGACCGTTTGCAACAGAGAGTGAGGACATGCAGTGTGAAGTGCAGGGGGACCAACCCACTGTTGAATACATGGATTGTACGCTCACAATTGCAGACGAGATCTCCTCTCTATGTTAAAGGAGCTGTGAAACTTTCTAACTGTGGAAAGTAACAGAGAAAGAGTTTATGTTTGTTGGGAAAAAGGACTGTTTAAAATACCTTTTCATTTGCTGTAAAGAAGCTGAAAAAGAAGCAGTTTTTGTTCACATTTTGTCTCTTTATTTTTGTACCCGAAGTTGGTTTATCTGCCTTGTTTTTCATTACAAAAAGAATCCTCCCGGAAGGGGAATAAAATCCTGTCTTTGAGCCTTACCACGCGTCCGCAACTCATTTGTTGGCTGGTCTATGAGAACTACAACTCCCACAGAGCATAGCAAAGCTTTCTATATCATTTTTCTGGCCAGTTCAAGATAAGGCCTCAGTGTAGTACCTTGCCTTAACCTGTGGGGTCCCACGCTGGGTGACAGGTTGGCGTAGTCTTGAGGATTTTTTTTTCTCGTGGTTTACCTGAGAAGAAGAACAAGACACGAATAAAGAGACAACATCTCACTGGAGAAACTGCTGCCATATTGAGCGCTGTCTAACAGAACTTTTCGCTGGCAGGTCGGCCAGGTGGAAGAGGGACGGAGACCTTTTCTCACAAGCCTGACTGTACCTGAAGCCTAAGGTAAAGGTAACTTGGGCATAAGGGTAGAAGGATACAAAGTGAGAAAGGGGGTGCTTTGGTCCACAGACAGGGGTTAAAAGAAAAAAAACGCCGCACTTGGTGGGTTTTCTTTTCTTTTTCTACAGGTGACGCAGACTTCAGAAGGAAGATGGAACCCAGGGATGTTATGCAATGGATGGAAGCCCAATGGGACAAACAAGCGGAGCTCGTTCGACACCTCCAGGAGCGGAACGCAGAAGTAATGAGGGAACAGCAACGACCTCTACTAGAGACAATGGAAGCATTTTTGAAAAGCCACAGGAAACAGGAGCGGCTAATCCTTCCATGTTTCCAGGTGTAGGGATAAATAATTGTCATGCTTTTTCCTTGGGACAATTAACTCAGCAAGATAATCTGGATGATTATATAGACGCGTTTGAAAGAATAGCAGAAACACTTAAATGGCCTATGGAGCAGTGGGCGATTCGCTTTGCGATGACACTCACCGGTGAGGCTCTATCTGCCTTTAAGGCAATGCCTGCTAGTCTTGCCTCTGATTATACAGAGATAAAAAAGGGCAGTAAAGGACAGACTAGGTCTAACTCCTAGACACTATAAGCGGATGTTTAGAGAGGCTAAGATAAAGTTTAAGGAAACTCCTAGAGCTCTGTACCAGAGATTAAAGAGTCTAGCTTGGAAGTAGCTAACTCCGGAAAGGAGGTCACTTGACTCTATTCTAGATGAGATTATACTAGAACAGTTTATGCAGGCTGTATCTCCTGAGTTAAAAACTTTTCTCACTCTGCAGGATTGCCACAGCACAGAAGCAGCCGCCAATATGGCGGATAGATATTATGAGGCTAAGATGGCTGATACCTCAGGGATTGGAGTTTTAAAAGTGGCTGGGATGGCAAGTTCTGGTAAAGTGAGAAAGTTTGAAAAAGTCAGAGCACCTAAAGTGGATAATAATAATGATGATACTGATGATGATGTGTTATCTGTTTATAAAGGCAAATGTTACGCATGCGGAAAGGCAGGACACATCCGAAGAAACTGTAAAACACGAATGGTCCTCATATCTGGAGCGGGAAAGTCAGTCCCGAGCAGATTCTTTCTACAGGTCCAGGTAGAGGGAGTAGATGCATTGGCACTACTCGACTCGGGGGCGGAACAAAGTATGATTTCTCGCGAGTTTTGGGAAACCATTGAACAGCATTATCCGTCAGCTCCGAGTCGAGTAGGGGGCCAAGTGCAGATAAAATGCGTACATGGCACACACTTCCATTATCCCCTGTATAAGTTACATGTTAAGGGGATGGGCATAGAAAGGGAAATACGGGTGGCGGTAGTCCCAAAGCTGCCACAGGACCTTATCCTAGGGCGAGACTGGCCTCCGTTTTGTGGAGGACTGATGGAGGGTCTGTGTACCAGGACAGGCCTGGTTTCAACCCGGTCGCAAGCCGGAACCTCAGGGGCCGGAGAATCATCTGTAGAAAGAACAGAGGGGCCTGAGGAGGAGGAGGAGGAGGGATTTCCCGAGGAAAGAAGAGAGGAGGGAGAAGCAAACATACTTCCTAGCCATAAAGAATTAATCAATGTTCCTTCTAAAGAGGGGAAAAAAGTAAAGGCTAAAAAACGTCACGAAAGATATAGTAGAACCCGAGGGAGGGCTGAACTAGAGGCCGGGGAAGAGCTACCGTGGGTACCTGCAGCCTTGATTCAGAAATCTCCTTCTTTCCCCATGGAACAAAGGGCTGACCCGTCGCTTAAGAGAGCGTTTGAATGGGCCCAAGAGAGCCGACCCATGCTTCCCCGATTCTTTTTAGAAAAAGATATCTTGTATAGGGAAAGTGTAGATCCATATACAGATGCTGTACGGAAGCAACTAGTAGTGCCAGTGACTTTTAAAGCCATTGTTTTACGCCTGGCACATGACCACCCGATAGGTAGTCATAAGGGTGTTCAAGGAACACTTGATCAGATACTAGCGCGGTTTTATTGGCCGGGGGTCTACAAAGAAACCAAACAATATTGCGAATCCTGTCCCACCTGCCAGAGGGTCTCTGTCGCGAGACCAAAGGCTGTACCCCTGGTGCCCTTGCCCACCATATCGGTACCGATCCAGCGTATGGGAATGGACATTGTGGGTCTTCTAATTAAAACACCAAGGGGCTTTCAATATATCCTAGTAGTTGTAGACCACGCTACACGGTTCCCATGGGCTATTCCCCTTAGGAATACCTCGGCCAAAATAATAGCACAGGAGCTAGTAAAACTGTTCTGCGAAGTGGGGTTTCCCCAGGAAATACTTTCTGATCAAGGAAGCAACTTTGTATCTAAATACCTGGCTAGAGTATGGGAGGCATTCGGCATACGCCACATTAAGACTGCGGCGTACCACCCCCAGTCAAATGGACTGGTGGAACGCATGAATCAATCTATAAAACACCTATTAAGGAGGGGTTTAGGAAAAGGTGAAATGGCAGAATGGGATACCCTACTCCCATTTGTCCTATACGCATGCATGCAGAGAGCGTATACAGGCATCCTTAGGGGCGTCCCCATTTGAACTCCTGTTTGGTAGGGCCCCGAGAGGTATTCTGGATATACTACAGGACGAATGGGTACAGCCCGAAATACAAGAGGTGGGGATACCACAGTTTTTGAAAGATTTAAGGACGCGCCTAGAGAAAACGTCCAAGGCCGCAATAGAAAATTTGAGAAATAGCCAACAGCGTCAGAAACACTACTATGATAGGGGCACGAAACCTAGGCAATTGGCAGGAGGGGATAAGGTCATAATCCAGGTTGCAGACCCAGGTCCCAAATTCGAGTCCCACTGGAAAGGGCCTGGTACGGTGGTGAAAAAGGTTGGGCCCTTTCATACCTTATAGAAAATGACAAGGGGCGCCGGCAGGTTTATCACCTCAATGTACTAAAACCGTGGAAAGAAAGGTCAGCCACTGCCAATTTGGTCAGTAAAGAGCAGCACAGTAGTACCCGGAAGAAGATTACGTGCTGTCCACCTGAAATTGCGGCAGCCCGTAATATTTTAAGGGGGGGAATCTGTCACGAAGTGGATCTAGCAGAGCCCATGGAAATAAGTAGAAATACAGATAGTGGATGTGACACTGACACTTCAGACAAGCACATGACAGGGAGTTGCTATAGGCAACATAAACAAACCAGGTCTCGAGCTCTGAGAAGACGCCCAAGCTGCAGGAAAGCTCAGGAATCATTAGGGAATGAGGAGCAGCTGAAAGGAGGCGGGGTTGAGACACACGTGGATAAACTTCACTCACCTGGAGTTAGAGGAAAGGGCGAGTGCAAGTTCAGGTTCGGGTTAGACAGAGCCAAGAGAGCAGAAGCAACAGAAATCCTGGAAGCCAGAGAAGTCCCAGGAGTTACAGGAATTAGCAGAGAGGCAGAGAGAGCAGCAACTGCAGAAACTCCTGAGAAGGCAAGGAACTCTGAAAGGGCAGAGAACCCCAGGAGCCCAGGACATTCTGCTGGAAGTCTGGGTTGGAGTGGAGCCACTGAGAGGGCTGGGAGAACTGAAAGGTTTAGCTCCAAGGCTGAGAGAGAAAACCCAGGAGTCTGCCATAGAAGGCAGTGCACAGACACCTTTGAACACAGTAACGCTTATACAAAAGGTAACAGAGAAGGCAGTTTTAAAGCCAGGCTGAGACAGGCTGGAAAAGCCAATTACCCAGGCTACAGGGACAGAAAGGATAAAGTCTTCTGGCCTGAAGACAGTTTTGTACCTGGGGAAAAGCCAAAAGGGAAAACCTGTAAGGAATTGCCGTCCTGTTCCACTCCGGTAGCTTCAGCTGTGCCGAGGAACTCTAAGCTGAGAGAGCCAGAAGGTAAGCTTATTACCTCTAATAGAAAGAGAATTGAATGCAGGAACTTCCCATATGACTGGCAGCATTTGGAGGGCTCTCAAGAAAGGAACTCTAGTGAATACGGTAATTGTTTTTCACAGATGTTAACAGAGGAAGAAAAGAAGACTCTTTGTAATAGGGAGAGACTGCTAAATAACACGTCTAGCTATTTGAAAGAGAGACCGTTTGCAACAGAGAGTGAGGACATGCAGTGTGAAGTGCAGGGGGACCAACCCACTGTTGAATACATGGATTGTACGCTCACAATTGCAGACGAGATCTCCTCTCTATGTTAAAGGAGCTGTGAAACTTTCTAACTGTGGAAGTAACAGAGAAAGGGTTTATGTTTGTTGGGAAAAAGGACTGTTTAAAATACCTTTTCATTTGCTGTAAAGAAGCTGAAAAAGAAGCAGTTTTTGTTCACATTTTGTCTCTTTATTTTTGTACCCGAAGTTGGTTTATCTGCCTTGTTTTTCATTACAAAAAGAATCCTCCCGGAAGGGGAATAAAATCCTGTCTTTGAGCCTTACCACGCGTCCGCAACTCATTTCTTGGCTGGTCTATGAGAACTACAACTCCCACAGAGCATAGCAAGGCTTTCTATATCATTTTTCTGGCCAGTTCAAGATAAGGCCTCAGTGTAGTACCCTGCCTTAACCTGTGGGGTCCCACGCTGGGTGACAAAGGATATCACTACAAGGAAAGGCTTAAAAGGTTAGAGCTCTTCAACTTGGAAAAGAGACAGCTGAGGTGAGATATGATAAAAGTTTATAAAATAGTGAATAGAGCAGAATGGGTAAATGTAGATTGGTTGTTTACCCCTTCAAAACTAGGTGGACACACAGTGAAAAACAAACAATATAGCACATTTAAGACTAATCAGAGAAAATATTGCTTCAGTCAATGCATAATCAGACTCTGGAATTCGTTACCAAAGAATATAGTAAAAGCTGTTAGTGTAGCTGGCTTTAAAAGAGGTTTGGATAAGTTCCTGGAGAAAAAGTCCATAAACCATTATCATAGAGGACCAGGGAAATCCATTACTTAGCCATGGGACAAGCAGCATGGAATCTGTATATTTTGGGAATCTGACAGGTGCTTGTGACATGGATTTGCAAGTGCTGGAAACAGGATACTGGGACTGGTGGTCTGACCCAGTATGGCCTATCTTATATTCTTATATCGCCCTCTCCCCCTTTGAATCCAGATGTGAAAATTCTGGCTAAGGTTCTGGTCACAAGATCGAATGGGGGGATCCTGCAGCTGATTCATACAGACCAAGCGGGTTTATGCCAGGATGCCAGGCAATAGATAACCATTAGGAAGGTTTTGAACTTAATATGGGCAGCCAGAAAGGGGAGGGAACCAGCAATGATGTTAAGTATAGACACGGAGAAATCATTTGACCAAGTTTCGTGGGCATTTATGTTCAAGGGTTTGAGGTGGATGGGCCTGGGGGAGGGATTTATAGGGTGGATATGGACTATGTACGCTGATCCTAAGGCTGGGTATTCAGGGCTTTTTTTGGCTGGGAAGGGATACGAGGCAGGGATGCCCATAGTCACCTCTGCTGTTTGCTTTATTGGTAGAGCTCTTGATGGAATGGATACAGCAGAGTCTGGACATTAGGAGAATAGAGGTGGGGTTAAGGAATACTGCATCTCCCTATTGGCGGATGATATAATTTTTGCAGTCTCCAAGCCCTTGATTTCCCTGCCTCTTATAGTGTGGGAATTGAAAGAATATGGACACCTGTCTGGCTTTAGCTTGAATATGGGGAAGTCGGAGATTATAAACCTGCCAGTTGCTGAGCCAATGATGGCCAGGCTATGGAAGAGTTTCCCGTTCAAGTGGGTGAAGCAAGAGGTCAGATTCCTTTGGGGTTCAGATAGCTGCTGAATATCATGCTTACTTTAATCTTAATTATGGGAGACTACTGCAGGAGCTGGAAATATTGCTGGGACAGTGGAGTCACCTGCATTTGTCTTTGTTAGAGAGGCCTGCCTATATTAAAATGGTCATCGTCACCACATTTCTTTACCTGTTTCAGGCTCTTCCTATGCTGGTGCTGGATATGGTGAATATGGGAAAAAGGTGAGCAGTTTGTCTGAAATGGATGGCCACCACAGGCGGCTAGGAGCATCCTGCAGCAGTGCAAAAGGGAAGGGGGTCTCTGTCACTGCCAGACTTCAGGGCTTATTACCTGGTGGGGCAATTACAGGCAGTCTCTGCTTGGTTCAGGGAAGAGGGCAGCCTTGGATAGATATGGAGCGCAGCATGATGAAGGGTAGATGGTTTGAGGATAGTCTCTGGGAGAGGGGTAAGAGAAAGATGGAGGAAGGTGACTACTGCCCTTCTGTGCGACACACACTGGATGCGTAGGAAAAGAAGGAAACTATTTTTTTGGTAAGGAGCTCTCTGTCTCGAATACAATTAGAGCTTGGGTTTTTTTTTTTAGGGGAGGGCCATTGTCACAACTGTTAGATAGATGGAAATCTAGGGAGATGGTGGGAATACCATAGATGTATCAGCGGGGGGGGGGGGGGAGTTCTTCCCTTTGAGGGTTTGAGGGACAGGGCCAGCGCTATCCGGTAAGCTGGGTAGGCGCAGCAGGGGGATGCCAGCCTTCAGGGGCATGTCATTAGATGCCCACACATGCCTAGGGACGGCCACGAGGGATCCCACTCATGCCTGATTGGCTTCAGAGGGAACCGGCACCCCAGCTCACCTCTGCACAGCTATGGGAGGAGCATTTTTCTTTAATCCCAGAGCTGTGCTATGTAGCAACCGCTGAGTGCCTGAAGGTTAAACAGGGACACTTCCTGTCTTGTGCAAGAGATAAGAAGTGTCCCGTTTAACCTCCAGGAACAGCGACACCAGTATCTGTGACTTATCACAGACGCACGAGTAAAGGAAAATGTCACTGTTTACTCCCACAGCTGTGCAGAGGTGAGCTGAGGAGCCAGGCTTCGGGCCTCACTGGCTACTTCTGAAGCTGATCCGGTACACGCGGCGCCCCTCATGGTGGGGGGGGGGGGGGCGGGGAGCCGCTGGCACTGTATGAGGACTGAGGGCTAGAACAAGCAATGGGCTAATGTTGGGGGATGGGAAGACTGCTATTGAAAGGGAGATAATGCTGGGAGGGGCCAAGAACAGATCCCTGGGGTACTCCACTATTCACCTTTCTCCATAGAGAAAATTGGCCATTTAACCCCCCTCTCTGCTTTCTTTTAGCCAGTTCCCCGTCCACAGTAGTACACTGCCTCCTATCCCATGGCTTTTTAATTTCCTCAAGAGTCTCTCATGAGGAACTTTGTCAAAGGCTTTCTGAAAATTGAGATATAGTTTATCAACCAGCTCACCTTTTATCTACCTGTTTGTTCACACCTTCAAATAAAATAAGAGACTGGTGAGACAAGACTTTCCTTAGCTAAGTCCATGTTGGCTTTCTGCCATTAAACCATGGCTATCTACATGTTCAGCAATTTTGTTTTTGTATAATGGTTTCTATCATTTTGCCTGGTACTGATGTCAGGCTCACTGGTCTGTAGTTTCCCAGATCACTCCTGGAACTTTTTAAAAAATTGGCATTACATTGGCCACTCTCCAATCTTCGGGTACTATAGATGGTTTTAATGATAGATCACAGATTACTAAAATAGTTCTACAATCTCATATTTCAGTTCTTTCAGCACCCTGGGATGAATATTGCAATCCTGTCCAGGTGATTTGCTGCTTTTTAGTTTATCAATTAGCTGTATTACATCTTATCAATTTATCAAGATTTGTTTCAATTCCTTAGCTACATCTTTTCTCTTACTCTTTACTAATGCCTTTTTGGTCCACAGCTCCACCATCCTTTTCCACATATCTGCTTTAGTACTCCTGTGTCAGTGACCAACAACTCAGCCTGCCATTCTTCATTTGTCTGCTTCCCATAATTCAGCTAGAGGTTTGTAGCTCATGGCATTTGTGGCTTTGGTCATGGATTTTCCAGCCACTCGCACCCTCCATTTGCCACTGTCTCTTCTTTTTGAGCAACATGTCTCTCCGTGATGTGGTTGGCTATCGTTCCCATGCACTTGCACCTCTTTTCAGGACTTCTTGTTAAGTTTAAGAAGTTGAATTTGCAGTGTCTGTACAGAATTTGGCTCTCAAGTGGCCACTATCATGAATAATGTTACTTCTTCCACCGCCCAGCCCTTGCTATTAGGGATATGCAGGGCAAATATTTTTGTTCCATTTAGTTTCCTGTATTATCGTTTTAGTTTTATTTATTTTATTTTGTTTCAGGGGTCAGTGTTAATAGTCAGGTTTTTCCAGTTTCAGGGTAAAAATGAACCCAAAGGTTTAGGTTTTCTCCATCTCATTTCAAACAAATAGACATTCCTACTCATTATGGCCATGACTCATGTCTTTAAATATATCATATGAACAGGATTATAACAGCAGGGAAAATTCTGAACGGAGGTTAAGTGAGCATAAAGGGCACCACTGCATCTTTAATCCCTATCTCCATTAATTAATTACTATAGGGATACTACAGACACATTCCCTTTTATTCTAGTATTCTTGTTCTTCTATGGTTTATATTTTTCCAAACTAATTTTCAGACACACCATTCTGATTGTGCTCGATTTAAGACTTACACTCATTGTAGCATTGATCTCTGCCACAGTTTCCTCATCCGTGGGAAACTGGTATATCTGTACGCCGTTGCTCACCAGTTCACTCATGATCTTACTTTTGAATTTGTGCAGTTCATTCTTGGCAATTGTGTCCGCTTTTGCTATGATGGGGATAATATTAACCTATGAAGGGGAAAAAGAAAAACCCTTTTGGTAACCCTCAGTTAAGTCGTATTTATTTTTTGCCTCTTGAGAATACATAACAGATGTGAAATGCAGACATTTTTATGTTTTATTTACATTGACACAGATTCAAACAGAAGATAGATTTTCAAACAGGCTTTCTTTTGAGAAAAAAATACATTGCCTTCATATTTCTATAAGCATGCTACAGCATTAAAAAAAAAACAGAAAAAGAAAGTTTGTCTATTGATGTCTGTTAGTGAGAGTCATTTCCTCCTGATAAAATCCCCGTCCGCACTGCCCACTATTCATTTTTTTTCCATATAAGGCTGGGCAGGAAATTCTACAGTTTCATTCACAATGACCAGCTCCAACATAGAAAGTCTCCATCTGGGTAATCACAGTGCTGACAGCTTACAGAGATGCTCAGAGGTCTCAGAACATTAGTTCTGGCATGGTTTCCACCCACTTGTAACATGAATACCTATGTCAATGTCAAATAGGCACCACAGCTTCACGAAGGCAAGCCAAAACCAGGCTGTAATACCCTCTGAGCATGTATAATGAAAACGGATCTCAAGAAGTCATTTAGCTTTGGGGATCTTCCTCGGGCTATACTACACCAGGTTCCTTGCAACATGCCTACTGAGGGTAGTTCTCTACCACAACCAGCTGGCACTGAACACTGCCGAGTGACACTGTCGAAAAGTTTATTTTCTCCTTTTAGGGCTATATTCCCACAAACAGCACCTCAAGTTAAATTAGACTAGACAATGGCCACTTGGAAGGTCGGTATAGGATCGATATGACGACATTAAAAAAAAAGCAGGGCATTGTCTGGTATGGTAGTTCCCTGGGCTTATCAGGGATGGCAATGCCATGGGGACAGCTTTCAAGGTAGAGACATGAAGACTCAGAAAAATTAAAAAATATATATTTGGAAAGACAACTGTACTGCCCATTCCCTCTCAAAATTATTCCTAATATTGTAGCAGCAGAGCGCAGACAAACCAATGATACCAGGAGTCTGTTCAGAAGGTCCAAATCATTTATTTGTGCACAAGTCTCAAGCAAAGTCAATTTCAAAATGGCTGAGCGAAGTTCTCTGGCAATACAACAACTTTTATAGACTTTTGCTCCATTCTAGGTATAGAAACACATTTCATTGGTCCCAATTATGTTCTTTCAGTGGGCTCAGCACCTGCTTACCCCCCTTCTAGTCCCAATTACAATGGCCTGTTCACCAACTTGTTACTTTCCTACTTTCAAGGCTATTGGGCTAGTTAATACGTGCAGGGGAGCAGGGCTCTGTAACTTATCTGTCAGCAGTCCTAATTAAATCCCTTGCAGATGTATTTTTCTTATCAGTGACTTTTAAACATATTTTTCTGTATTTTTCCATCTTCCAGTTCTGCTTATCTAAGCTAATTCAATACTCTTGCTATGTTCCAGCTCTACAGGAGCATATTGGGGGATGTGCAATTCCCATAGGCCTCTTCACTAGCTTCATTTACAGGTCAAGCTAGCTAGGCTCGCTTGCTTATATCAGACGAAGTGGATCACAGGCCTTCACCTGCCACAATATTACATAATATGAAGATGTAAAAATATGAGAGTTAGATATAACAATTCCACATCCAGAGCAAAGTACTGTGGTCACTGTGTTAAGCTGTAGATGGTAGTTCTTTTTATTGGACTAATTTAATACAGGTTTGACAAGCTTTTCAGGGCTAAAATTCCTGTAGCAAGTGAGTGAAGAGCCAGCACGGATTCACAGAGTTCTAGCAGTAGTCAGCTATGTTGTCTGCACATGCCATTATAGCTAACTAAAGTATTGTATTTGCCTTTATCTATGTAAGATTTGTTCATCACATTGGAGATGACAGGATTTTGAGTTTGCAAATCTGCGAACAACGTTGGATTTTTTCTTTGGACTCTATTCGTCTGGGAGATTGCCTGGTGGAGTGTTATGTGAGTAAACTGCACTGCCATGTGGACTTTATTTTACCATTGAGGATTGGATGTTCCACTCACTCATTTACATATACTATGTGCAGGTGTTGCAACTGTAGATTGTGGTGTCATCTTTCGACGCCATTTAAGAGCGTTTTGTGGACCTCCTTTTTATTCATTTTTAATTGTTTCTAGACGCCATACTGGGCCATGATTTATCCTGATGCAGAGCTCTTGAATTGACCAGCAGGGCTCGTAACACGGTCTGTGTTGCTTCGGACGGCATTGTGCTTTTACTTTACTACTGCTATTGCCAGACCTACTATTGCTGCTGATATCGTAGAAGCCTCTGAGAGATTGGCTACCGGATCTTCATCAGCTAAGTGCTTCGGATTGCTGGGTATTTTCACTTTTACCTTTGTCACCCCTACTGTTGCTGTTATTACTGTAGAAGCCTTTAAAAGATTGATTATTGGATCTTTATCAGCTATATACTGAGTCTTAGATTTTGCTTGTTTGTGGTTCACTTGGTGTGATTTCACAAGTTCTGCATCTGTGGACACTTTTTTAGAAGAATAAAAAGGAATATTTTGTTGCATGAGGAGCTTTTGTTTCTCTGGACAGAGATTCCGACAAAAATTTAAGAGGTCTTTTTTTCTTCTATTAGTATAACTCTCTTTCCTCTCCTGGCTATCTTATTCTGGGATTAAATCTGATAGTAGGCACAAATGGTAACACCCTTCTGGAGTCCTTGTGCCCTTTATAAAGTGTTTGAGCACAAGGTTGGTATTCTAGTGTAATTCTGTGATTCCCTTTAAATACTCTACGAAGTTAAAGGCATGATCTCTTTCAAAAGCGTTCACCTACGGAGATGTCATGGTGTCACTCTCTGAAATAAGTTATTAGCTGCATTTTCCCCAAGCAATAGCATCTGTTTTGGCAGGCCCATCCATCTGTCTGTCTGTACATACTGTCAGTACATACTGATTTGTTTGCGCCTAACTAACTTGTACATTTCACGGAGCAACCGCAAGAACAGCAGGAGTCCAGTTCCCCACCAGCAGAGAGGTTCTGCGGGATGTAAGGCTGGTGGGGGGATGGGGCTGATGCCACCTGCAGCTGCCTCCAGAACCTTAAAATGCACAGAGCTCCCATCCCTCCCTCCTCCTGGCGGTGTGTACAAGTAATCTGTTGCTCCCCCAAGGCCTCTCCGTGCTGCTGCTACTTCCCCCAGGATGGGCTTCCCTCTACCAAACTCCTACTTCCTGTTGCCCATAGCAGGGGCTGCATGACTTCCATCTTCCTCTTCTGCACTTCCACCTGGGACTCATTGATACTGCTGCTGCAGTGGTTTGTGTAGGAAGCACTTGCAGGTGATGGGTGGTAGGAGGCACTTGCAGGAGATGGGTGGTAGGTGACACTTTCCTCTTCATCCTGTACCAGTCACTTTCCAGCTCCTGCTGTTGTCCACAACTGCATCAAAACTCTGTAGTTCCTGCCAGTTGGGACACGATCCCCTGCCAGCAAAGCAGTGCTTTCAGGCCATGGTGAAGAACACTGGGATCTCCTGCATGTAAGGGTTTTTTTGGGGGGGGGGTTAAGTTAGATACAAGGGGGGGAGATGAAGGAGTGATTGGAGGCTAGAGAAGAAGGAGAAAGTGTGGGGGAAGGAGTGAAGTGAGTGAAGAGTGAAAGAAGGTAGGAGGCTCAAAATTTGACTGCGGGGGGGGGGGGGGGGACAAAATGTCTGTGTACACATTCCCCTCTCCTCACCCACCCTTCTCATGCACACAAACATCCAGCCCTTCCCACAACCCCATCCATCCATGACCCTGTCAAACATGCACACCCAGCCCCTCACACCACTCCTATTGCACACCCCTGCACGCATATGCACTCACTCCATACTCAGCCCTCACACATATACACAAACACTGAAAACAGACAAATATGCACACAAAACCACTCGCAGAGGAACTATTCAGCCCTGCTACCCTAATGAGACAGACTATCATGTCTCTTTATACCCAGTTCCCCCACTCGAGTTTGCAAATGGAGGAAGATGAAACATGTCATTTTGTCAAACTGTACATGTGCACTTTTCTGCTTGTTTACGCTTGTCGTTTAGCAAGTCACAGCCACAAATCTGTTCAAGCCAAAGAAAAATGATAACATGAATGACACTGATGCTGCATTCAACTGAATTAGTAAGCAAGTGGCAGTCTTAGAACCTAATGCTGTGAAATACTTTCAAATGGTGCAGAAAACAGAACATCTGCAGGTATTTGGTCCAAGAGTACAATCTAAAACTCTGCCAAGTGCACTGTTCCTGCAACGTGGCGGCTGGGCCTTGAGCAATAGTCTGTGAGCCTCCTTTTTCCTTGGCTGTTTCAGATTCCTCCATCTTCTCCAGCATATGAAAAAAACCCTGTGTTTTTAAATGCAAACCCCACATCAAGAAACTGACTTGCTCGCAAAAATAGAGCAGAGAAGCACTTTCCTCAGTGCAAAACTTCAATTTAATGAAATCCATGAAAAGAAAAATGAAAATTCAGGTTCCGAATCAATTGTTGTTCATTTTCTGACGCAAATTCCAACAAGGAAGCTAGGAAGATAGTTTAAAAAATCTTATAGTGGATAATGTTTCATATGTCTAATTTTCTTCCGTTAGAAAATAATGCAATTGCTCAGTGTTATGGAATTTACTGCTAGTCAATAGTGTGATTTGATAGGGTGACTGTTTCTCAGAGAACTGAAAGCAGTCTGAAAGGGACTGCTGCTATGTTATTTGGAGAACTTGCAAAATGAGGATTTTTTTCTAATCAAGATTATGCTGATTACAGGAAGGTTGTTTCTAATTTCAGATAGTAAATTATGTTTTATTTGCTACATTGTTGAGCATTACGTTCAAATCCAATTCTGTTTCAACTTGTAAAATCTCAGATCCATTCAGATACTCAGGTTGCAGCTTCTTGCAGGTCAATCTCTATTTATAATAATTGTTTATACTTTTAAAATTACATAATTGTACTAAACAATTATTTTATTATAAAACTGTCATATGTGCAGAGTTGTACACAGGACTGTAAGTGGCCCCTAATATGAACACGTACTAAAACTAACATGCATTATATGCCAGTTAATCCATTTTTATGCAGTGGGTCCTGTGGCAAACACACATTAGGTGTTAGTAATAAAGAAACAAGAAATCAGAATGGCTATGAAGGACCTAGACAAGATTCTCAAGAGCAGAGATGTCTCTCTCCATACAAATATTCGACTCGTTCAAGCCATGGTATTTTCAATAACGTCATATGGATGCAAAAGTTGGACAGTGAAAAAGATAGGCAGGAAGAAAATCGATGCCTTTGAATTATGGTGCTGACAACGAATACTGTGTACACCATGGACTGCCCGAAGAACAAACCAGTCAGTATTAAAGGAGATCAAACCCAAGTTCTTTTAGAAGCTCAGATAACAAGACTTCGACTTTCATAGTTTGGACACATCATGCAATAAGAGAGATCATTAGAGAAAGACATCATGCTTGACAAGGTAGAAGGTCAACACAAAAGAGGAAGGCCAGCAGTGAGATGGATTAATACAATAACAGCAGCTATGGGTGCCACTCTGTCAACAGTGAGCTGCCTGACTGAAGACTGAACACAATTTAGGATAACTATCCAGAGGGTCGCCATGAGTCGACATCGACTCAACAGCACTTAACAGATGTTAGTAAAAGACCCTGTTTATATCTTGAAAACAGTAAACCTCACACAAAAATAAGCACTGTATACATGTTAATATTTCCATTTAAAAGAATATTTTTTTCCTATCATCTCAAAAACTTCCAGAAAATCTTTCCACTTCTAGTCCATGGGGAAGTCCCAGCCATCATATTGGAAAGAGCTGCAGTGTGTGATCCCTGATGAAGCCAGTCATGCCAACGACTGCACAAGCTGTATGAGAAGGAATATAATAAAATAAAAGGGGGAAAATCCTAGTTAGTGGGAAGTAAAGGCTCCTGCTGTCACAGCTCATTGATATTGCAAAGGTAACCATGAAGGGAGAAGTGATCATATTAGGTGACTTTAATCTACTATTCTCATCTGCAGACTCTATTAAGAATACAGTGCATATGTACTATCACTGCTTTTTTTTAGCAGCAACAGAATGCTGGACAATACTCAACTCTTTGGCCCTGGGCTCCTCCTCCATTGCCAATGGAAACAGAATGGACTTGCCCATTTCCCTAACAAACTGTAGAAAGGAAGTTCCTCAATGTGGGAACTTGCGATGCTCATGAGAAGAGGTGGGATCCAAGGGTAGCTCTGGAGACCTCTTCTCCAAGAAGTATTCAGAGTCAAAATTAGATTACCAGGAGCACTCATAATCCATCTCAAAAGCATTCCAAGAATGTCTTAGTCTCTGCCTGGGTCAAACTGTCTTGCAGGGGAGGCAGATCTCCTTCAGGGACACTGATGGTGCTACAGGGAGAAATCTCCCCCCGAAGCACAAGAGAGTAGTATCAGCTGGAAAGGAGTATGTGTTGAGACCCTTCAAGGTCTCTATTTCTCTTCCAAGGCAAACTCAAGGTTTAGAAGCTAGGCTCAATGCATCCTCAACGATGCCATCAAAGCTGCAGCCTTGCAAAAGGCAAAGATCATTATCATCCTCTGTTCACGCCCTTTCATGAGCAGCTCCTTGAGGGCTGCCTTGGAAAAGGTGTAAGGCCTGCAGCAGAGTTGACCAATGTCTACGGAATCTGAGGGGGAGTATCAGCGGGTTGGCCATGGCTCTTTGGAGGCTGGTGCAGCAGTTCCAATAGTGAGGAGGATGAATAGTCCCTCACATTGGAGCTCCTCTGAAATCTCAATGCTCTTGAAATAGCGTTCTGAAGGATCTCTATACCGATGCATCAGTGCCTCAGCTCAATGCTCACCATCTCTTGTCTCGATATCCGAGGATGAGGACAAATCCTTCCTCTTCCTCTGGGCAGTGTCAGTGGGTATCCAGTGCCAGGGAGATCTACTGGTGCTCAGCTCAGAGTGAGTTTGAGGCCCTCTTGATATCAATGCACCACCAGCGTCTGATGCAGCTCTGTAAGCAATGGAGACATAAGGCAGATGATTGGTCTTTTCAGCACCAAAATCATGTTTGAACTGCTTCTCTTGACCCTGGAGCTCTCTTTTTGTCATTTGTGAACACAAAATACAAGGCGACAGCTCATGGTTGGGCCCCAAGCACTGTAGGCACCATTTGTGTGTGTATAATAAACATGGTCCTGAACTATCAGGTGTACTTTTTAACCCAATAGCCAGTTTTTGGGAGATAAAACAGCTGCAGCAAAATCAAATATGATTTTGATAACCAAAAAAAATTACCATGACCCGAATGCTTGAGGCCTAAAGACAACTTACAGTGATGTTGCAAGAAAAAGAAAAGAAACTTTAAATGAATGAAAAACACTAAACTAAGGAAAATATGGGGAAAGCAGCATGCAGCAGCTTTACAAAAAGCTGAAAAGACAACCAAATCAACTTTAAAGAATGATGCAGGAGAATACTGTGGGCTGAAGCAATAATGACTATGGGGCTCCACGGAAAATGGGCTTAGGAGATGAGACATGGTGATAGCAGACATGAATAGGCATGCATACATAGAGAGACTACTCTAAAAACTTCTGGAAGAAGCTTAGGAGATGTTCCCACATGGTGCTCCATCAGCGACGTCACTCGTGTGTGAGCATGTATCCTGCTTATCCACAGAGAAAAAGACATGGTTTTCCTGAACTGAGTTACTCCCTTAATCTGGCTCCAATCCCAGTTACTGCAGTAAATACCCCTAGTACTTGGCTTCCAAAGTTTAAGTATAGATTTATTGACAACTACTTTACCAAACGGCATTAAAATGGTCTCAAAATTAATCAAAGAAAAAGAACAGAGCCAAACCTGATTACATTTAAAAAGGAGATAGAGCAGCTTTTAAACTAGAACCTGGAGGAAAAGCAAACAAATTGCTCAGGAGCACATGGTTTGGAGTACAGTATCTTTGAGGGATATGATCAAAACAGGGAAGTTAGCGCATCCAAATAGGGAGGTTTCAATAAAGGCAAAAGTAGGCTCTCTGCCTTTAAGGGAACAGCAGCCATAGAGGGAAGATTACAAATAAACCCTGCCAACTGTCGAGCAGATTGTAGAAAAACAAAACTCACACTTTGAAATGTCTGTGTACAAATGCTAGAAGCCTAAAAAAATAAGCTCCAAGAGAGGGCCTAGAGCACTAAATGATGAGGTAGATATGAAGTGATATTTTATAAAGGCCGTCCAAGTCCAATTGGGGACATCCGGGGCAGAACATGTTGAGAAATGCCAGGAATGTCTCTGCATCTGCCCAATTTTAGTAACAGACATCCCCAACGTGGACATCTGTGCCCACGGTCATATAGATGTCCCCAGAGGACAGCATTCCAGCACAAGGGGATGTCCAGCAGCATGGGAAAACATGAGCCATCACTCCCCATCAGTATTCATTGTCGGCACGGAAAAGATAGGGAACATGAGCATACCACCTTCTCTGCACCCTCAAGAAAGCTGACTGACCAAATGAGCACTTTGCTAATGGCTATTTATGTCTAGAGCAGGTACAAGCTTGGACATGGCTTGGGACATCAGGAGAGGACGTCCAAGTTTGGGAATGCCCCAAACACACCTACACCATGCCCCCATTTAGACTTGAACATCCTCATGCCAGGGATGTCCACAGATCTGACTTCTAAAATGGCTCTGGGGATGTCTCGGTGCCCGTTTTCAGACATCCAAAGCACGAATAGGTCTTCTAAAATAACCCCCATAATAGTGTCACCAACCCCCTAGGCTCCTAAGATAGAAGGCTGGAGGGATGTAGTGTGGGTCCTCTTATTACAAGCAAGGACTTGGTTATGTCCCCTGGGTTTGGAATGTCCCAATAGCCAGTCAATAAGAAAGTAGTTGCGGACTAGTGACTATGCTTTCAAGAGGTTTTATTCCCCTTCCCGGGAGGATTCTTGTGGCAGGTTACAAAAGGAAATAAACCATCATGCTGGTGTAACACAAAAAGGATCATTAATGATAACAGAAATGCTTTGCTTCAGCTTTAACAAAATAAACAGGGAGGAAAACAGCTTTCTTACTCTTCAGAAAAACTGCGTGGCTGAAATTAGTGCCTCCTGCACAGATTTCACCTGAACAGGGTCTTCAGCAAAAAGATGTAATACCGTCAGAAAAAACTAGCGTACAGTCCATCTTACAGCAATCACTATTATCAGCACCACAATCATATTCCATCTCCTCTGGAACGTCTTCTGTAAAAGCTTGCTCAGGGCTGTAACTTGTATTGGTATTACTGAACTCTCTTTCTTTGTGGCTGAAGCTTCTCTCCCCTCTATCAGCTAGGAAAGGCTGGTTACCAAAGAGACTGGATTCTGCCCTCACAGGATCTTTCCCTTCAAGACCTCTAGGCAGGAATTCCAGTGCCCCTCTATTCAATTCACTGTGGCCTCTTTCAGCCCGGCCTCGGTTTGTTTGCTTAGGACTGTGAAACCGGAACCTGCTATCTATCTCTCTCTTAGTTTGCTACGGGTAATTCTCTTCTGCTCCCAGCCAGGCTTTTTCTTATCATAGCCCTGGTTTAAAGCACTGACCTGTGAGGATTCCTCTGGGGCAAACTCTCCTTCAGAGCAGATAGACTCCACGTCAGAAACACTCAGGTATGGATTTGGGGATCTCTCTCTATCCCTTCCTTTACCTTGGCTTCTGTGGACGGCTTTCCTGCTGGCTGCAGTGTTCCTGTGTCCTATTTCTCTGCAAGCTGCTTCTGGGCTTCTGTGGTAACTTTCTCCATTCCTTTCTCTTTTGCCTTCCCTTTGGCCTTTCTCCTGGCCCTTCTCGCCTTTTTCCTGGCCCTTCTCACCTTTCTTCTTCATGCTCCAAGCTGGCTCTATTTTAAGTGTGTCATAGCTTGAGACTTCCATTGGCTCAATTCTTTGCAGCTGTCTCTGTCTTCCTAATGAGCCATTACGTAATGCTTTCTCCAGGTGTTTTCCTGCAGCCTGAGCTTGTGTTTTCATTCGTTGCTCATGGCAACCACTAGCCATGTGCTTTTCAGTGTGCCTTTTAAAACTACCCCGAGCATTTTCCTGCATTTCTTCTGTTCTTATTTGCCTTGCCCCATGACAATAGGTATCTCAGAGACCTGGTGGAAGAAATTGGCATCAACGTCGTGCTTCAGTGGTTCCACTCCTACCTGACCAATAGACAACAACTGATCCACACAAGAATAGCAACCTCCCCCCCCCCTTTCAGCAACACCAAGGAGTACCCCAAGGATCCACACTATCCGCCATGCTCTTTAACATCTCCCTCAACCACTCTGCTCAATCATACGCACCCATAAAATCAACTACCACATCTACACAGATGACATAATGCTCTATGGACCAATCACAACCACCAATCCAACAAACGATCAACTAACAGACTGCTTCGTAGAAGTCTCCAGCTCGCTACAAAAGAACAACCTATCCATCAACCTAAAAAAAACAGAAGCCCTCATAGTAACCAAGGATCCAAACTTCACACCACCACCACACCTCAACTTAGGAACCACACAAATACAAATACAGCCACACATAAATACTTAGGAATCATCACAGACCAAGCGCTCACACTCAAGCAACAGATCAAAAAGACTACCGGAATAATATTCCACAAAGCAAAAACAGTACAACGCCTCAGGCCTTTCCTTGATCCACAGGACTTCAGGACAGTCATGCAAGCTATGACGCTCCCCCACCTGGACTACTGCAACATAATCTATCACGGACTACCTGTCACCCACACCAACCCACTACGAACTGCCTTCAGTACCACAGCAAGAATTATCCAGAAGCAAAAATACAAGATCACATCACCCCAGTCCTGAAAGAACTACACATACTCCCTCTCGAAGCAAGAATCAAATACAAAGCAGCCCTACTTATCCACAAAGCCCTCTATCAAACGCAGACCTCCCAGCTCCGAACTTTACTGCCCCAGCCCACCCACAACAGAACAACCAGACAAACCACCAGCAACACCCTCACCATCCCCCATGAACGAACTAAATACAATCAACGGACCTGCAACAGAGCCTTCAAACTATACGCACCATCCCTCTGGAACTCCCTACCAAGTCAAATCAGAAACAACAGAGATCCTTCAACATTCAGAAAACAACTAAAAACTATCCTGTTCCAGGAATACCTCGGACCAGAAACAAACATCCACCACTAACACCCTCTCCAGACCCTTTAACATACCCACAGATCTACCTACTAAGAGACTGATGTCCATTGTTTAAGTCCTTAATGTCTGTCTAGATCAGGGGTCTCAAACTCAAATTGCTTTGAGGGCCAAATGAGGACTTGTAAAATAACCCGGGGGCCGCATGAGACGTGGGACCTCATTTGCATAAGGGACCTCATTTGCATAAATATTTGCATAATATTACCATACCCTAACTTTTAGTAAACATGCCTCTTAATGAGTGCATGAATAAAGAAAGACTAAAAGATTTCTACATTACTATAATCCAGTGGCAACCGCCAGGCACATTAGGAACTACTACAAACAAACACTGCCCATTTAGAACCCATCCAACCACGTACACCCCTGGAAATCAACCCAATGTATACCAAATCAATATGATCTCCCTATAACTTATCACCAGCCCTCTATAGCTAAAAATAGCCTTTGGATTCTAAACCTACCCACAACCCCTAAAGCATGCAACTTTTTTTGTCGGATCATTCACCGTGAGAGGAAACAATTCCACTCCTGAAGTGAACCCTCCTTTTTGCTCAATAATTCAATGGCTGCTCATCAGCCCAGCTAACAAAAACAGCTCCTGCTGCCGTCAGCAAAATCAATCCATTTTCTTTAAAAAGGTAATAGAGGCAATCAGGTCTCCCCCGATCCACAGGCTCCAAAAACAAACACCGCAGCTCATTCAATCCCCCACTAGAATTAGTATTATGAAAGAGGACTTAGCTGCTTAGAAAGAGAAGCTGTTCCACACTGTCCATATGTTCTTTGAAGGCTTTGTCCACTCTACATAAAAGAGATAGAGAATCCACTATTCATCGACAGGTGGTCCGCTTCACTCCACAACAAACGAGGTTCAGGCGACACCAAAGGTGTTTCAAGCCCACTGCTCCTCTCCAGCTCTTCCTCAGGCAATGTGAACCTCGCCCAAAACACACCGTTTAAATCAGGTGATAAAATGACGCTGAAGTTCAAAGGTCACTACTCCACAGCTTTATTAAGCATCCAAACGCAATCCCCACCAGTCAATATCAGCATTCATGCCTTTAGGCATTATAGTTTGCAAACAGAAAATCCACTGCTGCTCTTTAAAGTGCAGCCGGGCTGTTCGGTCACCCCCACGTTGAACGGGAGCAACCACTTCCAAAATCCTCCACCGGAGGTCCCGAAAATAGTGGTTCGCTTGCTGACAATGAAACACTCCAGGAGCCCCTTCTTGCCGCTTGTCTATCCGCGAGCGATGTTCAAGTAAACGCTTCCTAATTGGTCGAATGGTGCGCCCTACATATTTAAGACCACAGGGGCATAAAAGTAAATACACCACAAATTCAGATTGGCAAGTAGAGTGCACAGCAGAGCGATAACATAGCCCCGTGCTCGGATCTTCCCAAGTTTCCCCTGGTAACGTTAAAGCACAAAAGTCACATGTCCCACAGGCAAAATGCCCTCGCTGCAACCCCAAGTGTTCAGATGACTCTCTTGGCTGGGTCCGAACCACCCAATCGCCTGGTGGGGATTGCGTTTGGATGCTTAATAAAGCTGTGGAGTAGTGACCTTTGAACTTCAGCGTCATTTTATCACCTGATTTAAACGGTGTGTTTTGGGCGAGGTTCACATTGCCTGAGGAAGAGCTGGAGAGGAGCAGTGGGCTTGAAACACCTTTGGTGTCGCCTGAACCTCGTTTGTTGTGGAGTGAAGCGGACCACCTGTCGATGAATAGTGGATTCTCTATCTCTTTTATGTAGAGTGGACAAAGCCTTCAAAGAACATATGGACAGTGTGGAACAGCTTCTCTTTCTAAGCAGCTAAGTCCTCTTTCATAATACTAATTCTAGTGGGGGATTGAATGAGCTGCGGTGTTTGTTTTGGGAGCCTGTGGATCGGGGGAGACCTGATTGCCTCTATTACCTTTTTAAAGAAAACGGATTGATTTTGCTGACGGCAGCAGGAGCTGTTTTTGTTAGCTGGGCTGATGAGCAGCCATTGAATTATTGAGCAAAAAGGAGGGTTCACTTCACGAGTGGAATTGTTTCCTCTCACGGTGAATGATCCGACAAAAAAAGTTGCATGCTTTAGGGGTTGTGGGTAGGTTTAGAATCCAAAGGCTATTTTTAGCTATAGAGGGCTGGTGATAAGTTATAGGGAGATCATATTGATTTGGTATACATTTAGAACCCATAGCAAACCCGCCATATCCTAACAGCACTACCAGGACTCACAAAGCACCATACCCTACCTATCAAAAGGCAACACTGCAAATATTAAATCAATACATTTCAGAGAATAACAATACATGACCTACTGGGGACAGAGAACAAGTAGCAATGTCAAATAGGAATTACATAAACAGAATACCTCAGCTCAGTTACACATGCAGAATACACCATCACCAAACAAGGAATCAAAATTTAGAAACAAGACAATTAAACTGGGACCACCAAAAGCCAAACTTGGAATGTACAACAACACTGTAGAAATAAAAATATAAATTAATTTCCTCTTGTACTAAACAAAGCGCAGACGTTATTGATGCACATTTCCCAGAACTGACATATTCCAGTTAATAAATTCAAAATAAAGATATTTTTCTATCTTTTGTGCATTTTTTTTCAGTTCCAGCCACTTTCTTCTGGTTTCTTCGTGCCTTCTGCTAACTCTCCATCGTCTGCTGTCCATTTGTCCTTCTCTCTTCTAGCTTTTTCCATTCTCCCTCTACATCTGCTTTAACATATTAATCTTTCTCCTTTTGCTCTTTCCTCATTCCTATTTTCATCCACTCAAATTTTACCCCTCCATCCTCAATCCCCACTTACCTGGCCAATTGTAGATTTGTCTTCCCTCCCACACAAAATATTTTCCCCTCTCCATTTCACTCTCCCAGCTCCATCCCATTCTAATCCTCCCCCAACATCAGCTCCCTTCTAGTTCCAGTCCCACACAGCACCCCCTCCCTTCTAGTCACTGCATCAGCCCATTTTCAGTCCTAGCCCCCCATCAGCCCATTTCCAATCGTAGCTCCCCCCATCAGCCCATTTCCAGTGCTAGCTCCCTCCCCTCACAGCCCATTTCCATTCCAAGCCCCCTCCCCATCAGCCATTTGCAGTTCAAGCCCCCCTTCCACTCAGTCCATTTCCAGTCCTAGCAGACCCCCAGCCCATTATCAGTCCTAGCCCCCCCATAGCCGATTACCAGTCCTAACCCCCCATAGCCCACTTCCAGTCTTACCCCTCATAGCCCATTACCAGTCCTAACCCCCCCCCATCACCTCATTTTCAGTGTTACCCCCATCACCCCATTTTCAGTTACCCCCTCATAGGCCATTACCAGTACTAACCCCCCCCCATCACCTCATTTTCAGTGTTACCCCCATCACCCCATTTTCAGTTACCCCCTCATAGGCCATTACCAGTCCTAACCCCCCCCCCCCATTTTCAGTGTTACCCCCATCACCCCATTTTCAGTTACCCCCCTCATAGGCCATTACCAGTCCTAGCCCCCCCCCATAGCCCATTACCAGTCCTAGCCCCCCCATAGCCCATTACCAGTCCTAGCCCCCCTCCCACCATCAGCCAAATTAGATTTAAAAAAAATGTATATTTGCTGCTGCTGCAGTATTAAGCGTCCCGCGGGCTCCTCTGCCTGGCTGCAGCATTCAGCTCCAAAAGCGGCGGCTTTCAGACCCGCGAAGAGAGAGAGTTTCTCTCGCGCGGTTCTGAAGACTCTCTTCGCGGCTCTGAAAGCCGCCGCTTTTGGAGCTGATACTGCAGGGAGGAGAGGACCAGGCAGAGGGGCCCGCGGGACGCTTAATACTGCGGCGGCAAGTTTGGAATTTTTTTTTTTTACTCGCCGGTGCTTCGCGGGCCACACAAGATGCTCTCGCGGGCCGCATGTTTGAGACCCCTGGTCTAGATCATTAATGTTGGCCTCCCCGGTGACAGCACCCCACCCTAAGAATTGATTACTGTCCCTCCCCCCCTTTTTGTTAAACCGCTCTGACCCGGTGAAAAGCGGGATATAAATACAGTTAAATAAATAAAATAAATAAATAAGGAGGCTAGCCCACTGGGACACAGGTACTAGGGTACAGATTATATTGCAATTGGAGGAGGTATGGTGCTATATGTTAAATCTTTTTGGAGTCAGAATAAAAATTTTGCATGCACTGTGGAATCTTTATGGCTAGAAATTGTGTGAACTGTGGGAGGAGGGGGTAATACTAATGTCCACCTAGCCATAATGAACAGACAGATGATGAAATGTTAACAAAAATTAGGGAAGCTAACAAATTTGGCAACACTATAATAATGGGTGATTTGAATTATCTCACTACTAACAGGATAAATGTCATGTCAGGAAAAGTTAGAAAGCTGAAGTTCTTAGATGAAATAAATGACTGCTTCATGGAGTATCTGTTTTGGGAACCTAACAAAAGAGGAATTATTTTAGATCAAGCAAGACAGTGTGAGAAGTAACTGTTGGTACCACCTGCCAACAACAATCATAACATGATCAAATCTGAATGAACTGGAATAAAGATACTAAAGAAATGTACTGTATCAGTATTTAACTTTCAAAAAGGCGACTATGCTATGATAAGATAGGAAAAATGGTTAAAAAAAAGAAAACAGCTAGAAAATAAGCAGCTGTAATGGTTAGGAGTTTAAACTGGACATATTAAAGATGGAAGGAAGGCCAAACAGCTGGTATGAGGTGAAAGAGGCTATTATAGACAAAAATACATCTTTCAAAAAATGCAGAAAGGATCCACATGAAAACAGGAAACAGCATAAGTACTGGCAGATGCAAAACATTGAGAAGGAAGACAAAAATTTGAAAAGCAGCTTATAAAGGCAAAAATTCATAAGCTTTTGCAAGTACATTTGAAGCAAGAAGCCTGAGAGGGAATCAGCTGGACTGCTAGATTATCATGGAATAAAAAGGGATGCTCAGTAAACACAAGGTCATCGCAAAGACTAAATTAATTCTTTGTTTTGGCCTTTACTGAAAATTATGCAAAGGACATATTCATGCCAGAATTGGCATTTAATGGTGATGATTTGGGGAAAAACAAATTTCAGTGAATCCAGCAGACGTAGTAGGCCAAACTGACAAGATAAAAAGTGTAGCAAATCACCTAGACAGAATGGGTATGCATGCAGTGTACTGAAGAAATTGAAATTACAGATCTACTATTAGCAATCTGTAGCTTTTAATTGAAAGGTGGTCATTAACACCAATTTTTAAAAAGAGTTCCAAGGAAACTACAGATTGGGGAGCCTGACCTCAGTGATGGGCGAAGAACAAAATTACAGAACATCTAAGCAGACATGATCTAATGGGACAGAGTCCACATGGATATAGCCAAGTCATGTCTCAACCTGCTACATTTTTCTGAAGGCGTGAACATGTGTATAAAGAGGAGCCAGTATATATGGTATATCTGTATTTTCAGAAAACATTTGACGAAATCCCTCATAAGAGGCTCCTGAGGAGTCTTATGAATTAGGAACTGGTTAAAAGAGAAAACAAAGGGTTAACTGGCCAATTTTCTCAATGGAGGAAGGTTAATAATAAAGTATTGTATAGATCTGTATGGGGACTGCTGCTTTTTAACACATGCAAATGATCTGGGAATGGGAAAAAGTGATAAAATTTGCTAGATTGGCCACTGTTGGAAACAGGATACTGGACTTGATGGATCTTGGTCTGACCCAGCATGGCATATCTTATGTTCTTATGTTCAGATGACACCCAATTATTCAGTTGTTAAATTGCATGTGAATTGTGAGACATTGCAGGAGGACCTTGTGAGACTGAGACTAGGTATCCCAATGGCAGATGAAATTTAATCTGAATAAGTGATAAGTGATACAAATAGAGAAGAATAACCCAAATTATAACTATACAATGCAAGGTTCCACATTAGCAGTAACCATCCTGGAGAAGGATCTAGGTATTATCATGGATAATATGTTCAGTTCGTCTGCTATGTGTGCAGCAGTAGCTAAAAGGGCAGACAGACGGTTTGGAATTATTAGGAAAGGAATACAGAATAAAAACAAAGTAGTGCTCCATGGTGCAATTCAACCTTAAGTACTGTGTGCGATTCCGGTCACCGCATCTCAAAAAAGATATAGAAGAATTAGAAAAGGTACAGAGAACGGCAGCCAAAATGATTAAGGGGATTGAACGACTCTTCTATGAGCAAAGGCTAACGTGGTTAGGGTTCTTCAGCTTGGAAAAGACAGCTGAAGGGAGATATGATACAGGTCTATAAAAGTCCTGAATGAAGTGGAACGGGTAAACATAAATTGATTGTTTACTATCTCAAATAGTACAAAGACTAGGGGACATATCATGAGGTTACCGAGTAGTAACATTTAGAACAAATTGCAGAAAGTGTTTTTTCACTCTATACATAAAGAGGATGTAGTAAAAGCAGTCAGCATAGCTGGATTAAAAAAATGTCTGGACAAATGCCTGGAGAAAGAGCCCATAAATCATTAAAGGAGGCTTGGGGAAAGCCATGGCTTGTCCCTGGGGCAAGTAGCATAGAATCTTCTATTTTTTTGAGATCCTTTGACCTGGATTAGCAGCTGTTGTAAACAGGATACTGGGTAAGATGGACCTTTAGTCTGACCCAGTATAGTAATTCATATGTTCTTATGAGAATAAAATGGCTGCCAACTCCAGCCCTGGGCCCCCTCTTGCAATAGGAGATGCATTGATACTTCAGCTGACTTAGTCTACAGTGAACACCTAATGATAAATTTGATAAACTGGGCAGCTAGAAGCAGTCAACCTAGCTATTAGCAATATGGGTAAAAGTAGCTGAAAGGAAGCATCAGATGGCCGGATCACAAGATTACATTAGGGGGGTCCTGCAAGAGATTATTAAACTTCAAATCTCAATGACTGACTGTGAGGAAAAGTTAGAGGACCTTGAGAATAGGTCCTGCCAGAGTACCTTGTTTTTTGATGGCCTTCTAGAACATCTGGAGACCATACATTGCAAGAGTCTTGAAAACGCTGGTAGACTGAGGAACTGCCAGTTGGAGAATGGAAGTGCTCAGGATCGAACAGTTCCACCAGCTAAGGCAGAAAAAATTGTCCCAGCAAGACTCGACCAAGAGTAGTAATTGTAAAGTTTTTAAAACTTTTGCACAGAAGCCCGCTAGCTTGAGGCAATACAAGAGGAACTATTGTATGAAAATAAAAACTTGCTCGTTTCCCAGGATTTTCCCACCAAAGTGGCCACTAAATGTAAAGCATTGCTTTCAGTCTGTAATAACTTCTTTAAAAAGTGAACACACTTCATGCTGCAATTTCTGGTGGTTCTTCAGATAAAGCTTAAAGGGAAATCAGTGTACAACAGTCACAGCTTTCTTGGAGAAACCTGCAGCATCACTTCAGGACAAGGCTTTTTCGCAGGACAGAGGTACATGAAAATGTGGACACTGGGTAGCCAGTCTTGTGGCAGGATATCAACTGTTTTAGTTTTGTTTGTTTCTTGGGACTGTCCAGTTTTTCACAAGACTGTATTGGGTCAGATTGGGACTTAGAGCACAGCAAGAATGTGAAGTGCAATAGAATCAGCAGAAGTGGAGCTTGGATAGTAGTCTTGCCTGTGATATGTTGGCCTATAACATTTTTATTTGGAAACTAGTACTTGAGAAAGATTCAGAATAGGGAGGATCAGTCCCAACCCAAAGATCCACTCATAGTACAATGGCTGAAGTTTCTAGATAGGTGGGAGGCTAAAGTGAATCATGAACGGCAAATGTATTTCAGATGCTGTGGGTGGTTTAGAGTGACTAACTTGTGTAGATTAGGCCAATGTTTGGATTCTGCCACCTACGGGTTGTCAAGGAAGGTCTTTATGCAGTGTGACTTTTGTTTATGATTAGCAGCCACTATATGAAGATGAGGGATTGAGAGGGAGGGGGCCGAAAGGTAAATGCTTGGGTGTTTAGTGTGAGGATGGGGTGTGGAGGGGGTCGCTCTCTACATATTTATTTAAACTTTTCCATGGAACAAGGGTGTTAAGGGGTTAGTAGGCTGTTGGAAATTTGATGATCAGGTGTGTGAGCGATAGGGGAAGGGAGCAAGATAAGGAGGAAGGAATGTGGGGGGTGGGAAGGCTTAAACAGTGGGCCCTTTGACAGTGATGAATGGATGCAATACGTGAATGAATGAGAGTGACTGTACTTGAGGTTTGGGCTGGGAGCACCAATTACTGAATGTGTTAAGAGAGTTTGGTACCTAAAAGTAATGGTTACAATTTAAAGCTAATGGCTCTACCAGAAATACAGTGTGTTTCTTGGAATATGAGGGGGAATAAGCTCACCAATCAATCAGATATTGCAGTAACTCAAGTTCCATAAAGGTAGAAGTGAGGATTTGGATGGCAGAGAATATCAAAAACTAGAATGAAATTGGGTGGGGGAAGTATTACCTGCATCATCAGGGAACTGCAAGGTGGGGGTAGCAATCTTAATTAGTAAAGTACTTTCTCCGATAGTTATTAAGCTTGCAACAACCCAGGTGGCATGTTTGTTACTCCATGCGGCTCTAGAAGGGCGTGAAATCCTGGTGGGGAATATTTATAGCCTTAATGTGTACAATCACGTTTCTACTCTATCTTGGTTAGATGCGTAGTTTCTTGATGTACCAGTAATCTGGGGTGGAAATTAACTGCTATGGATCTGGGAATAGACAGGTCGGTCAGCTATGCAGAGCTTGTGTTTTTCTCTATCAAAGGGCTTCCTTTTTTTTTGCAATAATTGAATGTCCTAACACAGGGAGATTCCTGCATCAATTAGAAAGACTATATGCATATGTAATGTGCAATTTCAGTTTGTCTAAAAATGACTACATTCTACTTTCTTCAAACATTTTTAGTAATGCTAATAGGGCTGAAATAAGCCCTGTGAAAGTTTCAGATCATGCTTTAATATGGAAATGCCAAAATCTTAGTATTAGTCTTTAAGGCATTGCATGGTATGGTGCCATCTTTCCTTAGGGATAAGATGGTTCCATTTGGTCCTGGTCGGTCATTACAGTCTCGGATTGATCAATGTTTAGTGATTCCCTCCTACAGACAGATGCAGCATGTGACCCAATGGAATAAAGCTCTCTCGGTTTGGGCACCAATGTTATGGAATGCATTGCTTTGTGACTTGCGTTTTTGTGTTGACCTTGGATCATTTCAGAAGGCACTGAAAACATTTTTGTTTTGGAAGGCCTTCGGGGATGGTGGGGTGGGATGAAATCAGTTATTACATTGTTCATACTATGATAGATAGGTGAGGGCGGGGGGGGGGAGGTTCTTTGGGGGCTTCTTATGTAGCAGATAAACGAGTGAAGAAAGAAACACCCAAAGAGTCTTAGAAGGAAACAACGGTTTAATGTGCACAGACCCAGAGAAAATATTTTTTTCAAATTCTGGGTCCCCACTAGAGGGCTCAGAGAGATTATATAGATCTCATCAGGTTATTACAGTATTTCTTCATGATTGGTCACTTTATTACAGTGTAGTCCCGATTGGAGAAAGCCTATTGCACTCTTACCTCTAGCGAAGCAGAGGAAGAGTAGTTATCTCTAGCAAGCAGAGAGAGCAGCAGGAGAAAGGAATAGGGGAGGGACAAGCATGTACCAGGGTATGACTTCACCAAGAGGGGTGTATCCTTTTCACTTAACCCTTCCAGCTCTCAGCCCTGCCTGGATTTCTACCTCATTCCCCCATTTTTAAGGGGAAAATTTGCCTTGTAGTGAAGGAGGCCAATTTTTCCTCATAGCAGTTGATCTGACTGTGGAAGGGATTTGTATTTGCATACTGCCATCACATGGGCAGCAGTTTTCCGCTCCACCATGGTCTCAATGGTGGAGGTAATAAATCAGATAAGGATAGGGATACAGCATGGCAGGAGAATACATAGCAGGAGAATAAGGAGAACCCCTACCACTAGGGTTTTAAGTCCACCTAACCAACTGAACCATTCCGCAAACCACCCAGCACCTATAGAAGGGGCGGTGATATGATTAGCTAGGTCACGTAGGTCTTGAATAGAACATTCAATGGAAACACTCATCAGTGAGATTAAACCAACACATAACCTCAAACTCCTCACAGCCATGATTTAACCGTAGGAGCAGAATATCAATGGTCATCCTATTCTGAAGAATCGCCGTCCGCAGACCGGACATCTCGTGATTCATAGTGGCTAAGATGGTTGAGGTAAGATTAATGGATTTGGCCAAGGAACAAGCAATACGGCTTACTTCCATAGCGTTGTGCAAAGCTAACCCAGGTGCTCCTACAATGGATATTGCCAGTCCCAGTGCTGTCTGATCACTATAAGGTTCCACATTGGAATTACAGGTAGGGGGGCATAGGTTTTGATCGAGGATAGCGCGAGTGGGAACTAACCTTACTAGGGGTATGAGAGAAAGCAGCAGTAGTAAGTCTGCCAAAAGTGCAAGAACCTCCAGTAGCATTTATGGGAGCATAAGTGTAAGCAGTTTTACCACATAAAAACCATCCTAAGGGAAGATACATTTCTGAGTAAGCATAAGATACCTTTGTAATAGACTTGCATGATAATACAGTGTTAGACACATTAAAAAACCCCTTCAGTTGCATTTACAAAAATAAAGCAATCTGTAGCTTTAAGCGTGGAGACAACCTGCAAGGAGAAAGGGGCCTTGTTAAAATAGGCTGAGGTAGGATGAGTAACACCAATGAAGTAGAAAAATGTAAAAAAGGTTAGCTTTGGCTGTTTGCAGTCCAGATTATGCATTACAGTAAACGTTTGCATTTCACACAAAGTAGTGGGTACAGCAATAAGGCATGTTGATCAAAAACTTCAGGCTGCGATGAGCTGCGTACACAAAAGTCCGAAGTATTCAAAGCAGTCACGGCAAGTAGTGTTACTACATTTATAGTTCCTGAGGCCAACAAGGGAAGGCCCCACATGAATGCCAGAACAAAAGTCAGCATGAGCAGGTGCATACCAACCATGGAGCTTATGTCCCACTAACAGTATCTGAAGATGACTCCTCAAGCTTCCGCCGTGCATAGACTAGCCAGTTTCCGGTATGCAGCTAGCACAGGGCAACGTCGTCTGCCGGTTCCCTGGTTCTCTGCAGTGTGAGGCGTAAGGAATCCTGAGAATGTTCGTGCGCTGTCCACTTATCATCCAAGTCAGGAGCAGCTTTCTTAAGACAAGTATGATGTATCCACGGGGTAACCTCTGCAACCTTGACTGCAGTTGGTGTGGCTAGGAGAACTGTGTAAGGACCTCTCCAGGTAGGGCACAGTGGTTCACGTTTCCATTCCTTAGTCCACACACGATCTCCCGGCTGGTGGGGATGGAGCGGCTCTGACAAAGAGATAGGCAGTCGCTCTTGTATCTTGTACCTGTTCAAAGACTGAAAAACAGATCCCAATGCCAGTAGATGTTGTCTCGTAAGTTCATTATCTATCTGCTCTAGGTATCCCTTAAGGCCCTGAACAATGGGTGGTGGTCGACCATACAGTACTTCATAAGGGGATATTCCCAAGGTCCGAGTTGGGGAGGACTGGACCCGGAGAAGGGCTATCGGCAAAGCCTGATCCCACTTAAGATGAGCTTCCTGACAAGAGTTTAGACAACTGGAGCTTCAGAGTTCGGTTCATCCTTTCCACTCTTCCCGAACTCTGTGGGCAGTAAGCAGCGTGAAGTTTCCAGGTGATCTGGAGGGCCTTAGAAAGGTCCTGAAGGCACTTAGCAACAAATGCAAGGCCATTATCTGACCCTATAGCAAGGGGAAGGCCAAACCTAGGAATGATCTCTTTCAACAGGGCCCTTGTAACTTCTCGGGCTATCTCTGTTCTACAGGGGTAGGCCTCAACCCATCCTGAAAATGTACACACTATCACCAGCAGATATCGATAACCCCTTACTCGGGGTAACTCAGTGAAATAAACTACAATATTTTCCATAGGGGCAGCATCAACCGCCTGTATGGAAACTGGGGGTAGAGGCCCTTGGCAGGGGTTATTCCTGGCACATTGGAGACAGCAACGTGCTGCAGCTGCCGTTAAGGCAGACAGATGTGGGACACAGAAATAAGACTGTAGAATGGTGTGCAGGGAGGTCTTGCCTAAGTGGGTGGTCTCATGAAATCGTCGGACAAAAGTAGGTGCTAGACTCTCGGGGATAACATATCGGGGTGGATCTCCCAGTAACCGCAACCACCCAGCAGTAGTGAGAGTAGCCCCTTCCTGAGTGAAGAAATCCATCTCTTTCCTGGTATAACATGGGTCCCACTCTGACATAGGAATTGGAAACAAGGGGCTTGAACACTTACTGGGACTGTTCCTTGCTGGGCTGCTAACTTGGCCTCCCTATCAGCCCTGCGGTTACCCTGGATGACCAGAGTGTCTCCTCGCTGGTGTGCCTTGCAGTGAACTACAGCCGCCGCTTCTGGTGCCCACACAGACTCTAGTAACTCCAAAATCTCCCTCCCATACTTTATAGATTTTCTGCTTGAATTTATGAGCCCCTTCTCTCTATAGAGGGCCCCATGGGCATGGAGTGTAGTGAATGCATACTTAGAATCAGTGAAAATGTTTGCCTTCAGACCTGCAGCTAAGTGGAGGGCTCGAGTAAGGGCAATGAGTTCAGCTTTCTGGGCAGACGTTCCCAGGGGTAAGGGCTCAGCTTCCACAACAACCCCTGGAGTGACCACAGCATATCCAGCCTTCCGCTGTCCATCTTCCACGAGACTGCTGCCATCGGTAAAGTACTGAACATCAGGAGAAGCCAGCGGTACATCCTTCAGATCTGGGCGGCTGGAATACACTTCATCCATAACCTGGATACAATCATGTTCAGGTAGCCCAGGTGCTACAGGGAGTAGAGTAGCAGGATTGAGTGGTTTTCACCATCTCCAAGTGAACCCGAGGATTCGCACACAGCATGCTCTGGTAGTTTGTCATCTGCTCGTTGGTAAACCAATAATTGCCTTTGTACTCCATCAGGGGCAGTACTGCATGCGGCACTTTAACATACAGTTCTTGCCCAAGGGACAATTTATCAGCCTCAGTTGCCAAGAGAGCTGTTGCTGCTACTGCGTGGAGACAAGAAGGCCACCCTCTTGCTACTGGATCCAGCTGTTTGGACAGATAAGCCACCGGTCGTTGCCAGGAACCTAGGCTCTGAGTGAGGACACCAACTGCCATCCCCCTTTCTTCATGGACGTACAGATGGAATGGTTTTTCCACGTCGGGCAGTCCTAGACTGGGGGCTGATAGCAAAGCCTTCTTCATATTCTGAAAGGCCTCCTTTTGGTCCGGGCTCCAGTCGAAAGGATCTCGTTCTCCCCTCGTTGTAGCTGCACACAGGGGCTTGGCCAACACTGCATAGTTGGGTATCCAGATTCGACAAAAACCAGCAGCCCCTAAGAAGCCTCTTAACTGCCTGCGATATTGTGGCTCAGGAATAGAACAAACAGCCTCCCTCCGCTCAGAGCCCAATATTCGAAGGCCTTGGGCAACATGGAATCCCAAGTATCTGACTTCAGTCTGGCACAACTGGGCCTTACTTCGGGACACCCGATAGCCAGACATCCAAAGTAGGTGTAGAAGTTCTGAAGTAGCAGCAATGAGTAAATCGTCCACATATTGTAGCAACACGCGTTGAGAAGGGCAAGACTGGAACTGACGCAAATCTTGACTAAGTGTATCCCCGAACAACATGGGGGAGTTTTTGAATCCTTGGGGTAACCATGTCCATGTCAATTGTCCCTTACTGCCAGTAATAGGGTCTTCCCATTCAAATGCAAACAGTGGCTGGCTAGGAGTGGCCAGTCTCAAGCAGAAAAAGGCATCCTTTAAGTCCATAACAGTGAAGCAGGTTGCTTGTGTAGGAATCAAACTCAGTAAATTGTAGGGGTTTGGCACAACAGGGTGAATGGTAACAACAGCTTCATTGACCTTCCGTAGGTCCTGCACAGGTCGGTAATCATCAGTACCTGGTTTTTGAATTGGCAGCAAAGGGGTATTCCAGGGTGATTGGCATGGTTTTCAGGAGTCCAGACTTAAGTAGTTGCTGGAGATGTTTATGAATGCCCTCAACATCTCTTTGGGGCAGGGAATACTGCCTGACACAATTGGGACATTCGTTTTTTCTTCTCTTTTTCAGTGGCCCATTTCTCTGCAATAGGCACATTGATCTCGTTCCAATAGTCCTTGCTCCAATAGTCCTTGTTCCTCTACCCCAGCCTCGGCTTCTCAGTTCCCACGTTGACTTTCCTTGTCCTTTCTCGACTAGTGCCACTGCTAACATATCAGCTTTTTTTCATCTTTTGTTCACACTCACGCTTCATCTCCTGATCTCTATTCACAAATACTTTCATAGCAACTTCCATCCGCTGGGTTATATTCATTCCAGCAAAGCCCTCAAGCTTCTGAAGTTTCCTTGGAATGTAGAGTCTTTCATAAAACTTGCCAGGGCTCTCATCAGGGGTTTGTAGTACCTCAGATATTTTCCCTACATTCATCGCTTTCTGGCCCCCCTTTTAAAGTCTTCAAGGAGAGCCCGATGATAACAATTCAGAGCAAGGCGGCCTGCATCACTGTTTGCCGCCCAGTGGGGTTTTAGGTCAGGAAAGTCTCTCAGCGCTTCTCGCTGGGGCCTCAAATGAGGTCGCAGTGCTCTAGTATGGGGGGGGGGGGAAGAGTGTATGAACATGGAACTGACATTCTTCAGATCTGGGACTCAGGGAACTTTCTGACATGCTGGGCAGGTCTGTATCTGAAATTGGCAGTTGTATGCTTCCCTCACTGCTCTTCTGACTGTCAGAGAATGTAGTATCTGTTGAGAGGGGCGGGGGAGAACTAGCCGAATTCCCTGCTGAGACTGCCGACCTAGCTGAAGTCACAGAAATCTGCCTGGGAGGAGGGAAAAGGGGAATTCTTCTGTCTCTGGCTCCTGTACTAAAACAGGCAATTGTGATTTTAATTTAGGCTGCATTTCCTGTGGGCTACGAGACAAAAGTATGCGGCAGTTTTCCCCGTAGCATCTCCTGAGCCATTTAGGTCTCTGCCGACAAACATCCAGCCAGGAATCAATATAAGGGAATTGATCAGGATGTTTAGCTACCACAACTTGGTGCACTCGGCTAACCAAGTCAAAATCAAATGTTCCTTCTCGGGGCCAATCAGTATTAAAGCTAGCCACTCATGCTCATAATATTTCTTTAACAAGGTTGGAGTCATACAAACTCCATAATCTGCAGAGAATCCCTTCCTGAAATGCTTTACCATACACTCTACGGGGCTGCATTTCATCTCTGATCCCCCCCATATCTTTCTTCCAGGCTTTGAAAACACAGAGGGAAAGGAATGCAGACAGCCAGGAATCCGGCTGCTCTAGTCTCAAGAAAGGTAACTAAGAAAATGGCGTTTTCACCACACCCTAACAAAATGGCACTTTCGCCATTTTTCCCAGACCTGAGCGCGGTCCCTGGCCAGGAACTGCACTAATCAGGAGTCTATTCTCACTGCACAAGTCTCTGTTTGTGCCAAACACATAAATCAAGCACAGACCAACACAGACAGCCTCCCAATTCCCTAGAAAACAGTCTAACTATTAGAAACGCGGTTTCCCCCAGCTCAGCTCAGGGTACTAGGGCGATTCCCTCGAGAGGTGATCAAGCTCTCCTCCCCGTAGGAAGGACCGATTTTTCTGAACTGTAGACAGAGACCGACCCCCGTTATCACTTACCCCACTCAGATGCCCTCCGGAGTTGAATGGGTTGTTTCCGAGACCCCAGAGCGGGTTCTTAGATGTCCATCGGAGAAAGCCAGCGGCAGAGGCGAATCAGGAAGGAATACTTTCCAGAACAACTGGTCTGGTGGCGTCTTGTATTCCCTCCTGCGTTCGCCATCAGCCTGGCTCAAACCGATTGAACCTAGAGGTAACAAGATAACCTTTTCTTTCTTATCTCGCTGTCTCAGCCGGGTCAGAGAACCAAAAATGTAGCAGATAAACGAGCGAAGAAAAACACCCTAGAAAGAAACAACGGTTTAATGTGCACAGACCCAGAGAAAATAGTTTTTCCAAATTCTGGGCCCCCACCAGAGGGCTCAGAGAGATTATATAGACCTCATCAGGTTATTACAGTATTTCTTCATGATTGGTCACTTTATTACAGTGTAGTCCCAATTGGAGTAAGCCTACTGCACTCTTATCTCTAGGAAGCAGAGGGAGAGTAGTTATCTCTAGCAAGCAGAGAGAGCAGCAGAACAAAGGAATAGGGGAGGGACAAGCATGTACCAGGGTATGACTTCACCAAGAGGGGTGTATCCTTTTCACTTAACCCTTCCAGCTCTCAGCCCTGCCTGGATTTCTACCTCACTTAGGCATTCTATGTATCGTGTTTTTTTAATATGATTTGATTGTACACCGCTCTGGGCGGATGTTCGATAGGGCAGTTTAGAAGTGTCACTAAATAAATAAATAGAATTTATCTCAAGGGCTTTGAGCACAATGGGGGGAAAGAAAAGGTGAAAGTTTACAGTGTATCAGATACAAACTTTCAGCAATATCTACAGTAAGAAATAGATGAAATGTTAAATGCAACAAAAATATGGACATCATATATGGAGCAAACACATCTATTTTATTTTATTTTGGAAAACAGCTAAAACTGCATTGAGAAGAGATATTTTTAAAATGCTGAAAAGAAAGAGGGACATAGCTAAAAATAACCTGGTCTTAGAAAAGCATCAGTAAAAAGATAAAAAGATCTATCTCCAACTGCCCTTCTCTGAGCACTCAGGAGAGATTTGTAGCCACTCAAGGGGCAATAAGCACATTCATTTATGAGCGGACGAAAACAACATTATGGGCCCAATATTCAATGGCATTTACATGGTTTGCAGGTCTGCACTAATCCAGTCCTGTGGCAGCTTGAAAAATCCCCCACTAAACCCATCAGGTCCCAGAAGGCCTGTGCTACAGGCTTCTATTCATTACTTGGGTCACCTGCCACATTCTGGAGCGCCCCACATATCGAGGTCCTCATCAGATCAGAGAGGATAGCAAATGTCCCAGTTTATTCCCATGACAATAGAGGGCACAATGATAGTATAACAACAGTTTTTTAGTTTGCGCATGCAACAAGGTATTGAGCTCTGATTGCAAAGCAAGGTACTCAGACCGGGCCTCATTTGAGAACCAACACAGTAATCTCTGTTGTACCGCCTGAAGTTGTCGGCAAAAATCCGCTAACAGCTTGCCAAGTGTCCGCTGAAACCTGCTGGAGTACACAATCATTCCTCGGAGATACACCTTAGCAGTTACCCAAAATAGGGCTGGATTATCCCTATGCTCTTGATTAGTCTCTGCAAAGAGATTCTACTGATTTTGCAAGACTTAGGGGTATGTTTACTAAACCGGGCTAACGGTTAACCCGAGCTATCTGCAACTAGGTCCCATTGAATTGTTAACCGTTAGCCCAGTTTAGTAAACATACCCCTTAGACTTTAGGAAAACTAACTTTGCCAAGATGGGACAATACCTCCAGGAGTCTTTAGTGGAATGGGAACAGCTGGTGGATGCAGAAAAGCAATGGGCAAAACTGAAAAGAGATATTTTAAGGGCAACAAACCTTTTTGTTAGAAAGATAAATAAATGTAAGAGGAAAAGAATGTCACTATGGATCTCAAAAGAAGTAGCTGAAAGGTGAAGAAAAAGAGGGTGGGTTCCATAAAATACAGGAGATCACAGAGAGAGGAAGACAGGAATCAATAATTGGAAAAACTTTGAGACGCTAACAAAGTAGTCAGGAAAGCAAAGATACAAAAAGAAGAAATAGCCAATGCAATACAATGGGGGGGGGGGGATAAAACATTTTTCAGATACGTTAGTGAGAGGAGGAAGTGCAAAAGTGGTATTGTCAGACTCAAGGATGAAGGGAAGGAATATGTAGAAGCTGATGAAGATAGAACAAAAATATTTGTTAAACAATTCTGCTTTATGTTCACAGATGAAAGGCCAGGAACAGGATCTCAGAAAACATCCACAAATAGGAAAAGAAGTGAAGCTCTAAATTCTTTACAAGATTATACTTGGCGAGTAATTGATCAATTGCCTTTTTCTTCACGAGGGGGTGATAAAGTGGCACGTCTACAACAGATGGAACAGCAATGGATATTTAATCTGCAGATGGTTACCCCTCTAGGACTAAAGTTAGAGCTTGATTGGTGGAGTGTGATATAGATTGACATCAAAAGGCAGGCTTACGAATTATGATGTCATTTTTAAGTCCCTATTTAATAGTAGCAAATTCTCGGGAACATCATTCAGATGAGAGAATGCCTAACGAAGGGCTGGAAGAATCACAAGGCCTGAAACATGGCGTTAAGTTGCGTATTATCTACTTACTAAGTTAGGATGAGCTTGCTATGGGAGTGGCTTTGAGCACCCTACTCTAAATACCACTACGGCAGATACAGCGTGGACATCTGCTGAAACAGAGGACTGAAACGAATAAGATAAGTCTCCGTTATTGCCAGGATACATAAAGCAGTTTTGCCGAAGTGATAAAGCTTGGTAAAATAGAAGGGGTTTGCTCAAGCACTTCCCTTGTTTGAATTGCTAGAATTTTAAAGCAAGTTGAGTTAGTTGTGGCTAGCTCATTAAAACGAATAAAAAGGAAATAGTTACCTCGAGAGGGTTTTCCCTCATGGTAACAGTTCCAACAAAAAATATTGTTCATGGGGAATAGAATTTGGGACCAAAAGGTTATATTTCTTTTGTGGGAACATATCCTTTACTGCAGGGGTTTCCAAACCTCCCCTGGGGCCTCCCCAGCCAGTCGGATTTTCCGGATATTCACGATGAATATACATACAAATCTCTCTCATGCATATTCAGTGTGGATATCCTGAAAACCTGACTGGCTGGGAAGCAGGTTTGGGAACCCCTGCTCTACAGGAATTAAGAGGCTCCAGACGGTTCAGAACACCGCCATCTGCATTCTGATTCATGCTCACAGACATGATCACGCAGCCCTGTTACTTCTTCAACACCACTGGTTCCCCATCAAGTACCGCTTCCAATATAAAGTTCTCCTTCTGACCTATAAGGTCTTGTACCAGCTAGTCCCAGATTATCTGTCCTCCTCGCTTATTGCCCAACTCGTTCCCTAAGGTCTTCACACAGAAAAAAGACTATTTGCCATCCCCGTTACATGCCAGGTATGAAGCCACATGCCATTCTGTATTTTTCTTTCTTGGCCCCATGCTATGGAACCGTGCCTTCAGAGCTCCACCTTCAATCCACGTTAAATATTTCAAAGCAGAACTAAAAGCCCACTTGTTCAGACAAGCGTTTTAGCTCCTGAACTAATTAGATCTGCCTGATGCACCAAAGAGATGTGGCTCTCATGACCCAACCCTGGAATATTTGTATTTATATCCTTTTTTCGCTTTTAGCAAACTGTATGTCCTTCTCCTTGTCTACTACCTATACACCCTTCCTCTGTTTTCCTCTGCCCTGCTTATAATATGGAGTTCCTTTCTTTTTTTCTTTTTCTATTTGATCTTTGTAAACCGCTTTGCCCACTTTGAAAACGCAGTGGAGAAAATATTGAATAAACCACAAACCATACAAAATACTGAAAACGATTCAAGCATTAGACACAGTAGTTTCCTAAAATAACTGAATTACAAAGAAAACTTTTAATGGAGGTTAACACAGGGAGAGCAATTTTAAAAGCCAGTTCTATATATAAAACAGCATCTTATGTGCAAAAATAGGTGCTTATAATAAAATGTTATGTTGATATTAGATATGCAATAATGTGCATAAAGCCTGTATATTATAAACTTTACCTGTACTGTACAGAAGCATTCCTGGGGCAAGTTTAGGGAGGAGTTTGCCTTTATGCTCACACTTTTGAAAAATGTGAGCCTATATGCATAAATTAACCCTGAAAACTTGTGTGCCAAAAAGCCGGTATAAATATCCGCACAAATTCCCTGGGGTAATTTTCAAAACACGAGCATGCACACACTTTCATTTTGAAGGCTTGCTGAAGTGTGGGCAAGGAAAAAAATGCATGTTCCCCGTTTATGCAGGCAAAGTCATAGAACTATCACTATGTAGAAAATTTCCCTTTTTAATTCTTAAGGAGATTAAACTTTAAAGCAGCAGTTCCCAAACTGTAGGCTGCAACCCTAAATGGGGTTGCAAAATCCTCATTTTGAGCTGCACATTAGAGAAGGACAGCGGCATCATCAGGCCCTGCAGGCCAACCGGATGCTATAACTCAGCCTGCAACGGCTCTACCGGAGGCAGGGCCTACAGCAGCACTGACAGCCAAGGGCAGAAGTCAGCCTGCAGAGAGGCATGGGAGAGAGAAAAAAAAAAAAAGAGGTAGGGCTTGGGTTATGTGAATTTTTAACACTTTAAAATGAGCTTCCAGCTGAAATTCCTCCTAGGATTGTGGGGCAAATGCTACTGATCCATTCAGCTAGAATTTCACATATTCATTATACTGCAGTTTTCTGACCTTGCTTTCTGTTTATAACTAACACATTCAGTTATCAGATTAGTTTCTGAAACAGACTTCTGCATGATGGAAATTGGTCATTAGTCAACTGTTTGATATTTATTTCATATGGAAATGCTTAGAAAATCGACTTTCATCTTCTTCCCAAGACAAATTTATTGCAGATTCTATGGAAATTATAGATGCCAATAAAATAACAAATGGTTGCTAAAAAAAACCCACTTAATTGTGTGAAGTAAAATAGGCTGATGATACATTGCATCAGAAGTCATTCGTTTCTGTCCGCAGTATATACCATTACCTAAGATACCCTCTAAAAAAAGCAATTACATGTGATTTCAGCTTTATTTGGTTGAAAGTTCTGTCTGCTGATTATTTATATATCATCGTTTCACAGTGTGCAAGTGCTGCTAATTATTCCTGGGTCAGCCTGGTAACATAGCGCATATTCTTTCAAGCCCTTTCCCAAAAGGTCAATGGTTTCCTGTCAGGTCACACAGCCAGTCAGGTTTTGAGGATATCTCCAAAGCCTATGCATGTGACAAAAGGTTTGAATGCAAGTCTCTCATGCATTGTCCTTGGGGATAGCCTCAAACCTGACCGGTTAGGTGTGCTCCGAAGACTGTCGAGGTCCACTGCAATAAGAATGTGCATGTAAACATTTTAAATTTACTTTTTATTTTTTGTGTTTTCTCTTTAGCATTTTGTTTAATTTCTTTCCGTTTTTATTGTTGCTTTTAGCAAGCACTTGCAAACAGCGTACAGTAAAATGATTTTAGGACCCTATTTACTAAACCATGTTAAAGTTTCACAGTTAATACATGTTAACCACAAAAGTTAACCTGCACTTGCTGCAAAATCTATGCAGCAATTGTATTGAGAATTCCTGGCACTTGGGGGGAAAGCAGCCACACCCCTAATGCGGGGCAATGGTATTTGTGCGCATTAACAATGTGGCTGCTTACACAGCCTGCAGTTAGTTCTTCCTCAACTGTTTCACATTATCTGCATTAACCATTTTCAAGAGCAGAAATGATATGTCAGCTGGAACTCTACAGGCGCTACTATGCTCAAAACCAAACAACAGACCCAAGAGACAAAGCACCAGAGATACTAGACCCGGGGTCTCAAACACGCGGCCCGTGGGCCGCAGCAACAGAGGGAAACAAAAAAAAAAACCCTCGCTTCTGCTGTGGCAGCAGCAGAATCAAATGTCAATTTTAAAAAAAAACCTGGCTTCTGCTGCTGCAGCCATGGCAGCAGCAGAATCAGCTGTCTTGCGGCCCCTTTCCCTCTGCCCGGAAGAGCCCTGAGTCTGTTCCATCAGCAGCGGGCTTTTCAAGCCCCGAAGAGAGTATTTCCCTCTCGCGCAGCTTGAAAAGTGAATAGGCTTAAGCCGCGCGAGAGGGAAATACTCTCTTCGCGGCTTGAAAAGCCCGCCGCTGATGGAGCAGACTCAGGGTTCTTCCAGGCAGAGGGGAAGGGGCCGTGGGACAGCTGATTCTGCCGCTGCAACAGCTGCAGCAGCAGAAGCCAGGTTTTTTTTAAAATTGACAGTTGATTCTGCCGCTGTCACGGCGTCAGCGGCAGCAGCAGAAGCCAGGTTTTTTTTTTTTAAATTTACCTGGGCTGATGGGGGGAAGGGGGTTAGGACTGGAAATGGGCTGATGGGGGTTAGGAAGGACTGGAAGTGGGCTGATGGGGGGGAGTTAGGACTGGTAATGAGCTATGGAGGGGCTAAGACTGAAATGGGGGGTTAGGACTGGAAGTGGGCAAATGGCAGCGGGGGGGTTAGGACTGGTAATGGGCTATGGTGGGGCTAGGACTGGAAATGGGCAGATGGGGTTAGGACTGGAGGTGGGCAGATTGGGGGGTTAGGACTGGTAATGGGCTATGGGGGGGCCAAGAATGAAAATGGGGTGATGGGAGGGTTAGGACTGGAAGTGGGCTGTTGGGGGGCTAGAACTGGTAATGGACTGGGGGGGTTGCTAGGACTGGAAATGGGCTTAGTGGGGGGGAGCTAGGACAGGAAATGGGTTGATGGTGGGGCTAGGATAGGACTGGAAATGGGCTGATGTGGGGACTAGAAGGGAGCGGATGCTGGGTAGGGCTGGAATTAGAAGGGAGCTGATGTTGGGGGAGGATTAGAATGGGATGGGGCTGGGAGAGTGAAATGGAGAGGGGAAAAATATTTTGTGTGGGAGGGATGAAAAATCTACAAATGGCCGGGTATTGGAAGAGTAAGTGGTGATTGAGGATGGAGGGGTAAAATCTGAGTGGATGAAATAGGAATGAGGAAGGAGCAAAAGGAGAAGGATTAGTATGTTAAAGCAGATGTAGAGAGAGAATGGAAAAAAAAACTAGAAGAGAGAAGAAAGGACAAATGGACAGCAGACGATGGAGAATTAGTAGAAGACACAAAGAAACCAGAAGAAAGTGGCTGGAACAATTGCAACTGAAAAAAATGCATAAAATGTAGAAAAATATCTATTTTGAATTTATTAACTGGAATATGTCAGCTCTGGGAAATGTGCATCATTAATGTCTGCGCTTTGTATGGTAATATTATGCAAATATTTATGCAAATGAGGCCCCGCATCTTATGCTGCCCACGGGTTACTTTACAAGTCCTCATTTGGCCCTCAAAGCAATTTGAGTTTGAGACCCCTGTACTAGACCAACTCCTAGCTTATACACTAAAGCCAACAAGACTACAACGAAGAGGCCTCTCTCACTAACAGAACCTGCCATCTGGAACTCCCTGCCAGAGAAAATAAGGACAACCAAGGACATTAAGGACTTCAGGAAACAACTAAAAACTTTCCTGTTCTCTGAACACTTCAGAAAGGGCACCCAGTACACCCCTTCATGACACATGCCTATACAAAACTGCACCTATAGACATCATTTGTAAATAAGTTATGCTCCCGAGCATCGCCTGCATGTTACCCCCTACCTAAGTTTTCTAAATGAGTTCTCCGTAATTGTTCTGTTCTCCAGGACCAAGCAGGAAGTCAGTCCTCACTTATGGGTGACGTCGGCGCCGACGGAGCCCTCGCGGAGCAATTTTCCCCAGCTTTCAAAGAAAGCCTTTGGGAATTGCAGCGCGCATGCGCGGTCCCCTTCCCGCCCAAGGGTGCCATCTTAGCCAGTCTTCTTTTTTCCGCGGAGCCCTACAGACGTACCCGTCGTGTCCCCGCGAAAAAGTTGATTTTTCTTTAGAATTACTCTTTTTTCCATTCGGTTCGACGCCGGTCTTTTTCCCGCCCGGACTCGCGACGCCGGTCACGAGTCCTCTTCTTATTTTTCGGTTTTTCTGACTTAGTCAGTTTTCGTTTCGGTTTTTCCCTGGCAGCCCGGTCCTTTGACCTCGCCGGGGCCCTTTTTCCCCCGATGGCTGCCAGTGGTTTCAAGCGGTGTGGTCAGTGTGACCGAAATATGTCACTAACTGACACACACGACAATTGCCTCCGCTGCCTGGGCCCGGATCATGAAGAAATGATCTGTGGGCCTTGTGGCAAATTATCCTCCAAAGCGTTGAGAAGTCGGCGGCATCAGCGGGATAGAATCTTCGCTGACCCCAGCCGTACCCGGACCTCGTCGGAGGCCTCCGCGTCCAGGGGTTCCAGTTCGGACCGTCGCCGGAGTTCCTCCGACAGGGGTTCTCCCTCCGGGGACCATCGACGGAAGGTGAAACCCGCGAGGGCGGCGTCGGTGGACGCTCCTGGCTCCGCGAGGGCCAGGTCGCATAGCCCCGATAGCCGCCCCGGGTCCTTGGAGAAGGAGCACCTCATGAAGCGACCTCGCCTGGAGTCGGAGCTGCCTGCTCGGGTAAGTCCTGTGGTCCTTCTGGACTCGCCTCCGCGACAGCCGACGTCGGGCCCGACGCCGTCGGGGCCCGAGTCGGGGGCTGCTGGGTCACCTGAGCTCGGACTCAGGTTGACGGCCTTGGAGAGCAGACTGTCTGCCTTCATGGACCAGCAGCGGGCACTGCTCGCTGGCTTCGCTGGCGCCGCTGCCCCGACCGCCGGGACGTCGACGTCTAAGTCGACCCCGGAGACCGAGCCGATCCTCGAGTCGATGCGAACTCGAGTCGATCCTCGGTCGAGGTCGCCCTCGGCCTCCCGTTCGGGACCGAGGTCGCCGACGCCGACTCCCTCGGCGTCGGGGCGGCAGGCGCCGCGCCCTGCCCGGGCCGACCCCACCGAGTCCTCGTCGGAGTCGGTCTGGGAGTCTGAAGAGGAAGAGTCGCCTGATTCTTTTCGGACTCGGTGTGTCCCCTCGGACTCACCTGAGTCCGAACCTCGGAAGCAGTCCCCCCCAGAGGATGCCCGGTTCTCGGACTTCGTCAGGGATATGGCCAAGGCTTTGGCCTTCCCTGCGGACCCCGAGGAGGAGCCTCGAGCCGAAGAGCTCGACGCCCTCCAGTATGACTCTCCCGCCAGGGAACCCTTTACTGTACCGGTTCCTCCCATGCTGGAACGACTACTCTTCCGCATGTGGGAGAGTCCGGCCACCTCGCCGGTCCTGAGCAAGCGGGTCGATTCTATCTATCGAGTCCGCAAGAGCCCTGGCTTCCAAAAGGCACAGCTACCACACCATTCCATGGTAGTGGAATCGGCCATGCATCGTCTTAAGAGCCAGAAGATGCACTCCTCGGTGCCTCCTGGCAGGGAGGCCCGTAACCTGGATGGCCTTGGTAAGAAGTGTTTCCAGGGCTCTATGCTCGCATGTCGTGTCCAGACCTACCAGCTATACATGGGCATGTATCTCCGAGACCTGGCTAAAGAGCTAGCCGGCTTCTCCGCTGGTTTGTCCGAGGAACCCTTGCGGAGGTTCCTGGCCTTGTCCACTGGCATTCGGGAATGCTCAAAATTCATGTCCCGAGCAGCCTATGATGGCTTTGAAGCATCGGCTCGAGTGGCCGCAGCCGGCATCGGTGCCCGCCGACAGGCTTGGCTTCAGTCGTCTGACCTTGAGCCCTGGGTGCAGGACAAGTTGGTCGATGTCCCTTGCCGAGGCGAAAACCTCTTTGGCAAGCCCATGGCTGATAAGGCTGCACAAATTGAGACGGAGACTCTCACCAGGACTAGGCTTTCTAGGAAGACCTCCGCCCCTTCCCAGAAAAAGAAGGGCTCGGGAAAGAAGTCCTTTTACCCGAGGAAGGCGGCTGCCTACAAACAATACCCCCACTATCAGGCCCCTGCAGCTCCCCAACAGGGCCAGCAGGCCAAGGGACTTTTTGACTCCTTAAGCATAGCCTCTCCCCCTCCGCTGGTTCCTCCCAGCACCGGAGGCCGGCTGGTTCACTTCGCCCACAGGTGGTCCAGCATCACCTCAGATGCCTGGGTGCTTCAAGTCGTGCGAGAAGGCTATCTTCTCCACTTCCACCAGGTCCCTCCCTCCTATTTTCCGGGAGAACCTCCACGACCCCCCCTGCACAGGGAATTACTCCTTCAGGAGTTAGCAGGTCTTCTACAGGAACAGGCGGTGGAACCGGTGCCCCACCACCTGAAAGGTCAAGGCTTTTATTCCAGGTATTTTCTAATACCAAAAAGAACAGGAGGCCTCAGACCCATCCTGGACTTGCGCAACCTCAACAAGTTCCTCGTGCGGGAGAAGTTCAAGATGCTTACCCTTGGAATCCTTCTGCCCTACCTCCAGCAGGGAGATTGGCTATGCTCCTTGGATCTAAAGGATGCCTACACGCACATCCTCATCCACCCAAGCCACCGCCAATACCTAAGGTTTGTGGTGGCAGGAAATCATTACCAGTACAGAGTACTACCTTTTGGCCTGTCCTCCGCACCGCGAGTCTTCACAAAATGTCTCGCGGTGGTGGCGGCCCATCTCCGGCTTCACGGCCTCTATGTCTTTCCGTACCTCGACGACTGGCTCATCAGAGCAGCGTCCGCTCTGGAGGTCACCAACGCCACGCGCCGCACGGTGACTCTTCTGCAGTACTTGGGCTTTGTTATAAACTTCGCAAAGTCCACTTTGCTCCCCTCACAGGATCTCGAGTTCATCGGCGCAAGGCTGCACACTCCTCAGGCACGAGCGTTCCTACCGCTCGACAGGGCTCAACGGCTCATGGACCTAGCCGACCGTTTTCGCAGCCAGCCCCTGGTCTCCGCCAGGCGCTTCCTGAGACTACTCGGCCATATGGCTTCCACCGTCCATGTGACCCCCAATGCCCGCCTGAATATGCGGCCTGCTCAATGGTGTCTCCGCCAGCAGTGGCGACAAGCCACAGGCGGCCTAGCAGACCTAGTGCACGTCTCCGAGCCGCTGATCTCGTCTCTCCGGTGGTGGCTTCAGCGGCCGAACCTGATACTCGGCATGCCTTTCCAGTCACCTCAACCGGCCCGGGTGCTGACAACAGATGCATCCCTCCTGGGCTGGGGAGCACATTGCCAAGGGGCACGTACTCAGGGCCTCTGGTCCACGTGGGAGTCTGCTCAGCAGATCAACTTCCTGGAGCTCAGGGCGATCCGCCTGGCTCTCAAGGCCTTCTCCCACCTGACTTCTCATCAGTCCGTCCTTGTCCAGACGGACAATCAAGTTGCCATGTTCTACGTGAACAAGCAGGGGGGCACGGGCTCCTTCCTCCTCTGCCGGGAGGCAGAGAAGCTCTGCTCTTGGGCCGTCAGGCACGGCGTTCTCCTCAAGGCAGTTTATCTCCCAGGCCAAGAGAATTGCCTGGCGGACAAACTCAGCAGGATCCTCCAGCCGCACGAGTGGCGTCTGGATCCCTTGGTAGTTCAGAAGCTCTTTCTAAAGTGGGGCCTCCCCACGGTGGATCTCTTTGCCAGTCCTCACAACCGGCAACTTCCTCGCTTCTGCTCTCGTCAGCCACACCCCCTTCGGGTTGCGGTGGACGCTTTTCTACTCTCATGGTCGGGGAGCCTTCTGTACGCTTTCCCTCCCATCCCGCTAGTCTCTCGGACTCTTTTCAAGGTTCTCCGAGACAAAGCCTTCTTGATCCTGGTGGCTCCTCGCTGGCCCAGACAGCCGTGGTTTCCACTCCTGCTGCAATTAGCGGTGGAGGATCCGTTCCTCTGGGGTTTCAACCGGATCTCCTCACTCAGGATCAGGGGTCTCTGCTACACCCCAACCTCAGGTCTCTCAATCTAATGGCCTGGCTGCTGAGAGGGTAGTCCTTGCTCCCCTTCTCCTGCCGGCAGAGGTGGAAGAGGTCGTCCTAGCTTCTCTGCGACCTTCTACCCGCAAATGCTACGCCCTTAAATGGCGTCGCTTTTCCGTTTGGTGTACCCAACAGTCTCAGGATCCCTTCTCCTGCCCGGTGTCGGTGATCCTGCAGTACTTGCTATACCTCTCTAATCTGGGACTTAAGTCCAACTCCGTCAAAGTTCACCTCAGTGCTCTTTCAGCACATCATGTGCCGGTGGACGGCAGACCTCTTTCCAGCGACCCTCTTGTAGCGAGGTTTCTCCGAGGTCTCCTTCTACTTAAACCACCTCTGCGCCCGCCAGCGCCTGACTGGGATCTGAATGTGGTTTTACAGCGGATCACCTGTCCGCCTTTTGAACCTATGGCTACCTGTTCTCTCCGTTTTCTTTCTTGGAAAACATTGTTCTTGATAGCCCTCACTTCCGCTAGGCGCGTAAGTGAATTGCAGGCCCTCGTGTCTGATCCCCCTTACACTCGGTTCTACAAAAATAGGGTAGTCCTACGGACTCACCCTAAATTTCTTCCAAAAGTGGTCTCCCCTTTTCACATCAATCAGGAGGTGGTACTTCCGACCTTCTTTCCCAGGCCACACTCCAGCCGAGCTGAAACGGTCCTGCATACCCTGGACTGTAGAAGGGCATTGAACTTTTACCTTGACCGTACGCGGGAGCACCGTAAAGCTGCACAGCCTTTTGTGTCTTTTGACCCCAATAAATTGGGGCTCCCGGTCTCCAAGCGTACTCTGTCCATCTGGGTTGCTGACTGTATCGCTTGGGCTTATGGGGCAGCCGGACTCTCCTTGGAAGGTCGAGTCACGGCTCACTGCGTTCGGGCAAAGGCTACGTCAGTGGCTTACCTCCGCTCTGTTCCGCTGGCAGACATCTGCCGGGCCGCTACTTGGTCTTCGAGCCAGACTTTTGCGGTCCATTACTGTCTCGAGAGGGAGTCCCGCAGGGACAGTGCTTTCGGACAGGCAGTCCTCCGTAATCTCTTCGAGGTCTGAGCAACTCCTACCCTCCATCCCGGATGTGGGCTACCGGTGGGTAATAATTCAGCGAAGATTCTTTCCTTCTGTGCTGCTGAGCTAGAGGGAGCTCATTTTTGTGCTTAGGGTCTCCGGTAGCCTTGAGCTTGGGAGTCCCATAAGTGAGGACTGACTTCCTGCTTGGTCCTGGAGAAAGCGTAGTTACTCACCTGTAACAGGTGTTCTCCAGGAGCAGCAGGAATCAGTCCTCACAACCCTCCCTCCTCCCCGTGGAGTTGCAATCATCTGCTTTAGTTTAGTTTTTGCAAATTTTTATGCTGTCTTTTTTAGCTATGTCATCTGACTGGCTAAGATGGCACCCTTGGGCGGGAAGGGGACCGCGCATGCGCGCTGCAATTCCCAAAGGCTTTCTTTGAAAGCTGGGGAAAATTGCTCCGCGAGGGCTCCGTCGGCGCCGACGTCACCCATAAGTGAGGACTGATTCCTGATGCTCCTGGAGAACACCTGTTACAGGTGAGTAACTACGCTTTTTGAGTTATACTGTAAACCGCTTTGATTTCATGATAAGACGGTATAGGAGGGAGGAGTGGCTCAGTGGTTGGGACAGGTTACCTCAGGCCAGAGGGCCAGGGGTTCAATTCCTGCATGGGGACAAGCAACCTCAGGCTGGAGGGACTGGGGTCTCTAGTCCCATGGCCACTCCTTGTGGCCTTGGGGAAGCCACTTAACCCTCCATTGCCTCAGGTACACTTAGACTGTGAGCTCTTCAGGGACAAGGGAATAAAAAGTACCTGTTAGTATACATGTAAACCACACTGATTCTAAAGAGCACAGTATATAAAATAAATAAATAGATACATCTGCCATATTAGCAATTAATGAATGCTGACAGCCATCTTAGTCACGTGGTGCAGTCTCACCCGTCTGAGACCTCTAAAATGAATTTCTACATTAGGTATTTTAACAAGGCAGTTAGCCTATGCTAATGTGGCATTTCATTATAGAAGCCTGAAGGGGCAGAGTGTGCGCCTTAAAGTTAACATGGGTATCACTGGCATGTGTTAACTGCCATATTAATGAAGTGTGAACTTTTTTCAGCTGTGTTAACAGCGCACATTAAAACCCAAGTTAGGTGTTTAGCTCATGTTAGTAATTAGGCTTTTTAGTACATGTTATTTCACAATAGTGTGTGCTAAAACACGTAACATGCTCTATTTGCATATAGTGCCTGTAAAATAACAGAAAATGGAAAGTGTCATTTCATTTAGAAAATGAGATAAGAAAAAAAGTATGTACAACAGTAAAAATTGTATGCCCACATTAAAATGCCACTTAAAAGGCAACATATTGGATTTTAACTTGTGGGCCAGTCAGTGGCTCCTTGGCAGTGCACAGAATTTATTTATTTATTTAAAAGGATTTCTATACCGCCTTTTCATTGAATCAAGGCGGTTTTCACAGCAAACAATCACAAATGTGTTTTTGGGGGGGGGGGGTCATGCAGTGTTCCATGTGTGCGAGTGTGTTAGGGTATATTAGATTCGTGATGCACTATTTACATTATGCGCTATTATACAAGTAGTGGGGCAGGGGATTGGTCGTCTGTGTAGATTTGGATCATGTGACGTCCCCATAGTGTTCAATGAATAGTGTTGTCTTTAGTTGCTTACGGAAGTCCTTGATGTCTGTATTTAGTCGAAGTTCGTCTGGTAGCTTGTTCCAAATTGTCATGTAGGGGAGCTGGATTTGATTCCTGGCTCGTCTTCCATTCTTCAGCATTCATAACCCTAGACCGTTACACAATGGACACACTAAGACGGTAATTTTTATTTTTCTTGCATACGTGCGTTCTGTAGCAAGTACCTGTATGCAACTTGGGTAGAGGTATGTTTGGGGAGGAGTATGGGTGGAATAAAAAGTACATGCGAGTTGGTGTAAATATACATGGCTGAATTTTGGCCATGAATTTGGCTGCTGTTTTATCACAGCGCTTAGGCCATCTGATTTTCCTATAAGGATCCATTGCCTACTCTGACACCTTCAATTCGCTATGTTCCTCTTTCTCTTACTAATTCTGTAAATGTATTGGGAATTCATGACTTTTTTTAAAAATTTAGCTCATACCTTTCTGTGAGTTCAAGGAGAGATTCATTTAACTACAGTAGATATTTTCCTGTCTCCAGAGGGCTTATGATCTAACTTTGCATCTGAGACAATGGAGGATTAAGTGATTTGCCCAGGGTCACAAGGATCAACAGTGGGATTCTAACCAGGCTTCCCTTGTTCTTACTACTCCACACCACTTCTTTTGATGAACAGGTCTCTGCTATGGTTTGTACTACTTTCTAAACTCTGAGAGAACTTAGAGCTGTGAGATTTGTTTTGGTTAAGGATTTGCAGTGTTTATTATGTTCCCTATTGTTGAGCAGATTGGGCTCTTGTAACTCCATCTTGGCTGTAATTGGTTCCTTGTTTCTTTAGCATCTGCAAACCTTGTAAAATGCTGCTGTTCAGCTGCTTTCAAAAGCTCGTAAATGTGTGTGCAACTCTTACTGTTTCATTCTATAAAATACAGGGAACCAATGAATTTCAAAGATTTTTATTACTTACACATCAAGCCTTTTACATGGACCATCCTGTTTATATTGCGTCTCTCATTACACTTCATGTATCTGCCTGTCCAATAAGATAATCAGAGTTGCCATCTTTAGCTACCGTGAGGCTCGAATCTACTCAACTGGCTCCTTTCTATTATCCATCACCACAGCTTTGGGATAATTGCCATTGCAGATTAGGAGAGAGTCCAGTTCTTCTTAAGTTAAGATGTTAAGACAGCTTTTTAGTCAGGCCTTCTCCTCTTTGTATTGAGATTTATCACACTAAAGGATATGTTTTCAAAGCAGCAGTAGCCACCTCCGTGTGATAGCGGAGCCACAGCCCCACTGAATTCAATTATAAACACACCCGTAAGTGTAGGGTACCGAATTTTGTTTCTAGTGAATGGAGGCATGGAACTTTAGCATTCTGTGCGTTAATGTAAGTTTTCTATCTTCCTTATGTTTTTTTATATGTACCAGGTATATGAAATATATTAGATCCATTATGTTTTAGTCCCAAATGGAATATATACTAATTTTATTTATTTTTATTTTACTGTTAGTTTATTGTTCTCTAAATTTTACTTATTTACCATATATACTCACGGATAAGCCAAAATACTATTTTAAAAAAGTGTCACCCACAGACAAGCCGAATGTGAAAATTTGAAACGAAATCTGTTCTGGAAAACATAAGCTTATTGATAGAACATATGTTAAAAATCAAAGGCCTTTATTGAAATATGCATCATTATATGGTATGATAATAAAAGCCTCAGAATTTATTGACAGTACCTACGAAAATGATCAAAATCCTTCAAAATCATCCTCTTCGTCTGATTTTCCAAAAAGATGTTCGAAGTCTTCCCTTGTAATATCATCAGTGTAGATGCCATCATAGCTATCTTCCTCATCTTTGTCAGTGGCATCTGTTCCATCATCTTCATATATTGCATCATCTTCTGTTCCATCCATGGCATTGCTGATACCATGCACTTCAGAAATGAACAGAGAACCATTTCCATAGGGATCTCTTCCCATGCATAGTTTACCCATTTTGCTATCACCTGTATATCTGTTTTTTTTAGATCACCCCCCTTCATTAACTCTGCCATGCCAGCTTCATCCATTCCTGACACCATTTTCTGTCACGGTTTTTAAACAGCTTGTTCAAACACAGGTCTAGTGGCTGCAGCATTGATGTTAGGACACTTGGGGGCTTGTTTACAAACCGCGGTAGCGGTTCGCGATCGTTATCGGAGCCGCGACCCCTGAAATCAATGGGGTCGCGGCTCCGATAACGATCGCGAACCGCTACCGCAGCTTTGTAAACAAGCCCCTTGGTATAACAGCCAGCCCGGGGGGGGGGGGGGGGTTCTTTTTTTTTAAATTTTATATTTCTGAATTTTACAGTAACCACCAAGCATACAAAATATACTTGTGAGGAAAAGAAAAGGCCATACAAGATAAATAGGAATAGATAAAGAAAAGATCCATCACAAGACAGATCATAACTGCAATAAAATAAAAACGACCCTCTACACCGGCCCACTATAAGGGAGAGTGGCACCACAAAAAAAGAAAGAAAAAACAATTAGGCCAACAGACTAGCATACTTTTATCCTTCAGAAGCAGCAGTTTCATCGGTAACAGTGGTTCTCCGGGCACTAACAAATGCCAACAGCTGGGCTGGGACAAAAAAGTTATAGGTAAAGGACTGCAACTTAACAGTACACTTACAGAGACATTTTACATAGAAGTGACTCCACAGTTGTTGGACTCCTGAGCACAAAAGAAGGAATTCACGCCTTCTTTTCTGAGTCTCACGACATAGATCTGGAAAAATGCAGATATGGAGGCCTTGAAACAAAATTTTAAAAAAAACGATCTCTATCAGAAGACAATATAAATGTCTGGTGGCTGGTATGCAGGCTTCATCCTCGGTTGCCTGTAGAATCACTAAGATGTCCAGGGAATCTGCCTGCTGGACTTTTGGAATAACTCCAGAGTCAGAAGACCTACGACCCACTGGAATATAATATAATTTGGAGATGGGAGGGTAGGAGTCACTAGCAACCCCTAACACCTCGATTAAATACTGTTTAAACATCTCCTTAGCATTAACATGCACAGACTTGGGAATATTAGTGAGTCTCAAGATTCTGATACCTAGAAAGGTTCTCCAAGTATTCCAACCGAATCTTCATGGTCAAAGAATTTTTAAAGAAAATATCAACTGAGTCCTCCAACTGGCCTATCCTCTGCTGAATAGAAGAAACAGAACCCTGCAGACCAACCACATCCTCAGTGTGCTGTTGCATAGAGTTCACTTTTGTCTGCACTTGGACCGCCAGAATTTGTACCTGCGAAACAAGTGACTTTCCAAGTTGTTGAATGGCAGACCAAATTATCTTCAAAGTAAATCCAGCTAGACGTTGCAGAGAGAAGATGGGGAAACCTCCCACCACACCAGGAGCAGACTCTGAGGCTAGCTAAACCACTCCGAAGCCATCGCCGACAAGTTCACCAGACCCCCGACAGTACTGACATGCGCAGGTCCATTGGACCGCTGACCCAGAAGGACTTCACCAGAACTGTCCCAAAGACCGCCCTCTAAGAATTGATGGCTCACCACTTCTGGAAACAGCTCCTGACCAACAGGGCAGGAAGGCTCCAACATGAAGACCTTGACTGCATGATGCTGCTCCAGTACTGGATGTTGAGCCCTGAACTGCTAGGCGAGCAACCTAGCTCCAAAAGGCAGGGCTTAGTTGCCGATGTTGAACCAGCCTATAGTGGTGTGAGAAGAAGAAAAGGATCGATAGGTCCCTAAGAGGAAGCAAGTGGACTCTGGAGAGCTTTTTGCCACCCCTAGCTTCCTTTTCCAGATAGAAGGGCTTGCAACACCTTCAAACGCCTAACTTCCACCACCTCGGGTAACACCATGCGCCTCTGAGTCGACACCAGAGTCGTCTTTAATGATCTGGTTTTATGCTTGATATTTTCCGCACTATGTGCTCTGAACATTTCCCAGGTGAGAAGGAAAAGGTTTCTTCCTGAGGGCAGCACCAGGCCATTTATCCCTAACATCCTCAAGCTATAATCTAGTACTGTCCTTGTCCATGGCAATGGACACACACCCCTTGGAAATTTTGCTTCTTTTGGGAACTTTTTCCACCTACAAATAATTACTAGATGTAACTTAGTTCTGTTCACTAAACATGACAGAACCACAGTGAAGAGATTTTCATTTCCTGTTGACCTTACGAAAACAGTTTTTTGCCAATACTTGCCCATGGTTCGATTGCACAGCACATTGAATCAGAGTTTCATTCATATTTCTGATATCGCCAAGTCTATAACTATACAGCTTACATTGCTTAATAATACATTTTTGAAAAGAAACAATCTTTTCTTCAAGATTTTTGGGCAGCACTTGAGAAATTTTAGCTCAATGTTTCAAGCAAAGTCTATATCTATTTATGAATCTGGAACATTAACCAGCAAAGACACGAAAATTTGCTATGCCCTCAGTCTGGTATTTTTCAGACTTTGCCATCCGAAGTGCACACAGACGAATGTTGGTCCTAATAATGGCACTGCCGTTTTGTCAACATTCCATTACCCAATAGTGCAGGTCATTTTCTAGAGCTGGGAACAAAGACACTCCATGGCGGCATGCCTTCTTTGATTTTGGCATATCTTCTAAATAAGCTTTACATTTCTTCCAGTCACAAATTTGTTTTTAATTTATATTAAATTCTCTAGCAGCAACGGAATTGTTTATCTCTTCTGCTCTTCTAATAACTTTTAGCTTGAAAGCTGTGTCATATGATGACCATTGGCAATTTCCAGGCATGGTCATACGGCTACCTACAATTTCTTACTGTATAATTTAATGTAATTTTCTATTGGAAATGGTGGAGCTATAGTCACTAACCTGATCAGAAATGCGAGCGGTGCACAGGCAGGGAATATTGAACTGTTAAGTCATTTACGGTTTACATAAATGAAAATTTGAATTACGCCTCTGGTAATGGACTAGAAAATAAACGCCGCAGTCAACATGTTACAAATTTGAACTCTGTCTGGCCCACAGATAAGCCAAACTCAATTTTTTGGGTCTATTTTGGATCCTAAAATTCTTGGTTTCTCCGTGAGCATATATAGTAATTGTAAATCAACTTGTATTATCTGAAAAGTAGTTAATGAAATTATCTTAAAGCATTCAACAGATGTTTACTTGACCTCCTGACCTAGACAACCTGTTATAAAATTAGCATCCAAGTGTCCAGATTTAGGGCCCATCATTGCCAGGTTCCAGAGGAAGCCCTGCTGTATGGACCTCAGTTGAGTGCCGTTGCTGCACTGACTGAATTAAGTGAGTTGGGATGGGAAATAATGTTAAGAGTTAACTATCTGGGCAGCTTTTTCTCGATTTGACAGGCCAAGGATTTTGACCACAAGAGATTACTAGGTCCTTCAATTTCTGTTAACCAACAATTTTTGCCAGTTTCATCTATTTAACCATGGAATTACATTAAGATGGGGACTAAAATGGAGCTGAAATGTGGAAGAGAAGGCAGGAATTGATTTTTATAAATTGAATGTAATACATAGATTTCTAAACGTGGACCATTAATTCACTCATGCTGGTAGAACATGTAATGAAATATTTGTAAATAAAAATCAGAAGAAAAAAAATGCCTGGATACTTGCAAATGAAGACTCACTGTGCCAGAACCTAGCCCTGCATCTAATTAAGCTGGAAGCCCAAAACGAGGACTAAACTGACAGACCAGAAAAATAAATGAGTGCACGCATGTGTAAAAAATTAGCATCCATAGCACATATACCCTAGAGTACATGAAATTGGAGCATGTGTGCATTCACAACAGTTTTGTGTTAAATTGAGCATGCACAGTCCGTTTTCTCATGGTTCAGCTCGCTTTCTACAAACCTGTATAAATCTGGCATATGTAGCTGCTCATCATTGCTGAGAGCAGAAGCACAAAGTATGATTAACCCTTGGATGGGTCCTAAGCAAACAAGCACATTGGGCCCCCTCATGACAAACACATTTAAAACTCCCACTAATGGGGTCCTATGTGATTCTGACTGCAGGCATAAATTGACAGATGGAAACAGCAGGTAAAGCGTAGTTACTCACCTGTAACAGGTGATCTCCGGGAACAGCAGGAATTTAGTCTTCACATATGGGTATCGTCGGTACTGACGGAGCCTGCGCAGGAACGCTCCCCAGCATCCAATTAGAAAGCTTTTGGGAGCATCCCACAGCGCCTGCGTGCTGCCTTCCCGCCTTTCCAACTGTCCCTCTCCAGTTGAGTTTATAGCTGAGACCAAAGAGAGAAAGAGAGAGAGAAAGAGAGAGAGAGAGATACAACTCCTAGGGGAGGTGGGCGGGTTGTGAAGACTAAATTCCTGCTGTTCCCGGAGATCACCTGTTACAGGTGAGTAACTACGCTATCTCCAAGAACAAGCAGGAATGTAGTCTTCACATATGGGGACTCCCTAGCTGCAGATGCCAGGGAGATGGCCCCAGGAAGTTGTCAGACCTTGTGAAAGGCCCCACTTCCCCCCATGGATCTCTGGCATCCTACCAGGGATGGTGGGTAGGAGTTGACTAAGTCTGAAAAAGATGTTGAAGAACAGCCTGACCAAACAAGGCCTCCCGGCAGGAGTCCTTGTCTAAGCAGTAGTGGGCCGTGAAGGTATGTACCGAAGCCCAAGTAGCTGCTCGACAGATGTCGTCGATAGACACAGAGTGAAGATGAGCCATCGAGGCTGCCATGGCTCTCACACTGGGAGCTGTGACATGGCCTTCAAGAGGAAGGTTCTTACTCCCATAGGCAAAGGATATGCATTGTGCAATCCAGTTAGATAGAGTTCTTTTGGACACTGGAAGTCCCAAATGACTAGGATCAAAAGCAACAAAGAGTTGAGAAGATTTCCGATGTTGCTGTGTCCTCTGCAAGTAAAAGGCTAAAACTCTTTTACAGTCCAAAGTATGAAGGTTCCTTTCTGCACTGGAGGCATGAGGCCTCGGAAAGAATACAGGAAGGTAAACCGCTTGGTTTAAATGGAAAGGCGAAACCACCTTTGGCATAAAGCATGGAGGAGTCCTAAGAACAACCTTATCATGGTGGAACCTTGTATAAGGAGGATCAGCCACTAATGCTTGCAATTCACTGATGCGACGTGCTGATGTGATTGCAATGAGGAAAATGACTTTCCAGGAAAGGAATTTCAGAGATGTAGTGGCTAATGGTTCAAAGGGTGGTTTCATGAGCTGCCCGAGCACCAGATTCAAATCCCATGCCACCGGTGGTGGCTTAATGGGAGGCTTTGTTAAAAGAAGTCCTCTCATAAATCTCGCTATGACAGGATGAGAGGAAATAGGTTGTCCACTTAGAGGCTTGTAAGGAGCTGCAATAGCACTAAGATGGACTCTTACTGAATTTGTCTTAAGACCCACATTTGACAAATAAAGGAGATACTCCAGTATCGATTCCAGAGGTATCGCAAAAGGGTTAAGACCCTTCTGCGAGCACCATATGGTAAACCTTTTCCACTTAAAGGTGTATGAGCGTCTTGTGGAGGGTTTCCTAGAAGCATAAAGGATGTCCTTTACCTGTTGAGAAAGGTTGAGATCCTGAAGCTCTAGGCCTTCAGCAACCAGGCCCTGAGATGCAGAGACTAGGGATTGGGATGCCACAGCGTCCCGTTCTCTTGGGAGAGAAGATCTGGAGCAGATCCCAACTCCAGAGGTGGAGCTTGAGAGAGATGTAGAAGCAGAGGGTACCACATTGCCATGGCCAACGTGGAGCTATGAGAATCATATGACCTCTGTCTCTCTGAAGCTTGAATAGCTTGAATGGGTGGGAATGCATATAGGAAGTCCTGACCCCAGTGAAGGAGGAAGGTGTCCCTTCTCTGAAAATGTCTAGCCAGGATTCTAGAACAGAACCGGGGAAGTTTGGCATTCAGCGGACTTGCAAAGAGGTCTATGTCCAGGGTTCCCCAAATCTGAAATATTTGGGCAAGCTGGTCTGCATGGAGAGACCATTCGTGTGGTAGCAGAACTTGACTGAGTTTGTCTGCCCCAAGAGCTTTGAATGCCTGGAAGATACACCGCAAGGAGATGAATCTGATGCTCTCTGGCGAGGGCCCATAGTCACAAAGCTTTGTTGCATAGCGACAGAGAGCCTGTTCCGCCCTGCTTGTTCACATAGAACATGGCTACCTGATTGTCTATTTGAACTAGTGCTGTCTTGTATCTGAGCTGGGCGTGAAATACTCAAAGAGCAAGGAAGATTGCTCTGCGTTCCAGGAGGTTGATGTGAAGACAGGCCTCCTGTGGAGTCCAGGTACCCTGGGTAGAGAGATCGTGCAGGTGGGCTCCCCATCCCACCTGAGATGCATCTGTTAGGGTGGCTTGGAATAGGGGTTGCTGGACAGGAGACCCCACGAGAAGATTTTTGAGCGATTGCCACCATTGGAGGGATGAAACAAGATGGTCTGAGTTTGTTATTTTGTCCAACAGGCAACCTGAGGCCTGTGCCCACTGAGCGGATAAAGTCCACTGGGCTGCTCGCATGTGGAGGTGAGCATAAGGAACCACATGCATGGTGGATGCCATGTGGCCCAACAGTTGTAGCATTTCTCGAGCAGTGACATAAGGTTTGAGCACTGCTTGGGAAGCTAGCTGCATTATACAAAGACGGCGGGGCTGCGGAAGGAAAGCCCTTGTCTGTCTGGTATCCAGATGAGCTCCTATGAACTCTAGGGATTGAGTGTGAGCAAGATTGGATTTTGGGAGGTTTATGACTAGTCCCAAATACTGAAGGATTCGCATTGTGCGAAACAAAGCAGAGCTGGCTTCTGGCACTGTAGGGGCTCGAATGAGCCAGTCGTCTAAGTAGGGGAAGATGAATATTCCCAGAGTGCGGAGAAATGCAGCTACCACGGCCATGCATTTTGTGAACAGTCTTTGTGCAGAAGCCAGGCCAAAGGGAAGAACCCTGTACTGGAAGTACTTTCCTTGAAACAGAAATCGGAGGAATCTTCTGTGATTTGGATGGATGAGAATATGAGTATACACATCCTTGAGATCTAGAGAACAAAGCCAATCCTGACTTTGAAGATATAGCAGCAGAGTTCCTAGAGAGACCATTTTGAACTTCTCTTGGAACAGATATTTGTTCAATTCTCTGAGGTTTAAAATGGGTCTGTATCCTCCTGTTTTCTTTGGAATAAGAAAATAGGGGGAGTAGAACCCTGTACCCAGTTGCAGAATGGGTACTTCCTCTATTGCTCCTTGCGCAAGGAGTGTTGTGACTTCTTAACCTAAGAGATTGTCGAGGGGGGTCTGAGAATTGAACTGTCTTACCATTGTAGGAGGGGGCATGCTGTGAAAATGAAGCTTGTATCCCTCTCGTACAATGGACAGAGTCCAATTTTCTGCTGTTATAGGGTACCATCTGTGGGCAAAATGACATAATCTGCCTGGGATGTCCAAGGATTCTGGACCTTTCAGGGGCAGGAAGGCGAAGTTCTCTAGAGAGGAGTCAAAGCCCCTGAGGAGGCTGAGCCTGCTGAGCTGGCTGAGGTTTTACGGCCTTTGGCTTCTTTTTTTGTCTAGGTTGTTGCTGTTTTATTTATTTATTTAACAAACACTTATATACCGCACGTTCCTAAAGATCAGGTGCTGTTTACATAGAACAAAATTAAGAATCAGTGAACAAAAACCTGTTCTTCTTACATGAAACATAATCAAACTTTATACATTGGGTAAAGGCGTTAATACAGTAAACTGGGACTACTAACTATTGACAATGGTCTAACTGCTAGGGGGTAACAACTATTGCATAAGAACTTAAGGACTATGTACATGACATCAGAACATTGTGTTTATACTATTTACATTACAAGACAGTATGGTTATTCTGTGTTTGAGATATTGTTACATATTGTAATGTTGAATAAGTGTTTCATTTAGTTGAAGATAATAATTTAGGTCATTTATAGATTGACAGGTAAATTTTCTTCTGTTATCCTTTGTCAGTAAAGGTAATGGAGTGTTCCTGTGCACCATAGTGTAAGATGAATAGATGTATTTTAAGTTTCTTACGAAATTCCTTGATATCCGTTAGTGTTCGGATTTCTTCGGGTAGTGCATTCCAGAGGGTAGGGGCCAAATGAGAAAATGCTTTGTTAGTTGACGTTTTGGCTTTTGTAAAGTCTTTCAGAATCGAGATTTTGTTTGTATTACCTCGCCTTTGGGATGTTTTTGTTGATTCGTTATTAATTAGCTTGCTCAATGTCAGTGGTTTCAAATTGTTTAATGCATTGAATGTGGTTATTAGAATTTTGTAATTAATCCTGCAGTAGATTGGTAGCCAGTGTAGGTTAGCAAGTAAGGGCGTTATATGTTCGAATGTGCGAACTTTCATGATGGTTCTGGCAGCTACATTTTGTGCTAGCTGAAGTTTTTTAAGGTTCTGTTTTGTTATGCCTTGGAGAACTGTGTTTGCAAAGTCAAAGTGAGGAGTGATGATTGCTTGTATTATGCTCTTAAAGTCGTGTAAATGTACCAGAGGTCTTAGTTGCTTAAGTATCTTGAGCTTGAAATGAATTTTTTTAGTTGTATTTCTGATGTGAGAATCCATACTGAGATTCTTATCTAGAATAACTCCTAAATACTTCACCTCATTTTTTGTTTTGATTTCGTGATTCTGAAGAGTAATTGATGGCAGTGTGTAGGCATGATTTTTTGTTACAAATAGGACGCCTGTTTTTGCGTAATTGATGTGTAAGTTGTGTTCATTTAGCCATGTTGTGAGTTCATTGAAGCAATCAGTTATTAATTGCATGGGTGGGTTGGGGATCTTGAATGGGATGTATAACATAATATCGCCTGCATAGATATGATAGTGAACGTTAAACCGTTTAAAGATGCACAGACAGGTTGGAGACAAATATTGAAAAGAAGTGCGGATAGGGCTGATCCTTGTGGAAGGCCAATTTCTTGTTTGTATGTATCAGATGTTTATATATTTATTCTTACTGTTTGAGTTCTATTGCTTAAGTATGACGTAAACCATTTATGAATTACTGAGTTTATTCCTATTTGTCTGAGTCTATTTAGCATTAATGTGTGACTTACACTGTCAAATGCAGCAGAGATGTCTAGAAACAGTAGAATAAACGCTTTTTTAGGGTCATCAATTCCTCTAATGATTATGTCAAGAAGTACTGTAAGTAGCGTTTCTACACCGTGAAAGGGGCGGAATCCATATTGCTGTTCATCAAGAGGGGCGGAGGTATCGATGTAATCTTGAGTTTGGATTTGAATTACTTTTTCTATTAGTTTGGCCAAGAAGGGTATGCTCGATATGGGTCTATAAGAATTTGGTGATGTTTTATCTAGGATACCATTTTTGAGTATAGGGCGTATTTGTGCATGTTTAAGGGTTGGGGTAGATACCCTTGTTGTAAGGATAGATTAATTATAGGTAGTATGAAGGAGGAAAGGATTGGTAGGGTTTTCTTTATCCAGTTTACTGGGCATGGGTCTAAATAGGAGGTTGTTGTATTAAGGTTTAAGATTATATTCTTGAAAGTGTCTTTGGATATTTGGTGGAAGTCTGACCAAATGTTTGCTTGATCATAGAGTGTTTTTCTAGTTGGCATTGGTAAGGGCACTTGTTGTTTTGTTTTGTTCATGTAGAAAAGGGCTAATGTCTGTGATGATATCAGTGACAGTTTCACTTGAATTATATGTTTTGGTGCTTTTTGGTGCTTTAGGGGACCTTTCCTTGAGCACAATAGGTTGCTGAACTCTAGTAACCTCCTCAGGTTTAGAAACTGCTAACGACTAATCAGGTGTTAGTGGGCTTGATTTCCTGAGTGCAGCTGAGGCCTGCATAACAGGCCCTTGCCCTGTTGAGGCTTTCCTAACCAGGGCTCTACAGATCAACAGACAGTAAGGATTTGAGGGTTTGTTTGTTTGTTTTTATTATATTACATTGCTAGCTCTCTGACTGGGAGCTCTTAAAAGGGTTTTTTGTATTTTTTTTTAAAACAAGGTTACTTTCTTTTTGGTGCTTTAGGGGACCTTTCCTTGAGCACAATAGGTTGCTGAACTCTAGTAACCTCCTCAGGTTTAGAAACTGCTAACACCTAATCAGCAAAGTAGTCAAGAAGGCAAAGATTCAAAAGGAGGAGGAAATAGCCAATGCAATAAAATGGGGGGATAAGACATTTTTCAGATATATTAGTGAGAAGAAGAAGGGCAAGAGTGGTATTGTCAGACTCAAGGGTGCAGGGGGGGAACATGTAGAAGCTGATAAGGATAAAGCGGAATTGCTTAACAAATATTTTTGTTCTGTGTTCACAGATGAAGAACCAGGAGCAGGACCTCAGAAAACACCCACAAATCGGAATAGAAGCGAGGGACATCTTGAACAATTTTCAGAAGACTGTGTTCGTCAGAAACTAGCTCAACTTAAAGTAGACAAAGCGATGGGACCGGATGGGATACACCCTAGAATACTGAGGGAACTTGGGGTCGTTCTAGCAGCTCCAATGACTGACCTTTTCAATGCCTCGTTGGAGTCGGGAGTGGTGCCAAAGGAATGAAGAGAGGCTCATGTGGTGCCTTTACACAAAAGCGGAAGTAAGGATGTGGTTGAAAACTACAGGCCAGTTAGTTTAACTTCGGTGGTGAGTAAATTATTGGAAACGCTGCTGAAAGAGAAAATAGTGAGGTTTCTGGAGTCCAGCGGATTACAGGATCCGAGGCACCATGGATTCACCAGAGGCAGGTCTTGTCAGACAAATCTGATTGATTTCTTTGACTGGGTGACCAGGGAGTTGGACCGAGGGAGAGCTCTAGATGTGGTGTATTTAGATTTCAGTAAAGCCTTTGACAATGTTCCTCACAGGCGACTTATAAACAAACTGAGCCCCCTAGGGATGGACCCTAAAGTTACTGCTTGGGTTAGAAATTGGTTGGGTGGGAGGCGACAAAGAGTACAAGTAAATGGAGCTCACTCTGAGGAGAAGGATGTTACCAGTGGTGTGCCCCAGGGATCTGTCCTTGGTCCAATTCTTTTAACATCTTTGTTAGTGATATAGCGGAAGGGCTGTCGGGTAAGGTTTGCCTCTTTGTGGATGATACCAAAATCTGCAATAGAGTACACACCCAGGAAGGTGTAGATAACATGAGGAGGGATCTAGCTAAGCTTGAAGAATGGTCTAGAATTTGGCAGCTGGGATTTAATGTTAAAAAATGTAAGGTCATGCATTTCGGCTGCAGCAATCCAAGGGAGCAATACAGTATAGGAGCTGAAGTACTTTTGTCCACTAAAGAAGAGCGGGACCTAGGCGTAGTTGTGTCTGATGATCTTAAAGTAGCTAAACAGGTAGAAAAGGCGACGACAAAAGCTAGAAGGATGCTTGGGTGCATACGGAGAGGAATGGCTAGCAGAAAGAAGGAGGTGATAATGCCTCTGTATTAGTCTTTGGTGCGACCTCATTTGGAGTATAGTGTGCAATTCTGGAGACCGCACCTTCAAAAGGATGTGAACAGGATGGAGTCGGTGCAGAGGGTGGCTACTAAAATGATTAGTGGGCTTCATTATAAAGCATATGAGGACAGACTTAAGGATCTTAATATGTACACCTTAGAGGAAAGGCGGGATAGAGGTGATATGATTGAGATGTTTAAATACCTCCGTGGCATAAATGTTCAGGGAGAGAGCCTCTTTCAATTGAAAGCAAGTTCTGCTACGAGGGGACATGGGATGAGGGTGAAGGGAGATAGATTCAGGAGTGATATGCGGAAATATTTCTTTACGGAAAGAGTAGTGGATCCATGGAATAGTCTCCCAGTGGAGGCGGTAGAGATGAGGACAGTAACTGAATTCAAAAAGGCATGGGACCAACACAGAGGATCTCTAAAGGTAAAAAGTGGACTGTTGTAGTTGTTGATATGGAAGGACAGACTAGACAGGCCATGTGGTATTTTTCTGTTATCATGTTTCTATATGTTTTGTTTGTTAAGTTTTGTACAATGGTAAATAGTTCTCTTGGTCTGTTTATAGCGTTAGTTAGAATGACAGAGTGGTAATTTTTCTTTGCAGTTTCAGTAGCCTCTTCGTATTTTTTAAGGTGGTTAGTGTAGTTAACATAGGTTGAGGTAGATTTTGTTCTCCGCCATTTCTGTTCAATTTTCCACAGCTCTCTTTTCATTAATTTTAGAGTGTTGTTGAACCATGGGACATCTCTATTTGTGTCTGTAATTATTATTGATTAGTGATTTGGGGTTTTTTATGTGTGTTGAAGCTTTAGTTATTATTTTGTTCCAATTTTCGACCACTTCATCAAGGTCAGTTGATGTAAGGGAAAGTTGGGGTATTATTTGGTTGAGAAATTCTTCCTCATTGAATTTCTTGAATCTAGTGGTTAGAGGTTGTTGAGGTCTAGTGCTATAGATAGCGTCAGTGTAAGTTAAGATAAATTTTATGAGGTGGTGGTCAGACCATGGAACTGGTGAGCATTCAATTGATGTGTTGTTGAAAAGGTTGTGGAGTGTACCCGGTAGGAAAACAAGGTCTAGTATTCCTCCTTTGTTGTGCGTTTTTGTATTAATGATCTGGTGAAAGTCCATGTCGGTTATGGTTTCTAAGAAAGGGATTGAGTGTATGTTTTGTAGTGAAGGAATGTTAAAGTCATCCATAAGTATTACTGGGTTTGCATCTGTTGAAGAACTCAGTAATTCAGTTAGTGAGTCTAAGTTTTCTGAGCTTTGATGAGGTGGTCTGTACACTAAGTTTTCGTTCCATGTGAACCGCGCTGATGACAATAGTGCGGTATATAAGAGATGTTAAATCAATAAATAAACTAAGCATATTCTGAGGTGGTTAATTTTTAGGATGAGGGAGTCTATATTGTTGGTGTTAGCAGTAGTTAGAAGCTTTGCATTTAGTGATTTTTTTGATATGATAAGCACCCCTCCGCCTCGTTTGTTGCTTCTATGGGTGTGAAAAATCTCGTACTCTTTTTATTTAATTGGTTTATGAAAACAATTATCAGTGTCAGCTAGCCAGGTTTCTGTTGTCCCTTTTGGGCAGGCTGACCTGGATGGTGTCCATGTTGGGTATAGGAAGGATAAAGCACAGTTACTTACCTGTAACAGGTGATCTCTGGGAACAGCAGGAATTAGTCCTCACATATGGGTACGTCGGAACCGACGGAGCCTGCGCGGGAAAGCTCCCCAGCTTCCCAGAAAGGAAGCTTTTGGGGCCTCCCACTGCACATGCGCGCTGCCTTCCTGACCAGCTCTCCTCAGTTCGAGTTTATAGCTGAGACAATAGAGAGAGGAAAGGAAGATAGATAGAAGATACAACTCCTAGGGGAGGTGGGTGGGTTGTGAGGACTAATTCCTGCTGTTCCCAGAGATCACCTGTTACAGGTAAGTAACTGTGCTATCTCCAGGAACAAGCAGGAATAAGTCCTCACATATGGGGACTCCCTAGCTAAGATGCCTGGGAGATCCCCTTCCAAGGGTTCGCCATCTTCGTATGGATCTCAGGCATCCATCCTGGGAAGGTGGGCAGGAGTTGTTCAAGTATGGAACAGGTGTTTGAGGACAGCCTGACCAAACAAGGCATCCCGGCGGGAGTCCTTGTCCAAACAGTAATGGGCTGTGAAGGTATGAACCGAGGCCCAGGTGGCGGCTCGACAGATCTGATCTATGGATACAGAGTGAAGATGAGCCATAGAAGTGGCCATGGCTCTCACATTGTGAGCTGTGACATGGCCTTCCAGAGAAATGTTTTTACTCTGGTAAGCAAAGGAAATACACTGAGCAATCCAATTGGAAAGTGTACGTTTGGAGACTGGAAGTCCCAAATGAGAAGGATCAAAAGCCACAAAAAGTTGGGAAGACTTTCGATGTGGCTGAGTCCTGTTGAGGTAAAAGGCAAGAGCTCTTTTACAATCTAGAGTATGAAGGTTCCTCTCTGCACTGGATGCATGAGGAGCCGGAAAAAAGACAGGTAGATATACCTCTTGATTAAGATGAAAAGGCGAGACCACTTTGGGCATAAAGTGGGGATTCGTCCTGAGGACCACCTTATCATGATGAAACCTAGTATAAGGTGGATGAGCCACTAAGGCCTGTAGTTCACTGATGCGGCGAGCCAAAGTGACTGCAATAAGGAAAAGGACCTTCCAGGAAAGAAATTTCAAGGAGGTAGAAACCAACGGTTCAAAAGGTGGCTTCATAAGCTGACCTAGAACTAGGTTCAAATCCCATGCTACCGGAGGAGGTCGGATGGGAGGCTTAGTTAGAGTCAGGCCTCTCATGAACCTTGCAATAAGAGGATGAGAGGAGACAGGTTGTCCATTTATAGGTTTTAAGGATGCTGCAATAGCACTTAAATGGACTCTGACTGAATTCGTCTTAAGGCCTGCATTAGAAAGATGCAGGAGATAGTCTAGTAGAGAATTCAAGGGAAGTGCTAGAGGGTCAAGACCCTGTTGAGCACACCAAATGGAAAAGCGTTTCCATTTGAAAGCATAGGAACGCCTCGTGGAGGGTTTCCTAGAGGCATGAAGGATATCTTGCACTGGTTGAGAAAGATTGAAGTCATGAAGGCTTAGGCCTTCAGTAACCAAGCTCTGAAGTGTAGGGACTTGGGGTTTGGGTGCCACAAAGTCCCCTCCTCCTGAGACAGAAGGTCTGGCGCAGCTCCCAGGTCCAGGGAGGGTCCCTGGGAAAGATGCAGAAGTAGAGGGAACCACACTTGGCGTGGCCAGCGTGGAGCTATGAGGATCATCGATCCGTGATCCCTCTGGAGTTTGAACAGAGTCTTGGGAATCAAAGGAATGGGTGGAAAAGCATATAGGAAGTCCTGACCCCAATGCAGGAGAAAGGCGTCGTAGGCCTGAGCTACCTGACAAGGAGTCCTGGAACAGAACCGGGGAAGTTTGGCATTGCACGGACTTGCAAAGAGGTCTATGTCCGGGGTTCCCCATTCCTGAAAGATTCTGCGTATCTGGTCCATATGTAGGGACCATTCGTGTGGAAGCAGAACTCGACTGAGTCTGTCTGCCCGAGAGTTTTGAACCCCTGGAAGATACACTGCCAGAAGATGAATTTGATGCTCTCTGGCGAAGGCCCATAATCTGAGAGCTTCGTTGCAAAGCGACAGAGAGCCTGTCCCTCCTTGTTTGTTTACGTAGAACATGGCCACCTGATTGTCTGTTTGAACTAGGACGGTCAGGTTGACAAGGAGGGTGTGGAAGACTTTGAGGGCAAAGAAGATTGCTCGCAGTTCCAGGAGGTTGATGTGAAGGGTGGTCTCCTGTGGAGACCAAGTACCCTGAGTGGAGAGGTGTTGAAGATGGGCTCCCCACCCTGTTTGGGAGGCATCTGTTGTGAGGGTTGCTTGGGGTAACAAAGGTTGGAAGGGGGCCCCCAACAACAGATTCCTGGTGGATATCCACCATTGGAGGGACCAAAACAGACGCTTTGAGGTGAGTATTTGGTCGGAGAGCGCTCCTGATGCTTGAGTCCACTGGGTGGCCAAGGTCCATTGAGCTGCTCTCATATGAAGACGAGCATAGGGCACCACGTGTATCGTGGAGGCCATGTGGCCCAGAAGTCGCAGCATTTCTCTGGCTGTCAAGTGACTGCTGGACTGAGCTTGGGAGGCCAAGCACACCAGACGTTGGCCCCGGACTTGAGGTAGGTAGGCCCTTGCAGTGGTGGTGTCCAACTGGGCCCCTATGAATTCCAGAGACTGAGTAGGGATGAGTTGAGACTTGGGAAGGTTTACCACCAGTCCCAGATACTGCAGAATGTGCCTTGTGCGGTCCAGGGAAATCTGGGCCTCTGACTGAGATGGAGCTCGGATGAGCCAGTCGTCCAGATATGGGAATACAAAAATTCCCAGACCTCTTAGAAATGCGGCTACAACTGCCATGCATTTGGTGAATACTCTTGGAGCAGAGGCTAGACCGAAGGGAAGTACTCTGTACTGGAAATGTTTTCCCTGGAACAGAAATAGTAGATATTTTCTGTGGGATGGGTGGATGAGTATATGTGTGTACGCATCCTTGAGATCTAGAGAACAAAGCCAATCCTGACTCTGAAGGTATGGAAGGAGAATGCCTAGAGAAAGCATTTTGAATTTCTCCTTGTATAGAAATTTGTTCAATTCTCTCAGATCTAGGATAGGTCTGAATCCCCCTGTCTTCTTTGGTATGAGAAAATAAGGGGAGTAGAAACCTGTCCCTTGTTGGAGAAGAGGAACCTCTTCTATTGCCCTTTGGGCAAGGAGGGAAGAGACTTCCTGACCCAACAGGGCCAGGAGAGATGGGGGAGAATTGAAGTGCCTCACCATGGTATGTGGAGGAAGGTTGGAAAAATGAAGTTTGTAGCCCTCTCTGATGATAGAGAAGGTCCAGTGCTCTGATGTAATTTGCCCCCATCTGGGAGCAAAGTGAGCTAACCTTCCGGGAATGGTGAGGGGCTCTGGTTGTTCTAGAGCCAGAAATGTTAAGTTCTCTAGGGGCAAGTCAAATCCCCTGAGGGGGTTGAGCCTGCTGAGGAGTGGCAGACACTGCAGGCTTTGACCTTGCCTGTTTAGGTTGCTGACGTTTAGCAGCAAAGCGAGGCTGAGAAGATTGTTGGCCAGTATTTGTGGAAAATCTGGCCTTCTTGTAGTAAGGCCTCTTGAAAGACTTTTTCTTGGCAGGAGTAGAGGTAGACTTAGAAAGTCTATCTAATGTAGCATTTTCTGCGTCCATTTGAGTGGCTTTAATTTGCCAGTCTTTACCAAATAAGTTCTCACCTGTACAGGGCAGATTCCGTAAGCCATCCAGGACCCAGGGTTCTAGGTCAGAGGCCTGGAGCCAAGCAAGTCGTCGGGCTGCAATGGCAATGCCCGAAGCTCTACTGGCACCTTCAAAGGAATCAAAGGCTGCTCTGTTGGAGAACTTAGAAACATCTAGAAGCTGTTTCACCAGAGAAATGAACTCCTCCTTCCTATCCTCAGGGATAAAGGGGGCAAAATGCCGTACCTTTAGGGCAAGTTCCCTTAGAAACATGCCCATATACAGACTATATGAATTAATCCTGGCTATAAGCATACTAGCCTGGAAGATTTTCCTACCAAAAGAGTCTAGGGTCTTACATTCCCGCCCTGGAGGGGTAGAAGAGTGCCTTTTGGTACTCTTAATCTTTTTCAGCGCAGACTTCACCACAATGGAATGGTGAGGCAGCTGAGTTTTTTGAAAACCAGGAGAAGGAGGGACCTGGTACATGGTGTCCAACCTACGAGAATGAGGAGACAACGTTAGAGGAGCCTCCCATAAGTCCATCAAGTGTTCTTGAAGGATTTCATGGATAGGCAGGGTGACCGCCTCTTTAGGAACCTTAGGGTATCCTAAAATATCCAATTTCTTTGATCTAGGTTCTTTTTCAGAGGATGTGGTAATAGAAAGTCCTTTAGCTACTTCTATAATGAAGTCTTGAAAGGACAAATCCTCTGGTGGAGACATTCTCCTCTTTGGGGAAGAAGGCTCTTCAGGAAGAACTAGATACAGCTCATCAGAGGAGTCAAAATCCTCAGAAGAAGCAGAGTATCCTCTATTTGCTTCCAACGCACGATACGCATACCGATCGGTATCGACATCGGGCGTACCGGGTATGGGATCGGTATCGGGTGAAAACCCGGATCCGGCATGCGGAACCGATCTGCGTTTGGAAGACGATGGTCTCGGTTCCGGTATGGAAGTCAGTACCGGAACCGGACCCGGAACCGCTAGATGCGGTACCGAGGGCGTCGCAGCTTTAAGGAAAGCCAGAACGGCCTGCTGCATGGTCTGGACAGTATTGCCCATAGACGCCACTGCTGCCTGGATGTCAGTACCGGCATGGGCCGGTACCCCAGAGCAGTCTAACAGGTGATCAGTCGAGGCCGTGCCATCGATGTCAACCTGTAACCCCATAGATGGTGCTTTGGAAGCCAGAGCTTCCCGCCGGGGTTGTTTGGCTGGGGCAGGGTCCTCTGACTTAAGATTGAGGGCCTCTCGATACTTTGAAGGAGATTTGCCTTTTGAGGACCTGCCCGAAGAAGGTTTGGTTACCTGAGATCCATCCGGAGAGGAAGACCTGGATGACTGTGATGCTGGATTATCTGAAGCAAACAGCACATGGAATTTGTTGGCCCGGTTCTGCAAACCATGTTTAGACATCTGGGAGCAGGATGGGCAGTCCGGAATGGAGTGGTCAGGCCCCAAACATTTAAGACACCAGTCATGGGTGTCTGTAACAGAAATAACAGCACTACACTTGGTACACTTCTTGAAACCAGGGGCTGGTTTCACCATGAGGAGAATTTGTGTAGGCCTGAGGCCTAACCGAAGTCACCAAGTTGTGCTAAATAAAAGTTTATGTTTTTTTTTTGAAAGAAAAGAAAAGAGAGACCGGCGGTACCGGTTTCGGTATGGGGAAGGCAGGTACGCGGTCTAAAGAAACAAACTAAAATAAGAATTTCTTCAGCGGTGACAGGAACACGACCTGCTGGCAACGCGGAAAAAGAGAAACTGAGGAGAGCTGGTCAGGAAGGCGGGAAGGCAGCGCGCATGTGCAGTGGGAGGCCCCAAAAGCTTCCTTTCTGGGAAGCTGGGGAGCTTTCTCGCGCAGGCTCTGTCGGTTCCGACGTACCCATATGTGAGGACTTATTCCTGCTTGTTCCTGGAGATAACTTATTTTTCTTATTGAAAAATGTTTTTTAGAGGATCTTTTCCTTGCAGGATCAGCTGTAGATTTGGACAATCTATCCAAAGTGATACTGTCTGCATCTATCTCATTAGCCTTCTCCTGCCAATTCTTGCCAAAGAGATTTTCTCCTGTGAAAGGAATGTTTCCTAATTTATCCTGTACCCAAATTTCCAAGTCGAATGCCTGAAGCCAGGCAGTCCGACGTGCACCAATGGCAATAGCAGAGGTTCTGCTTATGCACTCAAAACAGTCAAAGACTGCACGATTTACAAACTTGGAAACATCCTGGGCATGTCTGACAAGAGTAAGATAGTCCTGTCTTTTGTCATCAGGAAGAAGGGGGCTCATAAGCTCCAAGTCTCCTGTGACCTCTTTAAGGAACATTCCCATATACAAGATATAGGAACTAGCTGAGAGCATGGAAGCTCGAAAGCATCGACACCCAAAGGCATCGAGAGTCCTGCATTCATGACCTGGAGGATTGCATGCATGTCTCTTTGCACTTTTCATCCTACGCATGGCCGATTCCACTACCATTGAATGGTGTGGTAATTGAGTTTTTTGAAAGCCAGGACAAGGTGGAACTCAATACATAGTATCGAGTCTCTGAGAATGAGGAGACGTGGTTTGAGGTGTTTCCCACATTCTTAGCATAAGATCATGTAAGATCTCATGAAGAGGCAGCCTCTTTAGGAGCCTTAGGGTATTGAAGAATCTCCAACTCCTTTGCCCTAGGCTCTTTTTCAGGAGCTACTGTGATGGAAAGGCCTCTGGCCATATCACGGATAAAATCCTGAAAGGACATATCCTCTGGCGGAGACATTCTGCGCTGAGAAGAGGAATCCTCTGGGAGAAGTACTCTTGTATCGGCAGAGTCTTCGGAGTCATCAGACTCAGAGGATTCAAAATACCTCTGATCCCGGTACCGGTATCGATTGAAGTCGGTATTGGGTTGCTCCAGTACCGATCTGTCAATGCCAGAGGCAGACGCATGACTGGGTATGGGTGGCATACCCATCGACGTCGATGTCGTCAGTACCGGTATTGGTTGAGGTATCTGAAACGGTTTCAACAGTACTGAAGCTGTGAGAAGAGCCACTAGACTGCGTTCGATAGCAAGAAATCTCTGGTCTATCGATGCTGCCGATGCTTGGGTGTCGGTACTGGTAGAAGCGGCCTGAACACCGAGCATGGCGCCAGTAGTTCTGCCGAGGTTGAGGCCTCGAGAACATCCTGGAGCCCCGTTGATGCTTTGGAAGCTGAAGCCTCCCGCCGGGGCAGTTTTGCCGGTGAAAATTCCTCAAGGACAACGCCAGTGGCATCTCAATACTTAGAAGGAGATCTACCCTTTGAAGACCGGCTAGATTTATGTTTAGTTACCTGAGGATCCATGGGAGGAAGATGAAGCCCTGGAGGACGTCGATGCAACAGACACCGCGTCTGAGGGAAAAAGGGTGCTAAGCTTTGCAGCTCGATTCTGCCGACCCCTTTTTGACATCATTACACAGGAGAGGCACTCCAAAGTAGAGTGGTCAGGACCTAAACATTTGAGACACCAATCATGGGTGTCGGTGACGGAGATGGTACCGCCACACTTGGAATATTTTTTAAAACCAGATGTTGGTTTTTCCATTTTTAAGGAAAAATTGGGCCTAGTGCCCAAAATGGCAGCTAGCACCAAGGAAAAATGTTTCTGAAGTAAAATAGCTCAGAAACTATAGGGGGTTTTTTTTGGTTTTTTTTTAAGAAGAAAGAAGAATGAACCGGCGGTACTGGTATATTTATTTTATTTATTTTATTTACAGTCTCTTATATACCGCACTATTCAGCATCAGTATAGCATCGAGGGAAGGCAGACGCGACCACAAAAAACAAAGATTAAAGACAAACGTTTTCTGCGGTGACAGGGTATGGGACCTGTCGGCTCCGCGGAAAACGAAGAACTGGAGAGGGACAGTTGGAAAGGTGGGAAGGCAGCACGCAGGCGCTGTAGGATGCTCCCAAAAGCTTTCCTATTGGATGCTGGGGAGTGTTCCCGCGCAGGCTCCGTCGGTACCGAGGATACCCATATGTGAAGACTACATTCCTGCTTGCTCCTGGAGATATTCTGCTCTCCTACTCCTCTTATTGACTCAAAGGCAATCCACAGGGGATGGGGAGAATAGACAAGACCTAGGCAAGTGGCAGTGATTTTCAGTTCCCTCCCCCAAAAACTCCTCTTTCTACCAGCTGCTGATCTGCCAATGGAAAAATCTGCCTTGGGAGCTACTGAATTAGAACATCTGAGTGGGCTCCTTTCAAACATTTGGGCTCTAGGCACATGATTAGTTTACCTAACCTAGAACTTCAGTTCTTAGGTGTTTATTAATTGTAAATGTAAGTTTGTTTCCAGCTAATTAGGGGTTTTTTGAGGGTACAAAAATGTAAAAACAGTGCTTATTTGTGTTTGCAAGCCATGGGTACTATCTCCGGTGTAATTAAATACATAGGTTTGTGTTATTTCAAAGTCGTCAGCACAGAAAAGGTACAGAAATTGATCAGAGAATGCAAAGCAAGCCAGGAGAGGGATGACAAAATACTAGGGGAAGTGATAGTTTAATGTTTTTGAACCAAGGGCATTTTATCAGCTTTTATTAGTTAAAACCAGAAATCCTATGTATACTTTTAATCCTGCCCTGCAAAAGCAGGCAAACCTCTGAAACCCAGGAAAGGATGTGAAAGAAGAAAAACTTCCATGAATGGAAAATATAAACCAAAAGCATATGCATCAGATTGTCTGCCAAGGAGAAGGAAAATGAGGAGGACTGACATTAGAAGATTCCTTGGTTTGACCCAACACATCCATTCTATTGATGCCAGGGGGAGATCAGCCAGGCTTGTGTCAGGACACCATTATCTGATCACCTTTTAGTGTTAAGGCGGTATTGGTACATTGCTCAGTATTCATGCCGAGACCTCAGAAACTCAGTAATTGTCTTGCCACAGACTAACCACAACAATGGTTATTTCCATACACCAGAAAGCAAGTCAGGGTAACTGATAGCCACCCATCATGTGCCCAATCCTCCAAGGCTATTCCCTCTCCCATCCCTTCCATAGCATTCACACCGTGCAGGTGCACATGGATCAGAGGTGGAAAAGCTGGAGAGGGGTGTCCAACCCAGGGAAGGAAAGGCTAACAAGCATCCTTTTGCCCTCAATACCTGCTGTAAGGAATTCATGGCTCAACGGCTGAAGCTTTATCTCTGTTGCAACAACTGTCTTGCAGGCTGCTCATAACCCTTTAGTAACAAGATGCGGGATACAGAATACATGCAGTGCATTTCTGCCAAGCCTCGACAAACCCCAGGTACCACGTTGCTGATGCACCTGGCTACTGATTTTCCTCATGTTCCTTTGCTGTCCTTGCTGTTGTTTTCTGTGAGCTTTCCTGTTTAACCAATTAGCGTTTTCTTCTGAGTTTTCTCATTTATTGTTGTTTTTATTGTTAACCGCTCTGCTGTCCCCACTTAGGGTGGTATATCAAGTTCTAATAAATGAAATTAAATGAAAAGGTGCCTATAAATCAACAGAAAAATTCTGTATCAGCAACCCACATTTCTCCACAGGTCCAGGCAGTAAAGGGCATTTTCTGGATGCGGGAAGCCATGTACTCTTCACATGGAAACAGGACAGATAGCACGTTTCTTGTAAAAAGAAAACAAAAACATGCAAAATAGAGTGCAGTAAATTGGAATAATGCACACAATATCCACATAGCATGTTCTACAGCATAACAGAAGAAAAAGGAAAATAATGCATCCTGTAGCAAAGCTGTCCCACACAGAGAGCTCAGACACTGAGGTCATATGAAACAGACCGACAGACTGCACACGAGGACTCTGGGACAGCATGCGCATAGCTGGAACAGTATTTCTGCCCTACATTTTTGGCTAGCCCTTTCAGCTAATTCGATTTTAAAAAAGGCCAAAATTCTGCTTTTTATATTTATTTGCATTTCAAATCCTATTATAGAAGCATTGCACTTGAAAAGAAACATACACAGAAAGTTTTCCAGCTAGTCAGGACAGAAAAGAAAAAAGGAAACTTATTGAACCCGTCAGTCCACACAGAGAACAAGAAAGAAAACCACAGAAGCCAGGCAATATTCCAAGAAATATTTTGTACTTCGTAAAAATATAAAAACCTTATTAGCTCTATTAAGATTTAAGACAAACCTTAAGCTCTTTTGAGCAGACTTTCCACCTAATACAGTATTTTGTGTTTAAATATTGAAAATAAGTATGTATTCACCTATCAAACGGAGAAATTATACCTGATAATTTTCTTTCCTTGAATCCTGCTAGACCAGTCCAGACAAGTGGGTTATGCTCGCTTGCCAGCAGGTGAAGGCAGACTTGACAAACTTTCAGCAATGTCATCATTAGGCATATATGCTGGAGCAGCACTGAGAAAAGCCAGTATGACACTTCCCAAGCAGTAAACTGAAAGATTCAGAAAAATCTCACAACATATAACGCTAATGATCAACAATTCAACTTGCAACAAACATGAGCACCAGAATTAACTCTATATCAGGAACTGATACAGACAATGTCAACAAAGGCATCAGGGCTCCTCATCCTGTAACAAGAGTCTTCCAGTGTGGGTTCTAGATTGGTCTAGCAGGATTCAAAGAAAGAAAATCAGGTAAAATTTCTCCTTGCTTATCATTCTGCTAGACAAGTGGTATGCACCTAAGCAGTCAGGTCCCAAGGTGGGAGAAAGACTATGCTCTGGACAGGACTGCCCTGCCAAAGGCACCATCTGCTCTTGCTCTCACATGCAATCTTTTGTGCTTCATTAATGTGCTCAGACGACAAGGTATCCACGCTGCAGATATCCTCTGGAGACAACAAGGGACACTCTGCCCAGGAAGTGACTTGTGCCCTAGTAGAGTAAGCTCTGACTCACTCCAATACCCAGTTCCCAGCCAAAAGGTAAATTGGCCCAATGGCCTCCTTAATCAAGTGGATGATAGAGAACTTAGCCACTGCCAGTCCCTTCCTCAGGCTCCCAAACAGGGCAAAGATGATCCAACCACCAAAATGTATTGGTAATTTCTAGGTACTTGATCAACAACCTCCAAATATTCACTAAACCCAACTAGGAGTGCTTCTAAAGGTCTTCCCCTGAAAAGGGGAGCAGAACCCCAGTATAGTTAAAATGACAGGAGGACAGCCTCTCTGGAAGAAAGGATGGACAGTGTTAGGAGACCAAGACCAACAAGACAACCAAAACAATTCTCTGCAGGACAAGGCCTGTGGTTCTGACACTCACCTGGCAGATACTATGGCAACCAGAAACAGTACCTTAAGGATCAGATACTTGAGAGAGGCTCTTTCAATACCTTCAACATTACAGAGGCTTCAATAAGGAATAACCAAATGCATCAGACACACAGATTTATCCCCCAATTGACTTCTTTGACCCAGTGAAAAGCAGGATATAAATACAGCTAAATAAATAAATAAGATTTGTTTTGCTCCCTTGAGGAAACAGGCAGCATCGGGATGCACTACCAATGGCATCCCTTGGGTGCTACACCTATAGCACGCCATGCCATATACCAGAACCTTAAGAGAGTTCAAGGCAAAACCCTGGTTCAGATGAGGCTATATGATGGCCAAAACCATGACTATGTATTCATTTAGTAGTATTTAGCTCACGTCTTTCAAATAGTAATTCTAGGTGAGTTACATTCAAATAGGCATTTCCCTGTTCCTGAAGTGCTTACAATCTCTTACTATCTCTGCCTTCTTGGCCTCCAGAGAATGAGAGAAGCACCACCATTTGAAAACCCTTCAGACTAACATAAGTTAAGGATACAGAGGCCTTTCGAGCCTTACTGCCATAGAGTAGCCCTTCTTGAACAGCCTATGCTTCTGAAGAGCCAGACCGTAGACAAGAAGAGACAGAGGTTCTTGCTTGAGGAGACCCCTTTTCTAAGGCAGCATGAGGAGGACCCCACCAATATGTTCAAGAAAGCCACATACCACAGCCTGTGAGGTCAATCCTGGGCCTCTAGAATCACCACACCTGGATGATCCTGAATCCTGCATAGAAGAGAGCTCACCAAGGGCCAAAACCCCAAGAATCCATTGAACTGAAGTAATCTGGGCCCACTCGAAGACAAACAGCCTGAGCTGCCCCCTCAACCAGCTGTACCTTGGGAGAGACCCGCTGGATCTCATTGAAAGGGATAACTGCTACTAGTCACTGCTGCTAAATTTTGGGCATGCTGAGTGCCTAGCCCATGTGTGTAATCTGGTGTCTCTGAGATTTCATACCATCACAGTCAGGCTAGACCTGAGAGGATGGACTTACTGTCCTTGCTTGCCTTTCTTCAGGAGGGTCAGAACAAAGGCCTTCCTCTTAGTTAGAACCTTCAGGTGGCAGCCTTTCTGCTTCACGGGATGGTCCATTGTCTCATATCCTTATTTTTATCCCACTTTCTCTAGGGGATACAACATCTGCGTCCCCCTCTGCGTTCATTTGTTGCTCCATGGGATCTCTGCCTGGAGCTCCGAACCTTGATGTCAGAGCCCTTCGAGTCCTTGAAGCAGGCTATGCTTGAAGTTCTGACCCTGAAGACTATCTTTCTGGTCGCTACGTATATGTTCAGCGAGACACAGCTCTGAGCTGTAAGACTTATCATGTAGGGATCCTTACTTATTTTCAGAGGAGACTGTGTGCATTCAGCCTGTTCCTTCCTTCTTGCTCAAGGTGGTATTCTGCCTTCCATGGGAATCAGATAGTCTGTTGCCCTCCTTTTCAAAGGAGCAGTGCCAGGGAAAGAAAAAAGTCCTTCACCTGGTAGATGTCTGGAGCATGCTTCTCTGATGCTTGAAGGTTGCTAATTTCCTTCATGACACAGGCCATATTTTTGTGCTGTTTAAAGGATCATGTACAGGTGACGTGGTTGCTTAGTCTACTTTGGGGCGCTGGATCAAAGAGGTGATTACCTCCGCGTATCTGTTGCAGAGCCAGCTAGTTCCGAGAGGTTTGTGTGCGCATTCCACTCAGGTGCACCATCCTTGTGGGTAGCGCGCAGATTGGTAGCACCCTCAGATACTGTCTAGCAGTGGCATGGGCATCACCTTCCACTTTTGTTAAGTGTTATCACTTGGATGTCCATGCTCGGGCAGACAAGGCCTTGGCTCATTGGTTCTGAATGCTGCCATGCCTGCTTCCCACTCAGTGGTGGCGTAGCTTTGGTATGTCCCACTTGTCTGGACTGGTCTAGCAGGATGATATGGAAGGTGACATTGTATTTATCAGATAATGTCCTTTCCTTTAGTCCTGCTAGACCAGTCCAGAACCCACCCTGGAAAGCTGATTGGTCTGCTGTTCTCTGTGATTGGTTATGTGGACTCATACCCTCCTGACAAGCATTTGGTGTAAGCTGATCCTGTACACAGTTGTGGCTATTATTCAGCTGAACATGGTTACATTCACCGAGGTTGTGCGAGTTCTGAGATTCCTCACCATATGCTTTAAATATGAATATTACTGAAGGCTCCCTCTGATGGTTCTGGCTGATATAGCATGATGATGTCATAAAGAAGCCGATGGAAAATTCCTGTCTCCACATCTGCTGGTAGGGAGATACTATCCACTTGTTTGGACTGGTCTAGCAAGACTCAAGGAGAGAACATTATCTGGTAGGTAAAATGTAGTCTTCTTTCTTATTCAATGCTGGAAACAACGGGCCAACTTTTTCTCTAAATTAAAAGGAGGGTTTGTTAGTTTGCTTTGCTGTGAGCCACTTGAGATATTTACATTACAACAGCCAGAAGTATTTCAGACAGTTCACTGGTAAATCCTTTGAGGCAGTTTTGCCATACCATGGGAAACAGTTTAAAATGGCTGTTACAGCATTTGTTAGCCCCTTTATTTGCTTCCTGAAACACTGCTGACTGATTTTGTATGTAAATGCTCAATATAATTTTGTATTCTTTCTAAAAAGAAGTCTTGCATTAATCTTTTAAAAGAAGAAAAGCTTGATGTTAAGGGCTTAAAACAGTGGTTCTCAACCCAGTCCTCTGGGACCTCTAGTCTAGTTGGATTTTCAGGGTATCCACAAAGAATATGCATGAGATAGACCTGCATGAACGCAGATCTCTCCTTTTAAAAGATTAATGCAAGACTCCCTTTTTACAAAGAAAACAAAAATCAAATTGAACATTTACATACAAAATCAGTCTGCAGTATTTCAGGCAGCAGCAAAGGGGCTAACAAATGCTATAACAGATTTTAGAACAATTATCTAAACCAGGGGTGGCCAACTCCAGTCCTTGTGCATCACGATCCAGCCTGCTTTTCAGGATAGCCCTAATGAAAATTCATGAGGTATATTTGCATCCACTGCCTCCCATTGTATGCAAATATATCTCATAAATATTCATTAGGGACATCCTGAAAACCAGGTTGGATTGTGGTGCAGCAGGGCTAGAGTTGGCCACCCCTGATCTAAACCAAGGCTCCAAGTCATTCTGGTGACTAGAAATTTGCATCTGGCATCTGGGATTTCCTTGCTCCCTGGATGACAGAGATCCCTTTGTCTGCCCATGGGAGATCGAATCCCCGCAGACAGGAGAGAAGAGAAAGGCTGTGATCGTGGCCTGAAGTAACAAAAATGTTGGCAAGAGGGGAGCGAGTTAGAGAAGGCATAGAATATTTAAAGGGACCGTAGGCTTATTAAAAAAAGGAGAATTTGGGGGAATGTTTCAGCCAGTCTACAGTATCACAATGCATCTCGCAGGTCTTGAGGGCCTTCCTAACCCACACAGCTGACTATGTAGCTTTCCCACAGAAAGTGCAGCACAGGCAACAAAGAATGCTAAAATTCCATGAGGTGGCAGATTCCCATAAGTACTGGGGTTGATCAGCTGCACACGTGTGTACCTCAGGCCCCCACGAGGGAGGGAATGACCTTCCGGAACAGAAAGGTATTCCACTCCCTCAACATGCATGTTGTGTATAATGCACTGGGCGAAATAGCAGATTCTTTCCCAGATTTCTAGGTTCATGTCATGATGCCTGCATCCTCAACCACTCAGGAATCTAGTAGTAGATCCACAGAATAGTCTCCCAGAGGAGGTTTTAGAGACAAAATCTGTATCGGAATTCAAGAAAGCATGGGACAAACACAGAGGATCTCTAAGGGAATAGAAGGGATTGCACAGGGGACTAGCTAGGAGTTGCCCTCCAACGGATCAGTGGAACCATCAGTATTTAAGTGAACCAAGCAATGACTTCACTTGCAACGTATGTGATGCCTAATAACCACATTGTTATGTCATTGTTGCATGCTTTTTGTCATACACATCTGCACCACCCCAACACTCAGCAATTGTGTGGAACAGTATCTGGCACACCTGTTACTGCAGAATCAGCACTGGCATCAGCAGATAGCATCAGACATGTGGGGTGGATAGGACAGGGGCTTGTAGCTGCATACCTTAGCCATAATGCCCTTTTCTCCAAGGGCACACACACAAGGCGATGTACAAAATAGGACCATGACCTTTACAGCTGTACACATTTTGTATCAACTGCTTAGGCAATATAGCTTTCAGCACTGCTGGTTGCTAGGCCTATAAGAGGAGGAAGCATGGTAGCAGTCTACACATGCAGCACAATAGCAATGGAGTCAGCAGGTGACACCTGTCCCCAGATGGCCCACCTGTTTTGTGCAACAGTAGATATGCTGTGTGGAGGATATTAGCCCTGGGGTGCCAGTCCACTATACTATACAGACAGCATGCACATGTGATGGGGGCATAGGAGCACTGGGTATATATTGCAGGTGTGGTGGTATGGCTGGGTGCAGTGTGGCATATAGAAGTGCATGGGATGCAATCACATACAGTAGCGTGCTACCTATACTTCATGTGAATGTAACAATGTGCACCCTCATCCCAATGCTGACTCTCAGCTTATCATCCCTATATGACAATAGTACAATGTGCAGCAGTTCTAAATCTGAAGGTGGGAAAGCACTCACAGGGTGCGATGGGAGTTGGCAGGCATCATAGGTGAAAAGCAGGCAAGGTAAGGAAGGCATCCTCATTTCCCAACTTGCTCAGCTAGTTTACTCTCCTCGATCTCCACCTATCCATCACTAATATCACTAATTAGCCTTCCTCCCTAATTCATTTCCTATTTCCATCTTTTACACACAACTGCTCTGCCGCTATCCCTCCTATGAAGGAATTCATCACCAAAGGTAATTCTTTCCCCTGTTTTATCCCAAGTTTAATTACCTGTTCCATGTAAAATTCTAGTTTAGAATGCTATAATATAAACTGCTTTGAATGTAAGATAAGGCGGTATAAAAAAGCTTGTTAAATAAAAAAATGGAAGGAGTTGGGTATTCTGCATAAACTCATTCTGATCCTGGGGGGCCCTAGATGTGCCCAGGCTCCCTACTCCTTCCAGTGGCATCAATGGTGCTGAGGGCCTGCTCTTTGAGCTTGGTGAGTGGGGGAGACCACCCAACAGGTCCAACAGCCTTGGTCTTTCTGCGAATGTCCCTGTGAACTTGATGTCATTTCTGTTTCACATCCTCCATGTCCCTATTATAACTGTATAGGGCATTTATCTTCTGACATATATCCGATCTCTGCCTCTGCTTTTGATATGTGCTTAGTGCACAACCTCTTAGCCCAAGAACACCCCTTGGTTAGTTAGGACGTCCTACATCAGTATGTGAACTTCATCCTCACTAAGTTACCTTTGCAAGTATGGAGTTTAACCTTTGGTACCATTCTGAAGTCAATGTCAGTTATACCAATGGCATTTGCAAAATGGGGGCGCACATGTCCAACCCACCCTTGTATACACATTTACAAGGGCGGAACGGGAACTTCTCCAATTTGGGCATCCATGTTTTTGAAATGGCCTGGGAACATGAAGAGCATTGATGTAGATGTGTGCGTCAGCTTTTTTATATATGTATGTATACATATATAAAATATACACAACACACAACCACTGTAAATTTCCAATGTAAATAATTTAATGGTTGTTTGTATTACTAATACATCTTGAAGTTGAAGTTTTGTTCAATGTAAATAGTTAAACTTAACCGTTCATTGTAAATAGTTGAATCTGATTGTTCAATGTAAATGTATACATCTGTGTACAATTGTTAAAATGTTCCTTGTAAACCGCCCTTGATCGCTGGAAGGGGCGGTATAGAAAAATATAGATAAATAAATAAATGTTTTGGAAATGTCCAGGTTTCTGCTCTCAGAATGCTTCTCATCCATATCCAAGATCCCAGGATCCTCTCAGCTGCCTTGGGGATATGGCTGTAATGCATATGCCATTTCTGGGTCACCCATGTGTAGGGGGTTGTACATAGCAGGCATGTGAGAAAGATGTTTGTGTGGAAGCTGCCTCCCTTGATGCATCACCTGCAGCAGAAACAGAGAACTTAATGTCAGCTACAGGCAAATGAGAATCAATACAAGTGCACATATATTCACCATAAACACCCCTCACACCCCAATTGACAGTCCTTTACTATTTGGGGAAGGGGACCACACAGACAAACACTTGTAGGTGTTAATTCTTCCACACAAACATCCTTCCCACATACCTGCTATGTACAAACCTCTACACACGAGTGACCCAGAAACGGGAAGGACAGTACATACTCAAACTATATCTATATGTAGCCTACTGAAGCCCCGCTGCCCGTTTTATTTGTTTATATTGGGGCATGGCTTTTTAATTGCTTTTAAACTATAACTATATGTGCCCTAGATCAGCAGTGGTTCCCAAACTATTGCCCAATATTTCTTAATCTGTAACATTTACGACTTTCATGGTAAGGAAACACATAGAACTCATAGGAGACTAAGCGGATCAGGATCCAAAAGCAGCTTCAAAGAGGTGAATTTTCAGCCTGCATTTGAAAAGGGCCAGAGATGAAACCTGACGCACAGGCACGATGGAATCTAAGGTGAGGTATGCAGCATCTCCTCCATATCTTATCCTGCTCACATGCTCTTTGGCCCCATATTCTGCCCATTGCTGCAGCTCTGCAGACCTCTGTCTGTGCTTCAGCTATCCAATAAGTGCTGTGCACAATATGGCTTTGCATTTGCTGGACCTCTATGACAATTCCTGATGTTCATGCCTGCTACTGACATGCATCTTTTGTCCATATGCTGTATGATGTTGCAGCATGGAGAGCCCTTTCGCAATGCAAACTGGTGCACAATGCATTTTGACTTACCATACCTCCTGCTGGATCCGCCGCTGCGGCAAGTGGAATCTGGTCCTCCACATGGCACAGTACTGAACCTTGATCTCTTCGAGGTTCCTCAGTATGTGGAAGCATCTGGGGAGAGGGAGAGGGAAGGGGGGGGGCAATACAGCTTGGCACTTACAATTTCCTCCTGTTCAACTCATTTGACATGTACCCAAATCCAAATGGCATTTCTTTGGGCTGTGGGAGCAGACTCTTCCATGCACTGGTGTGCCTGCACCTCCAATGCCAGCCTGCAGCCCCACATGCTCCCAGATGCTGCCTGCATCTTGATTCAGACTCTGCTGACATTCTTGCCCCATGCAGATCCCCTGCACAACCTGTGGCCATAACAGAGTGCTGCCATCTCTCGATGTGCACTCTTTAATCACACTGTGGCTGATGGACTAAGTTGCTGCCCTTGAGGACCTGCTTCACCTACATCCATGTGTATATTGTGCAGTGCTACGGCACCAGCAGGTGAATGGCATCCTTAGTGGTCCCAATGTGTGACTACACATATACTATTTTCACTGCATGGATACAAGGCATGACAGCCTCAGCATTACCCTGATGCTCCAGTTACCACATGCAAACACCCTTCACATGCAACTGTTGCTAGCTTGCCTGCATTATGCCCCCCAAATCCATGCAACCATATCACTGGCTCATTTGTCTCCCCCACCCTCTCCCTGCATGCTTTCATACATCACCCTGTCCATGTACACAGCTCTATGTGTGTGCCTCTCAACTGGTTGCAATGGCTCTGCAAGACCCCCCCCCCCCCAGTGGTGTCAGAGCGCTCAGCCTTCATAGCTCCCCATTTTACCATCACTTGACTACCACACGTTCCAGCATGCCTACATGCCTGCTGCTACATGTCCCCCATTGTGCAGTATCTTTGGTGACACACTGTGCTAGAATGATACAGATGCACTCCCAGACCCTTCCTGCTGCAGTGCTTGGAGACCTGTGTCGACGGGGAGGGGGGGGACAGCACTTCCCCTTCCTCCAAAACCAGCCTGCAAAGAAGCAGGCTTTCCTCATGGTTGAGGTTCGCCTGCCTGAAGGCCACAGTGTTTCCTCTCCTATGAAGGTTCCGCAGATAGGGAAAGAGCGGGGGGCTGGCCACATCATGTTTCCTGCTACATGGGCACGTCTCCCTTGTACTACATGTGCAGCCTCATCTTGCAATGATGTGCACGTTTCCAGACATGGCGCTGTCAGCACCATTACTAATAATCTCTATGGTCTCTACAGTGCCTTGCGAAAGTATTCATCCCCTCAGTGTTTGTCCTGTTTTGTTGCATTACAACCTGGAATTAAAATGGGGTTTTGGGGGTTAGCACCATGTGATATACACAACATGCCTATGACTTTGAAGGTGCAAAACATCCTTTATTGTGACACGAACAATAATTAAGACAAAAAAAACTGAAATCAGAAGTGTGCATATGTATTCACCCCCCAAAGTCAAGACGTTGTAGAGCCTTTTCCTTCAATTACAGCTGCAAGTGTCTTGGGGTATGTCTCTATTAGCTTAGCACATCTAGCCACTGGGATTTTCACCCATTCCTTAAGGCAAAACTGCTCCAACTCCTTCAAGTGTACAGCAATCTTCAAGTCATGCCACAGATTCTCAATTGGATTGAGGTCTGGGCTTTGACTAGGCCATTCCAAGATATTTAAATGTTTCCCTTTAAATCAGCTTTAGCAGTATGTTTATGGTCATTGTCCTGCTGGAAAGTGAATCTTCATCCCAGTTTCAAATCTCTGGCAGACAAACAGGTTTTCCTCAAGAATTGCCCTGTATTTAGTGCCATCCATCGATCCTTCAATCCTGACCAGTTTTTGTGACCCTGCTGATAAAAAACATCCCCACAGCATGATGCTACCACCACTATGTTTAACTGTGGGAATGGTGTTCTCGGGGTAATAGGACGTGTTGGGTTTGCACCACACATGGTGTTTCCCATGACAGCCAAAAAGTTCAATTTTCATCTGACCAGTGAACCTTCTTTCATGTGTGTGGGGGGTCCACCACATGCTGTTGTGCAAACTCTAAACATGTTTTCTTATTTCTTTCTTTAAGCAATGTCTTTTTTCGGGCCACTCTTCCATAAAGCCCCACACTGTGGAGTGTATGGCTTAAAGTGGTCCTATGGACAGATATTCCCATCTCCGCTGTGGAACTTTGCAGCATCTCTGATTAATGCCCGCCTTGCCCAGTCTGAGTTTTGGTGGGCGGCCTTCTCTTTTCAGGTTTGTAGTGGTTCCTTATTCTTACCGTTTTGTTATAATGGATTTAATGGTACTTCATGGGATATTCAGAATTTGGAATATTTTTTTTATAACCCAACCCTGATCTATACTTCTCCACAACTTTGTCTCTGACCTGTTTGGAGTGCTACTTGGTATTCATGCTGCTTGCTTAGTGGTGTTGCAGAGTCAGGGGCCTTTCAGAACAGGTATATTTATACAGCCATCCTGTGACAAATCATGTGACACTGACCGCACACAGGTGGACCCTAATCAACCAATTATGTGACTTCTGAGGTTAATTGGTTGGTTCAGATCTTATTTAGGGGTTTCTTAGCAAAAGGGATGAATACATATGCACTCACAACTGTTTAGTTTTTACTTGTTTTTTTTTAATATATTCAAGGAATTTTATTCCACTTCACCAATTTGGATTATTTTGTTAGGTCCATTACCCAACATCCAAATGAACCTCCATTTTCATTCCAGGTTGTATGTAATGCAACAAAACAAGAAAAAAAAGCAAGGGGATGAATACTTTTGCAAGGCACTGTATTTGAGGAAAACTGATGTACAGGTACTCAGTGTCCATGGTCATTAAAATTACATCACTTACAAAAAGATCCTTCAATATGTTAAACACATCTGATGAATTTTGAACATAGGTTGCAAAACATATCAAAGACCTTTAATAATAATTCTGAAAGGACAGAATGGAAGTTGTATCACTTGTGCAGCAAAGCCCCTGCTTCCAAAACAACTGTTCTTCATGTAATTTGTTTTTTTTAAAAATCTGCATCATTTGATTTTCTTATACATTTGAAATTATCTACCCTCATTTGAAAGACATTGTATCCAAGTTGGAACAAAAGTTAAGATCTTTTTCTAGTATATTTCATCATTAGATAACATCACGTCCTGCTTCAAGTAAAAGCAATTTAGAAGCACAGATCACAAGACACATCTCATGGTTCCACATTTTAAATTCCAGGAGTCTCGTGCATGTACTGAAATCTCAATGTCTTGAAAGATACTACAACTTTCTAACAGGCTAGGCCGCTTGAATGGTACTGGGCCCTCCTCAAACAATTATCTTTAACGAAGTGGCCGCTTGAATGGTACTGGGCCCTCCTCAAACAATTATCTTTAACGAAGTGTAATGCAAGTTGGACCTAACTATCTAGCAGGTATGAATTAAAAGGTTTTAGCAATACTGGAAAGGTACTTTTGCCCATTCTAAAATCCACTTGTCTTTACTAATGAGACAACTGGATTTTAAATTACTGGTAACTGTAAGGTATTTACTACTGATGAGCATGTAGTTGTCATGGAAAACCCAAGCTCCTTGCCATTTTCATTGACATCTGCACATTTCTGCAATTTTTCCCACGATTCCACATAGGACTGGAAAGCTTCCAGTTTATATATTTAGGCTGCACTGAAGTGACACTGAAATAGTTTGAGGCAATGGAAGCACATACCAAACTGAAGCTCACTAGAGAACTCTGGTGCTGCTAATGGGGTCTCTATTCCCAACTGGTTTGTATTTGGAAGGAAATCTCCACCATTAAAGCAGCATTACAGTTTCACCAATTTTCAAAATCAAATCACCTAATCCACTAAATGTTATAAACAAAGACAATTATAGCAGATAAAGACCATACACGCTCTCCAGTCTGCCTGCCTGCCCCATCTGTTCACTTCTTCAATCTCTAAATGGATGATCTGTGAAATTATCCTCCTAATAAAATCTTGAAAGTTGGCTATAATAGCTTGTATCATTACAGTGTATGCTATTCTAGGCAGTTTTAATTGAGTGTTAACATATTTCTACAAATTCAATTAAAATTAAACAATGCTGTACATTTTTTTTTTAGTGCCATCAAGTCAGTGTTGACTCATAGCAACCCAGCTACCTCTGGGTTTTCTTGGAAATGTATCACCGGAAGAAGATTGCCAGGCTTTTCTTCTGAGGCAATGGAGGGTAAAGGGACTTGCCCAAGGTCACAAGGAATGCCAGTGGGAATTGAACCCTTCATCTTCTGGGTACTAGGCAGTTGCTCTAACCACTAGGCTACTCCTCCACTCCACTGTACATGCTGCATTAAAATAAGTATGCACTCTGATTCAATCCAATTTTCACTGGCTTGATTCTGCACATTTAAAAGAGGAGTGTCCAATCCACACTTTCCTTCCTCAAATTTAACAGAATAAAGCTGCAGCCCAAGTGTTATTTTTCCTCAGAGAGGGCACTGAAGTTTACAGCACCACCCCCAATAACGTCAACACCCAACATTACTGGAAGCTCAGAAACTGATGCTAAGTGGTGGTATTTCTAAGGCTATTAAAGCACTGCCGCATTGCAAGGTGGCAGCACCAGATGGTTACACAACAGAGTTCTAGTGGGATTTCTTAAATCTATTCTTGCCCCCAAGCTGCAGTTTCTTTTTTCAGAGCTTAAAAGCTCTGGGGGACTCTCTCAGACACTAGGCTTATAGTTCTAGAGAAGCCTGGCAAAAAGTCACAGTTTGTGCATAATTACAGACCTACTTCACTGATGAATGAACTACAAAATATATGCTAATGTCCTGTCAGTTCAACTTAATAAGTGAATAGGTGACATCATTCATAGGAATGGAGGGTCTTATGGCCCAGAGGTCAATTTTATATCAATTCCCAGGCTAGTGTATCAGTAAACCATTTGCTGTCTGGTTTGTTCTGCTTAGAGAGGAGTACCAGGCAGGGTTGTCCTTTGTCTTTGCTATTGTTTAACACTGCCCTGAAGCACCTGGCTTTAGCTGCAAGACAAGATGGCAGCAGTAGTGGTTAGTTTCCCCTGACAGGATTCAATGCTATCTACACAGATGACATTATGACTTTCATAAGCGTGAACTCTCCCTCCTTTCTAGGAAATAGAGAGCTGGTAACAAAACTAACTGAACTAAGTGTGAGATTCTTCTCTTAACAAATTTGTACAAAAGCAGTTTGAAAAAATCTTTTTCAGTCTGACCACTTTTCAGATGGTATGTCTTTTTACATTAGGTCTTAAGAAGTTGCTAAATTTATGTATTATTTATGTAACAATTTTTATTTTATTGTTTGTATTTAGAATTTTGACCTTTGATGCAGGCAAAGCCCAAACAAAGCCATGTCAGGTCTTTTATGTTAATTATCCCAGATTTTCTATGTTTTATTTTAAAATTAAATTTGTTTGTTTATCCTGTTATTAGGTACGTTTCATTTTGCATAGCACCTGTTGTCGAGGGGGAACAACAGTCCGTATGCCTGTTTGTTTGTGTATACATAACCTAGGCTCCGCCAGCAATGAAAGATGAGAGCCGTAGGCAGAAGGGCAGAGACAGAGAGGAAGGAAAGATAGATAGAGATACAACTCCCGGGGAGGTGGGTGGGTTGTGAAGACTTATTCCTGCTGTTCCCAGAGATCACCTGTTACAGGTAAGTAACTGTGCTATCTCCAGGAACAAGCAGGAATGAGTCTTCACATATGGGGACTCCCAAGCTGAGATGCCTGGAGTCCAAGCATGTCATGGGTTGGAACATGCTATTCCCCACAACACCAGGCATCCTGAGGATATATATATATATAGTCATGAGGTAGAGTCATCAGAGCCTATGGAAATAGGTAGAACAGATGAAAACAGATCTGAAAATGACAGCTCAGATCAGCACATGGAGCAGAGTTGCTATAGGCAACCAAAACAAACACTATCACATGGTGGGAGAACACGCCCGAGCAGCAAGCAGGTTCCTGATTCATTAGGAAATGAAGGGCAGCTGAGAAGGGGTGGAGCCCAACCAAGCACAGGGACACGCGTAGTTAAAATATGCTCACCTGAGGTTAGTGAGGAGAGGAGAAGAAGAGGCAGGGCGAGGAGCAGAACAAGTTCCAGTTCTAGAAGCAGAGACACAGGAGTGAGAGAGAGTTCAGAAGCCAGCAGAACTGAAAGGTATACGGGAAGAAACACAGCAGCTTGTTGCAGAGAGCAGTGCCCAGCTAAAGACGTGCCCGGTGAAACTTACCAGAAAGCTAGGAGAAGCTACGGTACAGAAGCCAGGCTCAGGAAAGCTGAGGAGTTTTATCTTCCTAAAACCAGGTACAGCACAAGAGGGAAAGTCTGTCCTGGGGAAAGTTTTATGCTGAAGGAAAAGCCAAGACAGAAAGGCAGAGAAACGTCTCCATCTCAGCAGTGCTCTGATAACTCACTCACACGCAGGAGCTCAGAGAAAAGGCAGTTGGGAGGTAGGCCAATTCCTTCTAATAGAAGAGCCTTTGAATATAGTGATTTGCCCTGTACGTATAAGGAGTTGTGTGACTCACAAAGGGAGCTCTCAAGAGAGGGTGGTAATTATTCACTGCACTCTCTTAACCAGGAAGAAGGGAAGTGTAATTACCGAGAACAGAGTTTGCCTAAAGATAACGTTTTCTATAACCCTGAAGAATGTTATTCAGAGGAGGAACCAGAGGAAATGCAATGTAATGATTATGAAGAAGCAATATCAGATACATGCATGGACTGTACTTTAATTATGTCAGATGACATTACTTCTTTCTGTTGAAGAAGCTGTTAAAGTATAAGCAAACTGCAGTGAGGAAAACTTACCTGTTTTGAACGGACTGTGTTACTTTTGAGTTCAGCTGAAGATAAGCATATTTTGGTTCCAGTTTGTTCCTTTTGATTTTTGTACCAGAAGCATGGTGTTTTGCCTTTTGTTCCCATTGCTTTAAAAATCCACCCGGAAGGGGAATTAAAAGTCCTGTTTGAAAGCCTTACTATTCATCCACGACTCACCTTCTTTATTCAGCAATTGGGACTACAACTCCCAGAGGGCACTGGGTGACAATATATATATATATATATATATATATATATATATATTGTGATAAGGAAGCTTATCATAGCTCAGGTAGGAGCTATAGAAAAGATGATGTGACTCTGAACAAGCAACCTGTCAGTTCTGGTAGAAGCAAGAAAACAGAGTTTTCACATAAAAGACTACCAGTCCCAGAATGCACCAGGTTTCCAGCAGCCATGAGAGGGGTTGAAGTGAGAGAATGTGTGTGCAATCAAGAGAGCTATGAGGTAATCCCTAAGCACTCATCTCAAAGGGCAGGGCCTGATTCAACACAGCTGCGCTGTGTTAGGGAGCAGCACACATTAGGACAGAATAAGAATAGAGCTTATTCTTCAGATAACAGTTACTACAAGCTCCAGCCCAGCTTCAGGGAGAGCTTCAGCTACAGAGGGAGGAAGAGATACAGAGACAGCAACGGCTACAAGCTCAAGCACCAGTATCACCTGGAGAAACAGAAGCCAAGCCAAGCAGATAGAGAGAGAAGGAAACTCTCTGGAAGGAAGAGAAGAAAGGCCATTGGAAGGTCTGGGAGATTCCAAGGCAGTACTCATACTGGGAGGTATTCCAAAAGCCAGCAGAGTCCATTGGACTGGATTCAGCCAGAAGAATGGAGTGGCAGAGATAGGAATCACCAGTGGCTACCTGGAAGAGAGAAGACTGCATGTGGAAGGGACTTTCAGACCAAGGCCAGAAGGTATGTGAGAGAAGATCCAGTGTCCAGGGATCAAGATTGGAAGGCTGGACATCAGAATTGGATTACATATTGGCCAGGCTATACAGAGAGGAATAATGATAGCAGGAGAGGCTCAGGTATGAACACTGATCCAGACCCTATCTATAATAGAGAATGGCAGCAAGGGAATAAGCATTCTCATGATAGTGCCTTAATGAAAGACTCCTCTGTGCCAATGTATGATATTGACCCTATGATTGTTGATGCAGGGGGAAATACAGCAGATGAAACTATTTACATGGACTGTTCTTTATCTAAATGCTATTGCTAGTTTTCTCTGAGCAAACACATCAGCCATCACAAAGAAACCTAACTTTGTTCTTTATTTCCACTGCAAACAGCTCTTAAAGCAGGATTTGGGCTCACACAGTAGCAGCCAGCCAGCTAAAGGCTTTCAGCTGGTCCATTGATAGTAATTAGGGCTGCACCTGATTGTGTGTGTGAGCAAGGGAGAATCACTGCTGAGATCGGCGTGGAAAATAAGCAGAAGTTAACCTAACCAGCAAAGTTTATTCTTTACTTTGTGCCTTTGTATTTGGTAATTATTTGCTAAGAAAACATTAGCTAATTGCCTGACAAGCTGAAGGTTGTTTTCTGGTTTACTTTGCGACTTTTTGTTATCCATTTTAAACACTGCAAGCAAGTAACCTCATTTATAGTGCTATCAAGCATACATGTGCTGGGTGAATTAAACCCCATCAATAAAAGAAGTATTTTATTGATCTTACCACTTGGTTTCACAACTCAAATTATTGTCATCAGCTGTGTTTGGGAGTGAATGAACTACAATACCCACAATACCTTGCAAGAATCATATGAATATATGCATCGTCAAGATTGTGTAAGTTCTCACCCTAGGCAGCCATCTGACAATATATATATATATATATATATATATATATATATATATATAGATAGATAGATAGATATGGGAGTGCATAAAATACACACAAAGATAAATATGCATATGTAGGCCTAAATATGGGTGTCTGTAATTAAACAGACAGATATATGCCTACAGCATGGTATTCACATAGGACATGTGGAGAGGAAAGATTCATCTAATAACAAGGAGGTGCAACCTACTTGAGAAGATATATAGAGAATCTATTCCTCCTGGTTATGATCCGCAAGGATGCTAGCTAGTAAAATAACCAGGATGGTTACATGAAAACAGAGGATAATATCAATCTGAAGCCAGCAGTCCTTAGTTGTCCAAGTCTCTAGCATGGTAAGTAGATAGAAGATAGATAAGGATGAAGTACTATGTTGACCTGCTTAAGGGCAAAAAGTATCATACGTTCTTACCATGAGGACGAGCTGCAAGGAGAAAGAGCATATCCCCGATTGGGAATGCTATGGACCAAAGCAGGGAATTGGCAACTCCTTAAGCCCTTAGGTAAGAGAAGGCCTATGTCCTTTATGGCAAAGGAGATAGTAAAAAGAAGGGAGAACCTTCTAGTCATGGGCACTGTTCCCTCTAAGCTGTGCGCGTGTGCGCGCGCACACCTCACCGAGCAAGCGCACATACTTTACAACAGAGCGCACAAAAATTACGGTTCTGATTCTGATAGAAAACAACACAGACGTCGTAAAATTTAAAAGTTGTTGTGTATTTATGGTTTTCACAGGTTCTACAATATTTTCTAGTGCAATCAATGTGGTGTACATACTGTATTCTGACGTGTAGTCAAAATTTAAATTATATAACTCCGAGTGTCGTCATGTGGCGCACAAAAATTTAACCTTCCTTCAAAAGCTGCACAGCTGATATTTTATGCGCACACAGCCTACAGAAAATTAGAGGGAACATTGGTCATGGGAGACATGACTGAAAAGCCTTTTCTAACCATCTAAGATAGCTGTTGGAGAAAAAACCCCCATGCTCTCTAGCAAGGGCCCATAGTGGAAAGCTTCTCTGTAGAATTGCAGAGAGCATGCTGCAGGAGAATGAGGAGATAGGACTGGCTGTTAGAGCCAGTATCTCAGTCAACTATGCTGCCCAATCCAGGGGATGGAGATGGCAGAAATAGAAGACCAACCCAGAAAGCTTGTAGTGAGATAATTTCCAAGATAGGAAAAACACTAACTTGGAGCCACTACTAAGACCAGATAGAATGTTAGAGGAGGACAAATCTGGTTGTTTGTGGGTAAGAACCAGTGGACCAAACATTAAGGCTCCTGCAAAGGCAGCTGCTAGCAAGACAGCAGAAAGGATATTACTGCTTAAAACCAAAAAGAACAGACAGAACAGGAGTAGAAAACTCTGGACATGTCTGATAAACTGCCTTAAAATAAACTTGAGACAGGGGAGGAAACTCAGGAAGGAAAACTCTGTACTGGAAAGTGACAACCCTAGAGAGGTTGAAGAAAAACCTTCCAGTAGTAGGTCCGCTCTTACCGTGGTAAGAGGGTGAAGAGAATAGAGCTGAAGAAGACTTACCAAGTAGTAAGTCTATAGAAAGGAAAAATTACATGCTGGCACAGGAACTATCATTTGATAGTGGTCAGACCTCTTTCTCTGGCAGGAGAAGAGGAGAAACCTGTGACTTATAGGCATGAACATTCTGACAGCTCATAGAAAAAATGGATGTCTTTTGGAAAGGGATCCATGTGTAGGGGTTAGAATGAGTAAAGGATCGCCTCTGTTGAGAAGAAGCAACTGTAGATCCCAACCCCAAGGGTCACAAGCATTTGATGTTGACTGATCAGAGACCCTGCAGAGGCCGGGGTTGCTGAGCCTGGTGAGAGGTTGGATTCTTCAGACCAGGACAATGGCTCCCCTGTAGGGGAACATCTGTATGGTGGGCAAGTGAGGAATAAAACCTTCTTCTCCTGTGGGAAGAAAGTTTGGTAGGACATTTCCTACTTACTGGGACAGAAGAAGGTGTAGAAGAACCCTTAGGAACAGGTAAATCAGTGGACAACTGAGTAACCTGACGTAAAGACTCCTTGTTGAAAAGATTTTCTCCAGTGCAAGGAGTATGTCCCAGTCGTTGTTGTTCCCACTTGGCCAAAGCTTGGAGCCAGGCTCTATGTCGTGCCCCTATAGCTATAGCAGAAGTCCTGCTAACAGACTCAAAAGAGTCTAGGGAAGCACGAGAAAGAAACCAAGAGATATTCTGGATATGCTTAAGCAGTGAGGAATAGTCTGTACTCCTGGAATCTGGAAGGAAAGGAGTCAAAAGATGTAATTGCTTGGTGACCTCCTCAAGAGAAAGACTCATATAAAAAATATATGAGAGAATTCTTGCAGAAAGCATAGATGTCTGGAAGGTTTGACGTCCAAAGGCATCTAGTGTCCTAGACTCACGACCTGGCGGATAAGAAGAGTGCTTTTTCTTACTCTTTACCCGTCTCATTGCTGATTCCACTACTATGGAATGATGAGGAAGTTGAGTCTTTTGGAACCCTGGAGAGGGGGGCACCTGATATAAGAGATCAGTTGCTCTGGGAGGTCGGGGTACCCCTTAAAGGTGTTTCCCACATTCCTAGAAGGAGATCCTGCAAGGAATGATGCAAAGGAAGCACTATGTTATCCTTTGCTTTGGTGGAAACAGAGCCTGGTGCAGGATCATGTCCTGGAATAGGAATGGCAAGGGATCTTGCTATATCCAGGAGGAAACTCTGAAAAGAGGGATCTGCAACAGGAATCTCCCTTGGACAGGTTAGATCTAAAGAACTAGCCTGAGCACCCACAGAGTTATCCAGAGATATAGAAATAGAAGATCCTGCAGGGTGCAGTGTGGAATGTTTAAGGGATGTTTGCTTGGACTGGTTGTCAGGAACAGCAACCGACCTTACCACATTGTCCATGCCAGTATCGACTCCAAGCTTGGTATAGAATGGAGCGATGCTGTTGGAAAAAACATGGTAGGAGTTTGCCACGATGATACTGTGGATACCGGTACTGAAGTCAATACCGGTACCGATGTCGGAGTCGGGCTCGACAAAGACATCGGAGTAGTCATCGGTGATACTTCAATCGGTACTGAGGGAACCAAAAACCTCCGGCTGCTATCCTCGGTGCCAAGCCACCGGTATCGCTCGGTGTCGGTACCAAAATCTATAGGTACCCAGTCTTCCAGACTAGAAATGGATTTCAAACTCGGCATCGAGGGCAAGGAGCCTGAGAAGCAAAGCATGGAAGGCACCGACTGTGAGGGTAATGAAGACATCGGTACCGCCTTCGGTACCGTGTCCAATACCGGTGAATGAAGGTCTACCAGAGGCAACTCAAGCGGCCTCAGGGGAACCGAGAGTTGCGGATCCGAGTCATCGGAACCGAGCCTTCGGTACCGCCGCAAGACGGTACCAAGGTGAGTCGGTACCCAGTCCTCCAAACTGGAGATCGATTCCAGACTCAGCATCGAAGGAAGCGAGGCTGTCGATGCACATCTGGAGGGTACCGACGTCGGTGGCAGTATCGGTGTTGGAACCGATAAGGGAAAGACAATCTGGGACGTATCCATCGGTCCCGAAGGCACCGAGGAGGCCAGATGACGATCCCTGGTGAGGAGTGTTTCATCCAACACCAGTGCCGATGCAGGGGTATCAGTACCGCTCAAAGCAGATGCCACCACTGTACACGGCTCAGGTATGTTCTGTGAGGGGTGAACCCCAGGAACAACCTGAAACCCCTCATACGCTTTGGAGACCGAAGACTCCCGCCGGGGTTTTGAAGCCAGGAGGCCATCGAGGGCAAAGCCGGAGCTGTCTACATGCTGTGTATGAGACGTACCACTCGAGGACTGGCTAGTCTTAACAGACTGTTTGTGGGTTACCTGAATCAAAGTGGAAGAAGAAGGGGACGGTGCCCCGAAGTTGGAGGGCGACCGTGTATCAAGGGATTCTCGATGTTGAAGATGTCTTCTCACCAAACTGTTGTCAGGACCCAAACAGGTTAGACACCGATATCGAGGGTCTAAACATAAAGTTGTACTGCCACAAACTGAACATTTCGTGGCCATGAAGGAGAAATAGGGGAGGCCTGAAAGGCCTAAGACCCCGTGACACTAAAAAGAAAAAATATTCCGTTAAAAAGGAAAATTTACAAGAAAGAAAAGAAAAAACACCGGCGGTACCGGTGGCGTCGAGAAGACAGCCGCGACCACAAGAAAACTAAAAATAAAAAATAAGAATTTTCTGCGGTGACAGGATGATGTCCTGCCGGCTCCGCGGAAAAACGAAAACTGAGGCGAGGCAGTTGGGAAAGGTGGGAAGGCAGCACGCAGGCGTGCTGGGATGCTTCCAAAAGCTCTTTGATTGGACGCTGGGAAGCGTTCCCGCGCAGACTCCGTCAGTACCGACGTACCCATATGTGAAGACTCATTCCTGCTTGTTCCTGGAGATGGTGTGCCATAGCACAAGGCACAGGGCTGCTGAGCCCTCTGGGTTGAGACATAGAGAAACACAAATTTCTACAGTACACAGAAGTGGTGGTCGGGAATTCATAGAGAGGGAGGCGACGGACAAGAACCACCAGGCTGGGGGTGGCGGAGGGAGAGTAGGGCAGGGAGCAGGAGCCTGGTGACCCTAAATATGCTGCTTCTTCCAAGAAGGCCTGCACCTAGTAGTGCACTGTGAATTCACAATCCTCTCACATCCTGAGACTTTGCTCTGGCAGAGATAAATATTGCAATATATGTACCGATAACGCCAAGTTCATTCATAAGTAAATTACTAACAGATCAATATGTAAATACCACTGTCAGCATTTTTTTTAAAACACTAGCCACAGATTTTAAATAATTCATGAATATTCAATGCTGCCATTCAGACTGCAGCCTGTGCTGAATATCTGTGCACTACAGTGACTGCCGGAATGATCCAGATAACAGCAATAGTCAGCCCGCTAGCCAGATAACCAGCTGGATGACTTAGGATAGATTTTGTGCTATCCCAAGTTATCCACATAGTGGGCTGAGTATCCAGAAAGCTACTGCTCTGCCCACTCACTGCCCTGACACTATCCAGATCATGGCACTATCTGAACAGCGCTGCTGAATATCCTTATAGAGCACCTTCCTACAGAGTATCCACATATAGCAGTGGCTAATGCATTTACAATGAATAGAGAAAATGACCCTATGACCTATCCACTCTGCCCATAGGAACTATTACATTCTACAGTCCCTGCCTTTCCCTCAGAAATTCTCTTTACTTGTCCCATGCTGTCTTGAATTCAGATGCAGTTATCGTCTCCACCTCCTCTACTGGGAGGTTACATACATTCACCACCCTTTCCATAAAGAAATATTTCCTTATATTACTTCTGAGTCTATCCCCTTTCACCTTCATCTTATGACCCCTAGTTCCAGAGCTTCCTTTCAGCTGAAAGAGGATCACCTCCTATGCAGTTATGATGAGACTTTTAAATATCTCTGGTATATCTCCCCTCTCTTGCCTGTCCTCCAAAGCATACATATTGAGATCTAAGGTTTTTTCCCCCCATATGATTTATGAGAAAGTCACTGACCATTTTAGTAGCCATTCTTTGGATCAACTCCTTCCTGTTTACATCCTTTTGAAAGTATGGTTTCCAAGACTGTACACAATACTCCAAATGAAGACTCACTAGAGACCTATACCAAGGCATAATGATCTCTTTTCTCCTGCTGACCATTCTTCCTCCTGTGCATCCTTCTGGCTTTTATTACCTCCTTTTCTACCTGTTTGGCCGCATTAAGATCATTTGATACAATCACCTCTCGGTCCCACTCTTTCATGCGTCAAAGTACTTCACCCCCCTATACTGTACCACTACCTTGGGGGTTTTTTGTAGCCCAAATATATGACTTTGGATTTTTTTTAGCATTAAACCTTAGCTGCCAAATTCTTATTTATTCTTCAAGCTTCACTAGATCCCTTCTCCTGTAAGCCACACCTTCCAGGGTGTCTACTCTGATGCAGATTTTGGTACCATTTATAAAGAGGCAAGCCTTTCCCAATAGACTTTCCGCAATATCGCTTACAAAAAATGTTAAAAAACAGGACAAAGGACCGAGCCCTATGGCGCACCACTGGTAATGCCCCTATCTTCAGAAAGAACTTCATTTACTTTTACTCTCTAGTGCCTCCCACTCAACCACTTTCTAACCAAGTCAGTCACTTTAGGGTCCATCCCAAGGGCACTCAGTTTATTTATAAGTTGCCAGTGGGGAGTGGTGTCAAAGGCCTTGCCGAAATCCAAGTATACCATATCTAGCAATCTCCCCTGATACAATTCTGTGGTCACCCAGTCAAAGAAATCAGATTTGTCTGACAAAACCTACCTCTAGTAAGACCATGCTGTCTTGGATCCAGTAATTCCTTGGATTCCAGAAACTACATTATGCTCTGCTTTAGCAATGTTTCCATTAATTTATTCATCAAAGAGACCTGACTAACTGGTTTGTAGTTCCCAATCTTGCACTTACTTCCACCTTTATGAACAGGAACCACATCTGTCCACCTCCAGTCCTTCAGGATTACTCCCAACTCTAAAGGAGTACTGAAAAGGCCACACAGCCAAGCTACCAGAACGTCCTCGTTCCTTCAATACCTCAAATGAATCCCATCCAGCCTCATCGCTTTGTCCACTGATTTTGCAGCTCCTCATGAACAGTCTTCTGAAAATTGTTTTGAGTTCTACCTCACTTCCATTCCTATTTGTTTTTGTTTTCTGAGATCCCATTCCTTGCCCTTAATCTGAACACAGAACAAACCTGTTAAGCAATTTTGCTTTATCCTTATCAGCGTCTACATATTCCTCCCTTTCATCCTTGAGTCTCTCAATGCCACCTTTGCACTTCTTCCTGTCAATAATATACCTAAAAAAATAAATCTTGTCCTCATATTTAATTGTATTGACTATTTTTCTTCCATTCGCATTTTTGCTTTTCTGACTGCTTTACTAGCTTCCCTTAGCTTTTGCAGATATTGTTTGTCTACCTCTTTCTGTGATCATAGTAACATAGTAAATGACAGCAGATAAAGACCAGCATGGTCCATCTAGTCTGCCCAGCACAATGGCAAGAGTAGGTGCACCTGCCGCTACATGCAGGTCACCCCTCCCCATGTCCCTGTTTAGGGGTGAACCCACCACTCCATGCAGGACACCCCTATTTGTTGAGAAATTAGATGATTCAGTTTATTTTGATTTTATCCTGTTGCTGTAAAGGGATCCACTGTGTCTGTCCCATGCCATTTTGAATTCCGTCACCGTGTTTGCCCCACCACTTCCATCGGGAGGGCATTCCAAGCATCCACCACCCTTTCCGTGAAAAAGTATTTCCTGACATTGCCTTTCAATTTACCACCTTGCAGCTTCCTGTTGTGCCCTCTAGTTTTACAGCTTCCCCGTCTTTGGAAGAGGTTTGTTTGTTCATTATATCCCTTTAAGTATTTAAAGGTCTGAATCATATCTCCCCTGTCCCTCCTCTCCTCCAAAGTGTACATGTTTAGGTCTTCAAGTCTCTTCTCATAAGGCTTCTGACGCAGGCTCCAAATCATTTTGGTCGCCTGCATAAACATAAAACAATCATTTATTGTTTATGAAGATTAACCCTTTTCAGCCTCTTTTGAAAACCATAGCAACCTCCTTTCCCTCTTATTTTTATTTACTTTCCTAATAGAAAGCTTCATGATCTTTAAATGATCTCCTGTCATTCTACTTCCACCAGATTTTCCTTTCTAGCTAATGATGTCATGAGTTATTCTTCCATCTTAAGAGAAAAAAAATCAATGGCCTGTAAAGTGAATTTTGGGACCGATAACCGATACCAGGAGTAAAAGGTGCAAATATTTTTAGCACATGCGACTCCTTTCTGATGGTCCCTAAAATTATTTTGAAAATATTTTGGAAGTAAAGTTGGCTTCCTTACAGTGGTGTTTGTGGTGAAGGAACTTTGTACTACTGATTTGATTTTTCCTTCAATTAGTGGGATTGTTTATTGAAGAATGCCTGTGACTGCCAATATATCCAAGGCAGCCTTTCCCATTACAGCTTCTAGATCAATTGCCATTACCCAAATAAATATCTTTGTATACTGGGCCATAAACCTTTAGTTCTTTTTGTGCAAACTATTGTGGTTTCCATGACTGACCTAAAATAGCAAACTCAGCTCTCAAATGCTAGTCACAGATATACTGAGTTAATTCAATTAATAACTATCATCTATTTTCTTACCTCAGCTTGTGGTGTCAGTATGGAATCAATAGGTAGTTTGTGCTTTTTTTGATGAAGGGGCAGCACAGTCACGTGATGGCCAACAATTTAGATAAAGCTCACAAATAAGGACTTATGTTGTGCTCCAGAATGGTTTGTTTACCATATACAGGAAGTAGGAAGCCACATCACACAGATTTCTCATCTATTATGGTAAGGAGAAAAAATGGCCAAGATGGCCAGTTCAGGCCAACATCTCACCAACTAGGCAGACTGGCAAGGAAGACAAATCATATCCTCCAAAAGGAGACAAAAACTGTCTATTTTTCTTTTCTGTTCTTCAGAGCTTCTCGTTTTGCTTCCACTATCACCCAGTTCAAAATGGCCCACATGAATACCAAAGGTTGGGCCAGGAAAGAGTTAAAGAGGGGTTAGCTGGATACATCAGTGAAAGCTAATGAGAAGAGTAGAAGCGTAGTTTGTGAAAGTGTAGTGAGTACCTTACTGTCCAACTTCTTCATTGTGACCAGGTCAAGAGACTTCAGGGAGTGACCAGTAGGTGCAATGAAGTACAGACAGGCATGAATCCTTGTGTCATGATAATTATAGAGAGATCGTTTGATCTTCAACTCCTCCTGCAGGTACGCTTCAAAATGTGCATCAATGTATTCAACGATAGGCTTATAGCTGAAACACAAAAACGATAAGGTACATAAAAATCATTGCACTTACAAAGGGCTGGCTTCACGTTTATTTAATTTAACAGGTTGTTTTATACTGCTTTATCATTTAGTCAAAGCGGTTTACATTGTAACAAACTTGGTAATGTACATTAAACAAAGACATTGATAACTTGTTCTTCTGAGGCAATGGAGGGTTAAGTGACTTGCCCACGACCACAAGGAGTGCTAGTGGGAATTGAACCCTTGTCTCTTGTTTCCTAAGTCATTGCTCTAACCACTACGCTACTCCACCAGCAGGCTAGTTAACCACCACATGTGTAAGAACTTGCACCATTTGTAAAAATAATGGATAAATAACATTTTTCTCCCAGTTTCAAGGTAGCATAAACAGCAGCACTAAATTCTTCTAGATTTGTTAGCTTTTTTCTTGGCTGAACTGCACCTTCCATTGGTCTTATTCATGGTATCCATAGCTGTGCCATTATATTGAATTCTCTACATGTTTATTTATAGGAAAACAAATTTTTTAAACAAGGGATGCACAACTTATTACAGCCACAGTAAAGATTTTCTAGAACTGCCATTTCTTTAGCTGTCCATATTATGGATGAAATATGGGCATGAGATTATGCTGAACATTGGTACTACAACTCTTAATTACCTAAGATTCATAGCAAAACCTCAGCAATTTGGTTCACTTTTGGTTATGCCTCCCCCTCCTCTTATACCTTTGCTGTCCTCTACACCTATCCCCCTATGGTTTCTTCTCTCAGATACCTGGGTGTCACCCTTGATTCTGCTCTCTCCTTTAGAGGTCACATTTCTACTGTTGTTCAACGTTCTTTCCTCGCTCTAAAACAACTTTGTGCTGTTCGTCCTTTCCTCTCTTCCTCCTCGATGACTACACTGCTTCTCTCTCTGGTTATTCCACATCTCGATTACTGTAATGTCTCTCTGGTCGGTCTTCCCCAGTCTCAGCTTTCTCGCCTCCAACGCGTTCAAAACACCGCCATCCATAACATCACTCACGCATCCCGCTTCGATCATGTCACACCCCTTCTTCTGCACCACCACTGGCTCCCCATCACCTATCGAATACAGTTTAAAATCCTCATCTTTGTACACAGAGCCATCCACACTGGTATTCCCCTTTATCTTGTCGATCAGGTCCGCCTCCACACACCCCACCGTTCCCTTCGTTCAATCCACATTAACCATATGTTCCTCCCCTCCCCATCCCAGGCTCACCTAGAATCCACTCAGTCCTCAGCTTTTTTCTTCCTTGACCCAAGACTCTGGAACTCGCTCCCCTCCACCCTTCGACTGGATCCCTCTTTTAAATCTTTCAAAACACAACTGAAAACTCATCTTTTCTGCACAGCTTTTGATCTTCCTCCCCACCCCCTCTCCTCTCCCAAGTTGTAAAATAAAATAATATAACTGTTTCCCAGCTTCCTCCTCATCCCCTTTTCCTATTGTTCCTCCTTATCCCCCTTCCTATTGTTGATCCTCACCTATTGTAACTGCTACCTATTGTTCCCTCTTTTCTCTTCTATCCACTGTTCCTACGTCTTTCCTTTCCTTTTGAGGTTTTATTGGCGTTCATTTTTCTTTTCTGCAGCACCCTTTTTAAACTCCCAAATGTTATTGTTGATTGTAAACCGCCTATGTACTTTTTGTAAGGGCAGTATATAAAGTTTTAAATAAACAAACAGTAGGAGGGCTTAAAACTTTTAAACAACGTAATGCCATGGTGATATTAGTGTTCACATGGGTCAGAATGAAAATGGAGAGGGGTTAATCTGCACGAAGCAGTGGGTACACCACTAAACTATGGCAAGAGGGAGGGTAATCTGCATGGAGCAAAGGCTAACCTCATTAGGCAGACTAAATAGACCATGCCGGTCTTTATTTGTCCTCTTACTATTTTTTTTCCAATTGCCAGCTAAAATTACCTCTGTGGTAGAAGTTTCTATGTGCAACTTTCAGCCTTGTACACAACTGAGGCTTTCCTTTCCTTCTATAAGCAGAGCAGCAGTGGCGTTATTTGGTAGGGGAAGGCAGCAAATTATGGGAGCAGCAGCCACCTCACCCTGCCTCAAAATTCATCAAGCGCCTCCCTCAGCCGCTGCCACCGCTTTTCAGTGTCTCTGCACGGCAGCATGCAGCAAGCAAGAATTTTTTTTTTAAATGCAGGCAGAGTCTTTGTGACTCCTGCATGCTGCAAGGGCCCTCCCAGACCCATCCCAGAATCAGGATGGCCTCTGAAGCATGTAGGAGTCACAAAAATTCTCATCTTTTGTGTTTCAATTGCCACTACTGCTGCAGAAATTGGGAGATACAGTGGTCGTGGCAGCAGCAGCAGGCCCCGGGGAGAAAGGTGAGGGGAATGAGACAGGAAATGGTGGACACTGGGTAGGAAGGCAGATGCTAGATACAGTATAGGAGGGTACAGAAGATGGAGAGCAGATACTGGACAAGAAGGGGATGGACGGCAGATTGTGGATATAGAGCAAGCAGAATAAGGGGATGGAGGGCAGAGACAGAGAGCAGATGCTGGACAAAAGGATGGGGGAAGTTAGTTAAAGACTGGGGAACAGGAGAGCTGAGTAGGTAGATAGAGAAAAAGAGGGAGACTGAACACTGGATGATGGCACTTAACAGAGACTTATAAAATTAAATGGAAAAAGATCAATGTCAGAAACATAGGTGAAGACAAGAGGGGAGAGAAGTGACAGATGGACTTAAGATTCTAGAGAGTGAGTTAAGAGAAGACCATGAAAAGCAGAAATCAGAAATTGGCATCAACATAATTTGAGAATGAAATGACCAGCCAACAAAAAGTAGAAAAAGTGTCTATTTTTCAATTTAGTGATAGGAGTATATCAGTCTTTGAAATGTACATGTTCTATCTTTATATTTTGCATAGTGCAGGGGCATCTATATTTCTGTACGACATACAGAGTCTGGCTTCTTAAAGTCTCAGTTTCATTTTTGTCTACATATTTCTATTCTTAGTTCGTGGTCACTTATTCTGCACTTGATAAGGGTCTGCCTGTCTTCTGCATTTCTGACCGAGGCCAGGTGTTGTTAGGATGGGGTTTCTATTTAAGAATCTGCACTGTAGTGATCAGACTTGTTCAGTTTTCTGAAGAGATGTATGGATGTTCTAGGGCCCACTGCAAAAAGCAAAAATTTTAGTGCAGTTTATAGCTACTTTATCCTGGTGTTGTAATCATTTCATTTTGATGTTATAAAAGTGCACTATGGTTTCTGCTTTCTCTTTTTGATCCTTGATGTTTGAACATCTTGCATCTCCCTTGCAGAATATGTATTTACATTTAATGTCGTACCAGTCCAATGTGCAGAGTCAGGCATCTGTATGTTTTATATTAGATTTCAAGGCTACATAGTGGATATCATTTTTGCTGTATAAACAGCACTGCAAGTGTTTTTTGTTGTTTTTTTTTTTTTTATGTAGCCTAGGAACATGTTGGTTACTTTTTTCTTGGAGCAGCCTCCTCACCAGTGCTCTGAGTGAACCGACCCCTGCTCTCTGACTAGAGTTCCGAGGAGTCCCATACATTTGGGTGCCTGATAGGGCTGGTTCAACCATTAGGCAAGACTAGGCAGCTACTTCATAAGCAGCTAGGAGAGGCAGAAAAGACCTATGGCAGTCAAATCAGAACAGCAGAGCCCAACAGCCCCACCAACTTAAAGAGCCAATAGCACATACTTTTAACCTATAGGGAGAATGGACCCTTACGTATATACCAAGCAAAGTTTAATATTTAAAAGTATACTGTCCAATTATGCTTTTTTACAGGACTGTTATGGGAGGGCTGGTGTGGATGTTGGGATGATCATGATTGCTGAATTTAATTATCAAAGGAAAGAGTCTGTCAGACCTGCATGGCGCCTAGGATCAGATACCAGAGGGGAGCCAGATCAGGGTGCTACCTGAGTGGCTGTGCAGGAGAAATGGGCCTGCTGTGGAAGCATTGCCGCCCCTGCCTGACGTCATCTCAAAGTACGCCAGCTCTTCTCTATAAAACGTGGAGTCTCCTTGAGGAGTGGCCAAGGGGCGTGTCTGAATGGAATTTCCAAAGGGGAGCATTCCACTTTGGTGCCCTTCATTGAGCCTCCGTAGTCCCGCCGTGGCTCCAAAGTTCTGCATCCACAGAAGTGTGCTTAAGAACTATGCTGCCTGGAAAAGTTAGCTTAAGATCAAATATAAAGGCGCAGTATCAGCTATTAGCAAATCGGGCCCAATGGATATACATCTGGAGCATTTGGCTTCCTCAGCAGCTAAAACCTCTAATCAGACCACGAGAGGTATTTTCCCTTTCTTTCTCTCTGGGGCCTCTTTGAGCCCAATTCTGAGGACTCCTCCCAACCCTCCAAGTACTGAGTAAAAAAGCAGGTCAACTCCCAAGTTCTGGGAATGGGCCTTAACTCTCCCGTTGATTCTGACTTGGCCAAGAACCTACGAGTACAAGATTTGATAAAAAGGTATCATTTAAGGATATTTGTAATGCTGTACTTTCTACTAAATTCTTTGTTTCAAATCATTTATTCAAGTCTCTGCTGTTTCCCAAGATACCATTAATAAATTATCAGAACATGATGTTAGGATGTGTCAGTTAGAAAGTTCTGTTTCTCATTTGGAAATTCAGGCTGTGTCATTCCAGAATGTAGAGGCCTCACTTATTAAAGATAATATACTGTTTAATAGACAGGATGATCTTTTGGAAAATAGAATGAGGTCAAAAATGTGCATTTCTTGAATTTTCCTAAAATTCATTTGCTCTCACACTATATTTTGTTTAAAAAGTATTTGCATGAAGTATTTGGTATTGTTGATATGGAATCTATTTTAAATTTCCTGACTTTACATTCCAGTGACTGGTAATCTGAGAAACAAAAAGGGAATTAACCTAGTGATTAATACTTAACAAAGGAATCCTCTAACGACGAGACTGCCACCAGGACACCTCTCCTTATCTCAGAGAAGAGGATAAAAATCAGATTTTGAAGTTATTTTTTCCTAAAGGAAATGTGGCCTTAATCTGTTCCCTGACATATGAAAGATTACTCAAGCCCATAGATAGTTCCCTCAATTAAAAAAGTCTAAGATTTTGTCTACTGGGGCTTCTTCTCTTAGATTTCCTTGTAAATGTTTGGTATTTTTGACCCTCTCCAATTAAGAGAATTTTTTGAAGGATAAATTAAAAGATAATTTTCTTGATTTGTTAATTTGGAAGACTGGTTGACTTTGATTTATTATATTTTAATATAATATGATTTATTATATTTTAATTTGCTCTATTGTTTCAATGTGTTCTTTTTTGATGGGTGCCTTCTCTCTCTCCCTGATGTGGATTAATGCTTGGTGTTTATGTGGTAGCACCTGTATAGTGGAATGCTGCTGGATAACTGTATACTTTTCTTTTTCCTTTGTGTGTATGTGTGTGTGCATATATATATATTATATATATAGCTCAATAAAAATAAAATAAAAGGTGACATTTTACTTACCATTTAATGTCCTTTCCTTGAGTCCTGCTAGACCAGTCCTGACAAGTTGGTTGTGTTCCCCTACCAACAAATTGGTGGAAACAAAAAACAATGAAAAGCTCAGCTTTCAACGATACCACTCCCATGTCTCTATTCACCTCAGCCACCAGAGGTCCCTTCAGTATTCATCCCAAAGCATATGGGAGAAACAAGCCAAGCTTCACAAAATCTCAATTGTGGGTAACAATGAGTAATCAATAGTAGAGAACTATGTATAGGAAAGCATAAACAGAAGGCTGTCTGTAGAAGATGAACCTGCAGCCAATTTAAAAAAAATCATAGTGGACACAAGGGTACCACAGCAGAAGAACAGAACAAATTCAGTTTCAGGGGCAGGCCCTGGACTGGTCTAACAGAACTCAAGGAAAGGACATTAACTAGTAAGTAAATTGCCATCTTCCATATCGTCCAGCTAGACCAGTCCAGGCAAGTGGGATGTATTAAAACTAACTCCACTGGGCGAGAAGAAGTCACAACAGCTCGCAAAACCCTTGAGCCAAAGGCTGTTTCCGCCTGTGTGTGGATATCCAAGCAGTAATGCTTGAGAAAAATGGAAAGTAACACCTACGTGGCTGCTTGACAAATGTCTACAGAGGCTACCAAGCTCCACTCCACCCATGAGGACATGCTCTGGTAGAATGGGCATGCAAACTCTCCAGAACTGGCCAGTTCTGCAACAGGTATGCTGAGACAATGGCCTCCTTAATCCAGCCCCTCAAAGTCGACTTGGCTGCCACATCACCACTGCGCGGGCCAGTAAAGAGCACAAAAAGATGGTTGGACCTACAAAGGAATTTATAACCTCCAGACACCTGAAAAGCACCTTCCAGACATCCACCAGGTAAAGATCTTTATCCTTCCCCCTACACTGCTCCTTTGGGAAGGAGGGCAGACAGATCACCTAGTTCACATGAAAGGGAGAAGGCACCTTAGGCAAGAAGAAAGGCACAGGCCAAATTGAAATGGCCTCCTCTGGAAAGGACAGATGAGGATCTCGGCAAGGCAAAACCTGCAGCTCGGAAATCCATCTTGCAAAACAAATCACAACCAAGAAGAACATCTTGATGTCAAATCCTTTAAGATAGCACGCTTCAACGATTCAAAGAGTGCCACCATCAGGACTCTGAGCACCAGACACACATCCCAAGAAGGGATCACAGACTGGAGGGGAGGATGCAGATACAGAACTTCCTGGAGAAAACATGAGACATACAGATGCAAGGCCAGAAACTTGCCCAACATCAGATCCTGGAAACAGGCCAGAGCTGCCACCTGAACTTTCAGGGAGCTAAAGGAAGGCCAACAAGGAGGACACCTGGCCTGCCTCAGGAGCCAACTCTCACATGCCACACCAGTGTTCAAAGAGGCACCATATCCGTACATATGCTAGCTTGGTAGACCTCCTCCGGGCACCAAGTAGAGTAGAGTAGATACCAGTGCAGGAGGGTAGCCCTTATGCGCTAGCAGTCTCCTTTCAAGAGTCATATCGTAAGTGATAAGGGAGCTGGGTCCTCCAGGATGATTGATCCCTGCTGCAACAGACCCCAAGATGGAGCCATATCAGGTCTCCGAACCACGCTCTCCTCGGTCAAACTAGTGCAACCAGAACAATCCTGCCCATGTAGCATTCTCTATGCTGAATCATACACCCCACCAGGGGCCACGGAGGAAACACAGCAGTTACTGACTTGGGTCAAGGCTGAGTCAGGGAACTGATGCCCTCTGACAGTCTCCATGTGGTGATTGAAGAAGTGTCAAACTTTGACACTGGAGCGAGTTGCCATCAGATCCATTTTGGGACGACCCCAGCGGCACAGAATCAATTGAAATGCCTCCTGACCCAACTCCCACTCTCTAGCATCCAGAGAGTGCTGGCTGAGGAAGTCTGCTTCTATACAGTTGACATCGGCAATGTGCTGGGCCAACAAGGCCGGGACGTTCTTTTCTGCCCAAGCAAATTGGAGAGCCACCTCGAGAGCTACCCCGGCGCTCCTCATACCGTCTTGCTGATTGACATAAGCCACCACAGTGGCATTGTCTGAAAACTCTTGAACTGCCCGGCCCTTGACAAGGGACCAGAAATGTAGAAGAGCCAACCTGATGGCCCTTGCCTCGCGGTGGTTGATGGGTCACATCACTTCCCTGCGGTTCTAGTGGACCTGGGTCTTGGCAATGGGCTCCCCAGCAGGATCCAGGAGAAATCATCCAGTGGAATGCCCTTCCTCAGATGACAGGGCTGCTGCCACCACTGCAGGCTGGCCTTCACCATCAATGGGAGCAGAAGCCTGCACTCAGACTCCTGAGAAATCCAGGACCACCGAGTCAACAAGGAACGCTGGAGCGGTCGCATATGAGCATGCACCCATGGCACCATCTCTGTGGTCGCCACCATCAATCCGAGGAGCTGAAGATAATCCCAGACTCTGGGAGCCTGCTGCACACAGAACAGCATCAGGCAATTCAACAGTTTTTTTACTTTCTCCTCTGGCAGGAAAATTCTGCCCACTCAAGTATCTAAACATGCTCCCAGAAACTCCAGGGACTGGGAAGGCAACAGCTGGTTCTTTCCCTGATTGATCACACAGTCAAAATTATCCAAAAAGGGCATCACTCAGGACGCCAATAGAAATGCTTCTGTAGGGAACAGTCTTGGATGAGCCAGTCATCCAGATAGGGATCAACACAGAACATAATATAAGATATGCCTTTCTGGGTCAGACCAAGGTCCATCAAGCCAATCTAAGTCACAAGTACCTAACAGTTCCCCCAAAAGACACAGGTTCCACAATGCTTGTATTGGGTCAAGCAGTGGATATTCTGTGTCCCCTTTAATAATGGTTTATGGACCCTTTCTCCAGGAACTTGTCCAAACCTTTTTTAAACCCAGCTTTTATTACATCCTCCGGTACCAAATTCCAGAGTTTGATTACAAGTTGGGTAAAAAAATATTTTAGTAGTCTTAAATAGGTTACCCTGTAGCTTCATTGCATGCCCCCTACTCTTTCTATATTTTGATGGTGTAAATAATCGATCAACGTTTACCCGTTCCACTCTTTATTAATTTATAGACCTCTATCATATCTCCCCTCAGCTGTCTCTTTTCCAGGTTGAAGAGCCCTAACCTATTTAGCCTCTCTTCAAAGGGATATCCTTCCATCCCCATTACCATTTTGATGGCTCTTCTCTGTACCTTTTCTAATAACGCTATATCCTTTTTAAGATGCGGCGACGAGAATTGCACACAATATTCAAGGTGCGGTAGCACCATGGAACGATACAGAAGCATTATAATATCGTTTGTTTTATTCTCCATTCCTTTCCTTATGATACCTAGCATTCTATTTGCTCTCTTGGCTGCTGCTGCACACTGGGTGGAGGGTTTTAACATGTTATCCACAATGACGCATCAATCCTTTTCCTGGGTAGTGGTTCCTAATGTGGAACCTTGCATTGTGTAACCATAGTTTGGGTTTTTCTTTCCTAGGTGCATAACTTTGCACTTGCCCACATTAAATTTCATCTGCCAGTTGGATGCCCAGTCTTCCAATTTATCAAGATCCTCTTGCAATTTTCCACAATCCTCATGGGGTTTAACAACTTTGAATAGTTTTGTGTCATTTGCAAATTTGATAGCCCCACTCGTTATTCCCATTTCCAGGTCATTTATGAAAATGTCAAAAAGCAGCAGACCCAGCACAGATCTCTGGGGTACTCCACTATTCACCTTTCTCTACTGGGAAAATTGGCCATTTAGCCCTACCCTCTGCTTTCTATCTTTTAACCAGTTCCTGATCCACAATAGTACACTACCTCCTATCCCATGACTTTTTAATTTTGTACTCCACTATTCACCTTTCTCTACTGGGAAAATTGGCCATTTAGCCCTACCCTCTGCTTTCTATCTTTTAACCAGTTCCTGATCCACAATAGTACACTACCTCCTATCCCATGACTTTTTAATTTTACCAAAAGTCTCTGATGAGGGACCTTGTCAAAGGCTTTTTGAAAGTCCAGATACACTATAGCAACCGACTCACCTTTGTCTACCTGTTTATTCACACCTTCAAAAAACACATAACAGATTAGTAAGACAAGGCCTTCCTTGGCTAAAGCATGTTGACTGTCTCCCATTAAGCTATGACTATCTACATGTTCAGTAATTTTGTTCTTTCTGATAGTTTCTGCATCAGGCTCACCAGTCTGTAGTATCCCGGATCACCCCCCTGGAACCATTTTTAAAAATTGTCATTAAACTGGCCATGCTCCAATCTTCAGGTATTACAGATGATTTTAATGATCGTTCACAGATTGCTAATTATAGGTCTGCAATCTCATATTTCAGTTCTTTCAACACCCTTGGCTGTATACCATCCAGCCCAGGTGATTAGCTACTCTTCCGTTTATCAAATAGTTGTAATACATCTTCCCGGTGTATCAATATTTCTTTCAATTCTTCGGCAGCATCTCCTTTAAATACCAGTTCAGTCATGGGTAACATTCCTACATCTTCCTCAGTAAAGATCGAAGCAAAGAATTCATTCAGTCTCTCCGCTATAGCCTTGTCCCCTCTTAGTGCCACTTTTACCCCTCTATCATCTAATGGTCCAACTGACTCACAGGTTTTTTGCTACAAATGTACTTGTACAAGTCTTTATTATGCGTTTTTGCTTCCACAGCAAGTTTCTTCTCAAATTCTCCCTTTGCCTGCCTTATCAGTGCCTTGCATCTAACTTGCCAGTGCTTGTGTTGTTTCCAGTTTTCATCATTTGGCTCCTTTTTCCATTTCCTGAAAGATGCTTTTTTGGCAACAACAGCCTCTCTGACTTCACCTTTAAACCATGCTGGCAGTATTTTGGACTTCTTTACACTTTTCTTAAAGCATGGAATACAACTGGTCTGGGCTTGTTAGATAGTATTTTTAAACAATCAAGCTTGATGGAAATCTTTAACCTTTGCAACTGTTCCTTTTAGTTTTTTCTTAACAATTTTCCTCATTTTATCATAGTCTCCCTTTTGAAAGTTAAAAGGTAGTACTGTGGATTTCCTTACCCTCCCTCCTACATTTATTAAATTAAACGCGATCATGCTATGATCTCTATAGCCTTGTTCCAAACTTCACCCCACCACCACACCCCACCTTGGGAACCACCCAAATACAAGTCCAACCCCACATAAAATACTTGGGAATCATCATTGATCAAGCCCTTACATTCAAACAGATCAAAAAGACGGCCGGAACAATATTCCACAAAGCAAAGAGAGTACAACGGCTCAGACCACTCATCGACCCACAGGACTTCAGAACAGTCATGCAGGCCATGACGCTCCACCACCTGGACTACTGCAATGCAATTTATCACGGACTACCCGCCGCCCACACCGACCCCCTACGGACTGCCTTAAACACCACCGCAAGAATCATCCAGAAGGCAAAAAAACACGATCACATCACCCCAGTCCTGAGAGAACTTCACATCCTGCCCCTCGAAGCAAGGATTAAATACAAATCCCTCTTACTTATCCACAAAACCCTCCATCAAACCCAGACCACACAACTTCGGACTCTACTACCTCACCCTACCCTCAACAGACCAACCCGTCAGACCACCAGCAACACTCTATCCCCCATGAACGAACTAAGTTCAATCAGCAAATCTGTAACAGAGCATTCGAACTGTACGCACCCTCCCTCTGGAACTCCCTCCCAAGCCAGATCCGAAGCACCAAAGACCTTTCTGCATTCCGGAAACAGTTAAAAAACATCCTGTTTCATAAATATCTTGGACCTGAAACAGACACCTCTCAATAACTGCTCACCAGAACCCCCTGACCTACCCCCCCCCCCCCCAGCAACCATAAGAGACTACCGAAAAATATCTGCTGTCTAGTACTGTTACTTTCTGTGAAGATCAACAATGTTATCCCCCTGATGATGGCCCCCCTCCCTCTTTCTGTCAACTTGATTATTGTCCCCCTCCCCTTTTATACTAAACCGCTTTCACCCAGTGAAAAGCGGGACATAAATGCAGTTAAATAAATAAATAAATATTGCCAAGTGGCCCCAACACCCTTATCTCTTGCACCAGATCTTGTGTTCCACTAAGGACTAAGTCCAAAATGGCTACCCCTCTGGTCAGTTCATGAACCAGCTGCTCCAAGAAGCAGTCATTTATTTCATCTAGAACCTTTATCTCCCTAGCATGTCCTGCCGTGACAGTGACCCAGTCGATACCGGGGTAATTGAAATCACCCATTATTATTACTGTGCTGTAACGTTTGTTAGCTTCCTTGATTTCTTTGAGCATTTCACCATCCATTTGTTCATTCTGGCCAGGCGGTCAAAAGTACATCCCCACTGCCATTGCCTTTCCCTTCCCCTTTTAACATGGAATTTCAATCCATAGAGACTCTACAGTGAAATTTGTTTCCTGCAAAACTTTAATCCTTTGTGACTCAATGCCCTCTCTAACACAGAGCACAACCCCTCCACCAATTTGATCAGCTCTATCATTACGATATAGTTTGTACCCAGGTATCACAGTGTCCCACTGGTTGTCCTCCTTCCACCATGTCTCTGAAATACCAATCATATCTAACTTCTCATTTAGTGCTATATATTGTGGTGACAAAACTGCTCCAGAACCCATGGAAATAGAGAAAACACAAACATTTACCTCCAAGCAGAAGGGAAGTACAGGGAGCCGTGACTTTAAAACGTCAGCTAGAGAGAAAAAAAACATACCCAAAGCTGCTGTCTTCAGGCCACACCCAAGCTCCATAGCAACTAGGGGAGGTAACGAGAGACAGCTGGGGGAGGAGTGGAAAGTTGTAGGGCAGCCCCACTCATTTAAGCCCCAGAGAACAGGAAGTAGGGAGACCAGCCGGGAGACCAGCAGGGAAACAGAAGCCGAGGAGATCCCGAGAGATACAGAAAGAAAGAATTCTTTCAGAGAGACCGGGAGAGAGAGGTGCTCCAGGGACAGCCTAAGGAAGGATTCCCCTCATAGCCAGCACCACAGTCCTGAACAAAGCCAGTGCTGTAGAGAGACTACAGCTGGCACTGGAAACAGGAGGTTTTATCCCAAGGAGGCTGCTGCCTATAAGCCAGGTACGGGGACAGTCCAGGAAGAGCCGTGTCAAAGAGCTTTACCTCAGGGAAGGCCGGTAAGAAGAACTGTTAATAGAAGGGAGGTGAACCCTTTAGAAGTTTTAAACAGTCTAATGCAAGATAAGGATCTCCAAAGCCCTGCTAACACCCCCAAGTCAAGAGGGAGGTCTCGCTGGGAAAGGGTTTTTAAGTTATTGGAAGAAATCAAGCCCACGCTATCCCAAGCTGTTGCCAGTCAGGAGACTGCAGAGCCTGACTCTGAAAGCATGCAAGTAGATAATTATGATACTGAAAATGATTCCTTAGAATGTGAAATGGATTGTTCTCTGTCTATGAGGGTAGAATGAAAAGCTATAGATTTTAAGTCTGAGGAAAACCCAGGAGTTATTATACCTGAATGCAGTTAAGAATGCTAAGAATGTTTGAAAATGAAGTTGCTGCTGTTTTAAAAAGTGCATGAAACATTCAAAGGCTGGATTTGAATGTGTCTGGAGCAACTATCTGAAACATAATAACCGAAGTAAGGAGGAAGCTTTAATGTGCGTGTTGTGCAGTTAAAAAGCCACTGTTTATACCTAAAGTCAGCAAAGGACTGTTAAGTGATATTTTTGTCTGCTGAAGAAAGAAATTGCATTGCTGAAGGAAGCATGTGTAACTAGTGACACTGTGAAAGTTTTTGTATAGAAGTTATTTTCTTTTGAGGGGAGAAGTATCCCAGTTTATGCATTGTGCTGAGCTTCTACGGAGGTTCCTTTGAGCAAAGGAAGAAAATAAATTCCTGTGTTGCCTTCCAAAAACCCTCGGCTCAATCATTCATTTGTTCACAACTACAACTCACTGTTCATTAACTACAACTCCCAGAAGCCCCGGCTCCGGGAACCCATGTAAAGGGACATTATAAGGCATACCCCCACCTATAGGCAACCGCCTAAGCAGTGGGGGGAATACCACAATATTCTAACTCTCCCATCTTATTTTTTAGACTTCTAGAATTTGTATACAAACATTTTAGAGGCTGTATTTTATTCATATTAATCTTGCTATCAGTAGGCAGGGGTAATTTGGAATCTTTAAGCTCTGTCTGCTCTGTACTCAAGGGCATTTGGGCTACTTTTGTCTTTATTGGAACCTCTCTGCTGATATGCCCTAACTTCAGTCTTTTGCTAGTATCCTTCAAGGATACATTGATCTAAACCATGCACTCTTGGATGACTGTCGGCTTTCCCCTATTATCTAGTTTAAAAGCTGTTCTATCTCCTTTTTAAAGGTTAATGCCAGCAGCCTGGTTCTGTCCCAGTTAAGGTGAAGTCCATCCCTTCAGAAAAGCCCCTCCTTTCCCCAGAATGTTCCCCAATTCCTAACAAATCCAAAACCCTCACCCTTGCACCATGTCTAGGTGGCACGTGAGGTCTGCTACCTTCGCACCCAGGCAGGCATGTTACCAGGTGATCCTCATGTCCACCAGCCACCCAGCTATCTACATGCCTAATGAGTGAATCACCAACTACAACGGCTGTCCTAATCCCTCCCTCTTTGGCACATGGCCCTGGAGAAACCTCTTTGGTGCAAGAGGGTTTTACATCACCTGGAGGACAAGTCCTAGCTATAGGATCACTTCCTACCACACCAGGGTGATGCTCTCCTGTCACGTGACTTCTCTTCTCCATGGCAACATTGATGCTGCCAGACTAGAGGTGGGACTTCAGTACTATATCCCTGTAGGTCTCGTCTATGTACCTCTCTGTCTTCCTTATGTCCTCCAAGTCTGCTACTCTAGCTTCCAGAGATCGGACTCATTCCCTGAGAGCAAAGAGCTCCTTGCACCTAGTGTACACATAAGACCCCTCACCAACTATGAGAAAATCATACATGTGACACTCAATGCAAAAGACTAGAAAACCCCCATCTCGCTGCTGAACTGCTGTCTACATCTTAGTTTTAAGGTTGTTTTTAGATATTTAAGTTCTTTACTTATTAAGGGTTGCTGGGGATACTTATACTAATAAAACTATACCTAATACATTTAATGTACTTTGTTCACCTGAAGCTTAATTAATTTCAGGTTCTTAATGTATGCTTGATGAGAATAAATAGCTGCACCTGAATGTGAATATGGCACCTCCTTTCCTTTAAGAGATTTAAGCACCTATAAAGCTACGATTATCCCAGGAGTGGGTGGTGCCACAGCCACTACCGCTACAACCTTGAAGAACGTCCTTGGGGCAGTGCATAGCCCAAAAGGGAGAGCAGCGAACTGACATTGAGAGCCAAGTACGGCAAAATGCAGATACTTCTGCTGATCCGCCTGGATCATGATATGAAAATACGTCTCGGCTAAAACTAGAAAAAACAAGAACTCCCCTCGGCTCACTGCTTGAATCATGGAATACACAAGGGGAAAGGACAAAAGTATCCAGAATTGTCTCTTTGTATTCAGGACATAACCGAACTAAATGGTGTCTAGCACCCAGCGATCTTTGGTAATCCAAGCCTATTCCTGAAAGAAAAGGTGGAGCCTGCCTCCCATTGGAGGAACCAGGGATTGAGCATCCAAACCTTCATTTCACAGTCCAGGTGGTTCCTCCTCTGGAAGGGACAAAGTCTCTGGGTCCACACACTCCACAAAAGGACTGAAAACAAGCTCAAGACCTAGAAGCAGAGGGGAAGAAAGGTTTTCCAGGTCAGTAATAACGAGAGTCCAGAGACCTCTGAGATTTGGCCAGCGTGCCCTGAGTGGATGGGTAGAGGCTGACAAGAAAGGGGCACTGGACCTGTCTTCTGGAAGGTGATAAGATTTTGCCTTGCCCAGGTCCTTCACCAATTTCTCCAAATCAGCTCCAAACAGAAGCTTCCCCTTAAAAACCAGTTGGGCCAACCGGGTTTTGGAGGATGTGTCCGCTGCCCAGTGCCAGAGCCAAATCCAATGCCATGACACCATTGTCAGGGCACCATCCCTGGCCACCAAACATATTGGGTCATACATGGCATCAGAAAGAAAGGCTGTAGCCAACTCCAAAAGAGGGGTAAGTATCATCCGGTGGAAGAGACTGAATCCACTGGAGCAGAGCTGGAGACATTAGGCTAGTGCATACTGCCAGCTGCAAAACAGCCACTGCCACGGCAAATTGGCTCATCAGCCAGGAATCCACCTTATGGTCCAGAAAATCCTTTAAGGCCATCCTGTCTTCCACAGGAATGGTGGTTCATCTGGTAACCACTGTGACCTGTGCATCCACCTTGTGAATGCCAAATCACTCGACGCATGCCTCCTCCGGGGAGCGCAGATCTTCTTACACACCTTTAACCCTTTAGGTAGGGAGTCGATAGAGTCCCACACCGACTGGATCATAATCCTTGATCACATCCAGGAACGGGAAGACAGTAGTGGATTTTCGTGCCCCTTGAAGGAGGGGGTGTACCTTCAGCTCCTGTTCCGTGCAGGAAGCATCTGACAAGTTCAAGGCAGATGAGACCTTGGCAATCAATGCCTCCAGCTTCCCCTTCCGGAATAGGTGGATTATGCTAGCCTCTGCATAATCTTTTGAAGATGAGAGCACTTCCTCATCCTGTAGGGCTGGTACCTGAGAAACTAAAGCCTGAATCATGGGGCCTGCTTAGAACCCAAGGCTGAACCATGCAACTTGGCTTCCTGTGACAAGATAGAACTCTCTTCTGCAGATCAAGCAATCCTGCAAAGTGTACTTCACAGAAGAACCATTGTTTCCAGCTCCGACTACATGCAACAGAACTCAAGACTGAGGCCAGAGACTGTACTGCTGGTCCAAGGATTTGCAATAATGTATGGACTTGCATACCAGCATCTTTCTCACACTATGGATCTTTGTTCGGAGAAGGACCACATGATAACTGTTACATGATTCGCTTAAGATGACATACAGGATCTGAGACCAGCCAATCACTGTGTTGTGATGAGGAAGTCAGGACAAAGAATTATATGCTGAACACAGAGAGAGACTTGAAAACTTGACTTTTGAGTCCACACTTTCAGACTTGCAGAACTTTTGAATACTTCGTGGGAACTTTAATTTAGCTCCCAGACACTGGAAATTTTGCTTACTGCATTCTCTAGCCCTGCTGTCTCACTCTTTCTAAAAGACAGTGTGGACAAAGACTAACCTCGGGAATGAGTGAATCTCTCCCATAGACCTGAAGCTTGGTGCTATCAGGAGGCTCACTGGACTACCTGTAGCCTGTGTTAGACCATTGCCATTCTTTGGACTTTGTGCCGTTCCAGAGACAGATGACTTCTCTGACCCAGACACAAGCATGCTGGTAAAGCTAAGGTACTGGTCTGAATTCTCCCGGGAGGGAGTTAGGTCTGGCCAGACAGACAGACAGATAATTTGCTGTACATCTAAGCGCAGAGTGAATCAATGATATTGGTTGATAAAACAGCGATTTATGATCTTAATAATTGTAATCATGGGGCTACGTAACTTGCTACCTCAGAAAACAAATTTATTCTATATCTGCACTTTTATTCTAGCAGCAATAAAGTCTAATTTATATATAAACACAGGGTTGTTTCTTATATCACGTGGTTCATTTGCCAGACAGACCTATAGAATCTTAGGAAAAGTGGGAAGTAGCAATTACCCCTGGACATATTGAGTATTTTTATATATTTAATTGCTACTGACAATAACCCCTACAATCCATATCAGAGCCTAGTAACAAGCCATCTGAATCTGAATCATAGTCAACATCTTGGATAGTGCCCAGCTGTTCCCCATCTCCAGGGAGCACCCCTCGCTGGGGCTGCTTAGTCAAAAGTAATCAAACAGGGCTTCCACTTTCAGCCTGCCCTGCATGAGACTGCGCCCAGGGGCACCCAGAGGCCACAGGGACTGAATTTCACACCAGAAGGCCAGGCCTGTTGCAAAACGCAAAAGAATTCCAGGGAGAACTATCAAGAGTCTGGAAGCTCTCTTCCCAGACATGACTCCAACATCAGGGGACACAGCCACCACAGACCCCCTAGAGAATGATGAGCGGCTGAATATCCTTACCTATAGTGCCATCCATCACCTCCCGCCCTGAGGCAGGCAAGGTGATGGATGGTGCATCCCCTGGCTGAGAGAAGGAAAGCAGGCCCCCAGAGACAACTCAGAAGCTGCCATGCAGGAAAAGCAGAGTCCAGAATCTGGCCAAAGGTCAAACATTTCCTGGAAGAAGACAAACAGGGCAAGTATCACAAGAGCACGTGCTAAGGCTACATCAGCCCTCAAGCGTACATTAACTGCACTTTTACATTATGTGCGTTACAGGCACTAGAGAAGGAGCACGCATTGGAGCTCCTTGGGCGGAACGTGCATTAGGACCACGTGACCATCAGGCACACAACAGGTAAAAACGTTACTAATATTTGCAGAAAATGATGGGAAACCCCCACACAACACCAACGGTCACCAGCAGTCCACCCTGAATTGTGTTACAAGACGACAAAATCAGGAACCCCCAACAAGGACAATGACGAGGGCAAGCCTTTTTACTCACTACCAGAGAGCCCCAGTCAGATTCCATGTCGGGCTCAGCTCTACTCCCCTAAAACTGTTTCACTGGCTGGCTTTGCAGCACTGTGTTTAAGGAGGTTGGTAGGAAGATCCCTCAGAGAGCCTTCTGTGATATTCGAGAGAGAGCAGGGGGGACATAGGAGAAAGGAGGGAACACTGAGATTATGTGAGGCTGCCACAGTCTTCCTGATCTTTCCAAATCATTCCAATTTGTGGCTGCTCAACGGACCCTTATGATAAGAGCATGGAGCTGAACCAATTTTTCCTCCTCCTATGGCTACCAAAAAGACTTCAGTCTAGTGGAGCTCCCACATTGCGTTCAAGTGACAATCATCTTTCTGTACTCAAGGTGGTTGCTCATGAGTGTTTAATTAAACTCTTTTCGACAGTCCTCGGATTTTCTACAGAGAGGAGAAAATCCATCCACCATCTGCTGGAGACAGCACAGTTACTTACCTGTAACAGGTGATCTCTGGGAACAGCAGGAATTAGTCCTCACATATGGGTACGTCGGTACCGACGGAGCCTGCGCGGGAAAGCTCCCCAGCTTCCCAGAAGGAAGCTTTTGGGGCCTCCCACTGCACATGCGCGCTGCCTTCCCGCCTTCCTGACCAGCTCTCCTCAGTTCGAGTTTATAGCTGAGACAATAGAGAGAGGAAAGGAAGATAGATAGAAGATACAACTCCTAGGGGAGGTGGGTGGGTTGTGAGGACTAATTCCTGCTGTTCCCAGAGATCACCTGTTACAGGTAAGTAACTGTGCTATCTCCAGGAACAAGCAGGAATAAGTCCTCACATATGGGGACTCCCTAGCTAAGATGCCTGGGAGATCCCTTTCCAAGGGTTCGCCATCTTCGTATGGATCTCAGGCATCCATCCTGGGAAGGTGGGCAGGAGTTGTTCAAGTATGGAACAGGTGTTTGAGGACAGCCTGACCAAACAAGGCATCCCGGCGGGAGTCCTTGTCCAAACAGTAATGGGCTGTGAAGGTATGAACCGAGGCCCAGGTGGCGGCTCGACAGATCTGATCTATGGATACAGAGTGAAGATGAGCCATAGAAGTGGCCATGGCTCTCACATTGTGAGCTGTGACATGGCCTTCCAGAGAAATGTTTTTACTCTGGTAAGCAAAGGAAATACACTGAGCAATCCAATTGGAATGTGTACGTTTGGAGACTGGAAGTCCCAAATGGGAAGGATCAAAAGCCACAAAAAGTTGGGAAGACTTTCGATGTGGCTGAGTCCTGTTGAGGTAAAAGGCAAGAGCTCTTTTACAATCTAAAGTATGAAGGTTCCTCTCTGTACTGGATGCATGAGGAGCCGGAAAAAAAAGACAGGTAGATATACCTCTTGATTAAGATGAAAAGGCGAGACCACTTTGGGCATAAAGTGGGGATTCGTCCTAAGGACCACCTTATCATGATGAAACCTGGTATAAGGTGGATGAGCCACTAAGGCCTGTAGTTCACTGATGCGGCGAGCCGAAGTGACTGCAATAAGGAAAAGGACCTTCCAGGAAAGAAATTTCAAGGAGGTAGAAACCAACGATTCAAAAGGTGACTTCATAAACTGACCCAGAACTAGGTTCAAGTCCCATGCCACCGGAGGAGGTCGGATGGGAGGCTTAGTTAGAGTCAGGCCTCTCATGAACCTTGCAATAAGAGGATGAGAGGAGACAGGTTGTCCATTTATAGGTTTTAAAGATGCTGCAATAGCACTCAAATGGACTCTTACTGAATTCGTCTTAAGGCCTGCATTAGAAAGATGTAAGAGATAGTCTAGTAGAGAATTCAAAGGAAGTGCTAGAGGGTTAAGATCCTGTTGAGCACACCAAATGGAAAAGCATTTCCATTTGAAAGCATAGGAACGCCTCGTGGAGGGTTTCCTAGAGGCATGAAGGATCTCTTTCACTGGTTGAGAAAGATTGAAGTCATGAAGGCTTAGGCCTTCAGTAACCAAGCTCTGAGGTGTAGGGACTTGGGGTTTGGGTGCCACAAAGTCCCCCCCCTCCTGAGACAGAAGGTTTGGCGCAGCTCCCAGGTCCAGAGGGGGTCCCTGGGAGAGATGCAGAAGTAGAGGGAACCACACTTGGCGTGGCCAGCGTGGAGCTATGAGGATCATCGATCCGTGATCTCTCTGGAGTTTGAACAGAGTCTTGGGAATCAAAGGAATGGGTGGAAAGGCATATAGGAATTCCTGACCCCAATGCAGGAGAAAGGCGTCGTTGGCCTGAGCTCCCTGACACGGATTCCTGGAACAGAACCGGGGAAGTTTGGCATTCCACGGACTTGCAAAGAGGTCTATGTCCGGGGTTCCCCATTCCTAAAAGATTCTGCGTATCTGGTCCATATGTAGGGACCATTCGTGAGGAAGCAGAACTTGACTGAGTCTGTCTGCCCGAGAGTTTTGAACCCCTGGAAGATAGACTGCCAGAAGATGAATTTGATGCTCTCTGGCGAAGGCCCATAATCTGAGAGCTTCGTTGCAAAGCGACAGAGAGCCTGTCCCTCCTTGTTTGTTTATGTAGAACATGGCCACCTGATTGTCTGGACTAGGACGGTCAGGTTGACTAGGAGGGTATGGAAGACTTTGAGGGCAAAGAAGATTGCCCGCAGTTCCAGGAGGTTGATGTGAAGGGTGGTCTCTTGCGGAGACCAAGTTCCCTGAGTGGAGAGGTGTTGAAGATGGGCTCCCCACCCTGTTTGGGAGGCATCTGTTGTGAGGGTTGCTTGGGGCAACAAGGGTTGGAAGGGGGTCCCCAACAACAGATTCTTGGTGGATATCCACCATTGGAGGGACCAAAACAGACGCTTTGAGGTGAGTATTTGGTCGGAGAGCACTCCTGATGCTTGAGTCCACTGGGTGGCCAAGGTCCATTGAGCTGCTCTCATATGAAGACGAGCGTAGGGCACCACGTGTACCGTGGAGGCCATGTGGCCCAGAAGTCGTAGCATTTCTCTGGCTGTCAAGTGACTGCTGGACTGAGCTTGGGAGGCCAAGCACATCAGACGTTGGCCCCGGACTTGAGGTAGGTAGGCCCTTGCAGTGGTGGTGTCCAACTGGGCCCCTATGAATTCCAGAGACTGAGTAGGGGTAAGTTGAGACTTGGGAAGGTTTACCACCAGTCCCAGATATTGCAGAATGTGCCTTGTGCGGTCCAGGGAAATCTGGGCCTCTGACTGAGACGGAGCTCGGATGAGCCAGTCGTCTAGATATGGGAATACAAAAATTCCCAGACCTCTTAGAAATGCAGCCACCACTGCCATGCATTTGGTGAACACTCTTGGAGCAGAGGCTAGACCGAAGGGGAGTACTCTGTACTGGAAATGTTTTCCCTGAAACAGAAATCTTAGATATTTTCAGTGGGATGGATGGATGAGTATATGTGTGTACGCATCCCTGAGATCTAGAGAACAAAGCCAATCCTGACTCTGAAGGTATGGAAGGAGAATGCCTAGAGAAAGCATTTTGAATTTCTCCTTGTACAGAAATTTGTTCAATTCTCTCAGATCTAGGATAGGTCTGAATCCCCCTGTCTTCTTTGTTATGAGAAAATAAGGGGAGTAGAATCCTGTCCCTTGTTGAAGAAGAGGAACCTCTTCTATTGCCCCTTGGGCAAGGAGAGAAGAGACCTCCTGATCCAACAGGCCCAGGAGAGATGGGGAAGAATTGAAGTGCCTCACCATGGTATATGGAGGAAGGTTGGAAAAATGAAGTTTGTAGCCCTCTCTGATGATAGAGAGGGTCCAGTGCTCTGATGTAATTTGCCCCCATCTGGGAGCAAAGTGAGCTAACCTTCCGGGAATGGTGAGGGGCTCTGGTTGTTCTAGAGCCAGAAAGGTTAAGTTCTCTAGGGGCAAGTCAAAACCCCTGAGGGGGTTGAGCCTGCTGAGGAGCGGCAGACGCTGCAGACTTTGACCTTGCCTGTTTAGGTTGCTGACGTTTAGCAGCAAAGCGAGGCTGAGAAGATTGTTGGCCAGTATTTGTGGAAAATCTGGCCTTCTTGTAGTAAGGCCTCTTGAAAGACTTTTTCTTGGCAGGAGTAGAGGTAGACTTAGAAAGTCTATCTAAGGTAGCATTTTCTGCATCCATTTGAGTGGCTTTAATTTGCCAGTCTTTACCAAATAAGTTCTCACCTGTACAGGGCAGATTCCGTAAGCCATCCAGGACCCAGGGTTCTAGGTCAGAGGCCTGGAGTCAAGCAAGTCGTCGGGCTGCAATAGCAATGCCCGAAGCTCTACCGGCACCCTCAAAGGAATCAAAAGCTGCTCTGTTGGAGAACTTAGAAACATCTAGAAGCTGTTTCACCAGAGAAATGAACTCCTCCTTTCTATCCTCAGGGATAAAGGAGGCAAAATGCCGTACCTTTAAGGCAAGTTCTCTGAGAAACATGCCCATGTACAGACTGTAGGAATTAATCCTGGCTATAAGCATACTAGCCTGGAAAAGTTTCCTGCCAAAAGAGTCTAGGGTCTTACATTCTCGCCCTGGAAGGGTAGAAGAGTGCCTTTTGGTGCTCTTAATCTTTTTCAGCGCAAACTTCACCACAATGGAATGGTGAGGCAGCTGAATCTTTTGAAACCCAGGAGAAGGAGGGACCCGGTACATGGTGTCCAACCTACGAGAGTAAGGAGACAACGTTAGAGGAGCCTCCCATAAGTCCATCAAGTGTTCTTGAAGGATTTCATGGATAGGCAGGGTGACTGCCTCTTTAGGAACCTTAGGGTATCCTAAAATATCCAATTTCTTTGACCTAGGTTCTTTTTCAGAGGATGTGGTAATAGAAAGTCCTTTAGCTAGCTCTATAATAAAGTCTTGAAAGGACAAATCCTCTGGTGGAGACATTCTCCTCTTTGGGGAAGAAGGGTCTTCATGAAGAACTAGAGATAGCTCATCAGAGTCCTCAGAGGAGTCAAAATCCTCAGAAGAATCAGAGTATTCTCTATTTGCTTCCAACGCACGATACGCATACCGATCGGTATCGACATCGGGCGTACCGGGTATGGGATCGGTATCGGGTGAAAACCCGGATCCGGCATGCGGAACCGATCTGCGTTTGGAAGTCGATGGTCTCGGTTCCGGTATGGGAGACGATACCGTAACCGGACCCGGTACCGCTGAACACGGTACCGAGGGCGTCGCAGCATTAATAAAAGCCAGCATGGCCTGCTGCATGGTCTGAACAGTATTGCTCATAGATGCCACTGCTGCCTGGATGTCGGTACCGGTATGGGCCGGTACCCCAGAGCAGTCTAACAGGTGATCAGTCAAGGCCGTGCCATCGATGTCAACCTGTAACCCCATAGATGGTGCTTTGGAAGCCAGAGCTTCCCGCCGGGGTTGTTTGGCTGGGGCATGGTCCTCAGATTCAAAAGTGAGAGCCTCTCGATGCTTTGAAGGAGATTTGCTCTTTGAGGACCTGCCCGAAGAAGGTTTGGTTACCTGAGATCCATCCGGAGAGGAAGACCTGGATGACTGTGATGCTGGATTATCTGAAGCAAACAGCACATGGAATTTGTTGGCCCGGTTCTGCAAACCACGTTTAGACATCTGGGAGCAGGATGGGCAGTCCGGAATGGAGTGGTCAGGTCCCAAACATTTAAGACACCATTCATGGGTGTCTGTGACAGAAATAACAGCACTACACTTGGTACACTTCTTAAAACCAGGGGCTGGTTTCTCCATGAGGAGAATTTGTGTAGGCCTGAGGCCTAACCGAAGTCACCAAGTTGTGCAAAGATAAAGTTTTTTGTTTTGTTTTTTTTTAAAGAAAAGAAAAGAGAGACCGGTGGTACCGGTTTCGGTATGGGGAAGGCAGGTACGTGGTCTAAAGAAACAAACTAAAACAATAATTTCTTCAGCGGTGACAGGAACACGACCTGCTGGCTCCGCGGAAAAAGAGAAACTGAGGAGAGCTGGTCAGGAAGGCGGGAAGGCAGCGCGCATGTGCAGTGGGAGGCCCCAAAAGCTTCCTTCTGGGAAGCTGGGGAGCTTTCCCGCGCAGGCTCCGTCGGTACCGACGTACCCATATGTGAGGACTTATTCCTGCTTGTTCCTGGAGATAAATAAATACTGAAGGGATTCTCTGGGGGCTGAGGCAAATAGAAGCATAGGAGTGATGCAATTGAAACCTGGGCTTTTCATTGGTTCTTTGCCTCCACCAATCTGCTGGTAGGGGAACACAACCCATTTGTCTGGACTGGTCTAGCAGAACGATATGGAATAGAGAATTTAATGACCAAAACTTTGAAGAGAAGGGGAGCATAAGGCTGGAATTTTGCCTAGGGCACCCATTATCCTTGCACTACCCATGCGCCGAGGGAAAGAGTGTCAGCTCATCTCTCACCTCAGGCAGCAGATTGCCTTAATACGTCCCTGCAGCAGTGTGTTGAAATGCTCCCAGGCCAGTGGATACCTCAGGGTTTAATTTTCCACTCTAGCCTTCTGCTCCCCAGATCAGCCAGGGTGGGGGATGTTGCAGGTTATGGAAGGAGCCCTGGTACATGACCCCCAGAAGAAGACCATCACTGTGAAAACTAGGCTAGGGGAGATGGAGAGAAATACAAAGATAAATCGGAGAAAAAATATCACAGAATAAAACTGCTATAAACCCAGCAAAGGATGAATGAGTCTGAGCTTGAAAGCCCCGTATCCCAACAACTACCAACACAGAGATTACATTTTCTGTCGCTGCACCTTGCTTCCTTGCAGAGTCTGGCTCACAGCTGTCAGTGTGCTAGGGACAACGAAGCACATAACTGAAGGAAAGAGGCAAGGCAATATTCTGCAGGGGATTCATGAAGCCACGACGCCAAATATGATGACTCCTCTCTTCCACTATGACCACCCCCACGCCATACTTTCCCTAAATTACCATTCACAGATATGCACAACTTGCCAGGTTCACCGGAAGCCTTCTCCTCCAGGACCTAACTGTTCCGTGTAACTCAGGAATGCTTCACTGCATGCATATGCTTTCTTTAGCCCTGGGGCTGGGCTGTGGGGAATTTTAATACCAAGGCCTGTGGTTGCAGAGAAATGAAGTGCAAGTCTGCTCCAGACGCCAAAGCCACAAGTGAATGAAAATCACTAGCACACTTCTACTGCTAACAGCCAAGCCAACGGGATCCGCTAACTCAGTTCTCTGTGAGAAACCATCCCCTTCACTCCAGTGCTCATCAGCCTGATCCAGGCAAAGTATGTACGCAGTGTGTAACCTTACCTAGAATCTAAAGGCAAGCGGTCTATAAGTCTGCTTCGAACATGAGTTAGAAAGAAAAGGGTTAAAGTGCAGCATCTCACTGCAACCTTCTACAAAAGGTATTACCCATCTATTCAGAAACAAACTACAGAGTGCTCTGAACTCCCACTAGCTATCGAGTCCTCTGAACTCTTCACTGCTCCCACCCCTCCAAAAAAATATATTTAAAAATCTTTTTTTCTCATTGAGACTTCCTGAATTTTTTTTACAGCAATTTGAGCCAAAAAGAAAGCCAGTCAAGAAAGCTCTGGCACCAAATCGATTAACTGGTACTGAACAAGCAGGTCTCGGAGAACTGACTCGTTTCACGATATACGGAAGCAGCAAGAGAGGAAACACAAGGAATTGTTTTGCTTTTATTATCTTAACCCCTGACAATGGTTTTCCAACTCTTAGATTGAATGATCTAAAGCACTCTTATCACTAATTGAATTCCTTCACTACTATTTCAGAGGCACTGTTGAACATTGAGCCTTGAAGCTGATAAAAACAGGTATTCACTTTCACAATTTAGCACTATGCACACAGATGCACTCGTGACAGAAGGGGGGCAGGTTCTGGACCAGGGAGGATGCTTAGGACTGTAGTATTCACTTCCAGTCTGAGGGACACAAACGATTCAGGTTTTTAGGACATTCCTAATGAAAACATGGGATAGAGCTGCACAGAACAGAGGAGTATGCATGTAAACCTCTCTCATGTATATTAATTAGGAATACTCAAAGCTCAATCTATTTGTGGCTCTCAAGGATCATCAGTGAATGTCAGTGACTTAGGGGAAGGATTTGGTGGAAGGAGGCAGGCGGTGGCTGCTCTGAAGAACAACATACATCATTCTCCAAAGCTACTTCTCTTTTAATCGCAAACTTGCGGCCAGCAAGGCACAGATTAATTACGTTGGGCCATCAAGAAAACAGATCCAAGAACACATTACATCATACAGCAGTCTTCTTACTGTGCTTTTCCCTAAAGAAAATTCCGTTTTCTTCTTGATAACCTTGCAACTATGCTCTCACAAAAACACGGGAAAGTTGTCCTAACTGCTGAAAGAGCAGCCCAAAACATCATTCTAACTTCTCCCTCTCAAGCATTTAAAAACAACTTTAGGATTTGAGGCTGGGATATAGGGGCGTAGGCCCAATGACCTAGGAAGATATGGATCAATACTATAACCATTATATAGAGAGCTGCGGTGCAAGCAAGCGAACTGCTATTGATCGGGCAGAATGGCAGCTAAGACTGCAGGACTCAAAGACTGCATACAGAATTCAGAATAAAAAAAAAAATCAATCCAACATATATTTAAACTTAGACACTGTTGGGAAAACTATCTAATGGTTTCCGATTGTTATGACTGCTCAAAAAACGTTTTATAAATCACCAGAATTCAGTAAATACATTTAACACTTATTATGGAATCTCACTTGAAATAAAAAATTTATAGCCATATTCTCTTTTAGTCAAATTTGATGTAATATACTGTGGGCCTGATAGTGAGCTGAGGCAGTCTAGAAGGATTTTCAATAGCACTCTGTATAATGCTACTGAAAATCCAGATAGCGTTAGTTAAGAGTTAATATCCAGATAATAGCTGTCGTTATCTATCTGCTTTCAAATATCAGGCCAATAATTATAACTTATCCATCAGCAACTGAATATTACTTCTGTGTGATCATTTCTTCACCCAGTGGCCCACCTATACTCCCCCCCTTTCTTATACAGGTGGTATCAGTTGGAAAATCCATCTGAACAGCCCAATGCTATCTGTATAAGGGCTGAAATCCTCAAATAACCAGTTATATATTCACCAGTTGTCAGTGAAACGTATAACTTCCTTTGAATATAAGTTTATGAGGTGGGTGTGTACAGACATGTGGGTATGTAACTTCTATAGATTTTGTCCTTGCCACTCCAAACCTTTTGGGGCACCATCAGGATCCTGAATGGCGAATAACTTTTTTTGGACTGGGTAGGAGGGAAGGGGGGAAATCCATGTTATGTGTGTGTAAATCATGGGAAGTAGGCTGCATCAATTATACATGGAAGTTTTAATATCTTCAACCTCAATCCCATGCTACCTGGTCCATGCTGCCTCTGCGCTTCAGTTCTGCCCCCATGATACCTGTGTGAGGTTTCTAATGATCACTAGTAAAGCAGTGTTTACAGCAGCAAAGTCAAACACATTTTTTAAAATGGTGCAAAATGGAAACTAGAAACATTTCTCAATATATCTCAACTTCTGTCTTTTTTCAGTGCTTCTGTCATAACTGACCCTGTCCTTTATTGAAAACCTGAAGGGCAAATATTTTACAGATAGATATAAAATAATAAGGCATAAGGCCCAGAAAAGCTTGGCAGGTCAGCAATATGCTATCATTTATTGACTGCTCAGAACATTCTAGAAAGTCTGAAACTCATGGAAAAAACCCAACATTTTTCTCCAGAAACTTTAAGTGGGGTCCTGTTTAATTTAATTTAATTTAATTTAAACACATTTTTAAACACGTTTTACCCAAAGCAAACTCAAGGCAGATTAAGCAGGATCCATTCCAGCGGTTCTCAACCTGTGGGTCGTGACCCCCATGGGGGTCGCTACAGGATTTAGTGGTGGTCGCCTCACTCCGCCAAGTTAAAAAAAAAAATTTAAAAAGCACACAAGTTGCTGCCGCTGCCGAGTCCGCCTCCCTTCTAATGCAGCTGCGGCTCCCTGCCTCTTAGGGAATCGCGGCTATGCCTGTAAAACCGTTGCGGAGCCTTCCTGTCTCTCGACGGGCTCCGACTCCGTGCAGTATTGTTGTCCCGCCTCCAAAGGAAGTTATTTACCACTTCCTTTGGAGGCATGACAATGCTGCACGGAGCCCGTTTAGAGACAGAAAGGATCCACAACAGCTTCACAGGCATAGCCGCGGCTGCAGAAGGAGGCGGCAGACATGGAAAGAGGGGAGGAGGGGGCAGGGAACCTGCAACAGGGCTGACATGGGGGGAAGGAGGGAGGGGGCTGAAATGGAGGGATGGCTGGAGGGAGGGGAGGCTGAAATGGAAAGAGGGGGGACTGGCATGGATGGAGGGAGGGAGGGGGGACTAACATGGATGGAGGGAGGGATGAGGGGTTGACATGGACAGAGGGGGGGTAACATGGAGGAAGGGAGGGGGAAGGGGACTGACATGGACAAAGGGGAGAGACAGGGGGACATACTGGACAGACGGGATAAATGTTGGACAGAGGGGAGAGACAGTGGGGGTTAGGATTATAATGGGCTGATGGGGGAGCTAGCACTGGTAATGGGCAGATGCAATGTTCCCTCTAATTTTCTGTAGGCTGTGTGCGCATAAAATATCAGCTGTGTGCAGCTTTTGAAGGAAGGTTAAATTTTTGTGCGCCACATAACGACACTCGGAGTTATATACTTTAAAATTTGACTACACGTCAGAATACAGTATGTACACCACACTGATTTTAATCAAATTAAATGAAAATAGACGATTACTAAATGAAGCGGGAAATTTCTAGTAATTACAATCATAACTTTTAAATTTTAAGACGTCTGTGTTGTTTTCTATCAGAATCAGAGCCGTAATTTTTGTGCGCTCTGTTGAAAAGTATGTGCGCTCGCTCGGCGAGGTGTGTGCGCGCGCACACGCGCACAGCTTAGAGGGAACAGTTGGCAGATGGGGGGGCTAGGACTGGTAATGGGTTGATTAGGGAAGGCTAGGACTGGGAATGGACTGATCAAGGGGGGGTTGGGACTGGCAATGGGCTGATAGGGGGGTAGGACTGGTAATGGACTGATGGGGGGCTAGCATTGGAAATGAGCTGATCAGTGAAGTTAGGACTGGAAATGGGATGATTAGAGGAGGCTAGGACTGGTAATGGGCTGATGGGGGGTAGGACTGATAATGGGCTGATTAGGGGAGCCTAGCACTGGTAATGGGGTTGAGGGGGAACTAGCATTGGAAATGAGCTGATTAGGAGAGGCTAGGACTGGTAATGGGCTGATGGAGTGGGGTAGGACTGGTAATGGACTGATGGGAGGCTAGCATTGGAAATGAGCTGATCGGGGTGGCTATGACTGGAAATGGGCTGATTAGTGGAGGCTAGGACTGGTAATGGGGTTGAGGGGGGGCTAGCACTGGAAGTGAGCTGATTGGGGGGCTTCGACTGGGAATGGGCTGATTGTGGGGAGGGGAGGATAGAGAGCTGCTGGCCCTGGAAGAAAATTGGGGGCTAAGGCTTCAAATGGGCTGATACGAGGGGATGGGAGAATGGAACTGGAAGGGAGTGGATCTGAGAGGGGTTGCCATGGTATTTGTATAAAAGGGACTGGTCAGTGGGGAAGGAGGGGGACTGGAAGGGAATGGACACCAGTGGCAGTCATGGGAATGCAAGTTGACATTGGAAAGTACAGGGAGTGAGGACTGGAAAGGGGCTGATACTGGGGAGGGTTACTGGGACTGGAAATAGGCTGATGGAAAGAAGTGAAGAAAACAAAAGAAGAGAGAAGAAATGGCAGATGGACCATAGATCACAGAAAGAGAGCTAAGAGAAGACAGGAAAGCAGAAGCCTCAGATCGGGAAAAGCATGATCAGAGAAAGCACAGTTACTTTCCTGTAATAGGTGATCTCTGGGAACAGCAGGAATAAGTCTTCACATATGGGTACGTCGGTACCAACGGAGCCTGCGCGGGAACGCTCCCCAGCTTCCCAAAAAGGAAAGCTTTTGGGAGCATCCCACAGCGCCTGCGCGCAGCCTTCCCCCTTTCCTAACCGCCTCTCCTCAGTTCGAGTTTTAAAGCTGAGACAAAAGAGAGAGAGAGGGAAGGAAAGACAGATAGAGAGATACAACTCCTAGGGAAGGTGGGAGGGTTGTGAAGACTTATTCCTGCTGTTCCCAGAGATCACCTGTTACAGGTAAGTAACTGTGCTTTCTCCAGGAACAAGCAGGAATGAGTCTTCACATATGGGGACTCCCTAGCTAAGATGCCTGGGAGAACCCCAAGGATATGAGACCCTGGGAAGGATTCTACCTCCTCCTATGGATCTCCGGCATCTATCCAGGGATGGAGGGTAGGAGTTGATTAAGAATGGAACAGGTGTTTGAGAACAGCCTGATCAAACAAGGCATCCCGGCGGGAGTCCTTGTCCAAGCAGTAATGGGCTGTGAAGGTATGAACCGAGGCCCAGGTGGCTGCTCGACAGATCTGGTCGATGGACACAGAATTTAGATGAGCCATAGAGGCGGCCATGGCCCTCACATTATGAGCTGTGACATGGCTCTCCAGAGAAAGGTTCTTACTCTGGTAGGCGAAAGAAATACACTGAGCAATCCAATTGGACAGTGTCCTCTTAGAGACTGGAAGTCCCAAATGAGAGGGATCAAAAGCAACAAAGAGCTGGGAAGACTTTCTATGTTGCTGTGTTCTTTGTAAGTAAAAGGCAAGAGCTCTTTTACAATCCAGAGTATGAAGATTCTTCTCTGCACTTGATGCATGAGGAGCTGGAAAAAAGACAGGTAAATATACCTCTTGATTAAGATGAAAAGGTGAGACCACTTTAGGCATAAAGTGTGGATTGGTCCTAAGAACTACCTTATCATGATGGAACCTTGTATAAGGTGGATTAGCCACTAAGGCCTGCAGCTCACTGATGCGGCGAGCTGAGGTGACTGCAATGAGGAAAATAACCTTCCAGGAAAGAAATTTCAAGGAGGTGGTGGCTAAGGGTTCAAAAGGAGGCTTCATAAGCTGACCAAGAACCAGATTTAAATCCCATGCCACCGGAGGAGGCCTAATGGGAGGTCTAGTTAAAGTTAGGCCTCTCATGAATCTTGCAATAAGAGGATGAGAGGAAACAGGTTGTCCATTGATAGGCTTAAGGGATGCTGCAATAGCACTCAAATGGACCCTTACTGAATTCGTCTTAAGGCCTGCATCGGAAAGATGCAGGAGGTATTCCAATAGAGAATTCAAAGGTAGTGCTAGAGGGTCGAGACTCCTTTCAGCACACCAAATGGAAAATCTTTTCCATTTAAAAGCATAGGAACGCCTAGTGGAAGGTTTTCTGGAAGCATGGGGGATATCCTTCACTTGTCGAGAAAGATTCCAGCTTTGAAGGTCTAGACCTTCAGTAACCAAGCTCTGAGGTGAAGGGACTTGGGGTTTGGGTGCCACAAAGTCCCCTCCTCCTGGGACAGAAGGTCTGGAGCAGCTCCCAAGTCCAGAGAGGGGGCTTGGGAGAGATGCAAAAGTAGAGGGTACCACACTTGGCGTGCCCAGCGTGGAGCTATGAGGATCATAGATCCTTGATCCCTCTGGAGTTTGAACAGAGTCTTGGGAATCAAGGGAATGGGTGGAAAGGCATACAGGAAACCCTGACCCCAGTGAAAGAGGAAGGCATCCTTGGCCTGAACTCCCTGACACGGAATTCTGGAACAGAACCGGGGAAGTTTGGCATTCCACGGACTTGCAAAGAGGTCTATGTCCGGGGTTCCCCATTCTTGGAAGATTCTGAGTACCTGATCCATGTGCAGGGACCATTCGTGTGGGAGCAGAACTCGACTGAGTCTGTCTGCCCAAGAGTTTTGGATTCCTGGGAGGTATACTGCCAGGAGATGGATTTGATGCTCTCTGGCGAAGGCCCACAATCTTAAACCTTCTTTGCAAAGCGACAGAGAGCCAGTTCCTCCTTGCTTGTTTATGTAAAACATGGCTACTTGATTGTCCGTATGAATGAGGACTGTCTTGTAGCTGAGCAGGGTATGAAAGACCTTGAGAGCTAGAAAGACTGCTCGAAGCTCCAAGAGATTGATATGAAGAAAGGTCTCCTGTGGGGACCAAGTGCCTTGAGTGGAGAGGTCTTGTAGATGAGCTCCCCATCCTGTTTGGGAGGCATCTGTTGTGAGAGTTGCTTGGGGCAACAACTATTGGAAGGGGGACCCCAGCAACAGATTCTGAGTGGACATCCACCACTGGAGAGACCAAAAGAGACATTTGGAGGTTGCTATTTGGTCTGAGAGAGCTCCTGATGCTTGAGTCCACTGGGTGGACAAAGTCCATTGGGCTGCTCTCATATGTAGGCGAGCATAGGGTACCACATGTACTGTGGAAGCCATGTGGCCTAGCAGTTGTAGCATCTCCCGGGCAGTTAAGTGGCTCTTTGACTGAACCTGAGAGGCTAACTGCACTAGGCATAGGCAACGGGCCTGAGGAAGATAGGCCCTTGCAGTGGTAGTATCTAGCCAGGCCCCTATGAACTCTAGGGACTGAGTAGGGGTGAGCTGGGACTTTGGGAGGTTTACCACAAGTCCCAGATACTGTAGAATGCGCTTTGTGCAGTCCAGGGAAGTCTGGGCCTCTGACTGAGATGGAGCTCAGATGAGCCAGTCATCCAGGTATGGGAATACAAATATTCCCAGAGTGCGTAGAAATGCAGCTACTGTTGCCATGCATTTGGTGAACACTCTTGGGGCAGAGCCCAGACCAAACGGAAGCACCCTGTATTGATAATGTTTTCCTTGGAAAAGAAAACGGAGGAATCTTCTGTGAGATGGATGGATGAGGACATGTGTGTACGCATCCTTGAGATCTAGAGAACAAAGCCAATCCTGACTTTGAAGGTATGGAAGGAGAGTGCCCAGAGAAAGCATCTTGAACTTCTCCTTGCACAGAAATTTGTTCAATTCCCTGAGATCTAATATGGGTCTGTATCCCCTTGTCTTCTTTGGAATGAGAAAATAGGGGGAGTAAAACCCTGACCCTTGTTGAAGAAGGGGAACTTCTTCTATTGCCCCTTGGGCAAGAAGGGTAGCCACCTCTTGACCTAGAAGGTCGAGAAGAGATGTGGGAGAATTGAAATGTCTCACCATGGTGTGGGGAGGAAGGTCTGAGAAATGAAGTTTGTAGCCCTCTCTCTTATGGAGAGGGTCCACTGCTCTGATGTAATCTGCTCCCATCTGGGAGCAAAATGAGCTAACCTTCCTGGAATGGTGAGAGGTTCTGGCTGTTTTAAAGCCAGAAAGGCTAAGTTCTCTAGCATCAAGTCAAAAACCCTGAGGAGGTTGGGTCTGCTGAGTTGCAGCAGCCCCTGTAGTCTTAGGCCTGGCCTGTTTAGGTTGCTGACGCTTAGTAGCAAAGCGACCTGTAGAGGATTGTTGGCCAGAAGTAGAAGGGAATCTGCCCTTTTTGATAAAAGACTTCTTGAAGGGTTTTTTCTTGGCAGGAATGGAGGTTGACTTTGAAAGTCTATCCAGAGCAGAATTTTCTGCATCCATTTGAGTGGCTTTTATTTGCCATTCTTTGCCAAACAGGTTTTCACCTGTACAGGGAAGATTTCCTAATCCATCTTGGACCCAGGGTTCTAAATCAGAAGCTTGGAGCCAAGCAATTCTGCGAGCAGCTATGGCAATGCCAGAAGCTCTGCTGGCACCTTCAAAGGAATCAAAGGCTGCCCTGTTGGAAAACTTTGAAATGTCCTGAGTATGCTTAAGCCAAATGAGGAATTCATCCCTTTTATCTTCTGGTAGAAAAGGGAGGAAAGTGTGCAGTTTATCTGCAACCTCCTTTAGAAACATACCCATGTAAAGACTATAGGAGTTGATTCTGGCAACAAGCATACTGGCTTGGAAGATTTTTCTACCAAAAGCATCCAAGGTCCTGCATTCTCTTCCTGGAGGAGGAGAAGAGTGTCTCTTTATACTCTTTATCCTCTTCATAGCTGACTGCACCACAATGGAATGGTGAGGAAGCTGTGTTTTATGAAAACCAGGACAGGGAGGGACACGATACATAGTGTCCAATCTGCGAGAATGAGGAGAGATAGTGAGAGGAGTCTCCCATAAATCAATCATGTGTTCATAAAGAATCTCATGAATTGGTAAGGTGACTGCCTCTTTAGGAGCCTTAGAATAACCCAAAATATCTAATTTTTTTGCTCTAGGCTCTGATTCAGAGGATACTGAAATAGAAAGACCTTTAGCTACTTCTCTTATGAAGTCTTGAAAGGACAAGTCCTCTGGAGGAGACATTCTTCTTTTTGGAGAAGAAGGCTCTTCAGGAAGGGTTATAGATACTTCAGCAGACTCCTCTGATGTATCAGAATCACCAGAGGAATCAAAGTACCGTCTGTCAGGGTGCTCTTCTAACGCTCGGTACGCGTATCGAGCGGTATCGACATCGGGCGTCATCGGAACCGGATCGGTACCGATGAGCAGCCCTGGACAAGGAACCGCTGCAGTCGGTATCCTGGTCGATGCTGATGCAGTCGGTACCGGTATCAGCGCTGGTGTCGGTACCGGTATCGGCGCTGGTGCCAGTACCCGAGTCGATACCGACAACGGAGTTTGTTGTGGTATCAACGGCATCGCAGCTTGGATGAAGGCACTGATAGCCTGCTGCATGGACAGAACATTCTGATCCATCGACGCCATGAATGCCTGGAACTCGGTACCGGAAGGTTGTGCCGGTACCCCAGAGCATTCTAACAGGTGATCGGTCGAGGCCGTGCCATCGATGTCAACCTGTAACCCCATAGGTGGAGCTTTGGAAGCCGGAGCTTCCCGCGGGGTTGTTTTGCCGGTGCAGGATCCTCGAGGGCAAGCCCGGAGGCATCTCGATGCTTAGAGGGAGATCTACCCTTCGAGGACCGGCTGGATTTATGTTTGGTTACCTGAGATCCATTGGGGGAAGAAGAAGCCCTGGAAGAAGTTGATGCCACCGAAGCTGCTTCAGCGGGAAACAGCACATGGAGCTTAGCTGCTCGGTTCTGTAAACCCCGTTTAGACATCAGAGAGCAGGACGGACATTCCGAAATGGAGTGTTCAGGACCCAAACATTTAAGACACCATTCATGGGTGTCTGTAACAGAAATAGTACCGCTGCACTTAGTGCATTTCTTAAACCCGGAGGCTGGTTTTTCCATGAGGAAAATTTCTTGTGAGGCCTAAGGCCCAAAGAGAAAAATACACTAAGTGAGGGAAAAATATATAGTTTGTTTGTTTGTTTTTTTTAAGAAAAGAAAGAAAAGACCAGCAGTACCGGTCCGGAGTCGGGGAAGGCAGACACGCGACCAAAGAAAGAAAATAAAATAAAGAACTTCTTCAGCGGTGACAGGGCTCGACCTGCTGGCTCCGCGGCAAAGAAGAACTGAGGAGAGGCGGTTAGGAAAGGCGGGAAGGCAGCGCGCAGGCGCTGTGGGATGCTCCCAAAAGCTTTCCTTTTTGGGAAGCTGGGGAGTGTTCCCGCGCAGGCTCCGTCGGTACCGACGTACCCATATGTGAAGACTCATTCCTGCTTGTTCCTGGAGATTAAATTGGTCAGACAACAAAGGTAGAAAAAATAATTTTATTTCATATTAGTGATTTGACTACAAAATCATAATAATTTTGAAATCAAATAGTGTTACTTGTTATTGGGATTAATTATTATGGTTTAAATAAGTAAATTTTATAAATAAAAACATAATGCAAAGGCCTATAATATATTAATAATTCAACAAATGATTACAGCGACAATGCGTTAACGGTAAAGGAAGAGAGATGCAATTGATTTTATCATTGGGGGTCATCACAAGTTGGCCATTGGTAAAAGGGGTCACGGTACAAAAAAGGTTGAGAACCACTGGTCCATTCACACCTCAATTTGCTAGACCTCTAAAATGATCAGGTTTATAATCATTAATACTTGACTCAGCCACCAAAAATCTAATTACAGTTCAAGAACAATGACCTAGAAAAAAGAAAAAACAGGCAAAATCTATCCAGGGCCAAGGAAATGAACATGATACCTTCAAACACATACCTGTCATCCTTATTAATCTGATCGCCAAATCCTACTGTGTCAACAATTGTTAGCTTCAGGCGGACGTTGCTTTCCTGAAGCTCATAGCTTCTTGCTTTCAACCTGACTCCTGGCTCATTGTGAGATGCTGGATCACTCTCAAACTTTGTGTTGAATATAGTGTCCATTAAGGTTGATTTACCAATGCCGGTTTCACCTGCACAAGCAAATATGGAGGTTTTAATCCAGCCACCATAATCATAAAATGTTATGCTTTTACCCATAAGTACACAGAAAGCTCATAGCCTATGTATGCAAAATCAGAAAGCAAGAAACTAACATTTTGGCATCTAGCGAAAAAAGGTTTTAAAAAGGGTGTCTAGTATCAAAGAACAAGTCCATTATTTTTTTTTTTTAAAGGCTGAAGGGACTTTTTTTATTTTAAAGGCAGGGAACCTAAGGCTCCTGTGGAAGGATGAAAGGGAATACTTTCTATTACAATGCAAATTTCATAATAATTGCAAAATTCTTTTACATGTTCCCTGTGATTAAGCGTATATCTGCTAACTCATTAGCGCTCAAGAAATCACCAAAAGGATGCTAATTCATCAGAGCTCAAGAAATCACCAAAAGGACTCTACCAACAGACATTGCTATGGTCCTCTTATCTAAATATGGCAGACGTGCAAGAAAAAAATACAATAAACTCAGAGAACAGAACACGAACAAATGGAGAGGGCGACTATGACAAATGCAGGCACACACAACACACAGTGAACTCGGAAGGGAAAGTTAGGAGCTATTATTAAGGCAGAAACAAATAGCAGGAACCCTCTCTGCACACAGATGTCACTCAAAATCCACAGTGTTCATTTCTGTTGCACAAATTACAGCATTCACATTCTGTCAACCGCATCCTGTCTATAGGCAATTTACTGATTCTGTCCCAAAGTGTTAGAGACCACATGTCTTTAAAAGGGATTGGCATGGGAAGGGAACTAGAGCGGTTTAAATTTGTATAAAGACAAAATGCACCAATTAGAACTAAGCTGTTAGAAGTGTTCACATAAAGCCACTGAAAGATGGCTCGAGACTGGTGAAGGCAGTGAGGGAGATGCTTTTCTGAGAAGTGGACAGTTTATTTACATTAAAAATGTGCATAATTAGTAGCAAGCTGAATGGCGCAATTATTCTGCATCAACAGAAAGCACTGCACTAAAGGATACTATATCCAAATTAAAAAGTGGGAAACCCTTAGAAGCACTCCAGACTACTCTACACTTATATAAAATGCAACACACTCCCACACTTAACAAATAATGCTACAGCCGTATACAGTGTATCATTTCTAAAGGGAGAAAAAGACCTCAAGATGACTGTTCTCCCTCTATGTGGTAAAATCAATCGCCATAGGGGAATGAAGATCTCTCACATTACTGGTCGCAAAAAGCTCCCTTCAAAATTAAAGCCCAACTTGGCTTACTCACTTTATTATTTTTATCTCAAGTATGTATTTTAAGAATTACAAAATTTTCTTTATAACTTTTCTTAATAATTCAAATCATTTAAAAGGTCTTGCGTATTGCGACACTCACCGGCTGGGCCAAGAGGCTGACAGCTGGTAGGCGGCCTTGATGTCCTTTAGAATAAAGTTCTTTTACTCCTCAAGCAATAAATTTGTAGTTGAGTCGGTGGTAAGGCTTTGCAAGATTTTTCTTTTTCTTTTATGGGGGTTTCCAAAAGCACGCTGGGGTTCAATTACAACCAAGGCAGAAGGATAACATCTCCAAACAGAAAAGATGAACTCAGGAAAACCAGGAGAAACAAATTAAATAAACCTTTCTTTTCTCAGCCTTACTGCTGCTCTGTGTCCTCACACTCTGCACTGCTCCGTGTGGTCACACAATGAACTGCAGCAGAACTCTATCACAGCTGTTCTCACTTTGTAATGCAACGTTCCCTCACAGCTCCGTTGCTCTCAGTCAGTGAACAAACAAACACTGAATGCTTCTTACAACTCTCGTGGTAAGCACTACCCTTATTATAGGGTTTTTACATTTCTTCCTTTCTTATCTCACAACTGTAGCTTTCCTTTGAGCCAGAGAACAATCCATAGGAACTGGGCAACAGACTTCATTAGGCACACATGTCTCTATTTGCATTTCTTCAAAATCATTTGTACCAACAGAGTCTCTCTCATATTGTGGAGTTTCTTTAAGTTTCCCCTCTCTTAGAAACTGCTGAAACTGGTCCCACAGCAAGTCAGCCCTCGTAGGTATTTTTGCATTGGAGATAGAATTCCTCTCATTAAAGTGTACCCCTTGCAAAGCCCCTAATTTAGAGGATTCAAAAGCTTCTCTGTTATCTGCACTGGGGATTCCAACACTGGCTAAGCTTTCAATCCACTGATCAACGGTGGAAGGTGAAGGTTTCAGTTCCTGCCCTTTTAAACCAGCCCTTAGCCCTCTTGCCACATTGTCAGGAAAGAAATTATCGGCTTTACCTTGAGGCTGTTTCTGTATGTCAGCACTGATACCTTTTCCATCTCTCCAGCTATCACCGTTGTCCCGGTTGCTGGCCTGACGTGCACTTCTCCTCCAGTTACTTGTACTTCTGCTTTTAAATGCTGGCACAATATCTCTTTCTTCCTGGTCTGAAACAGTAGAGGGGCTTTGGCCTGAGACTGCCACTGCCTCTCGGTGAGCTGCTGCTGCCTGAGTTTGAGCCTTCTCTCTGGCTCCTTTTCTCACCCAGACTTCTCTCTCTCTGTCTGGCTTCAGCCACTCTCCCCTGGCATTCTCTCCAGCAGGTCTCTCGCTGACTCTCACTCCCTGGAGTCTCCCTTCATCTCTCCGTCTCTGTCCTTGAGCTTGACTCTGTGCTTGCCTCTTTCCTTGGCTCTCTCCTTGGCTCCTTCCTTGTCCTCCTCCTTGTCTGCTACACGTGGTTTTTAACCACTGCTTCCTGCTGGGCCTTCCCTGTGCTCCATCCTCCTCTGACCAATCAGGAGGGTGGCTTGTCTCCACCCCTGAGCTAGGGCGTGTTCCACCCCTTGCAGGGAGCTGAGCTTTCCTCTGACGTAGGCTGTAATCCCCTTGCATCTGTGCACTGTCATTGACTTCCATGGGACTTTCAGGATTTTCATCCATATCCATGCTTTCTACTATGCTTTCACCATCACAGAATCTCAAGTTTGATCAATGGAGCACCATTCTCTTTCACAAATATGGCGACTAATTTTCATTCGGCTCCACCGATCTCAAAACAGCTCCCTGTAACAGAACAAGTAACCAGGGACTACTCAATTCACAATACAAATTTTAAGCACTTATCTGAACAAAATTTGCCAGACTTCTAACATTCATACGCCATCGTTACCCAACAAAGATCTTTGCTTCTCCTGTACGAGGCTTCTTCAGGGGCACTGTATCTTACTGGCGAATTATCTTCTGAGATGGCTCCTATCTGCTTGGAGCCCTTAATTTGAGGAGATAAGTGAGCTTCTTTGCTTAGAATTTGGTGATGTGAGAGGTCTGCATTCCCCTATGGCAACTGATTTTACCACATAGAGGGAGTACAGTCATCCTGAGGTCTTTTTCTCCCTTTAGAAATGATACAATGTATATGGCTGTAGCTTTACTTGTTAAGTGTGGGAGTGTGTTGCATTTTATTTAAGTGTGAGAGTGGTCTGGAGTTCATCTAAGGGTTTTCTACTTTTTAATTTGGACAATTATTCTGCACCCATATTGCTGCCTGTGAGTTTCAAAATGGAAATTACACTTACCTGGTAATTGTTCCTGTAGTGACTCCAGTTTAGTCCTCCACCTCTGGGATGTACACCTCCTCCTGCAGCTTGGAGACTGGGCATGTCAAAAACGTGACATCACTGTATGTAGGCTGCTGCTCTCTCCCATCAGTCCCAGTGAACTATTGACAAAGCAAACTCAAAGGAGCAACAAATAAATAGCTATTTTATTCATTAAAACATTAACAAGAAATTGAACTTAAACTAACTAATATATACCAGGGAATTTCCCACTGGTTGAAAACACCCTTTTCCTTGTACCTCTTCCTTTCCTTCCTCGTCATACATAGAACCAGAACAGAAGAATAAGAAAGGATAGTAAAGTATAGCAAACAACTGTACCTACCGGTAATGGAACTCCTTCGCTTAAAGAACTCCACTGCCAAGCAACAAACCCGGGCGGGAATGAGGACTAAACTGGAGTCACTACAGGAACAACAATTACCAGGTAAGTGTAAATTCCATTTCCTTATCGTTCCTCCAGTTTAGTCCTCCACCTCTGGGATGTAACAGAGCAGTAATCATTGGGAGGGACCTTTCCAGCCAGCCTGCAACACCGTCGATCCGAAGACGGCATCCTTTCATGCCAATACATCGAGGCGGTAGTGTTTGCTGAAAGTATGGAGAGACAACCAAGTGGCCGCCTTAAAAATTTCGGCAGGTCGAACCAAACGGTGTTCCGCTCAAGAAGTGGCTTGTGCTCTGGTAGAGTGAGCTCACAACCCTGCTGGCACCTGTCATCCATCCAGAAGATATCCGGAAGCAATAGCCTCTCTAATCCATCTGGAAATGGATGCTTTCGCCACCGCTTCCCCTTTATGGGAACCTCCAAACAAGACGAGCAAACGATCTGATTTGCGAAAGGCCTCAGACACTTTCAAATGCTGCCGTAGCAACTGCTTTATGTCCAAGCAATGCAACCCTCTATCCGCAGCATTTCCCTCCAGTGAACCTAAAACTGGAAGAGAAACCGTCTGATTCAGATGAAATGGAGACAAGACTTTGGGCAAAAAGGAAGGAACAGGCCGTAACACGACCTTTTCCTTAGAAAAAGACAAAAACGGTTCTCTACATGATAACGCGTGCAGTTCCAAAATTCGACCTCGCCGAACAAATGGCTATCAAAAAGACTGTCTTCAGAGTCAAATCTTTAACAGACACCCTGTGCAATGGTTCAAAAGGTTCTTTGGTTAACGCCCCAAGACCAAATTGAGGTCCCACGGCGGAACCACTACTCTATGAGAGGGTCGCAGTCTAGATACAGCCTTCAAAAAACATAAGACATCTGCATGTGCTCCTAAAGCTACCCCTTGTACCTTGCCTCTATAGCAAGCAAAGGCTGCCAGCTGCACCCTTAAGGAATTGGCTGCTAGACCTTTATCAAAACCGTCCTGCAGAAAACTTAACACCAAAGGCACTGAGCCCGTAGCCAACCGCACCTGCCTACAGGAGCACCAATCCTCAAAAATGCGCCATATGGGAACATAAGTCAGCGAGGTAGACTTCTTCCTAGCCCGCAGCAAAGTCGCGATAACTGCACCGGAGTATCCCTTCTTCTTTAACCTCGCCCCTTCAATGGCCAAACCGTAAGCGAGAACCGATCCACTAGAGGCATCTGCAGTGGACCTTGCAGTAACAGATTCTCCAACGCCAGCAACCTCCATGGCTCCCTGTTGAGTAATCGGATGATATTGCGCATACCATGGACGCCGTGGCCAATCTGGAGCCACCAGCAGTACTCTTCCCCGATGAGCCTCTATACGCTGTACCACCCAACCTATGAGCGACCACGGGAGAAACACATATAAGAACATAAAATATGCCATACTGGGTCAGACCAAGGTCCATCAAGCCTAGTATTCTGTTTCCAACAGTGGCCAATCTAGGTCATCTGTACCTAGCAGGCTCCCCAAAAGACACAGGTTCCACAATGCTTGTACTGGGTCAAGAATTGATATCCTGGGTCCCTTCTTAATAATGGTTTATGGACCTTTCCTCCAGGAATTTGTCCAAATCTTTTTTAAGCCCAGCTACACTAACAGCCTTTACTACATCCTCCGGTAACAAATTCCAGAGTTTGATTACACGTTGAGTGAAAAAATATTTTCTTTTATTAGTCTTAAATAGTTTACCCTGTAGCTTCATTGCATGTCCCCTAGTCTTTCTATATTCTGATAATGTAAACAATCGATCTACGTTTACCCGTTCCACTCCATTCATTAATTTATAGACTTCTATCATATCTCCCCTCAGCCGTCTCTTTTCCAGGTTAAAGAGCCCTAACCTTTATAGCCTTTCTTCATAGGAGTATCCTTCCATCCCCTTTACCATTTTGGTGGCTCTTATCTGAACCTTTTCTAAAATCGATATATCCTTTTTAAGATACGGCGACCAGAATTGCCAACAATATTCAAGGTGCGGTCTCACCATGGAACGATATAGAGGCATTATAATCTCTTTTGTTTTATTTTCCATTCCTTTCCTTATGATTTTATTTATTTATTTATTTAACATTTTTTATATACCACACTATTTAACATCAGCGCGGTTCACAGGTAACACAAATGTCCAGTGCGGGAAGTCTACATTGGACTTACAATAAAACAGGAATTTGAACTTGGAGAACAGGTAAAACTATGTACATCACTCTTAAATCTATCTATGCATGTATTTAAAGGTCGTTGTGAGGTGTAGAGTTGAGGTCGGTCAGGTGACCGGGAAAGGAGGGATGGAGGGTTGGAGAGGGCGATTGGATGGGTGTTGGGTAGGGATGAGGTGAGGCTACGTAATGTCTTCTAAGTTGGGAAAGCATTGCAGGAAGAGGTGGTGCTTCAAAGCCTTTCTGAATTGGTGAAGGTTGTTTATGGCACGGATGTTGGTTGGTAGGTTGTTCCAGCATGAAGGTGCTGATAGAGCAAAGGCGCGGTCTCTAGTGGCTTTAGTACATTTGGTGATGGATTTCGGGAGTATTAGGGAGTTGGTGGCGGCAGATCTTCTCAGTCTGTTGGGCGGGGTGAGTTGAATAAGTTCAGAGAGGGCGCTGGCTGTGCATTTGTTGATGGCTTTGAAAGTTATTGTTAAGATTTTGAAGGTGATCCTGTGGCGTACTGGGAGCCAATGTAGCGTTTTCAGGATGGGGGTGATGTGCTCCCTTCTAGAGGCTTGGTGAAGGATTCGGGCTGCAGTGTTCATTGCTAGCTGCAGAGGTTGAAGAGTGCACTTCGGAAGGCCGTGGAGAATGGAGTTCGCATAATCGAAATGGGGCATCACCAGTGACTGAAAGACTGTTCGAAAGTCCTCTGGCTCGAGTAGAGATCTGATGTTACGTAACATACGGATCTTGTGGTAAATTGCTTTTGAGATGTTGCTTATCTGGGCGTTTAAGATGAGATGTTGGTCGAGCGTTACACCAAGGTAACACCAAGGATCGTTGATTTCGTGAGGAGTTCGGCATCACGTACTTTCAATGAAGGTGGCGGGGTAAATGCTTGGTCTCTGCTGATGAAAAGTACATCCGTCTTTTTAAGGTTGATTTTGAGCTTCTGCAAGTGTAGCCAGTCTGTGACTGCGTTGAAACATGAGGATAATCGGGATAGATCTGGGTGATCAGTATGTATTGGGGTGAACATGAGGACATCATCGGCATAAATTAGGCAGTTTATACCAAAGGACCTGATGATGGAGCAGATAGGCTGCATATAGACGTTGAAGAATAGGGTGGAGAGTGAGGAACCTTGAGGGACACCCTTCGTTAGTGGGAATGAGGTGGAGGTTGAGGTACCGGAGCGGACGTGTTGCCATCTGTCATGTAGGTATGAGGTACACCATGCGAGGGTGATGCCGTGGATTCCCTTTTCGACAAGGTGGGCCAGAAGTAGATCATGGCTGACGGAGTCAAAAGCCGCTGCAATGTCGAGAAAGATGAGGGCGAATACTTGTTTGGCGTTATCTATCCCTGTTATCAGAGTGCTGAGTAGAATTGTTAACAAGGTTTCCACACCATGTTGCTCGTGAAACCCATGCTGGCAGGGATCGAGGGGTGAGTTATCTTCGATATGTTGGCTCAGTTGACGGTGTACTATTTTCTCTGAGATTTTAGCTAGAAGCGGTATACTGGAAATGGGTCTGTATGAGTCCATCTTTGTGGGATCCAGTTTATTGTTCTTGAGCAGAGGTCTAATTGAAGTTTGTTTTAGGCTTCGGGGGAAGATGCCTGTCTGGAATGAGGTATTAATCAATTTAGTCAGGAAGGTGCTGAGTTCAGTACGTAGGGTTTTTATCCAGAATGCTGGACATGGGTCGTTTGGTGAGGTGGTGCTTATATTCAGAATGATGTCTTGTATTTCTCTTTCAGATGGGGTAGTAAAGGTGGAGATGGAACATTGGGTAGCTGTCAATACTTGTGTAGGAATAGGTGGGGGGGAAAGAGCCAGCGTAATGTCTTGCAACCTGGAGCTAGCAGGTGGAGTGGCCTGGTTTGCTTTGGTTTGCAGGTAATCTGCATATTTCTGTGGGTCAGGCTGGTTTGCCTGATCAGTCGAAGGTTCCTTAGCTAAGGATTTGACAATGTTGAATAGCTCATGCTATACCTAGCATTCTATTTGCTCTCTTGGCCGCCGCTGCACACTGGGCCGAGGGTTTTAACATGGTATCCACAATGACGCCCAAATCTTTTTCCTGGGTGGTGGTTCCTAATGTGGAACCTTGCATCGTGTAACCATAGTTTGGGTTGTTCTTCCCTAGGTGCATAACTTTGCACTTGTCCACATTAAATTTCATCTGCCATTTTGATGCCCAATCTTCCAATTTATCAAGATCCTCTTGCAATTTTCCAGAATCCTCTTGGGTTTTAACAACTTTAAATAGTTTTCTGTCATCTGCAAATTTGATAACCTCACTCGTTATTCCACTTTCCAGGTCATTTATGAATATGTGAAAAAACAGCGGACCCAGCACAGATCCCTGGGGTACCCCACTATTCACCTTTCTCCATTGGGAAAATTGGCCATTTAGCCCTACCCTCTGCTTTCTATCTTTTAACCAGTTCCTGATCCACAATAGTACACTGCCTCCTATCCCATGACTCTAGTTTTGCCAAAAGTCTCTGATGAGGGACCTTGTCAAAGGCTTTCTGAAAGTCCAGATACACTATATCAACCGACTCACCTTTGTCCACCTGTTTATTCACTCCTTCAAAAAAACTTAACAGATTAGTAAGACAAGATCTTCCTTGTCTAAAGCCATGTTGGCTGTCTCCCATTAGGCCATGACTATCTACATGCTGAGTAATTTTATTCTTTATGATGGTTTCTACCATTTTTCCCGGTACTGATGTCAAGCTCACCGGTCTGTAGTTTCCCGGATCACCCCTGGAACCCTTTTTAAAAATTGGTGTTACATTGGCGATCCTCCAGTCTTCAGGTATTAGAGATGATTTTAATGATAGTTCACAGATTACTAATAGCAGGTCTGCAATCTCATATTTCAGTTCTTTCAACGTCCTGGGATGTATACCATCTGGCCCAGGTGATTTGCTACTCTTCAGTTTATCTAATAGTTGTAATACATCTTCCCGATGTATCGATTATTTCCTTCAATTCTTCCGCACCTTTAAATACCACTCAGTCATGGGTAACATCCCTACATCTTCCTCAGTAAAGACCGAAGCACAGAGTTCATTCAGTCTCTCCGCTATCGCCTTGTCGCCTCTTAGTGCCCTTTTAACCCCTCTATCATCTAATGGACCAACTGACTCTCTCACATGTTTTTTGCTACGAATGTACTTGAAAAAGTCTTTATTTCGCGTTTTTGCTTCCGCAGCAAGCTTCTTCTCAAATTCTCCCTTTGCCTGCCTTATCAATGACTTGCATTTGACTTGCCAGTGCTTGTGCTGTTTCCAGGTTTTATCGTATGGCTCTTTTTTCCATTTCCTGAAAGACGCTTCTTTGGCAACAACAGCCTCTCTGACCTCACCTTTAAACCATGCTGGCAGTTTTTTGGACTTCCTTCCACTTTTCTTAAAGCGTGGAATACAACTGGACTGGGCTTCCAAGATAGTATTTTTCAACACCACCCAAGCTTGATGTAAGTCTTTAACCTTTGCAACTGCTCCTTTTAGTTTTTTCTTAACTATTTTCCTCATTTTATCATAGTCTCCCTTTCGAAAGTTAAAAGGTAGTACTGTGGATTTCCTTACTATCCCTCCTCCACTAATTAAATCAAAGGTGATCATGCTATGATTACTATTGCCAAGTGGCCCCAACAACATTATCTCTTGCACTAGATCTGGTGTTCCACTAAGGACTAGGTCTAATATGGCTTCCCCTCTGGTCAGTTGATGAACAAGCTGCTCCAAGAAGCAGTCATTTATTTCATCTAGGAACTTTATCTCCCTAGCATTTCCTGCTGTGACACTGACCCAGTCGATACCGGTGTAATTGAAATCACCCATTATTATTACTGCGCTATAACTTATTTTAGCTTCCTTGATTTCTTTGAGCATTTCATCATCCATTTGTTCATTCTGGCCAGGCGGTCGATAGTACACCCCCACTGCCATCGCCTTCCCCTTTTTACATGGAATTTCAATCCATAGAGATTCTACAGCAAATTTTGTTTCCTGCAAAATTTTAATCCTTTCTGAGTCAATGCCCTCTCTAACAAAGAGCGCAACCCCTCCACCAATTTGATCAGCTCTATCATTACAATATAGTTTGTACCCACGTATCACAGTGTCCCACTGGTTGTCCTCCTTCCACCATGTCTCTGATATTCCAATCATATCTAACCTTTCATTTAGTGCTATATATTCTAACTCTCCCATCTTATTTTTTAGACTTCTAGCATTTGCATACAAGCATTTTAGAGTCTGTATTTTATTCATATTAATTTGGCTATTGGTAGACATGGGTAATTTGGGATCTTTAAGCTCTGTCTACTCAATACTCAAGGGCATTTGGGCTACTTTACTCTTTTTTGGAACCTCTCTGCTTTTGGTAGTATCCTTCAAGGATACATTCTTCCGAACCATGCGCTCTTGGGCGACTGTCGGCTTTCCCCTATTATCTGGTTTAAAAGCTGCTCTATCTCCTTTTTGAAGGTTAATGCCAGCAGCCTGGTTCCATCCCGGTTAAGGTGAAGCCCATCCCTTTGGAAGAGCCCCTCCTTTCCCCAGAATGTTCCCCAGTTCCTAACAAATCCAAAACCCTCATCTCTGCACCACTGTCTCATCCACGCATTGAGACTCCGGAGCTCTGCCTGCCTTTTGGGTCTTGCGCGTGGAACGGAAACCATTTCGGAGAACGCTACCCTGGAAGTTCTGGATTTCAACTTCCTACCTAAAAGCCCAAATTTAGCCTCCAGAACCTCCCTACCACATTTTCCTATGTCATTGGTACCGACATGTACCAAGACAGCAGACTCCTCCCCAGCCCTATCTATGACCTTATCTAGGTGGCGCGTGAGGTCCGCTACCTTTGCACCAGGCAGGCATGTTACCAGGCGATCCTCACGTCCACCAGCCACCCAGCTATCTACATGCCTAATGATCGAATCACCAACTATAACGGCTGTCCTAACCCTTCCCTCATGGGCACATGGCCCTGGAGAAACGTCCTCGGTGAGAGAGGGTTTTACATCACCTGGAGGACAGGTCCTAGTTACAGGATCACTTCCTGCCACACCAGGGTGATGCTCTCCTGTCACGTGACCTCTCTCCTCCATGGCAACAGGGATGCTGCCAGACTGGAGGTGGGACTTCAGGACTATATCCCTGTAGGTCTCGTCTATGTACTTCTCTGTCTTTCTTATGTTTTCCAAGTCTGCTACTCTAGCCTCTCGAGAACGGATTCGTTCCCTGAGAGCAAAGAGCTCCTTGCACCTAGTGCACACATAAGACATCTCACCAACTGGGAGAAAATCATACATATATGTAGCAGACCTGTCATCAGCCATCTTTGCATCAGCGCATCGATCACTTCTGACATTCTCTCCCGACGTCTGCTTAAGAATCGACCCACTTTTGCTGACTGAAAGGTCACCATCAGGTCCATGATGGGCGTACGCCACCTGCAAACCGCTTGTGCAAACACGTCCGGATGCAGTTCCCATTCTCCCGAATCCACTTGGACCCTGCTGAGAAAATCCGCCATCACATTTTCTTTTCCTGCAATATGCGCTGCCGAAATTGCTGCCAATTGAAGTTCCACCCAAACGAACAGCGCTTCCGCCTCTTCTTCCATGGCTGCACTTCCTGTGCCGCTCTTCCGATTGATGTATGCCACTGTCGCCGAGTGTCAGACAGTACTCGCACCGCCCGGCCCTTCATCTTCTCTTCAAACCTCTCCAGTGCGATGAAGACCACTCTAAGTTCCAGCCAACTGGTTGACCATGTGCTCTCGGTAACGGACCATACTCCCTGCGTGAAGACATCTCAGCAATGTGTCCCCCATCCTGCGAGACTGGCATCCATCAACAATGGGAGCCACTCCGGCTGTTCCACAGGCATCCCGGCTTCCAAAGATCCCGGTAGTAGCCACTAGCGCAGCGACTGGCGAACCTTGAAGGGACAGGGAAGTCGTTTGCTCAATGAATCGTTCTGATGAGACCAACGGCGGAGCAGTGCTCGCTGCAGCGGTCTCATATGGTACCTGGCCCATGGTACCGCTTCCAAAGTCACCGCCATTGTACCTAAAAATTGAAGATAACTCCATGCCGAAGGCACCTGAGCGGCTCTGAATTTGCATATCAATTGCCGAAGGATCTGAACCCTGCGATCTGGTAGAAACACCGATCCCTTCTGAGTGCCGAAGTGTATCCCCAAATATTTGAGATTTTGGGACGGCACCAAGCGGCTTTTGGTCGGATTGACTACCCAAACCAAGATTCTGCAAGAACTTCACTACCCGGTCTGTGACTTGAACACTCTCGGCCTTGGATTTCACTCGAATTAACCAATCGTCAGATAAGGATGGACGAGAACTCATTTTCTCTACAACGCCGCCGCTACCACCACCACCATGATCTTGGTGAAGGTTCACGGCTCCGTCACCAACCCGAAAGGCAATGCTCGGAATTGATAGTGCCCCCAGGGTAAAGCCAAGCGCAGGAACCTTTGATGAGCTGTTCTGATCGGGATGTGTAAATATGCCTCCGTAAGATTGAGGGACGTCAAAAACTCCCCTTGGCGCACCGCCATAATGACTGACCTTAACGTTTCCATTCTGAAATGCGGTACCCGAAGACAATGGTTGACCCCTTTGAAATCCAAAATAGGTCGTAGAGCTCCGTCCTTCTTTGGCACCATGAAATAAATTGAGTATTGACCCATGCCATAATCTGTAATCGGTACTGGTGCTATCACTCCTAGTTGCAACAACCGATCTAAAGTACTGCGTACCACTAAGATTTTCTGTTGACCTTTGCAGGGAGACATTACAAAGGAATCCTGAACAAGTTTTGCAAATTCTAGTGCGTAAACTTCGCAAATTATTTCCCAAAACCAATGATCTGACGTTATTTGGGTCCAGGCAGAAAGAAAGTCCCAAAGTCGCCCGCCTATCGGTTGACTTTCCACCGGGACCCGCCTCACTTCATTGAGGTCTCCTAGGTGTGGCTGCTGAAAAGCCTCTGCCCGATCCACGAAACTCACAAAACCCCTGGGCTCTCGAAACAAACCGTCCTCTCTGGAAACCCCCCTCCCCCCCCAGGCAAGAAGTTCGAAATGTTCTAAAATCTCTAGACTGACCCCGAAAGACCTGCGGGGCCTTACCCAGTTTAGGCTTATCCTCTGGGAGACGACCTCCTTTTGACTCCCCTAAGTCCTTAACCAGCTTATCAAGGTCCTCTCCAAACAACTTTCCCTTGAACGGGAGCTTACTGAGTCGTGATTTAGAAAAGCCATCGGCCGCCCAGTTTTTCAACCACAGGGACCTACGGGCAGCCACCAACAAAGCCATGCTATTAGCTAGGGCTCTGATCAGGTCGTAATGAACATCAGCCAAATAAGCCGACCCTGACTCTAATCGATCCAGCTCCCGCAGACTTTCCTGCTCCAGCTGCGCAGACTGCCTCAACCTTTGCAACCATCTTAGGCATGCTCTTGCCACCCACGATTCACAAATGGAAGCCAGTAATGACAAAGCGTCGGCTTCAAAGGACTGTTTCAATAATCCATTTATTTTCCTGTCCTGTGCATCCTTTAAGGCCGCACTGCCTTCCACCGTAATCGTGATCTTCTTGGTCACTGCTGACACAGTCGCATCAATACGTGGAGACCGAAACTTTTCCTAGTCTTTATCTGCCAATGGATATAGCCTATTCATAGTCCTAATGCCTCTCAGCCCTGTTTCCAGTTGGTCCCACTCGTCCTGTATCATCCTGTCTACCACCCGATGGACAGGGAAGACAACTTGGGTCTGCCTGACGGCCTGGATAATATGATCTTCGCCACTTTCTTCCTCCGCCGGTTGCTCTGTAGTGAGATGATGTGTCTGCAGGGATTCCGTGATAAGCGCCATATGCTCATCCCTGCAGAATACCCTAATAATCTTTGCCTGATCCTCTGGCTCAGGAATCTCTCCCTCCTCTAACTCTTCCATTCCAGGTTCGAGATCTATCTCCGCCTCATCCGCCTCCTGCCACTCTAAATCTGAAGGCGAAGCTTCTCACGGCCGAGATCTTTTGGGAGGCCTTGAGACATCGCTGCTAACTCCCGCAAAACCGGCCTGCTGCTGTGGCGCAGAGAGCGGCAAGGGATCCGGACATTTCCCCTGCCACCTCAAACAGAACCCCTGATGCATTATTAAAACAAAGTCTGGACAAAAGTCTCCAGGCTGTGGCCCCGCTCCCACCGTCGTAGGCACCCCTGACGGTCTGGTTTGAGCGTCCTGGTTTATTTCTGGTTGAGTGGACAGCAAGGTCTCTCCCTCGGCTCCCGCTGATCCCCCATGAGGCGTAGAGCCTACGCTAACCTCCATCTGCTGTTCTACGCTGGTGGAAACTGACAGATTCCCGAGTCAGCGATAGCCCCTCTGCGGATGCCACAGACCACACACTGGGGGCATGATGCCATCAATCACACCCAATTGCTTCCAAATGGGCAAAGGAAATTAGCAAACTGAGGCTCTGGTTTTGTTTTTGTTTTTTTTAATAAGTCCCTTAAAAAAAGGGAGAAATCTAAGTTAAGCTAAGGCAACTTGTGGTAATGTGACTGCCTAACCCCCAGGGACCCAAGACAAAAGGTAAGAAAAACCTCTAACCACCAGAGAGGGAAAAAGAAAAAATCAGCCTTAAATAAGAAGAAATAAAATAAAACAATGTAATACAATGTAAAGAACTCAAACTAAAATTGTCTAACAAAACGCTGAATGAAGGGCTTCACAGCACTGTGATCTGCTGCGCCTGTCACCGCCACGCGGAGAGCACGCTGACAAAATGTCCCCACCGAGAATGGCAAATGGCGCCAAAACCCGCCGGAACAAACCGCTCACTTCTGCGGTCCGTTCCTCGTCTGCTGGCCTGATCCCCTTGCTCCCACACACTACCTTGTAATGGTGATCCGCCGATGCGTGTCTTCCAGCTGTGCGGCCCCGCTCCGCTAAGGAGTGAGCGTAGGACCGCTGGATCAGCTTCCCGCCGCTCAGTGCTGACGAAAGTGGCTGCCGCGGCTTGTGAAGCAGGGGATCACACATTGCAGAGCTCTCCTCCGGATGATCAGGGAAGAGAAATCTGACCACAGCAATTCAACCGAATGTACTTCGAGGAAGGAGAGACTGGCCAGGCAAAGGCAAAGAGCAGTGTCTTTTTTTTTTTAATGACACAATAACCCAGTTTCACAGAATTTAAAACATAATGGCCAATCAATTGAATCAAATCAAATCAAACCAAATTAAATCAAATTAAACTATTTCTACTCTAAACACTCCTTATATATCACTCAAGTGAGCCCAGCACTTAGGCTCACTACGTCCTCCTGCTGCATGGAGACTGGACACACTGGGTTTGATGGGAGAGAGCAGCAGCCTACATCCAGTGATGTCACGTTTTTGACATGCCCAGTCTCCAAGCTGCAGGAGGAGGTGCACAACCCAGAGGTGGAGGACTAAACTGGAGGAATGATAAGGAATTGTGCTTTACTTTCTGTACTCTGGATGAATACAGAAAGGTTAGCTGTGCCCAGTCTGTAGGGGAGAGAATTAAAGCCTTTCACAGCACGACTCTTGCCACATCTCCATATTTATTCCCTGCCTCCATTCAATCACCCCAGAAGTGCACCAAGCAATTTAGGCTTAATCCCCAAGGCTGAGTCTAGGTTTTCTCAGGAGACCAGAGTCCTCCCATCAACTGGCCTGTAGAAGACATAATATCAAAACCACATTCCAAATACCAAAATGAACCAGCCTTCCGCTACCAGGCAATATATAACCTGAAAGGGTTTCAAGTGCAGTACATGAAAAATAATTTTAAAAAAAGAACTAAGGAATGCAAATACCAAAGAACATCACCACTGTGTCTACTCCAGCACAGAAACACTTCTAAGCACAAAGCAGAGAAAAAACAGAACCCGACAGCCCCACCAACTTAATCCAAGGATCTACAAACTGAAAGTGTCACACCAAGATAACAGCCACACAAGCCCAAAAACAATGTCTCCCAGGGCAAATGCAGATAAATACTACAGCTTTCATGTGACTCTAAAATGCCAGCACGGATCAGCTTCTCTAGGATGCACCTCCGAACACTGGGAGACAGGCAGCATGGAGACGCTAGTTTATCTTTTCACCATGAAGCTTACGCTAGTCAGGAGTTGTCTTACTGCTAATCAATGTACACTCTGGCTGCATTTCCCAGCCTTTGGTGCTCTATCCAGTGTGTACTCCACAGAATCACCATATTTATAAGCTGTAACTACACTGGACTGGTCACGTGTTTAGAATTGCTTGCACTGTACGCAAATCTTCATCAATGTGCATTTATTGTAGTTATCCTGAAAACCTGGCTGGTTAGATGTGTCCTGAAGACTGGGTTAAGAACCACTGATTTAGACCATATGGTAATATAAATTTAGGTCTTAAAAAGAAAAAGAAAATGATATCGTAGCCCTGAGGTCACTCATGCCTAAACTTTGGTGTCTGGCAGGCCTAGATTGCTATAAGAGCTGCTGCCATAGGCCTGGGCCCAGGCGGAATTGTTAGCTGCATGGAGGCAGCAGTGTAAATTCCACCCGAGCAGCTCCAGCAGCGAAGGAGAGGAACCACTTATAGTCACTCCTGTATCTTCCGAGATGGCTCCTACCTGCTTGGGAGCCCTTAATTTGAACTTCTGCCACTGGATGGAGGGAAGAATCCGGAAAGACAGCAAGAAAAGGGGGAGGGAAACAAAGAACGAAAGAGGAAAGAGAAACAAAAATATGAAAGAAAAACAAGGGAAAAAAATATTTTGAAAACTTCATTGCCAGCCAAAAACAAAGTACTGATCAGGTCTGGAAAAATGAATTTAAAAAAGTTCCAAAATAATTTTGTTAGCTTAAAGAATAAAGTATTTCTAGGTGGAAGTTTCATTTTACGCTACTCTCTCTACAATTTCCAGGAAAATTTTGTGTATGTAAAAATGTAAACTAACCAGAATGGCAAAACTGTTCCTCCTCCTCTCCACCCCCTCCAAAGTCCACATAAACTGTAATTAGAATGTTTGTAATAAAAGATAAATTCAGATCGTGCGAGTTTGTTTTAAAGACATTCTCCCTCATTCTATGTATCCTTTCTCACCATACGACATGCCTGGGCAGTACTAGGGAACCATCATAGGCCCGAGGAGGGGAGAAGCACCTCCTTAGCGCTGCTTACTGGCCAGTAGGGGTCCCCACAACTGCGGCAGCCATTTTCCCTTTCTGTCTGCATTGAACACGCCTCTTCCAAGGGGGCACCTTGGCCCAACCAGCTTTATCAGAGACATCGGAAACTGAACCCTCTGCATCACAGTACCGCAGCTCAAGAAGCACGGCTAGTTCCATATTTTCATTTCATATCAGTTTTCATTCTTATTCAAACTACTGAACACCATGAAGCCAGAGGTCTTTCTATGGGGACATAATATTCTGAGTCCAGTAAGCTGCATTCTTGACATCAGAAATCATAAAGATATTGCTACTAATCATTTATGTAGCATTACTAGCAGGGCCGGCCCATCCATTGAGCAAGAATGTTGTTTGCACAGGGTCCCGCGTTTCAGGGGGCCCCACGCAAATAACATTTTGTATCAGCCCAGGTAGATTTAAAAAGAAAAAAAAAACTGGCTGCCAATGCCGCTGGGACAGCAGCAGAATCAAGTGTCCCGTGGGGCCCCCCCTGCCCGGCAGAGCCCTCCCTGCAGCATCGGCTCCCTCAGTGTTGGCTTTCAGAGCCGTGAAGGGACTCTGAAAAAGCTCACGCTTTGGGAGCTGATGCTGCAGGGAGGGCTCTGCCGGGCAGGGGGGGGCCCCATGGGACACTTGATTCTGCCCCTGCCACGGTGGCAGCAGCAGCCAGTTTGTTTGTTTTTTAATCTACCTGGGCTGATGAGGGGGAGGGGGGGTTAGGACTGTAATGGGCTATGGGGGGGCCAGGACTGGAAATGGGCTAATGGGGGGGTTAGGACTGGAGGTGGGCTGATGGGGGGGGTTAGGACTGGTCATGGGCTATGGGGGGTTAGGACTGGAAGTGGGCTATGGGGCTAAGACTGAAAATGGGGTGATGGGGGGTTAGGACTGGAAGTGGGCTGATGGGGGGGCTAGGACTAGTAATGGGCTGGGGGGGTTGCTAGGACTGGAAATGGGCTGAGTGGAAGGGGGGGGCTTGAACTGCAAATAGCTGATGGGGACAGGGGCTTGGAATGGAAATGGGCTGAGTGGAAGGGGGGCTTGAACTGCAAATAGCTGATGGGGAAGGGGCTTGGAATGGAAATGGGATGTGAGGGGAGGGAGCTAGGACTGTAAATGGGCTGAGTGGGGGGGGAGCTAGGACAGGAATTGGGCTGATGGAGGGGCTAGGATAGGACTGGAAATGGGCTGTTGGGGGTGCTAAGATTGAAAATGGGCTGTGGTGGGGGCTTGGATTGAAATGGACTCATGGAGGGGCTAGAACTGGAAGTAGGCTCATAGGGGGCTTGGATTGGAAATGGGCTGAGTGGAGGGGAGCTAGGATTTGACATGGGCTGATGGTGGGGCTAGGAAAGGACTAGAAATGGGCTGATGGGGGTCTGGGATTGGAAATGAGCTGATGGAGAGACTCGGATAGAACTGGAAATGGATGGGGGAGCTAGGACTGGAAATGGGCTGATGGTGGGGCCAGGACTGGAAATGGGCTGATGCGGGGACTAGAAGGGAGCGGATGCTGGGTGGAGCTGGAACTAGAAGGGAGATGATGTTGGGAGAGGATTAGAATGGGATGGAGCTGGGAGAGTGAAACGGAGAGGGGAAAATATTTTGTTTGGGAGGGAAGACAAATCTACAATTGGCCGGGTATTGGGAGAGTAAGTGGGGATTGAGGATGGAGGGGTAAAATTTGAGTGGATGAAATAGGAATGAGTAAAGAGCAAAAGGAGAAAGATTAGTATGTTAAAGCAGATGTAGAGAGAGAATGGAAAAAAAAACTAGAATAGAGTAGAAAGGACAAATGGACAGCAGACGATGGAGAGTTAGCAGAAGAACTGAAGAAACCAGAAGAAAGTGGCTGGAGCAATTGCAACTGAAAAAAATGCACAAAAGGTAGAAAGATATCTCTTTATTTTGAATTTATTAACTGGAATATGTCAGCTCTGGGAAATATGCATCATTAACGTCTGCACTTTGTTTAGTACAAGAGGAAATTAATTTATAGTTTTATTTCTACAGTGTTGTTGTACATTCCAAGTTTGGCTTTTGTGGTTCCCAGTTTAATTATTGTCTTCCTGTTTCTAAACTGTGATTCCTTGTTTGGTGATGGTGTATGTTCTGCATGTGTAACTGAACTGAGGTATTCTGTTTATGTAATTCCTATTTGACATCGCCACTTGTTCTCTTTCCCCAGTAGGTCATGTATTGTTATTCACTGAAATGTATTGGCTTAATATTTGCAGTGTTGCCTTTTGATAGGTAGAGCATGGTGCTTTGTGAGTCCTGGTAGTGCTGTTACGATACGGCGGGTTTGCTATGGGTTTCTAAATGGCCAGTGTTTGTAGTAGTTCCCAATGTGCCTGGCGGTTGGCATTGGATTATGGTAATGTAGAAATCTTTTAGTTTTTCTTTATCTATACACTCATTAAGAGGCATGCTTACTAAAAGTTAGTGTATGGTAACATTATGCAAATATTTATGCAAATGAGGCCCCACACCGAGTCTCTGCACATGGCCCCACACCGCCCTTCGGCCTCCCCTGATTACTAGGCATACACAGCACTATACACATACATGTAAGAGATATTCCCTGTCCAACAGAGCTTACAATATATTCAAGAGAGACAAAACAGGAGACCAGGGTAATTCTAAAGGGAAATAAAGAACATGCTGGGTCAGACCAAAGATCGGTTAAGCCCAGTATCCTGTTACCAACTGCGGACAATCCAGGTCGCAAATACCTGTCAGGTTCCCAAAAGGTAGATAGATTTCATACTGCTTATCCTAGGAATAAGCAGTGGATTTTCCCAGCCCACACTAATAATGGTTTATGCACTCCCCCCCCCCCCCCCAGGAACTTGTCCAAATCTCTTTTAAACCCAGCTACACTAACAGCTTTTACTACATCCTCCGGCAATGAATTCCAGAGTTGGATTACACATTGAGTGAAAAAATATTTTCTCCGATTAGTCTTAATTGTGCTGCTATATTGTAGCTTCATTGCGTGTTCCCTAGTCTTGGTACTTTTTGAAGAAGCAAACCACCAATCTACGTTTACCCTCCCTACTCCACTCATTATTTTATAGACCTCTATCATATCTCCCCTCAGCTGTCTCTTTTCCAAGCTGAAGGGTCCTAACCTTTTAAGCCTTTCCTCACAGGGGTATCCTTCGCTCCCCTTTATTATGTTGGTTGCTCTTCTCTGTACCTTTTCTAATTCTGTTATACCCTCTTTTAGATATGGCAACTAGAAATGCACGCAATATTCAAGGTGCAGTTGCACCATGGAGCAATACAGAGGCATTATGATATCCTTGGATTAAACATACACACAGGAGAATAAGATGGTCAGAATCCAAAAGCAGCCTTGATGAGGTGAGGTTTTTAGTCTGAATTTGAATAGCACCAGAGATGGAGCCTGATGTATTGACTCGGGGAGTCTGTTCCAGGCATACAGCACAGCAAGGCAGAATGAAAGGGTCTGGAATTGGCAGTAGAAGAGAAGGGCACAGATAAAAGAGATCTTCCTAATTATTGTAGTTTCTGAGGGGGGTGCTGGGAGATATGTGAGGAGAGGTTTCGAGGAGCCACAGAATGATTGCACTTGTAGATCAGCAGAAGTTCTAACTAGATGCAAAAATGGAGAGGGAGCCAATGAAGTGACTTGAGAAGGGTTATGTGTGTATAATGATACTGGGGGGAAATTAGGTAACAAGAGAATGGATAAGGGTCTTTGTAATATGTTCAGAAATGAAGGGACAAATTTTGCCAATGTTATAGAGAAAGAAAAGACAGGCTTTAGCTATCTGTTGGATATATACAGGGTGGCCCAAAAAAAGTGAGAACATCTCATAAATTAAAAGCTTAAATAGTTTACTTATTTACCTTTTTTAGCTATATAACGTCTTTATTTCAACAATTTCCGGTCGCCATCTTTTTTTTTAATTTGTAAATCGTTTACATCTGTCTTTTTGAATTTTTAAATAACTGATATGCTACGAGATGTTCTCACTTTTTCTGGCCACCCTGTATAGAGAAAGAGGAGAGTCAAACATGACCCCAATGTTGTGAGTAGAGGAGACAGAAAGGATGACAGTATAATCAACAGAAAGAGAGAAAGGTATTGTAGTATGGTCCTGGGAGGACATTGAATGGTGTCATTGTTATTAGTGAAACACCCTAATGGTAAATCTCTTCCATTTGTTTTCAAGATCATTGAACATCTTAAAATAAGTCTCAAACAAGTCAATGAAACAGGGAAAAAATGGAATACTCAAACTGATAATCTAACTTTTTTTTAAAAAAAGGTAAAGCTCAACATTGGATCTACTTTCAGACTTTTAGAAAACCCCCAAATAGATTTTTGGATTTATTTTTAATGTCACCCAGGTTCAGGGAATGGAGTAGGGGAAGACTGGATATTTCTTAGTGCTAAAACCCACATTTTCAGACTCCTAGCTGGCCAAAGTCTACTTGGCTGCTCATTGTTCCCACATCTGTAATTATTTTAAAAATATCTAACGTGAAAATAAATTTAAAGGCAAATTATGCAAATAGTCAATGGCCAAACCAACTGCAATAAATCATTAATGAGCAGACAAGTTCTGTCCAGCAATTAAAAAACAAAACACTGTAACCTTACAGTATCTGCTAAAATGTTATCTATATGAAAGCTAATACGTAGGGACTGGTTCAGAAGATCAGTGGCAGACTCCATACTGCCAAAAGGACAGACATGGCTTTGATTCCTGTAGAGGCAACCCTCCCTGCCTCTAGGAAGGGGAAGTTTCTGTCACTGTAAAGCAGCACAATGACAGGCTCTACAAGAAGCAAAGTTTCTGATCCCTGGCTTAGAGCTACCATTAAGATTCACTGTGATGCTTTTAAGGGAAGAGAATGAAAGATATTCTGGATTTACCTCACGTCTTTTCCAGGAGTAGTTCATGGTGAGTTACAGTCGAGTACAGTAATAAGATTTTTTTGACCAAAGATTCAAAAATTGCCGTTGTTTAAAATATGGTACATAGTGCCCTTGTTGTGGGGTAACTACTCTAGTTTAGGACTGACAGGGAGAACGCTCTAATGAGATCTTTTTCCTCCTTTTATATAAAAGAGAAAAAAATGTAAAGAATATATCTTATGATTCGTAATTATTATTTTTTAAGATTTTGTGGTTTTTGAATGTGTTTTTCTGGTTTATTGTGGTGATTTTTTCATCCCCTTCTCCACCATCACTCATGAAGAATTTACCTCTATCTAACCCCACCATCTCAGGCAGATTTCTCTTCCTTTCTCCCCTCCCCTCCCCTCCGCAACAACTGCATTCCCAAATTCCCGGCCCACTGCTGCCAGCAAGAGTGGTACTTAATAGCATGTCAGTTTCCTCTGCTCTGTAGGGATGGGCCAATCTTATGGTGTGAGCTGTGTGATCTAAGTTTCAGAGCTCGTACCATGAAATTCGTCCCAGATGGCAGAGGAAACTGATGAGCAGGCATTGGGTGGGAAGGCAGGACTGGCCTACAAGCTTATATCAGGCACCTACGAGCACAGCCACAGCTCCAACCACTAGTTGACCAACTCAATGGGATATGCCAGGGGCACCTGGGTCGCCCCCCTCATCTCACAGCACTCCTAAGCAGCCTCCCAGCTCAACCTACCCAAAGGTCAGCTCTATAGAGCTACCACAGTCCAATGCACCTGCCCCTGTCCTGCAGACTTTGCTAGGTCTCCTACATCATTAATTTATTCTGGCTATATTTTTAAAATAAATAAAGTGGGGAATAACACAGCAATTATGTTTTATCAATCAAATTCTTTTGTCACAAACATTTTCTAGACCCCAGACTTCAAATTATATCCTCTCTAGATCACTGACAACCGCAGCAATAAAAATAGAAATGTTTTCAACTTTAAGACATTCAAAACTTTAAAATAAGTCATTGAAAAACTTGCACTTTGTGAGAAGGGTAGGGAGATCTCCTCCTCCTTTCAGTATTCTGAAGGGTGTGCCTACTAAAATGCGATTGCTGTCTCTGAGGCACTAATGTCAGATCATCGCTCCGCGAAGACAGCTGTCGCGGGAGAAATGCAGGTACCGTGGGCCTTTTTTCTGCAGTAGCTGCGGTTCGCGTGCTGCCTGCTCGAAGGGGTGGGATGCAGGCAGAGAGTGGGCATTACATTTCTGTGCCGACACTGCGGCCGTTGACACTGCACAGTAGCCACACATCCTACAGGCTTCACAGATACAGATATCGCTGCCCCAATGGGAGGCGTTAGCTGCATTTGCAAAGCTGCTCCCCAATGATTCCTGCAGGGAATACTCCCTGCAGATACCGTGGGACGTTTGCAGCTACCTTCAGCTTTTTACAACTATCGCCCGGCATTAGCTGTCCATTAGTAAACATAACCCTTCGTTTAAATGTGATTTGTCTTAATGATCTGTAATTTACTCAAGGTTCTACTTCACTTACCAACACAGAGAATGTTGAAGCAAAAACCTTGGGAAGTGGATTTGTTGACCAGCTGATCTGGAAGACTGTCAAAGCCGACATGACCAGACAGGCCCAAATTTCGAAGATCTTCATTCTGTGGCTGAGGAGACAAACAATTTCACTCTGTGAAATCAACTCTGTAAAAGATGAAATGTTAGCAAATACAAGAAGGGATGGGCATAAAGCACTTGGGCAAATGTTCAGTAGTAGTAGTAGTAAGAAAGATTAGGTTAGATTTGTGTAGCATGGAAATCCAAGGTGCGATCGCTTATTTACACTGTGGTATGAGTGCATTTTCAGAGTACAATGGACTATATTGGATGTAGCAAACTCTGGATACATAATTGTTGCCCGAGGGATGCAAATAAAGTTCTTAAGAGTTACTGAAACATGTCAGTCCAGTTCCTAGAACAGATGTATGCAACAAAATTATTAATATTCACGGTTGATGTACTAGAAACCAGACATGTCTGCTATCCTTACAGCTGGATGTAAGCACTCCTGTACTATGCTCAAAAATAGCTAACACTTTGTACTTACAACAAATCTTTTGCACGAGGAGCCCAGTAAGATTTCATCTCAAAATCATAATGCGCTACTACTAAAAAGCGCACGATCTAGCAGTTAGGCCGAGTAGAAACTAGAGGACCCAGAAACAGAATCCTGATTCTGAGATTTGTCACCACCTTCCAGGGTTTCACAAATCCACTTAAAACTGCAAGCTCTATGATATAGGGACTCATTATGCCTGCATGCTCTCTGTTACAAAAGGGTCCTTCCTTAGGGTTCTCTTGCCAAACTCTTAAACCTTGCTAAATCATTACAAGGAAAAATTGTAAAGATGAAAACCAGCTAAAATACAGTTCTCTGTATACAGTTCTCATATACAGAAGCTTTATGCAGAGTGGAGTAAACAGAAAACATGGCTAGCATGTTGCTTCCAGAAAGATTGCTTTGGTGCTTGAGAGCTCATCAACTTTTTGTCCTTTAAAAAAATAAACTGGGCAGACATGGCTTGGAATAAGCAACAGAAAACAGACCAGAAACTTAGAATGAGATCTTTTATATAGCGAGACACGAAGGATTCTGGCACTTCAGTCTCACAGGATTTCTAACACAATGTCCCTTAGTCTCAATTCCATGGTTAACAGCACCAGTTCAGTTCTCTGCATGTTAAGGGGCTTTTGCTTTGTATTTGGTTAGCAACCTGCTCAAATGGTCTTACACAGTTTATTCCTCTTCTCCCTCCTCCAACCACGTCTCTCAGGCTGACTTAAATGCCAGTGAAGCTGAGACAAATTAATATTTCATCATCTCACCAGTAGAGAAGAACTTCAGATTTATTTCTTGCCCAAGCCTAAAATGGCCATAAATTCAATAAAGGTTTAACACTTTCCTAATCTGCCTTCCAAAGAACTTTCTTGCAGGAGAAAAAGCACAGTTACTTACCTGTAACAGGTGATCTCTGGGAACAGCAGGAATAAGTCTTCACATATGGGGTATCGTCGGTACCGACGGAGCCTGCGCGGGAACGCTCCCCAGCGTCCAGTAAGAAAGCTTTTGGGAGCATCCCACAACGCCTGCGCGCTGCCTTCCCGCCTTTCCCAACCGCCTCTCTCCAGTTCGAGTTTTAAAGCTGAGACAAAGAGAGAGAGAGGAAAGGAAAGATAGAGAGATACAACTCCTAGGGGAGATGGGTGGGCTGTGAAGGAGCTCATATTGTGAGCTGTGACATGGCCCTCCAGAGAAATGTTCCTACTCTGGTAGGTGAAAGAAATACACTGAGCAATCCAGTTGGACAGTGTTCTTTTAGAGACTGGAAGTCCTAAATGAGAAGGATCAAAAGCAACAAAGAGTTGAGAAGACTTTCTATGTTGCTGTGTTCTTTGTAAGTAGAAAACAAGAGCTCTCTTACAATCCAAGGTATGAAGATTCCTCTCTGCATTTGATGCATGAGGTCCTGGAAAAAAGATAGGTAAATATACCTCCTGGTTTAGATGAAAAGGTGAGACCATTTTAGGCATAAATTGTGGATTGGTCCTGAGGACTACCTTATCATGATGGAACCTTGTATAAGGTGGATTAGCCACCAAAGCTTGCAACTCACTGATGCAGCGTGCTGAGGTGACTGCAATGAGAAAAACAACTTTCCAAGAAAGAAGTTTCAAGGAGGTGGTGGCTAAAGATTCAAAGGGTGGCTTCATAAGCTGGCCAAGAACCAGGTTTAAGTCCCATGCCACTGGAGGTGGTCTAATGGGAGGTTTAGTTAAAAGAAGGCCTCTCATGAATCTTGCTATAAGAGGGTGAGAGGAAATAGGTTGTCCATTGAGAGGCTTGAGGGACGCTGCAATAGCACTCAAATGGACTCTTACTGACTTCGTTTTCAGGCCTGCATGGGATAGATGCAGGAGATACTCTAGTAGAGAATTCAGAGGTATTGCAAGAGGGTTTAGACACTTCTCTGAACACCAAATGGTAAATCTTTTCCATTTGAAAGCATAGGAACGCCTAGTAGAAGGCATTCTAGAGGCATGAATAACATCTCTGACTTGCTGAGAGAGATGGAAATCTTGAAGGTCTAGGCCCTCAGCAACCAAGCCCTGAGATGGAGCGACTGGGGGTTTGGGTGCCACAATGTTCCCCCTTCCTGGGACAGAAGGTCTGGTGCAGAGCCCAAGTCCAGGGAAGGAGCTTGAGAGAGATGCAGAAGTAGAGGGTACCACACTTGGCGTGGCCAATGTGGTGCTATGAGGATCATGGTCCCTCGATCTCTCTGAAGCTTGAATAGTGTTTTGGGAATTAGGGGAATTGGTGAAAAGGCATAAAGGAAGTCTTGACCCCAGTGAAGGAGGAAGGCATCCTTGGCCTGAACTCCCTGACATGGAATTCTGGAACAGAACCGGGGAAGTTTGGCATTCCAGGAACTTGCAAAGAGGTCTATGTCCGGGGTTCCCCAAATTCGAAAAATCCTGGCTACCTGGTCCATGTGGAGGGACCACTCGTGTGGGAGCATAACTCGACTGAGTCTGTCCGCCCAAGAGTTTTGAATGCCTGGAAGATATACTGCCAGAAGATGGATGTGATGCTCTCTGGCGAAGGCCCACAGTCGCAAAGCTTTGTTGCAAAGCGACAGAGAGCCAGTCCCGCCCTGCTTGTTTACATAGAACATGGCTACTTGGTTGTCCGTATGGATGAGGACTGTCCTGTAGCTGAGCAGGGAATGGAATACTCTGAGAGCTAAGAATATTGCTCTGAGTTCCAAGAGATTGATATGCAGAGAAGTCTCCTGTGGAGACCAGATGCCCTGCGTGGAGAGATCCTGCAGATGAGCTCCCCAATCCATTGGAGAAGCATCTGTTGTCAGAGTTGCTTGGGGTAGCGACTGCTGAAACGGGGACCCCAGCAACAGATTTGGAGGGGACTTCCACCACTGGAGAGACCAAAATAGGCGACTGGAGTTTGCTATGTTGTCTGACAGGCAACCTGATGCATGAGTCCATTGGGTGGACAAAGTCCATTGAGCTGCCCTCATGTGAAGGCGAGCGTAAGGAACCACATGTACGGTGGATGCCATGTGGCCTAACAGTTGCAACATTTCTCGAGCAGTTAAATGGGACTTTAACTGAATTTGTGAGGCTAACTGCACCAAGCGTAGGCAACGGGCCTGAGGAAGATAGGCCCTTGCAGTTGTGGTATCCAGCAAGGCCCCTATAAACTCCAGAGACTGAGTAGGGGTGAGATGGGATTTTGGGATGTTTATTACCAGTACCAAATACTGAAGGACACGCATTGTGCAGGTTAGAGAAATCTGGGCCTTTGACTGGGATGAAGCTCGAATGAGCCAGTCGTCCAGATATGGGAAAACGAATATTCCTAGAGTGCGTAGAAATGCAGCTACTACTGCCATGCATTTCGTGAGCACCCTTGGTGCAGAGGCCAGACCGAAAGGAAGCACCCTGTATTGGTAGTGCTTTCCTTGAAAAAGGAACCGAAGGAACCTTCTGTGTGTTGGATGGATGAGGACATGGGTGTACGCATCCTTGAGATCTAGAGAACAAAGCCAGTCCTGACTCTGAAGGTATGGCAGCAGAGTACCGAGAGAAATCATCTTGAATTTCTCTTTGAATAGAAACTTGTTCAATTCTCTGAGATCTAAAATGGGTCTGTAGCCCCCTGTTTTCTTTGGAATAAGAAAATAAGGTGAGTAGAACCCTGAGCCCTGTTGAAGAAGTCGTACTTCTTCTATTGCCCCTTGGGCAAGAAGGGTAGCAATCTCCTGACCCAGAAGGTTGAGGAGAGATGTTGGAGAATTGAACTGTTTCATCATGGTGTGGGGAGGAATGTTTAAGAAACAGAGCTTGTACCCTTCCTTTATAATGGAGAGGGTCCATTGCTCTGCTGTGATTTGCTCCCATCTGGGAGCAAAGTAAACTAACCTTCCTGGAATGGTGAGGGGCTCTGGTTCTTCCAGAGCCAGAAAGGCTAAGTTCTCTAGTTGCAAGTCAAAGGCCATGAGGAGGCTGAGGCTGCTGGGCCGTGGGAGGCCTGGCAGCCTTTGACTTGGCCTGTTTATTTGGTTGCTGACGCTTTGCAGCAAAACGACCTGCAGAAGATGCCTGCTGACTATAAGCAGGATAGTATCTTCCCTTTTTAGAAAAAGGTGTCTTTTTGAACAATCTTTTCTTAGCAGGAGCAGAGGTAGACTTTGAAAGTCGATCCAAAGCAGAGTTCTCAGCATCCATCTGAGTAGCCTTTGCTTTCCAATCCCTGCCAAAAAGGTTTTCACCTGTACAAGGAAGATTTCCCAATTCATCTTGGACCCAGAGTTCCAAATCAGATGCTTGTAACCAAGCAACTATGTGTGCACCTATGGCAATAGCAGAGGCTCTACTTACACATTCAAAAGAGTCAAAGGCTGCACGGTTGGAAAGTTTGGAAACATCTTGGGCATGTTTAAGCCAAGTGAGAAATTCCTGCCTTTTATCTTCTGAAATAAAAGGGGCTAAAGTCTGCAGATGATCTGTAACTTCTTTTAGAAACATCCCCATATAGAGACTATAGGAGTTGATTCTGGCAGCAAGCATATTAGCTTGGAAAACCCTTCGGCCAAAAGCATCAAGGGTCCTGCATTCACATCCTGGAGGATTAGATGAGTGTCTCTTTGCACTCTTTATTTTCCTCATGGCAGACTCTACCACAATAGAGTGGTGAGGAAGCTGAGACTTATGAAAGCCAGGACAAGGAGGGACACGGTACATGGTGTCTAACCTACGAGAATGAGGAGAGGTAGTAAGAGGAGTCTCTCTATGATCTCATGTTGAGCATGTGGTAATCTCATGAATAGGTAAGGTGGCTGCTTCTTTAGGAGCCTTAGGGTATTGCAAAATATCTAATTGCTTGGCTCTAGGCTCTGACTCAGGGGCCACTGTAATGGAGAGGCCCCTAGCCACTTCCCTAATGAAGTCTTGAAAAGACAAGTCTTCTGGAGGAGACATTCTTCGTTTTGGAGAATCAGACTCCTGAGGAAGAAGTACCGGTGCCTCGACAGAAGCCTCCGACTCAGAGTCTTCGGAGGAATCGAAGTATCGCCTGTCTGGATGCTCCTGTAAAGCCCGATACGCGTGCCGAGTGGGATCGACATCGGGAGTAAGCGGTACCGGTTCGGTACCGATGGGCATCATAGGACAGGGTACCATTGCAGTCGATACCGAAGCCGATGTCGATGCAATCAGTACCGGCACAGGAAACGATGCCGGTGCCGGAGTCGGTACTGGCAACGGAGATTGTTGCGGTACCGAAGGCGTCGAAGCCTGCATAAACGCCGTTAGGGTGCGTTGCATGGACAGAATCTTCTGATCCATCGACGCCACCAGAGTCTGGATGTCGGTACCGGTGGAGGCCACCGGTACCCCAGAACACAGCAACAGGTGATCAGTCGAGGCCGAGCCATCGATGTCAACCTGTGACCCCATAGATAATGCTTTGGAAGCCGGAACTTCCCGCCGGGGTAATTTTGCCAGTGTGGATTCCTCGAGGACAAGCCCGGAGGCATCTCGATGCTTAGAGGGAGATTTGCCCTTTGAGGACCGGCTAGATTTATGTTTGGTTACCTGAGATACATGGGAGGAAGAAGAAGCCCTGGAAGACATCGATGCCACCGAGGCTGCATCAGAGGGAAACAGGGTACTGAGCTTGGCTGCTCGGTTCTGCCGACATCTTTTAGACATCATGGTACAGGACACACAATCCGTGATGGAATGGTCAGGACCCAAACATTTTAGACACCAATCATGGGTGTCGGTGACAGAAATAGTACCGCCACACTTTGTGCACTTTTTAAACCCAGAAGCGGGCTTCTCCATGAGGAGAAAAATGTTCAGGCCTAAGGCCCAAACCGCAAATGCACAGTTGAAGAAAGAAACGTTTTTTTTGGGTTTTTTGTATAGAAAGAAAAGAAAAGACTGGCGGTACCGGTCTGACGTCGAAGAAGGCAGACGCAACACAAAAAAAGAAAAAAAGAAAGAATTCTTCTGCGGTGACAGGAACACGACCTGCTGGCTCCGCGGAAAAGAAGAACTGGAGAGAGGCGGTTGGGAAAGGCGGGAAGGCAGCGCACAGGCGCTGTGGGATGCTCCCAAAAGCTTTCTTACTGGATGCTGGGGAGCGTTCCCGCGCAGGCTCCGTCGGTACCGACGATACCCCATATGTGAAGACTCATTCCTGCTTGTTCCTGGAGATAAACGTTTTTTCAGCTTTTACATGCGCTATTATTTATCAAAGCCCCTTCAACTTGCAGGACTGCCTGCTGAGAGGAGAGAAAGGCGCTAACTAATTAGCACCAAGCAGCATCAATAGGATTATTGAGCCTTTATCAATAAAAACAACGTTCAGTTTCTTGCAAAATATATATTCCTTATTAGATGAGAAATGCGTCGCTAGCTTTCAGCCAGTATCTAATCTACCTTTCCTAGAAAAAAAAAACTCAGATCAAATGATCTCACCTGCAGTTCAAGTCGCATGGTGTGGATGACAACAGTACATCTGGCTTTCATTCAAGTTTTCATATAGAGTGTCAGTAATGGCACTGTCGGATAACTTGCTGATGAGCCTTAGCTCAGGAAAGGATTTCATTATGCTGCTAGACCTTACAAAAGCATTCAGTACCACAGATCATGGAAAATTAACATGTCTAGAATCCTACAGCGTCGGAGACCAGATCTTGAACATCTAGGGACCTCTCTCTCATCTCTGCATCTCTCTTTTGCGTGGGGTTAAATCAAAATCTTAGGACTTAAGCCGGTGAAAAACAGAAGTTCATACTCTCCCCAGCTCTTAGACCATTAGGTGATTTAATCAGAGCTAGGGGTGGGAGCAGGGTTGGCAGAACCATTAGGCATGACCAGGCAGTCGCCTAGAGCAGTAGCTTAATTGGGGGGGGGGGGGGGGGAGGAGAGGGCACCAGCAGCAAAGAGGTGAAGCATTCAAAACAAAATAATAGATCCTGACAGGCACATAAACTTAACAAGCCAGCAGCACATTTTTTTTCTTGCAGGAAGAGCAGGCATACACCTATATACAAAGCAAACATCAATATTTGAAAGTATGGAGGGGTAAGAGACACTGAGGCAGCTAGTGCGATTCCAGCGTCTAGCCATCCCCGCTGAACACAAAATCAAGATATTCAAGGCAGGGACCATATCTAGCCACTGGCATTGAATATCCGGGTCAGCCACACAGCACGGTTAGCTCTCGCAGGTAAAAATAGGCCAGCTTTTGCCACGCCTACATTTACCCATGGGTCACTAACCAGGCATGGCTCAGCATCGCTGCTGAGCGATTAGTGATGGAGAACGCCCTCAGAATGCCCCAATGCTAAGCGGATAGCAGCAGGACATATAGCGATGCTACTGGGGATATTCAGTGGCACGGTCTGTAAACCGTGTAAATGCCTTTGAATATGGAGCCCACTATCTTTGGGAGCTACATTTATTCTTAGATACCCTTGTAAATGTTTAGTAAAGTGTTTGAATATGAAATATGTTTTTCTGTTGCCTGAACAGTTGAGGGCATTTTTGACCTTAAGAAGCTTGAGGCTCCTGCCTCTCCAACAGCCCGTTATTTTGAGCGCTAATTAGAAATGTCTTGGCGGTTCAGATGTATATTTTTGGTTAAAAGGGTTCCAGGGGATATCCGGAAAACTACAGACCAGTGAGCCTGATGTCAGTACTGGACAAAAGAGTAGAAACCATTATAAAGAATGAAATTACTGAATATAGTCATGCTTTAATATTATATTATTTTTGAAGGTGTGAATAAACAGGTAGACAAAGGTGAGCCAGTTGACGTAGTGCAGCTTCATTTTCAGAAAGCCTTTGACAAGGTCCCGAGAGGCTCTTGGCAAAATTAAAAAGTCATGGGATAGGAGACAGTGTACTATTGTGGATCAGGAACTGGTTAAAAGAAAGAAAGCAGAGGGTAGAGCTAAATGGCCAATTTTCACAATGGAGAAAGGTGAACAGTGGAGAGCCCCAGGGATCTGTGCTGGGTTCACTGGTTTTTAACATTTATAAATGACCTGGAAATGGAAAAAACAAGTGAGGTGATGAAATTTGCAGATGACACAAAATTATTGCAATTTGTTAAACCCCAAGAGGATTGTGAAAACTGCAAGAGGATCTTCATAAACTGGAAGGCTGGATGTCCAAATGGCAGATTAAATTTAATGTGGACAAGAGCAAAGTTATGCACCTAGGAAAGAACAACTCAAACTACAGTTACACAATGCAAGATTCCATATTAGGAACCACCACCCAGGAAAAAGATTTAGACGTCATCGTGGATAACATGTTAAAAACCCTCCACCCAGTGTACAGCGGCAGCAAAGAAAGCAAATAGAATGCTAGGAATCATAAGAAAAGGAATGGAAAATAAAACAAAGGATATTATAATGCCTCTGAATCATTCCATGGTGCGACCGCACTTTGAATATTGTGTGCAATTCTGGTCACCATATGTTAAAAAGAATATAGTAGAATTAGAAAAGTTACAAAGAAGAACCACCAAAATTGTAAAGTGTATGGAAGGATACCCCTTAAGGACAGGCATAAAAGGTTAGGCTCTTCAACATGGAAAAGAGATGGCTGAGGGGAGATATGATAGACATCTATAAATTAATAAATGGAGTGGAACGGGTAAATGGGCAAAAAGCAGAGACTAGGGGACACACAATGAAGCTACAATGTAACTCGTTTAAAACTAATAAGAGAAAGTGTAGTTACTCACCTGTAACAGGTGATCTCCGGGAACAGCAGTAATAAGTCTTCACATATGGGTACCATCAACACCGACGGAGCCTGCATGGGAACACTCCCCAGCGTCCAAAAGGAAAGCTTTTGGGAGCATCCCACCACGCATGCGTGCTGCCTTCCCGCCCAACTACCTCTCTCACTTCAGTTGAGTTGAAAGCTGAGACCAAAGGACAGAAGTAGAAGAAAAATAGAAAGAGAGAGAAAGACAACTCCTAGGGGAGGTGGGTGGGTTGTGAAGACTTATTCCTGCTGTTCCCAGAGATCACCTGTTACAGGTGAGTAACTACGCTATCTCCAGGAACAAGCAGGAATGTAGTCTTCACATATGGGGACTCCCCAGCTAAAAATGCCTAGGGATGACCCCAGCATGTTGCGGATCTATGTAAGATGGGCCATGCTTCCTCCCAGGGACCTCAGGCATCAAAGAGTGGATGGTGGGAAGGAGTTGATCTAGGAATGGAAGAGATGCTGTAGAACAGCCTGACCAAACAAGGCATCCCGACGGGAGTCCTTGTCTAAACAATAGTGGGCAGTGAAAGTATGTACAGAAGCCCAAATTGCTGCTTTGCAGATCTCATCAATAGCAACTGAACGAAGATTAGCTGTTGAGGCTGCCATTGCTCTAACATTATGAGCTGTGAGATGGCCTTCAAGAGGGATTCCTTTACTCTGATAGGTAAAGGAAATACAGTCTGCAATCCACTTAGAGAGAGTTCTCTTAGTGACTGGAAGTCCTAAATGACTATAGTCAAAAGCCAGAAAAAGCTGAGAAGACTTTCTAAATGGCTGAGTTCTGTGAAGATAAAAAGCCAGGGCCCGTTTACAATCTAAGGTATGAAGATTTCTTTCCGCACTGGAGACATGAGGCCTAGGAAAGAAGACTGGGAGATAAACTGATTGGTTTAAATGAAAAGGTGATACCACCTTTGGTATAAAATGAGGATGAGTCCTCAAGACTACTTTGTCATGATGAAACCTCATATAAGGCGGGTCAGCCACTAAAGCTTGCAGTTCACTAATGCGTCTTGCAGAAGTGATAGCAATTAGGAAAATGACTTTCCATGAAAGAAACTTTAGCTCCGAAGTAGCTAAAGGTTCAAAGGGTGGCTTCATGAGTTGACCCAGAACAAGATTAAGATTCCATGCCACCGGAGGAGGTTTGATGGGAGGTTTTGTTAAAAGGAGACCTCTCATAAATCTTGAAACAAGAAGATGAGAGGAAATTGGTTGTCCATCGAAGGGTTTATGAGATGCAGCAATATCACTAAGATGGACTCGAACAGAATTGGTCTTGAGACCAGAAGCTGATAAATGAAGGAGATAGTTCAGAAGGGACTCTACTGGTACCAAGAGGGGATTAAGTCCCCTCTGGGAACACCAGACTGAGAACCTCTTCCATTTAAAAGCATAAGAACGCCTTGTGGAAGGTATTCTGGAAGCTAGAAGAATCTCCTTCACTTGTTGTGAAAGGCCTAGATCTTGAAATTCTATGCCTTGAGCAGCCAGGCATTGAGATGAAGGGACTGGGGATTGGGGTGCAGTAGGGATCCGTTGTTCTGGGACAGAAGATCCGGAGCACTCCACAACTCCAGAGGAGCAGCTCGAGAGAGACCTAAGAGAAGAGGATACCATGTTTGCCATGGCCAACAGGGAGCTATGAGCATCATGCGACCTCTGTCTCTCTGGAGTTTGAATAAGGCTTTGGGAATTAGGGGAACTGGTGGGAAGGCATAGAGAAAATCCTGGCCCCAGTGGAGCAGGAATGCATCCCTCACCTGACAATTTTGAAATGGAAGTCTGGAACAGTACCAGGAAAGTTTGGCATTCTGTGGACTTGCAAAGAGGTCTATGTCTGGTGTTCCCCAGACTTGAAATACTCGAGCAAGTTGATACGAGTGGAGAGACCACTCGTGTGGCAACAGGACTCTGCTGAGCCTGTCCGTCCAAACGTTTTGAATGCCTGGAAGGTATACTGCCAATAAATGAATGTGATGCTCTATGGCAAAGGCCCACAGTTGCAAAGCTTTGTTGCATAATTGCAGAAAGCCTGTTCCGCCTTGTTTGTTTAGGTAAAACATGGCTACTTGATTGTTGGTTTGCACCAGAACTGTTTTGTTTATGAGATGGAAGCAAAAGACTTGAATAGCAATGGAAATGGCCCTTAGTTCTAGGAGGTTTATTTGAAGAGAAGCCTCCTGTGGGGTCCAGAGACCCTGGGTAGACAGATCGCCCAAGTGGGCTCCCCAACCCAACTTGAATGCATACGTCGTCAAGACAGCCTGAGGTAGGGGTTGCTGAAAAGGAGAGCATACTGTAAGGTTTTCCAGAGACTGCCACCAATGCAGAGACGCAATCAGGCGTGTGGTAACTCTGATCTTGTTCGACAGGCATCCTGAGGCCTGGGACCAATGGGAAGCTAAGGTCCACTGGGCCGCTCGCATGTGAAGGCGTGCATAAGGAATCACATGGACTGTAGATGCCATGTGTCCTAGAAGTCGAAGAATCTGTCTGGCAGTGAGGAAGGTTTGTAGCACTGCTTGAGATGCTAGTTCGATGATGCGCAGACAGCGAGGCTGAGGCAGGAAAGCATAGTTACTCACCTGTAACAGGTGATCTCCGGGAACAGCAGGAATTTAGTCCTCACATATGGGTATCGTCGGTACCGACAGAGCCTGCGCGGGAACGCTCCCCGGCATCCAATTAGGAAGCTTTTGGGAGCATCCCACAGCGCCTGCATGCTGCCTTCCCGCCTTTCCCAACTGCCTGCCTCCAGTTGAGTTTTAAAGCTGAGACAAAGAGAGAGAGAGGGAAAGAGAAAGAGATAGATAGAAAAAATACAACTCCTAGGGGAGGTGGGTGGGTTGTGAGGACTAAATTCCTGCTGTTCCCGGAGATTACCTGTTACAGGTGAGTAACTATGCTATCTCCAGGAACAAGCAGGAATGTAGTCATCACATATGGGGACTCCCTAGCTTTAGATGCCAGGGAGAGACCCCAGAAGTTGAGTGCCCCTGAGAAGGGATCCACTTCCCCCCATGGATCTCTGGCATCCTACCAGGGATGGTGGGTATGAGTTGATTAGGTATGGACAGCCTGACCAAACAAGACATCCAGGCGGGAGTCCTTGTCCAAGCAGTAATGGGCTGTGAAGATATGAACCGAGGCCCAGGTGGCTGCTCGACAGATGTCGTCGATAGACACAGAGTGCAGATGAGCCATTGAAGCTGCCATGGCTCTCACATTGTGAGCTGTGACATGGCCCTCCAGAGGAAGATTCTTACTCTGATAAGCAAAGGATATACACTGAGCAATCCAGTTGGATAGTGTTCTCTTGGAGATTGGAAGTCCCAAATGAGAAGGATCAAAAGCAACAAAGAGTTGAGAGGACTTTCTATGTTGCTGTGTTCTTTGTAAATAAAAGGCTAACACTCTTTTACAGTCCAAGGTATGAAGATTCCTCTCTGCATTTGATGCATGAGGCCTTGGAAAAATCACAAGGACTACCTTGTCATGATGGAACCTTGTATAAGGTGGATCAGCTACTAGCGCTTGCAACTCATTAATGCGACGTGCTGATGTGATTGCAATGAGAAAGATAACCTTCCAAGAAAGGAATTTCAAGGAGGTAGTAGCTAAGGGTTCAAAAGGTGGCTTCATGAGCTGCCCAAGAACCAGGTTTAAGTCTCATGCCACCGGTGGTAGCCTAATGGGAGGCTTAGTGAGAAGAAGGATGAGAGGAAATAGGCTGTCCATTTAGAGGCTTAAAGGAAGCTGCAATAACACTCAAATGGACTCTTACTGAGTTAGTCTTAAGACCTGCATTGGACAAATGAAGGAGATACTCCAGCAATGATTCCAGAGGTATCGCAAGGGGGTTAAGACCCTTTTATGAACACCATATGGTAAACCTTTTCCACTTGAAAGCATGAGAGCGTCTCGTGGAAGATTTCCTGGAAGCAAAAAGAATATCTTTTACTTGCTGAGGGAGATTAAGATCATGGAGATCTAGGCCTTCAGCAACCAAGCCCTGAGACTAAGAGACTGGGGATTGGGATGCCATAACATTCCGTCCTCCTGGGATAGGAGATCTGGAGCAGACCCTAACTCCAGGGAAGGAGCTTGAGAGAGATGTAGAAGCAGAGGGTACCACACTTGCCTTGGCCAATGTGGAGCTATGAGAATCATACGACCTCTGTCTCTCTGAAACTTGAACAGGGTTTTGGGAATTAGGGGAATGGGTGGAAAGGCATACAGGAAGTCTTGACCCCAGTAAAGGAGGAAAGCATCCCTGGCCTGAGCCTTCTGAGACGGAATTCTGGAACAGAACTGGGGAAGTTTGGCATTCCACAGACTTGCAAAGAGGTCTATGTCCGGGGTTCCCCAAATTTGAAAAATCTTGGTCACCTGGTCTGCATGCAGAGACCACTCGTGTGGAAGCAGAACTTGACTGAGTCTGTTTGCCCAAGAGTTTTGTATGCCTGGAAGATACACTGCCAGGAGATGAATCTAATGCTCTTTGGCGAGGGCCCATAGTCGCAAAGCTTCCTTGCAAAGCAACAGAGAGCCTGTTCCCCCCTGCTTGTTCACATAGAACATAGCTACTTGATTGTCCGTATGAATGAGGACTGTCTTGTAGCTGAGCAGGGTGTGGAACACTCGAAGAGCAAGGAAGATTGCTCTGAGCTCCAAGAGACTGATATGTAGATGAGTCTCCTGTGGAGACCAGGTGCCTTGGGTGGAGAGGTCCTGCAGATGAGCTCCCCAACCCATCGGAGAAGCATCTGTTGTGAGAGTTGCTTGGGGTAAGGGTTGTTGAAAAGGGGACCCCAGCAACAGGTTTTGAGTGGACTTCCACCATTGGAGGGACAAAATAAGGTGACTTGTGTTTGCTATTTTGTCTGACAGGCATCCTGATGCCTGGGTCCATTGAGTGGATAAAGTCCACCGGGCTGCCCTCATATGAAGGCGAGCATAGGGAACCACATGCACAGTAGATACCATGTGGCCTAGTAGTTGTAGCATTTCTCGGGCAGTGAGATGAGGCTTTAGCACTGCTTGAGAAGCTAACTGCACAATGCGAAGGCAGCGGGCCTGGGGGAGATAGGGCCTTGCCTTTCTGGTATCCAGCAAAGCTCCTATGAACTCTGAAGACTGAGTGGGAGTTAGACTGGATTTTGGAATGTTTATTACGAGACCCAAATACTGAAGGATACGCATTGTGCAGGATAGAGAAGTCCTGGCCTCTGACTCTGTTGGGGCTCGAATGAGCCAGTCGTCTAAGTAGGGGAAGACGAATATCCCTAGTGTGCATAGAAATGCTGCTACTACAGCCATGCATTTCGTGAACACCCTTGGAGCTGAGGCCAAGCCAAAAGGAAGCACCCTGTATTGGTAGTGCTTTCCTTGAAAAAGGAACCGCAGGAACCTTCTGTGTGTTGGATGGATGAGAACATGGGTGTACGCATCCTTGAGATCTAGAGAACAAAGCCAATCCTGACTCTGAAGGTATGGCAGCAGAGTTCTGAGAGAAATCATCTTGAATTTCTCTTTGACAAGGAATTTGTTCAATTCTCTGAGGTCCAAGATAGGTCTGTATCCCCCTGTTTTCTGTGGGATAAGGATATAGGGGGAGTAAAACCCTGTACCCTGCTGATGGGTACGTCTTCTATTGCCCCTTGGGCAAGAAGCATAGTGACCTCCTGACCTAACAGGTTGATGAGAGAGGTCGGAGAATTGAACTGCCTTATTATTGTGGGAGGGGGCATGCTCGAAAAATGAAGCTTGTACCCCTCGTTTATGATGGAGAGTGTCCAATGCTCTGCTCTTATTTGCCCCCATCGGGGGGCAAAGTGACATAACCTTCCTGGAATGGTGAAAGGCTCTGGTCCCATGAGAGCCAGGAAGGCTAAGTTCTCTAGCTGAAAGTCAAAGGCCTTGTGGAGGCTGAGACTGCTGGGACGGCTGAGGCTTAGCAGTCTTTGCTTTCTTCTGTTTGGGTGGTTGCTGACCTTTCCTGACAAGCTGACCTGCAGAACGTCCCTGCTGAGCATAAGAAGGATAATATCTTTTCTTCTTAGAAAAGAATGGTTTCTTGAAAGATTTCTTTTTAGCAGGATCAGCTGTGGACTTGGATAATCTATCCAAGGTGGAGTTGCCAGCATCCAACTCATTGGCTTTTTCCTGCCAATCTCTACCAAACAGGTTCTCACCAGTACAAGGGATATTTCCCAATTTGTCTTGTACCCAGAGCTCCAGATCAGATGCCTGGAGCCAAGCAATTCTACGTGCACCTATGGCAATGGCAGAGGTTCTGCTTTATGCACGCAAAACAGTCAAAAGCTGCACGGTTGACAAATTTAGAAACATCATGGGCATGTTTGACCAATGTGAGAAAATCCTGTCTTCTATCCTCAGGAAGAATAGGACTCAAAGCCTCTAAATCACCTGTGACCTCCTTTCAGGAACATTCCCATGTATAGACTATAGGAACTGATCCTGGCAGAAAGCATGGAAGCTTGGAAGACACGACGTCCAAAAGCATCCAGAGTTCTGCACTCATGTCCTGGAGGATTAGAGGCATGCCTCTTTGCACTCTTGATCCTTCTCATAGCTGATTCCACTACAATAGAGTGGTGAGGAAGCTGAGTTTTTTGGAAACCAGGACAAGGAGGGACTCGATACAGAGTATCCAGTCTACGAGAATGAGGAGAGGTGGTAAGAGGTGTCTCCCACATTCTTAACATGAGATCATGCAGAATCTCATGAATGGGCAAGATAGCTGCCTCCTTGGGAGTTCTGGGATATTGTAAAATTTCCAACTCCTTTGCTCTGGGCTCTGTTTCAGGGGCAACAGTAATGGACAGACCCCGAGCCACCTCCCTGATAAAATCCTGAAAGGAAATATCCTCTGGAGGAGACATACTACGCTTAGGGGAGGAGGGCTCCTCTGGGAGAAGCATTCCTACATCGACAAAACTATCAGAATCCTCAGATTCTTCTGAGGACTCGAAGTACCGTCTGTCCGGAAGCTCTTGAAAAGCCCGATACCCGTACCGACCGAAGTCGATACCGGGAGTAATCGGTACCGGAAGGCATCGGATGACTGGGTACCGGCAATGCAGACACCGATGTCAATGTCGATGCTATTGGTACCAGTGCCGGTGTCGGTACCGGTTGGATTGTCTGTCACGGTTCCGAGGGCGTCGATGCCGCAAGGAGAGCCGCCAGACTGCGCTCAATAGCCAGGACTCTCTGGTCTATCGACGCTGCCGATGCCTGGATGTTGGTACCGGAGAAGATCGCCGGTACCGAAGAGCATGGCACCAGTAGTTCTGCCGAGGTCGAGGCCTCGAGAACATCCTGGAGCCCCGATAATGCTTTGGAAGTCGAAGCCTCCCACCGGGGCAATTTTGCAGGTGCAGAATCCTCAAGGGCAACGCCAGAGGCATCTTGATGCTTAGAAGGAGATCTACCCTTTGAGGACCGGCTATACTTATGTTTAGTTACCTGAGATCCACGGGAGGAAGACGAAGCCCTGGAAGACGTCGATGCCACCGAAGCTGCATCAGAGGGAAACAGGGTACTGAGCTTGGCAGCTCGGTTCTGTCGACCTCTCTTGGACATCATGGCACAGGCCATACATTCCGAGATGGAATGGTTAGGACCTAAACATTTCAGACACCACTCATGGGTGTCGGTGACGGACATGGTACCGCCACACTTGGTGCACTTTTTAAAACCCGAGCAGGGTTTCTCCATGATGGAAAAAATCCTGGGCCTAAGGCACAAAATGGCACATGCATCTGAAAAGAAAAGGAAAAAGTACTAAGAAAATTTTTTTTTTTTTTAAAGAAAAGAATGAAGAAAGAAAAAACCGGCGGTACCGGTAAAGCGTCGAGGAAGGCAGACGCGACAACAAAAAAGAAGAAAATTTTCTGCGGTGATAGGAACACGACCTGCTGGCTCCGTGGAAAATGAAGAACTGGAGAGAGGCAGTTGGGAAAGGCGGGAAGGCAGCACGCAGGCGCTGTGGGATGCTCCCAAAAGCTTCCTAATTGGACGCTGGGGAGCGTTCCCGTGCAGGCTCCGTCGGTACCGACGATACCCATATGTGATGACTACATTCCTGCTTGTTCCTGGAGATAGCCTTTGACTGCTGTGTGTCCAAGCGAGCCCCTATAAACTCGAGGGATTGAGATGGCGTGAGCTGGGACTATGGAAGGTTTATGATCCATCCCAAGTACTGCAGTATGTGCATTGCTCAGGAAAGAGCATGAGTTGCCTCTAGAGCTGACGGTGCTCGAATGAGCCAATCGTCTAAGTAAGGGAAGACAAAAATTCCTAGAGTCCTCATAAATGCTGCTACTACTGCCATGCATTTTGTTAAGACCCTTGGAGCAGAGGCCAGTCCGCAAGGAAGGACCCTGTATTGAAAATGTCTTCCCTTGACTAGGAATCAAAGGAATTTTCTGTGATCTGCATGAATAAGGATATGCATGTAAGCATCCCTTAAATCTAGAGAACATAGCCAATCTTGCTCGTGAAGGTATGGAAGAAGTGTGCCGAGGGAGATCATCTTGAACCTTTCTCAGACTAAATATTTGTTCAGTTCTCTGAGGTCCAGGATTGGTCTTAGTCCCCCTGACTTCTTTGGAATGAGAAAATAGTGGGAATAGAATCCTGTTCCCTGCTGGGACATTGGAACCTCTTCTATAGCCCCCTGAGCCAGAAGAGTGGTGACCTCTTGCCACAACAGCTCTGAGACCGGTGGTTGAGATTTGAACTGTTTTATTAGCGTGGATGGGGGGCAAGCTGAGGAAATGAAGCTTGTATCCCAGACTCACGATAGATAGAGTCCAATCTTCTGATGTGATTTGTTGCCATCTTTTGGCAAAATGGCAGATACGGCCTGGAATATTTAAAGGTTCTGTGCTTAGAATAGGAAGAATGGCTAAGTTCTCTAGACAACAGTCAAAGACCCTGAGGAGGCTGGGTCTGCTGAGCCTTCTGAGCTTGTGTCTTTCTTTGTCTAGTTTGTTGTTGCCCCTTCTGGGGAACATGTATCTGCTCGGTGGAAGATGGATAGAATTTTTTCTTTTTAGAGAAAAAAGGTTTTTTGAAAAACTTTCTTGGCTGGATTAGCTGTAGATTTTGACAATCTGTCTAAAGTTGTATTATCAGTATCAATTTCATTAGCTTTGAGCTGCCAATCCTTGCCGAAGAGACTTTCTTCTGTGCAAGGAATGTTTCCCAACTTATCTTGCACCCATTCCTCCAAGTCTGAAGCTTGGAGCCAGGCAATACGACGTGCTCCTATGGATATAGCAGAAGTTCTGCTAATACATTCAAAATAGTCAAAGATAGCACGATTCATAAACTTAGAGACATTTTGAGCATGTTTGACCAAAGTCAAATGATCTGTCCATTTATCCTCTTGAAGAAAAGGGTTCAAAAGTTCCAAGTCTTTTGTAACCTGTTCAAGAAACATTCCCATGTATAATATATAGGAACTGATTCCTGCTGATAGCATGGAGGACTGAAAGCATTGACGACCAAAGGCATCCAGTGTTCTAGACTCACGACCTGGTGAATTGGAAGAGTGTCTTTTAGCACTCTTAATCCGCCTCATGGCAGACTCTACCACCATAGAATGATGTGGTAACTGAGTTTTCTGAAACCCTGGACAAGGTGGTACTCACTACATAGTGTCAAGACATCTAGAATGTGGAGATACTGTTAAAGGAGCTTCCCACATTCTTAACATTAGATCATGTAAGATCTGGTGTATAGGAAGCATAGCTGTCTCCTTTGGAGCCAAAGGATATTGAAGAATTCTCAATTCTTCTGCCCTAGGCTCCTTTTCTGGTACTACTATAATGGCAAGACCCTTTGCCATATCACGTACAAAATCATGAAAAGACATATCCTCAGGAGGGGACATTCTGCGTTGAGGAGAAGGAGTTGAAGCTTGTAAAAGTTCAGCTCTGGTACCAGTGGAATCATCCGAGTCATCGGAATTGGAAGACTCAAAAGGAAGAAGCACCGGGTTCTCCCAAAGCAGATGGTGTCGGTACCGCTCGATGTTGGTACCGAAACGAGTTGGTACCTGATCCCCCATGCTGGAGAGAGATTCCAAACTCGGCATCGGGGGAAGCATACCTGTTGAAACAGGTACCGAGGGCACTGCACCGTCTGCAGCGACTAATAGCGGTACCGAAGTAGCTAAAAGAGTCGCTAGACTGCGTTTGATAATGAGGAGTCTCTTGTCCACTGCCGATGCCGGTGGAAGCGGCCCCAACCCCCGAGCATGGCACCAGTAGTTCCATCGAGGTCGAGGCCTCGGGAACATCCTGGAGCCCCGATAAAGCTTTGGAGCCCAAAGACTCCCTCTGGGGCTGTTTTGCCGGTGAAATGTCCGAGGGCAACGCCAGTGGCATCTCAATGTTTAGAGGGAGATCTACCCTTCGAAGACTGGCTAGTCTTAGAAGACTTGTGTATAGTTACCTGAGATCCCTGGGAAGAAGTAGAAGCCCTGGAAGACATCGATGCTACAGACATCGTGTCTGAAGCAAAAAGGGTACCGAGTTGATTTGCTCGATTCTGAAGACTTCTTTTAGTCAACCTCCTGCAGGAGAGACACTCCGCAGGGCAATGGTCAGGACCTAAACATTTAAGACACCAGTCATGGGTGTCGGTAATAGAAATTGTACCACCACATTTTGAACATTTTTTAAAACCAGTGGCTGGTTTTTCCATGGTAAGGGAAAAGAGGGCCTAATGCCCAAAATGGCGCCAAGCACCAGAGCAGGGAAGAAACCCCTGAGAAAAAGCACTAAAATTAAAATATTTTTAGAAGAAAGAAAAGCACCGGTGGTACCAGTAGGCGTCGACAGAACGCAGACGCAACCACAAAAAATATAAAAATAAGAGAAGATTTTCTGCGGTGACAGGGGACACATCCTGTCGGCTCCGCGGAAAGCGAAGAACTGAAGTGAGAGAGGTAGTTGGGCGGGAAGGCAGCACGCATGCGTGGTGTGATGCTCCCAAAAACTTTCCTTTTGGACACTGGGGAGCGTTCCCGCGCAGGCTCCGTTGGTGTCGACGGTACCCATATGTGAAGACTACATTCCTGCTTGCTCCTGGAGATATAATTTTTCACTCAAAGCGTAATCAAACTCTGGAATTCGCTACCGGAGGATGTAGAAAAAGCCGTTAGTGTAGCTGGTTTTAAATCATTATTAAAGAGGATCCAGGAAATGCACTACTTACCCAGGGATGAGCATTGTGGAACCTGTCTTTTTGGGAAACTGCTAGTACTTGTGGCCTGATTGGCCACCTTTGGAAACAGGACACTGGGCTTGATGGACCTTGGTCTGACCCAGTATGACATTTCTCATGTTCTTATGTCAAGATTTCTCTTCTTGTGAGTTAATGGATAATTGGAGTATTCCATTTCTTTGATTAAATTCTGTTTGCTTCTCTTTGTAATATTTTATTTCCTCTCCACCAATTATCATTTTTCTTTCACATGCATATAGTTATATTTACAAAATTCAATAAATATTAAATTTTCAAAAAAAAAAAAAAAGTATGGAGGGATATTTTAGAAAGACATTCAGTGCGGGAATGTGTAAAAAAACACCAAGGACATCTGTGTCTCCAGCCAATTTTAGTAACACAGACATCCCCGATGTGGACGTCTATGCTGTGCAGTTGTTGCAAAACCTGGTTTCCTCATGTTCTAAGAAATAGTCTAGTATATAGAAGAGGGTTGGTAGAGAGAAAAACAGAGAAGACAAGACAAACAATTTTCCTTTGGCTGACTATTTTGGAACAAAAAGCAGCATATGTACATTTAAAGAATGATTTTATCAACTACTATTCTGTGCTGCCTGTGAGACTTGTGCTACCCACTGGTGGAATTAAGAGCGACTCATGCACTTGTAAAGGGGACATTTACCTTGTTACTACACTTGGGCCATTTGTCTGCTTATTATTTTCTTTTCAGCAGAAAGACTATGCTAGCTATAGATGTAATTTAAAACATTCCTTGGAGTTCCTTCAAGTATGTGAGAAAGCAGCGCCACCTCAAATAGAATCTGCATTCCAGGATACTGGAAGCCTAACTGAGATCCACTAGAGGAACCCCCAGAGCACACACAGCACATACATCAGAACGCCACCCCCGTTCCACCCAGAGTATAACTCTTAGAACTGCCATGTGCAGAATGCATCAAAGCATGCGTGCTTCTGTGTGCATATTAACATGATACAGTTTTAGGAGAGATTGTTTGTGTATAAAACATGTTTTACATTTGGAAAAAGCTTTATAAACACCCCCCCACCCCCACCCCCCAAAAAAAAAAAGATGATCAGGATTAGAGATGTGGGTAACCTTTGGCTCTGCCTCCAGCACAACAGCAAGACTCAGCTGCTACCCAAATGACTTATTTATTTATTTATGTAGGCCATTTATTATACCACTAGTGGTGGCACGGAGAGATTGCATCATAGATTACAGTCCAGATAATAGCAGTAAACAGACATGTTCAACATACAGGGGGACATGACAATTACAACAAATTATTATACTCAGTATCATTAATAAAAACATTAAGTGGTAGCCTACAGGTAAATGACATATCAGGAGGTAAGAACAATAATTCTCCAGATGACAGTATAAATTACATCAAAAAAATGGGCCATGAGGGAGAGACAGGAGGGGACAGATTATTCCGTGTAAGTTATCCTCACATATAATCATGAAAGGTCTGCTGAAACACACAAATAGACATTATTGGGGTCATTCTGAGGCATGGGACATCCATAGCTGCTATTCATACCCTCTTCCGATCCCGTCTAACTTCCCCACACGTTGTACGGGGAAGTTAGACAGGGGCGTGAAAGGGGCGGATTGGAGGCGGCATTAGGGCGGGCAGTGGGCGGTCATCGGCCCCAGATGTACAAGGCAGATTCCAATGTCGACCCTGTACGTCCGTGGTCGGTGGCTTGGACGGGGAACTTATTCCACCTCTGAGGTGGAATAAGTTTCCCCATTCGGCAGGGGACAGCGGGCCTGGGGCTCAGAAAGGGCAGGAGAGGGCAAAGGACATTCCCCGCAGCCTGACCATAGCCTTAGGAGGCCAGATCAAGGGTTGGGCTGCAGGGAATGAACCGTTTTGTCTGGTGGCCGGGGATTGTGGCTTTTGAATGGAGCCGCAGTGCCATGGCAACCGGATGCCATGGCGCTGTGGCTCCATTCAAAAGCCCTGACTCAGCTATCTGGGCAAGGCCTGTACATGCAGGCTGACCTGAACCTGAGTCCTGGCCTGCACAAAGAGGCCGGGACGCAATTCTGATTCCATGGGGCTAGACCTGCCCCACAGGATCAGAATCCCAGCTAACTCTGTGCATCAGGTTCCGACGAGGCACACAGAGGGCCAGGACATCCAAGACTGAATTGGGCCCTATCCATATAAACTCAGGTCTGCATATTCAGTGGTTCGACTGCATTGTATGTACTATATATTATTTAATTAATGGAAAAAAGAGCCAAACAACGAAACCTGGAAACAGCACAAGCACTGGCAAGTCAAATGCAAGGCATTGATAAGGCAGGCAAAGAGAGAATTTGAGAAGAAGCTTGCTGCGGAAGCAAAAACGCGAAATAAAGGCCTTTTCAAGTACATTTGTAACAAAAAACCTGTGAGAGTCAGTTGGTCCATTAGATGATAAAGGGGTTAAAGGAGCACTAAGAGGCGACAAGGCGATAGCGGAGAGACTGAATGAATTCTTTGCTTCGGTCTTTACTGAGGAAGATGTAGGGATGTTACCCATGACTGAAGTGGTATTTAAAGGTGCAGAAGAATTGAAGGAAATATCGATACATCGGGAAGATGTCTTACAACTATTAGATAAACTGAAGAGTAGCAAATCACCTGGGCCGGATCGTATACATCCAAGGGTGTTGAAAGTACTGAAATATGAGATTGCAGACCTGCTATCAGTAATCTGTGAACTATCATTAAAATAATCTCTAATACCTGAAGGTTGGAGGATCGCCAATGTAACACCAATTTTTAAAAAGGGCTCCAGGGGTGATCCGGGAAACTACAGACCGGTGAGCCTGACGTCAGTACCAGGAAAAATGGTAGAAACCATCATAAAGAATAAAATTACTCAGCATGTAGATAGTCACAACCTAATGGGAGACAGCCAATATGGCTTTAGACAAGGAAGATCTTGTCTTACTAATCTGTTATGTTTTTTTGAAGGAGTGAATAAACAGGTGGACAAAGGTGAGTCGGTTGCTATTGTGTATCTGGACTTTCAGAAAGCCTTTGACAAGGTCCCTCATCAGAGACTTTTGGCAAAACTAAAGAGTCATGGGATAGGAGGCAGTGTACTATTGTGATTCAGGAACTGGTTAAAAGATAGAAAGCAGAGGGTAGGGCTGAATGGCCAATTTTCCCAATGGAGAAAGGTGAATAGTGGTGTACCCCAGGGATCTGTGTTGGGTCCGCTGCTTTTTGACATATTCATAAATGACCTGGAAAGTGGAATAACGAGTGAGGTTATCAAATTTGCAGATGACACAAAACTATTTAAAGTTGTTAAAACCCAAGAGTATTGTGAAAAATTGCAAGAGGATCTTGATAAATTGGAAGACTGGGCATCAAAATGGCAGATGAAATTTAATGTGGACAAGTGCAAGGTTATGCACCTAGGGAAGAACAACCCAAACTATGGTTACACGATGCAAGGTTCCACATTAGGAACCACCACCCAAGAAAAAGATTTAGGCGTCATTGTGGATACCATGTTAAAACCCTCGGCCCAGTGTGCAGCGGCGGCCAAGAGAGCAAATAGAATGCTAGGTATGATAAGGAAAGGAATGGAAAATAAACAAAAGATATTATAATGCCTCTATATCATTCCATGGTGAGACCGCACCTTGAATATTGTGTGCAATTCTGGTCGCCGTATCTTAAAAAGGATATAGCGATTTTAGAAAAGGTTCAGAGAAGAGCCACCAAAATGGTAAAGGGGATGGAAGGATACCCCTATGAAGAAAGGCTAAAAAGGTTAGGGCTCTTTAACCTGGAAAAGAGACGGCTGAGGGGAGATATGATAGAAGTCTATAAATTAATGAACGGAGTGGAACGGGTAAACGTAGATCGATTGTTTACGTTATCAGAATATAGAAAGACTAGGGGATATGCAATGAAGCTACAGGGTAAACTATTTAAGACTAATAAAAGAAAATATTTTTTCACTCAACGTGTAATCAAACTCTGGAATTTGTTACCGGAGGATGTAGTAAAGGCTGTTAGTGTAGCTGGGTTTAAAAAAGGTTTGGACAAGTTCCTGGAGGAAAGGTCCATAAACCATTATTAAGAAGTGACCGAAGATATCAATGCTTGACTCAGTACAAGCATTGTGGAACTTGTGTCTCTTGGGGAAACTGCTAGGTACATATGACCTAGATTGGCCACTGTTGGAAACAGAATACTGGGCTTGATGGACCTTGGTCTGACCCAGTATGGTATATCTCAGCGATGGCGAACCTATGGCACGCGTGCCAGCTGTGGCACGCAAAGGCCTTGCAGCTGGCACGCGGGAAGGTTCGCAATCAAGATATGCGGCATTAAAAAAAAAAAAAAAAAAAGCTGTCGCTGCCGGGGCCGGGGCCGGGGCCGCCCCGCCCGAAACGGGTGTGCCCCGGGGCCCCCCCCCCCCAACAGAGCCTGCCCTACGTCCCCGGTATCACCTCTCTCAGCTGCCTCCAGTCACACGCGCCGGCTTTCAGAGCGCGCGGGGAGTTTCTCCCTCGCTGCTCTGTTAAGCCCGCGGGGGCTGATGGGAACTTCCCATCAGCCCCCGCGGGCGTAACAGAGCAGCGAGGGAGAAACTCTTCCCTCGCGCTCTGAAAGCCGGCGCGTGTGACTGGAGGCAGCTGAGAGAGGTGATACCGGGGACGGAGGGCAGGCTCTGCTGGGCAGGGGGGGGGCCCCGCGGCACACTCGATTCTGCCGCGGCGGCCCCGGCCCCGGCAGCGACAGCTTTCTTTGTAAAAAAATTTCGGGGGGGGGGGGTTAGGACTGGTGATGGGCTGGGGGGGGGTTAGGAGTGGTAATGGCTGTGGGCTGTTGGGGGGTTAGCACATGTAAAGGGCTGGGGGGGGCTAGGACAGGAAAAGGGAGGATGCTGGGGTTAGGAGTGGTAATGGGGTGGGGGGGTTAGGAGTGGTAATGGCTGTGGGCTGTTGGGGGTTAGGACTGGTGATGGGATGGGGGGGTTAGGAGTGGTAATGGCTGTGGGCTGTGGGGGCTAGGACTGGTACTGGGCTATGGGGGGCTAGGACAGGAAATGGGCTGATGGGGGGTTAGGACTGGTGATGGGCTGGGGGAGGTTAGGAGTGGTGATGGGCTATGCGGGGGCTATGGGCTATGGGGGAGCTAAGTCTATAAGGGCTGATGTGATTAGGACTGGAAGTGGGATGATGGGTGCTTAGGACTGGTAATGGGCTATGGGGGGCTAGTACAGTAAATGGGCTGATGGGGAGGGGATAGGACATGAGATGGGCTGATGGGGCGGGGTTAGGACTGGTAATGGGCTATGGGGGGCTAGGACAGGAAATGGGCTGATGGGGAGGGGTTAGGACTTGAGGTGGGCTGTTGGGTGGGGTTAGGACTGGAAATGGGCTGATGGGGGGTTAACACTGGAGGTGGTCTGATGGGGTTAGGACTGGTAATGGGCTATGGGGGGGCTGGGACAAGAAATGGGCTGATGGGGAGGGGTTAGGACTTGAGGTGGGCTGATGGGGTTAGGACTGGTAATGGGCTGTGGGCTGATGGGGGGGGGTAGGAATGGCAAATGGCGATGGGGGGGTTAAGACTGGTAATGGGCTGTTGGCTGATGGGGGCTGTCTGGTAATGGGCTATGGGGGGTTAGGACTGATAATGGACTATGGGGGGGGGCTAGGACAGGAAATGGGCTGATGGGGAGGGGTTAGGACTTGAGGTGGGCTGATGGGGTTAGGACTGGTCATGGACTGTGGGCTGATGGGGGGGTTAGGACTGGCAATGGGCTATGGGGGCTGACTGGAAATGGGTTGATGGGGGTTAGGACTGGAAGTGGGCTGATGGGGGGTTAGGACTGGAAGTGGGCTGATGGGGGTTAGGACAGGTAATGGGTTATAGGGGGGGCTTAAACTGAAAATGGGGTGATGGGGGGTTAGGACTGGAAGTGGGTTGATGAGGGGGGGCTAGGACTGGTATTGGGTTGGGGGGTTGCTAGGACTGGAAATGGGTTGGGGGCTGCTAGGACTGGAAATGGGCTGATGCAGGGACTAGAAGGGAATGGATGCTGGGTGAGGCTGGAACTAGAAGGGAGCTGGTGTTGGGGGAGGATTAGAATGGGATGGGGCTGGGAGAGTAAAATGGAGAGGGGAAAAATATTTTGTGTGGGAGGGATAAAAAATCTACAATTGGCCGGGTATTGGGAGAATAAGTGGGGATTGAGGATGGAGGGGTAAATTTTGAGTAGATGAAATAGGAATGAGGAAAGAGCAAAAGGAGAAAGATTAGTATGTTAAAGCAGATGTAGAGAGAGAATGGAAAAAAAAAAACAAGACAGAAGAAAGGACAAATGGACAGCAGATGGAGAGTTAGCAGAAGACACGAAGAAAACCAGAAGAAAGTGGCTGGAACAATTGCAACTGAAAAAAAATGCACAAAAGGTAGAAAAATATCTCTTTATTTTGAATTTATTAACTGGAATATGTCAGCTCTGGGAAATGTGCATCATTAATTTTTGCGCTTTGTTTAGTACAAGAGGAAATTAATTTATAGTTTTATTTCTACAGTGTTGTTGTATATTCCAAGTTTGGCTTTTGGGGTTCCCAGTTTAATTATTGTCTTCCTGTTTCTAAATTGTGATTCCTTGTTTGGTGATGGTCTGTTCTGCATGTGTAACTGAGCTGAGGTATTCTGTTTATATAATTCCTATTTGACATTGCCACTTGTTCTTTCCCCAGTAGGTCATGTATTGTTGTTCTCTGAAATGTATTGGTTTAATATTTGCAGTGTTGCCTTTTGATAGTTAGGGTATGGTGCTTTGTGAGTCCTGGTAGTGCTGTTAGGATACGGCGGGTTTGCTATGGGTTCTAAATGGGCAGCGTTTGTAGTAGTTCCTAATGTGCCTGGCGGTTGGTACTGGATTATAGTAATGTAGAAACCTTTTAGTCTTTCTTTATCCATATACTCATTAAGAGGCATGTTTACTAAAAGTTAGTGTATGGTAACATTATGCAAATATTTATGCAAATGAGGCACCTTATGCAAAGGAGGCTTTAATTGACGTGCTGGCACTTTGAGGAAATTCTTTGGTTTTGTGCGGCAGTTTGGGCACTCAGGCTCAAAAAGGTTAGCCATCACTGGTATATCTTATGATCTTATGTTCTCATGTTAATTCAGCCATTATACTGTATGCACATATCTTCATGCATTCATCGTTCCACTGAAAATCGCCTCAAGATTTTAAAAATATTGTTCTGTCTTTGTAAACACTTAGTGGCAATGACAGTCAGCGCTTTACTTATAACTGCAGATTCAGTGTCAGAACTTAGATCTGTGTCCTGCACTGAATATCCGGTTTCGCTGGAGAGAGCTCTAACAATCCCGATAGTGGTGAAATTCAGCCGCTGACACTCCTTGTGGTCTTGGGCAAGTCATGTGACCTTCCACTGCCTCAGGGGCAAACTTATAGGATGATGCAGAAAGCTAGTGTGGGCTTTATGAGGCCATAACGCCACATTTCAGCACATTTTTACAATCCTTCCCATGCAGGAAATAGACATAAACACCAGCGGAAAAACTAGCGCCCAATTAACACCACGCATATTTAAATGAATACTATTTATTTAAACGTGTTTTAATCTGCTGGGCTGGTATGCAAATCATGGCTATGCCTGATGCAGAGAGAGGCATAGATGATTTCGCAACCAGCCATAAGGCCAAATTTTTACTGCAGGGTCTAAGTAGAAGCAAACCTCAAACGCTGCCTGCGACAGTATTTTGACGGCACCGGGTGCTTTCCCTGATGCCTAGATCATCTTCTCCCCAGATGAACAGGCATCGGGCAAAGCCCCCAGTGCATTTTCAAACCCTAACCTTCCTGCATCACATGGTAAAATGTGTGCATTGTCAGGAATGATCAATCCAGTGCTAGTCTAGCGCCAGCTTTCTGCATCAACCTGCTAGATTGTAAGCCCTCTGCGGACAGCGAATTGCCTACCATACCTGAATGTACTTACCTTGAACTACTACTGAAAAGGCCTGAGCTAAATACATGCAAATAATAAAATAATAATGAAGTCAGGAAGGTCACTGTCCTAACTTTTTATGGCTTACTAACCAGCTTGCCCACCCACATTGCCCCAGTTTCACCAGGAGTCTTTTCTGTTGTCTATTGGAATATTCAGCGGCACTATCCAGATAGTGCCACTGAATATCAGGATCACTGCAGTTTAACCCACTGGCAGATCCTGCTACAGTTTCAATCCATTTGAATATACTCTGCTTATGTTTTATGCTGGGTATAAAATTAAGTTTACCTGCTCATAGCTGCATCTAGTAGGATTTATGTCACTTAACCTCAGTTTGAACACGGAGATCCCCTTGCAGGATTTAATATTTTATTACCCAAAGCTACCTCTACTACTGTAATTAGTATTCAGCCTATTTTGTCAAACTATAGAAAGGCCGAAATAAAAAGGACACATATACTGCACACACAAATTCTCCATCTGGCAGTAGTCGGTCAGGCATAGAGGCGGTGCATACCAGTCGAACAAAATTGCATGAGATTTTGTCTACAGAATACGTTTGAAAGGTCAGCTGAATACGGATAATCTAGGTTTCTCATGTCATTAAAGTCAGCATCTATTGATGTTCGCCATCCACTTCGGCAGTTACTTTCTTATTTGGAACAAAAAGATCTTCTGACCATACAATCGATTTCAATTAACGTCAAGGATTGAAGTAATTCACTTCACCAAGCAGAGCCTAAAACAGGGGTTTCCAACTCCTATCTTGGAGAACCACAATCCAGGCTGGTTTTCAGGATGTCCCCAACAATATTCATGATATATATTTATATATATGCATACACTGTATGCAAATACATCTCATGAATATTCATTGGGTACATCATGAAAACCAGGTTGGATTGTGGGCCTCCAGGACTGGAGTTGGACATCACTGTCCTAAAATAAACTTTATGCCTTCAACCGAAAAATACAGCAGAGAAAATAAAATGTGAGGAAAAGAATGATCATTTCAGTCCATTGTTAAAGGATTTAGAGTTCAGACAGATTTCCAGTAGCAAAGATTGTGCAATTTAAGGTTATTACTCTGGTTTATAAATGTCTTGAACAGGCTGTCCCATATTATTGTAGGGAACTGTTACATCTATATGTCCCTTCCTGAAGTTTAAGATCTTCTCAAGTTCTGTGATCAGTCCCTACTTCCCCAGCTATAAGATTACCAAAGCATTGTAGATTCTAATCTAAGGTAATGCTGTAGCTTTAAAGCAGGGTCTCCAAATTCAGTCCTGGAGGGCCGCAACCAGTCATGTTTTCAGGATATCCCTAATGAATATGAGTGAGATCAATTCAAATATATTTGCATGCACTGCCCCCATTGTATCTGAATTGATCTCATGCATATTCATTAGGGATATCCTGAAAACCTGGCAGGATTGCAGCCCTCCAGGACAGGTTTGGCGACCCCTGCTTTAAAGGAACACACTTTCCTTGAAGATTCGCTCAGAGCTTTCTGATTTAAGGTTTTGTGAAGTTCTTAAAGCCTATTTTATGTTTTTGTTTTAACAGATGCTTTAAATTTGTGCTTTTAAATTTGATTGTACATTGATTTTGTTTCGTAAATATTTTATGTATAATTATAACAAAATTTAAAAAAACACCATCTTGTAATCTACTTTTGAACTTTGATATATCACCTATAACTAAAATATGAGAAATATTGCTATACTAGAACCTTCCTTTTTATGCTGCTGGCCAGATGGCAGACAGGCAATATGCTGCCACAGTATTAAACATACAAGTACGTATGCCCGATGTCCCAGGTCAGCAGTGCTTTCTAGAGCAATAGAACCGTGTACATGATAAATGGGCTAGGAGGGGCTGCTGCTAAGTCTTTGCCTTTCCCCATTTCCCCTACTTTTTATCTAAAAATAACTATATCATGTTGAATGTCATTGATTTGAATGTGACTGACCAAAATTTCATGACTGTAACTCATACTTTTTTTTCTGTAGGTCTGAAGCCAGAATGTCAGAAAACAACTGAGATTTCATAACAAAAGAGTGCTGAGCGGTGTTGAAATATCTTAAAAGGGAACTCGGCCAAACAAATCTACGATGATATGTCAAGTGTCATTCCTACTCTACAATCAAGAACTGGGTTGCTAAGTTAGGACAGGACATTTCAGCACTGAAGACAAAGAATGTTCTGGGAGACCAAGTGAGATGACAATTCCAGAAAATGTGGATGTTGTTCATTCCATGATCCTGGAGGATGAAAGAATATCAGCTAAAAAGATGAAGATATCCCGAGAATGTGTGGACTGTATCATCCATGACATTTTAGACATGAGGAAGCTCTCAGCCAAACAGGTTCCCAAATGCCTCAGTGCTTACCAGAAGCTTCGAGTGGTTGCTTCACATACCATTTTGGACCAATTTCATAGGAATGCTGTGGGATTTGGGGCTCATCTTGTCACTAGGGATGAAACTTGGATCCAAATGTATGATCCAAAGACCAATGAACAAGCCAAAGAATGGAGGCACAGTGGTTCCTCACATCCTCAGTAGTTCAAGACTCAGGAATCAGCAAGCAAGGTAATGGGACAAACATGGAATTTTGCTTATTGATTAGCTGGAAAGGGGTGCAACCATCATGGCAAACTACCATATTTCACTTCAGGACAAACTGGAGTGGGAACTTGACTCCAAACATCAAGGCAAGCTTTCAAAAGGTGTCTTGTTTCTGCAGGTCAATGCCTCTCCTCACACTGCAGCCATCATGCAGCAGAAATTGGCTGATCTACACTTTTAAGTGCTGAAACACCCGGTATACTCACCTGACCTGGCCTCTTCTATTACCTGTTGCCTAACCTCAAAAAATACTTGAAAGGAAGAGTTTTCAAGCATTAAACTGTGGTAGGCGACGGCCTATGACCAATGCTAATTGAACTAAGCAGACAGGCCTAAGCAGCTTGACCTGTAACTGAAGCCTGTAGTTAGGCCCAGAGGAATGAAAACCCCCCTGAATGATGACACCATAGAATTGAAACTTAACTCAGTTTAACTGAACATAGCTAAGCAGAAACGAAACTTATAAAAGACAGAAAACAGCTCTAATTGGTACTGATAAGAGAGCACAGCTTCTATAGAATTAATTAACTCTGCAAAAAGCAAGGTTACAGTGCCCTGCTTCCCATATGTTTTAACAAGCTAAGCGACCTTGGAGGAGAGATGTAACAAGTTAGAGACACTGACCATTGTAATTGGGACTAGAAGGGGGGCAACCAGGTGCTGAGCCCAGACCAGAGTCCCGATTGGGTAGCCATATCAGTACCAGGACCAATAGATGGGTGAGAGGGGTTACTGGGACCAATGAAAAGTTTGCCTATGTCTAGAATGGAGAAGAACGCTATAAAAGTTGTTGTTTTGCTAGAAACCATTGCTCAGCCATTTTGAATTTGCTTATTGCTTGAGCCATGTGCACATTAAACTGGCTTGGATCCTTGAAACGACTCCTGGTTTTATTTATTGCATGCTTATCTGCTGCTACAAAACGAGGCCGCATCAGCTGCTGCTGAGTGGTTTGCAGAACAACCTCCAGAGTTTTATTTGGAGGGCTTAAAGAAATTGGAGCAACAAAGTCATAAGTGCGTGGAGCTCAGGGGGAATATGTTGAGTAAATAAATATTTTCAAACCCATAACTTTTTTTCTTTAAAAAGTCAAAGACTTATCAGCCATCGTAATCCTTGAAATCATGAGAACCAGAGGCAAAAAATTTCAACTGGTCACAGTGAACGGTCAATTGGTCCTTATCTGTTGCCATCAATGATGTCACATGTACAGTACTGGCTTTGCAAAGTGGCAACGTTTGTTCCCCCTCCCCCCAGTTACTGCTAATGGCAATAGAAGAGAATCTGTAGTCACAATAGAAACACAGTGCAACAAGAACAAGTAAAAAGAGCCAAGACATTGCTAAGCAACAGGAGAATGTAATTCCGTAGTTATCATTTGCTGTATCCTGGTTAATAACCTTTGTCTTATGTGCATCACCTGCATTCAAGGTGGAGAAAAACCAAGGACTGAAAAGAAAAATGTCTTCTTAGAAAGAACACATTTTTTAACAAGAAAAAAATAAATACAGTACTGATAACTTCAATGCAAAATATGTTAAAGTTCATAAACATAAGATGGAGGAAATGAGACAATTTCTAATAAGTCGGCATTTCTCAAGCCAGTCCTACTATACCTCCTAGCCGGTCTCGATTTTAGGATATCCACAATGAATATGCATAAAACAGATTTGCATATTGTCCTTATTCCTAAACTGGCGAAGGACCCCCTCTCTGCGGCCTCGTATCGTCCTATCTCACTGCTTAATTTTGATCTTAAATTGATGGCCAAAATTTTAGCAGATCGCTTGGCGGAGTTTTTGGGGTTGTTGGTGCATGATTCTCAAGTTGGGTTTGTGAAGGGGCGATATGCTGTTCGTAATCTGCGCAAAATTGTGGCATCCTTAGAGTGGGTCCAGTATAGACAGTTACCCTCCTTGCTTATCAGTTTTGACGCGGAAAAAGCCTTCGACCGGGTGGACTGGCAATATCTGAAGTACATTCTCCCTTGCTATGGTATAGGGCCTTTATTTTGTAGCATGGTTGCGAGCCTGTATGCCGACCCGACGGCGGCGATACTTTGCAATGGGGTGGTATCCGAGAATTTTTCGTTGCAAAGGGGGACTCGTCAGGGCTGTCCTCTCTCTCTTCTTTTTGTTCTGTCCTTGGATCCCCTCCTGCGGAGAGTGGCGGGAATGCGTTCCATAAGGGGGGTTAGAATAGGCGCTCAAGAATTTAAGATATCCGGTTTTGCCGATGACCTGTTGGTACATTTACTCTCGCCTAGAGATTCCTTGCCGCTTCTCCTAGGAGAGTTCCGAACTTTTGGGCAATTTGCGGGGCTAAGCATTAACAGGGATAAATCTGAAGCCCTGGATGTGTCGGGGAGCCTTCGGAACGGCTGGCCGGGGGTGTTCCCTCTTAAATGGGCCGAGAATCAATTTATATATTTGAGGATTGTACTGCCCTGTCATCCGGGTCGATTGTATAGGTGCAACCTGCAGCGAATGCTGACCAAGGTGAGAACCCAGTTGCAGGCCTGGCGGCCTCTCCCCTTGTCCCTATTGGGAAGGATTGCGGCAATTAGACTGGTGCTCTTGCTGCAGATCTTGTATTGGCTGCAGACCCTCCCTGTTTGGCTTCTCCGGCGGGATGCCCGGCGCTTTGAGGCGGAATTTCGAGGCCTCCTCTGGGGGGGGGGGCGAGAGCCCGTGTCCCCTACGGTCAGCTGGTGGGGAGGATGCGGAACGGGGGGTGGGGGCTTCCGAATCTTGGTGCTTATGCACTGGCCTGCCAAGCGCACCATTTGGGAGATTGGCTAGGTGACACTGACCTTTACACGCCCACAGCCTTGGAGGAGGCACTTGTGGCACCCCACTCTCTGCGGGCCCTCTTGCACCTGGAGGTTAGCCAGTGGGCTACTCACTTGGCTGAGAGTGTGTTGCTACTTCCGGTGTGTAAGACCTGGCTACAGTTGAATGCTTATTGGGGCCGTAATTGGAAGGTGTCAAGTTGGCTACCCCTTCGGGGGAATGCCAATTTTACCCTGGGAACTGAGACCGCTGCCTTCCGTTTTTGGGGGGAGAGAGGGGTCCATAGTGTGGGACATGTGGTGGACTTGACGGGGAGGCCTAAACCCTTCCTTGCGCTCTCCCGCGAGTTTGACTTGCGGCCTCACCATTTCTTTGCGTATATGCAAGTGGCCCACTATGTGGCCTCCCTTCCAGGAGGGGAGTTACATAGTGACCGCTCGGTCCAGATTATGGCGTTTTTCGGCCTGGGTGACGCAACACGACCGTCAATTCGAGGTTTTCACCTCCGGCTGGAGCAGTTTCGCCAGCGGCCAGACTATTGTAGAGTGGAACAGGCTTGGGGGGCCGAAATGGGGCGGGAGATCCCCCATGGCACTATCCTGGTGGCCCTACGGCGCGTGGTGAGCCTGGTGGAAGGGGCCCGTTGGCGGGAAATACAATTTAAATGTTTAACTAGGGTCCACTTCTCCCCGCGGAGGGCCCTTCGTTGCCACCTGACCGCGGACGGCAGTTGTCCGCGGTGTGCAGCGCCCATGGCGACTTTGTTACATATGTGGTGGGGATGCCGACGGATTTGCCCATATTGGCGGAGGATTGCCCTGTACGTAGCTAATCTGCTGGGACAACCTGTTCATTGGGATGCAGCCTTGGTGGTCTTGGATATTTTGGCCCTCACCTCTCCGAAGGGGAAGTGGGGTCGCTGGCTCGTGCGTAAGGCATGTCTGGTGGGTAAAGGGCCTCTGTTGCGGTGGTGGAGGGATATCCACCCTCCCTCTTTTTGGGAGTGGCGGAACTCCTTCCATCAGCTTATGCTCCTGGAGTGTAGGGCTGCCCGGGGCCATGTCCAGCGATGGTCCGCCTTCTTGCTAATTTGGGATCCATACATTAGTTGGGTTGTTGATACCCTCATTTATTGTAATGTTATTTGGGTGATATGTGGAACTTCCAGATGGTCCTGCGTGGCCTTGATATGCGGGGGAGGGAGGAGGTGGGTGAGGGGTGGGGGGAGGAGGGCAGGGGGAGGGGGTGAGGGTAATTAATTTTTGAAAAATTCATGTAACCATCAATGTGTACCACCCCTGGGGATAAGAGCCAACCCCAGGGAGTGGCGATTCTTTGTTATGTACTTTTTGTTTTCTGTCAATGGTTCTAAATAAAATTTTGAAAAAAAAAAACAGATTTGCATGCAATGGAGGCAGTGCATGCAAATCTCTCTCATGCATATTCACTGTGGATATCCCAAAAACCAGACTGACTAGAGGCTACACCAGGACCATCTTGAGAAATACTGTAATAAGGGCTAGGAGAGGGGATATTTTCCACCCCGACTTGTTAATGAAGATGCTTGGCCTAGGCTTGCCTACCGTGACTGGTGCTTCTCCCCTCTCTCATCTCCAGGTATTTGGAGACTCTTAGAAGCTCCACACCACTAAGTGTTACCAGTTGCAGAGGTCTTCAAGGCATCAACTACTCTGCAGTGGCTTGTTTTCATAAACGTTTGGAGGGTAAAGTGGGATCGGAAAAGATGGGGGATGGAAATTTAAGTAGGCTGTGCCTCCAGCCCTTGATTAGAGGAAAGGGAAAGGAGTGTTTTGCACCAATCTTTCTATGAAAGGAAGAGGAGATGTGTTTCATTATGCTTCAACCACCTCCAAGGAGGGCTGCGCTAGGGACATGAGCAAAATTTGAGTAGGATTTTACTCTGGCAAAGTCTGTAATATGGGACATGCTATTTAAACATGGGTTTAACCAGTTTTATATTATTATGCCTTTGTACTGTATGTGCTGATGTTTTATTTTTAAGCCAGTGCCTGCTCCTATATAACCCCTAGAATCTGGATGTGAGGTATAGTGGTTTCAGTGGTGACTGGACAAAGGATCACTCAAAAAAACACAACTACAACCCCCAGTGTAGAATCTCATTCAATTCTGAAATTTGGCTACATGTGATGAATATGTGTGAAGACAGAGGTTCTACCCACCCCCTCTGCTTGAGGGAACAGGGGTGCTGGCTTGAGTCACAAGCCTAAAAATAGAGACTGAGGTACCAGAACGGAATTTTCCTTCTGCAGAAGGTACAGTTGGCACCCTCCTCTCTCATTAGCTTACAACCTTGAGACTACACCAAAAATGCTGTTTTGATAATACATTTTTATTGTATTTTACTTTTTGCTGTTTTATTTTTCATGTCTCTTTTTTATTTCTTTTTTCTCCTCTTTATTTTGGCACCCTCTAAATGTCAGCATCCCCCCGTCATGCTTGCCTTGCTTCCTGTATTGCAGCAGCTCTGGTAGGGAGATAGCTCCCTCTGGGTTAAAAGGAAAGAAGAGAGAAAGAGGATATCAGTGAACAGAAAGACCTGTGTCTACTAATCACTTGAGCAGCCCAGGACGGTAAATTATTTGCCTATTACAGAACAGCCAAGTAGTCAGAGTTGGGATCACAAACACGTAAGGTGATACAATTCATATTACCAAGGACTGTGTCAATTTTCTGTGCAGAAGGACTGTAACTAGAAACAGTCTGAGTTAGACATTAAATGAACTAGAGCATTCCAAATCAGCATCAATAATTTCTTTGGACTTGTGCTCTTGGCCCCTCAAGGGATTTCTCTTCCCTCTGTGGAGAATCCATTCCCTTTGGATAACGGTAAATGCCAGCTGAGTAAAAGAAATGGAGAAAAAATGGAAAGCAACTTGACCAGTGGGAGCCCAGCTACAAATTCAGATTAGGATGTGTCATATTTTATTCTTTCCTCAGGGACTGCCTCACTTCCCAGACCATAGTTTTTGGGTCATCTTTCTGAATTTACTACTTGAATTCTCATGTTTGAATAAAAATATAGGGCCAGATATTCAAAAGGTTCTCTGTCCATTCCAGCACTATTAGTAAAATACCAGGGCAGAGCAAGAGCATCGCGAGCAGTGATACCGAACCGCCGTCCACATAGCTGAGCTGCTCAAGTTGGGACAGCCTTTTTGTTATCCCAACTTAAAACAACTTAGCTCTAGAGACAGCAGCTTAATATCGTCTGTTATCTGTATAGCAGAAGTGGTCAGCGCTATCCATGTATACTGAACACAGACACCTATCTGGTTAGCTCCACTGAATGAATATAGATGGATTATATAAATGCTGTGGCCAGCATTTTAAACAAATGTTCATTGTGTTGTTTAAATATGATCTGATGACTACATTACAAATCATAGTACCATATAGTAACTAACAAAATGGGCCTTTCATTAGATCAAGCTATTCATGTATTTCATGATCTGTGGGTGTTAGGCTATGGGGGGGTCACGTGATGCGATGATAGCAGTCGGGTGTGTGGGATCTGCTCTCTCAGGCCTCCCTTGCTATTTACCCCACTATTGTTGGACTAAGCCTGTAATTCTTTTGGGGAAACTGTGCCAGCAATGATGTATCTGTGAGCGGCGTACTGTCCAAGGCAACGAGAGAATGGTGGTGAAATCTGTACAGAAGGAGTGGGATAAGCCAGGGCAAGACATCACAATAGCAGATGGAGTTGCACTTGGTCCAAGCTCACCTGCAAAGGACACACTTGTGGAGGAAATGACGGAATCAGTGGTGGCAGCCCTCTCTGGCAAATTTGCTATGGTCTTTGCCAAATTAGAGGGGGTCTCGCAAGCCCTGGAAAGCTTTTATAAGTGGCTGGTCGAGGCTGAACAATGAATAAGTCTGGTAGAGGAGGAAAATGCTGGCACTCTTGCAATCCTGAAGGAGCAGGGCCAGCCCTATACATGTGCGGGCATGTTGTTCCCACATTGCACCGGTCCAGGAGGAGCCCCATGACCTACCTCACCAGCTCACCTTTTCACAGCCATAGAAGCAATTTCCCTCATTCGCGCAGTTGTGCTAAGTTGCAACTACTAGGACCGTGAATTTTCTAGAAGTGAAACTGGCGCACTTCCTGGCTTGCGCAAGAGACAGGAAGTTCCCCATTTCACTTTGAGGGACTCTGCAGTCCTGGCAGCTGCAGCAACAAAGGGCATCACTCTCGCAGCTGTGCAAGGCATGCAGGCTGTAGCAGGGCCAAAGGGAGGAACAGAGAAGATGACTGGGTGGTTTTGATGCTGAAGCAGAGGCTGGCTGACACTTGAAGACTGCTCTTAGGAGAGGAGAGGGCAGCTGGCACCTGAAGAGGACTACTGGGAAGCTAGGACTAGAAATGTGCTGAAGCTGGAGAATGGGAGGGCTGGACAGGAGATGGTACTGGAGGAGGGTAGCTACTGGGCAGTGGTGGTGGCACTGGAAGAGGATTGTTAGGGAGCTAGAACTGGAAATGTGATGAGGCTGAGGGGACTAGAACTGGGAGATTATACTGAAGAATGACTGATGCTGGGGTGCTGGAACTAGAAGGGAGATGATACTGGGAGGGACAAGGACCAGAAAGGAGCCAATGCTGGGAGGGGCTGGGACAAGAAGGGAGTTGATGCGGGGGGGGGGGGGGGGGAAGGACAGGAAAGGGGTGATGCTGGGAAGGGCTGAAAGGGGCAGATGGTGGGGTGAGGGTGGACAAGAAGAAACAGAATCTGGGGGAGTGAGGATGGAGAGGAGAACAGATCATACAGAGGAAAGGTGAGAGGAAGCATAAGAATGGATGCTGAGGTAAAAAGGAGGAATGGAGGGGTCAATGAAAAATCAGTGAAGGAAGGAGCTGGGTGGGTGTGGGGAAGGATGTATGAGACAGGAGAGTCAGTACTGAGGATATGGAGATGGGGAAGAACATGAACTGGGACTTAGTCATTTCTCCCACAAAATTTTAAAGTCTCCACCTAACTCTTGACTGGGTACTGGGAGAATAAGTTGCAACTAAGGTGACAGATCGAGGGCTGGTGCAACACACTGTGCATGCAGCTCCGGCAGCAGAAAGACTGGAGTCATCATGCAGCACCATCCCCCCAGCTTCATCTTTCTTTCTCCAAGTCAGCAGTAGCAGCCATGATCTCTGTAGCATTCAGTACGTGGGTCATTGAACTGTGCACTGGACGTGAATGCTACAGGCAGCGCTGGCTGCCGCATACGGACTCCGAGAAGGAAAGATGAAGATAGAAAGGGATGGTGCCATGCAATCTGTCAATTTGGAGAGAGAGAGAAAAAAAGATGCCACCAGCTGTGATGTCACACAGTATTTCTGCCTTGGGAGGAAAGGGACGACAGCAATTGAAGGGATATGCTGGATTGAGGAGAGGGGGATAGGGAGAAAGAGGGAGATTTGGGGTTATGAGAGAGGAGGGCTATATTGGACTGGGGATGGGGGGGGGGGGGGTTAGAGAAGAAGCTTGGCTGGGAGAGGAGAGATGCCGGACTACTAGAGAGAAGGGAGAAGGGGAAGGGAATAAAAAGCTGTTGGTCTGTGGGTTATAGGAAGGGAAAAAAGGGCTGGGGATGTGGAGAGAAAGCGGGAGATGTTGGACTTTGGGGTGAAGGGGAAGGGGAATGGTGACTACTGAATTTGGGTTGTGAGAGAGAGGGAGGGGAGATGGTGGGAATGGTGTAACTATGTGAAAGAAGACATGAGAAGTTGGCAAGGAGACGAGTGAGAGGAGGATGGTGATTACAGAGCATGGATATGTGGTAATGGTGAGTGAGTGAAGGAAAGGAAATAAAAGGCTAGCAAAGGAATGAGACAGGAAATGAGATAAGTGGGGAGACGGGCTGGGCTGTAGGTTAGAGGAGTAGATAAAAAGTTCATAACTGAAAAGTCAAAAGAGGATTGAGGATGGAGGCATGAAATTTGGATGAAAAAGGAAGAAAAAGCAAAAGGGGAAAGATCAACATGTTAGAGGCAGATTTAGAGAGAGAATGGAAAAAAACAGAAGAGGACAAATGGACAGCAAAAGCAGAAGGCACAAAGAAAGCAGAAGAAAGTGACTGGGGCAATTGCGGCTGAAAAATAATGTGCCCAAACAACAAGATAATAAATTCATAAATAAAGTATTTTTTTTTCTAACTGGAATGTTAGCTTTGGGAAATAGGCATCGCTGATGTCTATGTTTTGTTCAGTACAAATGGAAATTAATTTATAGTTTTATTTCTCCAGTGTTATTGTACATTCCAAGTTTGGCTTTTGGGGTTCCCAATTTAATTATTGTCTTCCTATTTCTAAATTACGATCCCTTGTTCTGTATTTGGTGATGGTCTGCCTATGTTTTCAATACGTGACCGAGCTGTGGTATTTTGTCTGTGTAGTTTCTATGTAACAGTCCTACTTGCTCTCCTTTCCTAGTAGGAGGTATTGGTTTAATATTTGCAGTGCTAGATAAGTAGAGTTTGGTGTGTGTGAGTCCTGGTAGTGCTGTTATGTTATGGTGGGTTTGCTATTGGCTCTAAATGAGCAGGGTTTTGTAGTACTTTTTAATGTACTTGGCAGCTGGCACTAGAGGACAGTAATGCAGAAATATCGTGACCTTTATTTATCCTCACTGTACATTTAAATGGTATTTAGAGGCATACTTACTAAAAATTCATGCACATTCACAAATGTTAAAGTGCGCTAAGTGAACAGCACCCATTAATTTCTATGGGTGCAGTGGCACTTAACATACATTAATGTTTAGTAAACATGCCCTTAAGCCATTGCTTGGTTAAAATAAAATAAAAAAAAGGCTTGTGAAAGTGTCCTTTGAAAGCCACCTAAAATTTTAGATGGGCAGCATATAAATTTTAACATAAAATAAATTAAATGTATGCAAATGAGGCCCCACAGTGAGTCTCCACACATGGCCCCACATGACCCTTGCCCCTGTGAAGGAGTTGAAGTATTTGGTGATGCAGCATAGAGACAAAGCTGGATGAGCTTGAAAACCAGAGCTGCTGCAACCTCCGATTCATGGGAATCTCTGAATTGGTGAAAGACAGTGAGCTCCAGGGGTTCTTAGAAACCTGGCTGCTGACTACATTGGCTTTGAAGTCAGACTGTGGCCCTTATTAAACAGGAACATTGGCAGAGAGTAAGAAGGGAGGCCAATAACTGACCCAGAGTGGTCATCACCCATTTTTTGAACTATGTCCAAAAAAAGCTAGGTTATTGGTTTGAAGCAGTACTTATAAGCTGAATAGGATGTCTTGCTCAGATCAGAATACATTTTAATATTTAACATGACATAATTCATATGGGGGTTATTTTAGAAACCTTATTCATGGATTTAGACATGCCAATGCAACCACTTAGACAGGGCTATTTTAGAAAAGGCTCATTTTACATGTGGATGCCCATACAAGGTTGAAAGCAGATGAGGGCATGTCAGACACATGGCCATGGATGGACAAAAATCTACACCTGTATTTCCCATTTCATAGAGGGAAAGCACATGCAAGACCAAAATTGACATCATCTGGATTTATACCTTCTTCCTGACACGACTAAGCATTGAAGACATGCTTGTTTTGGCCAGTTCTTGACAGGACAGATAAAGGGGTATATCCCTCTTAGTCCCCCAATATTTATTTCCCCCCCACCAAAATGAAATGAGGGGAAAAAAAAGGCCTCTGTAGGTGATTAAGAGCAGCTGTATATCTAGGTTTGCTAAATGGCTCAGATACACATGAGCAGTGGGAAATACCAGGACTTAACACATAGTAAGGTGCCAGGTTTTCTCAGTCAATTTTACCCATGTGTATATTTGTGAAATGGCTCCTCCCGCTGTACTTTAATATCAATCCCCATGCATTCCTGCACTTCCTTCTGTCCCAGACCCAGTTTTAACTATCACATCCATTTTGAGGGGCAGAGATGCCAATTTTGCCTCAGCCTCACACATGTGCATCCTCTCTTCCTAACTGCAGATGTTTTCAGTTCCACACCCACCACATAAATGCCCTTTTTAAAATGTGCCTTATTTTATAAGTAATGTGCAGCCTTACTATTTGATTGCATTTCAATTATACTTTTAAAAACATTTTTAAAAAGCCAAAATGTGTATGCGTGTGTATATATTATTTTTTTTAAATCTGTAATCAAATTTGGGCATCTTAAAGGAAATAGGAAAAAACTGCATAGGACCATTTTTTGAATAAAGGTGGCTGATAAATGGAAGAAAAAATAAAATATTGCTTTTACGGTTCTTTTATCAGCACATACTCCTAATATTTTTAATTGACTGATTTAAACCCGATTCAACTTTCTACAAAGATTATTTTCTTTTCTGAAAGAGGATGACATAGTGACTAATTTACAATGTTTAGGAGACAGACACAGCCGTGGGAGAGACCGAGGTTTCCTTGCTAAGAGACCGTGTACTGGCTTTAGATTTGTGTTACTTCTATAAATCATACTAGGTATCTGAAAGACTTAAGAAGAGTTACTGCAAGGTGGGTTTTTGTAGATATAGTTTGAGCATCTCAGGTCTGCAGATGTGTTACTATGAAGAAGTCTGATTATATGGAAAAAATTAACCATATAAACAAAATGGAGTCCTGTGCCTCTATGCAATATTGATAGACTGTGTAGACTTCCTATGAAATTCAAACGAACATCAAAAATGCAGCAATGAAAGTTGGTAAGGAATCTTGCAGACATCTTCCAATACATTTAATTTAAAACGTGAACCAATGAGCTTTGTAAAACAAATTATTACTCTAATAGATATGAAATATGGAAAAGGAAAATATGAACACAGAAAAGAATGAAGCTCAACTGAAAACCTTTTGCATTAAAAGGAGTATGAGAACATGGATACTGACTTTAAATATGACAGATTTAATTAGAAGTTCAATGCTTTTATAAACCCAAGAGAAGTAGATAGATGGAGAATTCAGGAGTAAATGTGTGTTAGGAACTACCATTTAATAGTGTAAATGAAGTTTGCTGCAAAACCAAGATGAAGCTGTTTCTTTATGTAAAGCAACTTCTAGAAGCTTCCTGTAAAAATGCAAATACAAAGTATCAACTTTTGGTGCAACTTGTTAATCAATGCTTTTTACTTTAAATACAAACCACACTGAGCTTAAATCAGCATAGTGTCATTTGAAAAACTGGAAGGGCGGGCTTAAAAAATGCATGGCATGGTAGGGATTACGTGGAAGTCTGTTCAGCATTATAGAAGCTGTAAAAATATATACATGAGTCCTAAGATAACAGAAGGGTAACAGTCAGCAAATTTAATCTAGCAGATTCTTGAAAGGACATAACAAAAGATCCTTACTGTTACATTAGGCTAGACGCTAGAATGAATATAATAAACAGACAAAATGTGGGGAACTGAAACAGGTAGAACAGTCTCCATATGAAATTTGGAACAGTGGTAATATGTTTGTTCTGGAGGCTGGTGGGGGAGTGGATCAAGGATGGGAATATGAGACGTGGTACATACCTACAATTAGCTAAAGCAAAGTTACTCAAACATCCACAACTTCTAGCCCAAGTCTCCAGCTCTCACTTCTTTAATGACCTCCTGATCACAATTCCAGTAATGGGGACAGAGGTGCCAGCAGGCAGTACAATGCAGGAGTGACAAAACAGGCATTTCAATGCCCTCAGTGTGGCAGGTAGCTTAGGGCTTTTAAATGCATGTGTGCTCAGGACCCATCATTTTTGCCCCTTCCAACAGATGTTTGTGCTGGAGGAGGCAGGACACAGAGTCTTGTGCATGTGCAAAGGCCTCACACCATCCGTACCGGTCTTTAGGGCAGAAGGGTTGCCCATTACAGAGGTAGAAGCAATAGGAGCAAGGGCAGCAAGAGAACATGAAGAAATACTCATCACAGCCCATGGGAGAAAGCACACAGTTACTTACCTGTAACAGGTGATCTCTGGGAACAGCAGGAATTAGTCCTCACATATGGGTATGTCGGAACCGACGTAGCCTGCGTGGGAAAGCTCCCCAGCTTCCCAGAAAGGAAGCTTTTGGGGCCTCCCACAGCACATGCGCGCTGCCTTCCCGCCTTCCTGACCAACTCTCTTCAGTTCGAGTTTAAAGCTGAGACAATAGAGAGAGGAAAGGAAAGAGAGAGAGACAACTCCTAGGGGAGGTGGGTGGGTTGTGAGGACTAATTCATGCTGTTCCCAGAGATCACCTGTTACAGGTAAGTAACTGTGCTATCTCCAGGAACAAGCAGGAATGAGTCCTCACATATGGGGACTCCCCAGCTAAGATGCCTGGGAGATCCCCAAGGGTATGAGACCTTGAAAGGTTCCTCGTCTTCCTATGGATCTCAGGCATCCATTAAAGGACGGAGGGCAGGAGTTGTTTAAGAATGGAACAGGTGTCTGAGGACAGCCTGACCAAACAAGGCATCCCGGCGGGAGTCCTTGTCCAAGCAGTAATGGGCTGTGAAGGTATGAACCGAGGCCCAGGTGGCTGCTCGACAGATCTGGTCAATGGATACAGAATGAAGATGAGCCATAGATGTGGCCATGGCTCTCACATTGTGAGCTGTGACATGGCCTTCCAGAGAAAGGTTCTTACTCTGATAAGCAAAAGAAATACACTGAGCAATCCAATTGGACAGTGTTTTTTGAGACTGGAAGTCCTAAATGAGAAGGATCAAAAGCAACAAAAAGTTGAGAAGACTTTCGATGTTGCTGTGTCCTGTGGAGGTAAAAGGCAAGAGCTCTTTTACAGTCTAGAGTATGAAGGTTCCTCTCTGCAGTTGATGCATGAGGAGCTGGAAAAAAGACAGGTAGATATACCTCTTGATTAAGATGAAAAGGTGAGACCACTTTAGGCATAAAGTGGGGATTTGTCCTAAGGACTACCTTATCATGATGGAACCTTGTATAAGGTGGATTAGCCACTAAAGCCTGCAGTTCACTGATGCGGCGAGCAGAAGTGATTGCAAATAAGGAAAATGACTTTCCAGGAAAGGAATTTTAAGGAGGTAGTGGCTAAGGGTTCAAAGGGTGGCTTCATAAGCTGACCAAGAACTACGTTTAAGTCCCATGCCACTGGAGGAAGCCGAATGGGAGGTTTAGTTAAAGTTAGACCTCTCATGAATCTTGCAATAAGAGGATGAGAGGAAACAGATTGTCCATTGATAGGCTGAAGAGATGCTGCAATAGCACTCAAATGGACCCTTACAGAATTGGTTTTAAGTCCTGCATTGGAAAGATGCAGGAGATCTTCGAGTAAAGGATTCAAAGGTAGTGCTAGAGGGTTAAGACCTTTGTCAGCACACCAAATTGAAAATCTTTTCCATTTAAAAGCATAAGAACGCCTGGTGGAAGGTTTCCTCGATGCATGGAGGACATCCTTCACCTGTTGAGAAAGATTCAAGTCTTGAAGGTCTAGGCCTTCAGTAACCGAGCTCTGAGGTGAAGGGACTTGGGGTTTGGGTGCCACAAAGTCCCCTCCTCTTGAGACAGAAGGTCTGGAGCAGCTCCCAGATCCAGGGAGGGTGTCTGGGAGAGATGCAGAAGTAGAAGGTACCACACTTGGCGTGGCCAGCGTGGAGCTATGAGGATCATGGATCCTTGATCCCTCTGAAGTTTGAATAGAGTCTTGGGAATCAAGGGAATGGGTGGAAAGGCATATAGGAAGGCCTGACCCCAATGAAGGAGGAAGGCATCCTTGGCCTGAGCTCCCTGACACGGAATCCTGGAACAGAACCGGGGAAGTTTGGCATTGTACGGACTTGCAAAGAGGTCTATGTCCGGGGTCCCCCATTCCTGAAAGATTCTGAGTACCTGATCCATGTGCAGGGACCATTCGTGTGGAAGCAGAACTCGACTGAGTCTGTCTGCCCAAGAGTTTTGGATTCATGGGAGGTACACTGCCAGGAGATGGATCCGATGCTCTCTGGCGAAGGCCCACAGTTTTAGAGCTTCATTGCAAAGCGACAGAGAGCCAATCCCTCCTTGTTTGTTTATGTAGAACATGGCTACTTGATTGTCGGTATGAACAAGGACTGTCATGTTGATGAGGAGGGTATGAAAGACCTTGAGAGCAAGGAAAATTGCTCGCAGCTCCAAAAGGTTGATATGAAGGGTGGTCTCCTGTGGAGACCAAATGCCCTGAGTGGAGAGGTCTTGGAGATGAGCTCCCCAACCTGTTTGGGAGGCATCTGTAGTGAGAGTTGCTTGGGGTAACAAAGGTTGGAAGGGGGCCCCCAACAACAGATTGAGTGGATATCCACCATTGGAGAGACCAAAAAAGACGTTTTGAGGTTGCTATTTGGTCTGAGAGAGCTCCTGATGCTTGGGTCCACTGGGTGTACAAGGTCCATTGAGCTGCTCTCATATGTAGGCGAGCATAGGGCACCACATGAACTGTGGATGCCATGTGGCCTAGCAGTTGTAGCATCTCTCTGGCAGTCAAGTGGCTTCTGGACTGAATTTGAGAGGCCAAGTGCACTAGACGGTGGCAACGGGTCTGAGGAAGATAGGCCCTTGCAGTGGTAGTATCTAGCCAGGCCCCTATGAATTCTAGGGATTGAGTAGGGGTGAGTTGAGACTTTGGCAGATTGATGACAAGTCCCAGATACTGCAGTATGCGTCTGGTGTGGTCCAGGGAAGTCTGAGCCTCGGACTGAGATGGAGCTCGGATGAGCCAGTCGTCCAGGTACGGGAAGACAAAGATCCCCAGAGTGCGTAGAAATGCAGCTACTATTGCCATGCATTTGGTAAATACCCTTGGAGCAGAGGCTAGACCGAAGTGGAGTACTCTGTATTGGAAATGTTTTCCCTGGAACAGAAACCATAGGAATTTTCTGTGGGATGGATGGATGAGTATATGTGTGTACGCATCCTTGAGATCTAGAGAACAAAGCCAGTCCTGACTCTGTAGGTATGGAAGGAGAGTACCTAGAGAAAGCATTTTTAATTTCTCTTTGTATAGGAATTTGTTCAATTCTCTGAGATCCAGAATGGGTCTGTACCCCCCTGTTTTCTTGGGAATGAGAAAATAAAGGGCGTAGAAACCTGACCCTTGTTGAGGAAGAGGAACCTCTTCTATTGCCTTTTGGGCGAGAAGAGTGGTCACCTCTTGGCCCAACAGGTACAGGAGAGATGGGGGAGAATTGAATTGTCTCACCATGGTATTGGGAGGAAGGCTGGAGAAATGTAGTTTGTAGCCCTCTCTGATAATAGAGAGGGTCCACGGTTCTGATGTGATTTGTTCCCATCTGGGAACAAAATGAGCCAACCTTCCTGGAATGGTGAGAGGTCCTGGCTGTTGCAGAGCCAGAAAGGTTAAGTTCTCTAGAATCAAGTCAAAAACCCTGAGGAGGTTGGGACTGCTGGATTGTAGCAGCCCCTGTAGCCGTTCTGGCCTGTTTAGTTTGCTGACGCTTAGGAGCAAAGCGAACTTAGGAAGATTGCTGGCCAGTATTTGTGGAAAATCTGGTCTTTTTATAGAAAGTTTTCTTAAAAGGTTTTTTGTTGGCAGGGGTAGAGGTAGACTTAGAAAGTCTATCTAAAGCAGCATTCTCTGCATCCATTTGAGTGGCTTTGATTTGCCACTCTTTGCCAAACAGATTTTCACCTGTACAGGGCAGATTGCCCAAGCCTTCTTGTACCCAGGGTTCGAAATCAGAGGCCTGGAGCCAAGCCAGTCTGCGAGCAGCTATGGCTATGCCAGAGGCTCTGCTTGCCCCCTCAAAAGAGTCAAAGGCTGCTCTGTTGGAGAACTTTGAAACATCTTGAGTGTGCTTTAGCAAAAGGAGGAATTCCTCTTGTTTATCCTCTGGGATAAAGGGGAGAAACTGACGTATCTTTAATGCAATCTCTTTCAAAAACATGCCCATATAGAGGCTGTATGAATTGATTCTGGCAATAAGCATGCTAGCTTGGAAGATTTTTCTCCCAAAAGCATCCAGAGTCCTACATTCTCTTCCTGGAGGGGTAGAAGAGTGTCTTTTGGTACTCTTTATCTTTTTCATAGCAGACTTCACCACAATAGAGTGGTGAGGAAGCTTTTTGAAAACCAGGAGAAGGGGGAACCCAATACATGGTGTCCAAACGTCGAGAATGTGGAGATAGGGTGAGAGGAGCCTCCCACAAATCCATCATGTGTTTTTGAAGAATTTCATGTATGGGTAAGGTGGCTGCCTCTTTGGGAACCTTAGAGTATCCTAAAATATCTATTTTTTTTGCTCTAGGTTCCTTTTCAGAGGATACAGATATGGAGAGTCCTTTAGCTACTTCAATAATAAAGTCTTGAAAGGACAAATCCTCTGGAGGAGACATTCTCCTTTTTGGAGAAGAGGGCTCCTCAGGAAGAGTAAAAGAGACGTCAGCAGAATCATCTGATGTATCAGAATCTTCAGAGGATTCAAAGTATCGTCTATTTGCTTCCAGAGATCGATACGCGTACTGATCAGTACCGACATCGGGCGTACCAGGTATCGGAGCGGTATCAAAGAAAGCTCCGGAACCGGAGACCGGAACCGGCATGCTACTGGAAGTAGATGCTCTGGGTACCGGTATCGGTTACGGTACCGGAATTGGAGTCGGAACCGATTGTCGCGGTACCGATGGTGGTGCAGCATTAATGAAAGTCAGTAAGGCCTGCTGCATGGATTGTACCATAGTACCCATAGCCGCCACAACTGCCTGGAAGTCGGTACCGGTGTTAGCCGGTACCCCAGAGCAGTCTAACAGGAGATCGGTCGAGGCCGTGCCATCGATGTCTACCTGTAACCCCATAGGAGGAGCTTTGGAAGCCGGAGCTTCCCGCCAGGGTTGTTTGGCTGGGGCAGAGTCCTCAGGGTCAATTGCAAGGGCCTCTCGCTGCTTAGAGGGAGATTTGCCTTTTGAGGACTTGCCCAAAGAATGTTTGGTTACCTGAGATCCATCAGGAGAAGACGACCTGGAGGATGTTGATGCTGGAGTATCGGTAGAAAACAGCATATGAAATTTAGCTGCTCTGTTCTGTAAGCCCCTTTTGGACATCAGAGAGCAGGATGGACAATCCGGAATGGAATGGTCAGGTCCCAAACATTTAAGACACCACTCATGGGTGTCTGTAACTGAAATAGTACCGGTGCACTTAGTGCATTTTTTAAAACCAGAAGCTGGTTTTTCCATCAGGGAGACCTGAGAAGGCCTAGAGGCCTCACAGAAAAAATACACCGAGTGTAGAAAAAGTAATTATATATATATATATATATATATATATATATATATATATATATATATATATATATATATATATATTTTTTTTTTTTTTTTTTTAAACAAACAAAAAAAGGACCGGCGGTACCGGTCTGGAATCAGGGAAGGCAGATACGCGGTCAAAGAAACAAATTAAAATAACAAATTCTTCAGCGGTGACAGGAACACGATCTGCTGGCTCCGTGGAAAAAGAAGAACTGAAGAGAGTTGGTCAGGAAGGCGGGAAGGCAGCGCGCATGTGCTGTGGGAGGCCCCAAAAGCTTCCTTTCTGGGAAGCTGGGGAGCTTTCCCGCGCAGGCTCCGTCGGTTCCGACATACCCATATATGAGGACTCATTCCTGCTTGTTCCTGGAGATAGGGAGATAAGAACAAGAGAAGGAGAGATGCTGACCACCTAGGAGTAGCAAGGAAGAAGCAAAGGGAAGAGAAAGGAAGATGCGGGACACCTGGGGGGCGAGGAGTAAGGAGAGATGCTAGACACTAAGCAAAGAGAAAGAGAAGGGGAACAGGAGGGCTGATATGAGGAAGATGGAAAGCGGTAGGTAGATGCAGGTAAAAAAGGGAAGACTGATGACTGAATGATGAGTGTGGCAAATCAAAATAGAGAGAGAGACACGAAAATAAAAATAAGGTAGCTGAAAGATCTCCGAGATGAATGTAGGGGAAGAATTGAAGACAAGAGGAAAGAAAATAAATGGCAAATTGACAGGAGATCCTGGAAACAGCATTAAGAAAGAGATGACAGCACAAACTAGAGATTGAAGTGAGATGATTAGGAGAAGTGTTCAGACAGCAAAGGGAGAAAAACATATTTTCAATTTAGTAATGGGAATGTGTCAGTTTTTGAAATTTACATCTGCCTTTTTTATATTTTGCACAGTACAGGAGAGATGCATCATTATTTCTATTTCTTTGGTGATTTGTTTGCTTGGAAGTGATATTGTTGCTGTCACTGGATAGAGGAGGAGAGAATGACTTCTTTTCCCCACCCGCTGTTGCAAAATCCTGGAACTAAAGAAAACACCGCCACAGCTCAGCTTTGCATATGTATTGCAGATTTGTCTGCAAAAAAAATCTAACTTATTTAAAGTAAGTGAACAGACTAAAAGCCATATATTCCTTTAAACAGAAGACAAAATGCAGAAAGCATAGTTACTCACCTGTTAACAGATGATCTCCAAGAACAGCAGGAATTTAGTCTTCACATATATGTGTGACATCAGGTACCGATGGAGCCCACATGGGAAGCTCCCCCGCTACCAACAGGAAAGCCTTTGGGAGCACTCCACTGTGCCTTAACTGCTGCCTTCCCGCTCTCCCAACTCCCTCTCCTCAGTTAAGTTTGCAACTGAAGAAAAGGAGTGAAAAAAACCCCAAACATAAAAATAACTCTACAACTCCAAAGAGAAGAGGAGGACGGGTCATGAAGATTAAATTCCTGCTGTTCCCAGAGATCACCTGTTACAGGTGAGTAACTACGCTATCTCCAGGAACAAGTAATGTAGTCTTCACATATAGGACTCCCTAGCTCCCAGATCTCTGAAGAAGTGGACCAGGTCAGAAAGTCATACAAGGTCACTTGAACCTAGACTTTCCCCCAAGGAGATCTGGCAGAAATGGGCAGGAGGGGTAGGAGTTGTTTCTATGTTCCAAAGAGATGCTGAAGGACTGCCTGGGCAAAGGCTGCATCCCAGTGGAAGTCCTTGTCCAAACAGTAATGGGCTGCAAAGGTATGGATAGAGGATCATGTAGCAGCTCGGCAAATCTAGTCAATGGCTACTGAACGAAGGTTAACCACAGAGGTTTCAAATGCTTGGACATCATGAGCAGCAACATGCCCCATGAGGGATAGTCCTGCTTTGTCATGTGTGAAAGAAATACAATCTGTTATACATCTGGATAGTGCAACATGTTTGGTTACTGGGAGGCCCAGGTGAGTAGGATCAAAAGGAGACAAAGAGCTGGGAGGATTTCCTAATGTTTTCTGTCCCTTAGAGATAGAAGGCTAAAGCCCTCTTACAGTCAAGCGTATGCAGGTTAGCTTCTGCACGAGAAGCATGAGGTCTTGGGAAAAAGACCATAGGATCACTGACTGGTTGAGATGGAAGACACTAATCTTGGGAGAAAGTGGGGGTGTATCCAAAGGATGACTTTATCATGATGAAATTGTGTCTATGGCATGTGAGTCACCAAGGCCTGCAGCTCACTGATGCATCTGGCCGAGGTCAGGGCTATGAGGAATAAAACCTTCCAAGATAAGTAGTGGAGATGTGTTGCTGCCAAGGGCTCAAATGGAGGTTTGAGGAGTTGGGCAAGTACTACGTTGAGATCCCACACCACTGGTGGTGGTCAAATGGGTGGCTTGGTGAGGAGGAGCCCCCTCATGAAACATGCCACTAGAAGAACTGTGGAGATAGATCTACCATCCACAGGCTTATGGAAAGCAGAAACAGCACTGAGGTGCAGTCAAACTGAATTTGTTTTAAGTCCAAGAGAGGACAAATGCAAAAGATATTGAAGAAATGTGTGTACTGGTGCTTCAAAAAGGATTTTGATTGTTTTGGGAGCACCATGAGGCGCATCTACACCATTTGAAAGAGTACATCTTCCTGGTGGAAGGCTTTCTGGAAGAAAGGAGAACATGCTTTACTGTACTACACAGGGAAAAATATTTAAATATTACACTCTCAGCAACCATGCTGTCAGGCGGAGTGACTGCAGATAAGGATGGAGGAGTATTCCATGTGTTGAGACAGAAGACCCAGCCTGGATCCCAATAGGATCAGTGGTATTTGTGTCAGCAGAAGTAGGAGGGGAAACCAGGGCTGACAGGGCCAGCAAGGGGCTGTGAGGATCATAGAGCCCTTGTCTGCCTGTAGCTTGAGGAGGGTCTTCAAGATGAGGGGAAGGAGGGAAACACAAAGGAGTACTCAATCCCAGTGGATCATGAAGGCATCTGACATTAGATTGAGTTTGGATGGAATTCTGGAGCAGAACGGTGGAAGCTGAGTGTTTTGCAGAGTGGCAAAGAGATCTTACAGGAGTTCCCCAGATTTGGTAGTGTTTTGCCACAGTTGTCAGATCTAGGGACCATTCATGGGGTTGTAGTATCCGACTCAGCTTGTCTGCCAGATGACTGGATTCTCTTGGAATGTAGATGCATGTTGTGGAGAATGGCAAAGTTCCATAGTTTGCAGGCTTCCTGGCATAGGGGAAGGGAGCCTGTTCAGCCCTGTTTATGTAGAATATTGCCACCTGGTTGTCTGTCCTGACTAGGATCTGACTGTTGGAGAGGTGGTGCTGGAAAGCTTTGAGGGCATTTGTGACTGCATGAAGCTCAAGGAGATTTATCTACTGAATTGATTCCTGGGCTGTCCATGGACCCCGTGTGGAGATGGAATCCAGATGTGCTCCCCAACCCCATTTGGAGGCATACATTGTCAGCATATGCTGAGATTGGGGAGTCCAAAAAGGTGACCCCCTACAAGAAGATATGCTGGGGTGCACCACCATAGGAGAAATTTGACTAGAGGTGGTGGTATCTGAATGATATCCTGTAGGTTCCCTGTGGCTTGAGTTCACCGGGTTGAGAGAGTCCACTGCACCTGGCACATGTGGAGTCTCACATAAGGGACTACGGGTACTGTGGAAGACATGTCCCAGAAGGCAGAAGTCTCAAGCCGTAGCAGTCTGTTGTTGGCACATGTGTGTGGCTAGGTCTACTAACCATGCAATCCACAGGAAGGAAGGAAGGTTCTGGATCGTTTTGTCTCCAGAACAGCTCGTATGAAGTCCAGTCTTTGAGTTGGAGTGAGGTGGGACTTTGGGAAGTTTATCACAAAGCCCAGATGCTGTAGAAACACAAGAGTCCTTTGTCGAGATAAAGGCAGACTCTCCTGGAAAACTCTGCTCATTAGCCAGTCGTCTAAGTAGAGGAAGACAGACTTTGCTTCTTCGGAGATGTGCTGCCACAACGGCCAAGCACTTTGTGAAGACTCTTGGTGCAGATGCAAGACCGAAGGGAAAGACCCTGTATTGGTAATGGGTTCCTTGACATGTGAAGCGAAGATATGGTCTGTGGTCTGGGTGAATCAGGATGTGAGTGTAGGCCTCTGAGGTCTAGAGAACAGAGCCAGTCATATTCCTGTAGGTAGGGAAGGAGGGTTCCCAGAGAGATCATTCGAAATTTCTCTTTTACAAGGAATATGTTTAGCTCCCTGAGGTCGAGAATAGGCCTGTGGCCTCCTGACTTCTTTGGAATGAGGAAGAAGGGGAAATAGAAGCCTTTGAGTAGTTGGTTGGAGGTACTGCTTCTATAGCTCCTTGAGAAAGGAGTGTTTATCTCCTCTTTAAGGAGGACATCCAGGGGAGGTTTGGTGGGAAAATCTCCTCTGAAGTGGTGAGGAAGGTGGTCTCAAAATTTAGTTGGTAACCTCTCTGAATTATAGAGAGAATCCATTGTTCTGTGGTGATGGAATGCCACTGTTGAGCAAAGTGAGAAAGTCTCCATGAGATAAGGGCGCATTCTTCTAAGTGCAGGGGAAGACTGACTGTGCTTTCTATGTGGGAGTCAAAAGCTAGGTGTAGTTGGTGTTTGTGTGGCTGGCTGTGGCTTGGCTAGTCTGGATTTCTTAGCCTGCTTAGGACCCTGCTGCTTTTGCTGGGTCTGATAGGCTGGTTGGGAGGATGAGGGATAAAACCTTTTCTTGGGGTAGAAGGGTTTTTTAGCTGCTATCTTCTTTTTGGAAGGATCAGCAGTTTTTCTGGAGAGCCTCTTAAGTGTTGTCTCATCTGTTTCCAGCTCTCCCGCCTTTTCCCACCAGTTCTTCCCAAAAAGATTTTCCCCGGTGCAGGGGATGTTGCCCAACTTATCTTGGACCCATTTCTTCCAAGTCTGAAGCCAAGCCAGATGCCTTGCACCTATGGCAATAGAGGAAGCCCTGCTCGATGACTCAAAGGCATCAAAAGCTGCCCGATTTACAAATTTAGAGACATTCTGGCTGTGAGCTAAGACAGTTTAGAAGGCCGGTCTTTTCTCCTCAGGAAGGAATGGGAGGGATCCTTCCCAGTCTTTGTTAAGCTCTTTCAGGAGCACCTCCATGTAAAAGGATGCAAGAATTTATTCTGCTGGACAGCATCGATGCCTGAAAAGAGCATCAAATGAAGGAATCAAGATTTCTCGATTCCCTGCTTGGAGGAATCGCAACATGGTTTGTCACTTTTAATGTATCGCATTGTAGATTCCACCACCATAGAATGGTGTGGAAGTTGTGGCTTCTGGAAGCCAGGACATTCAGGGACCCTATACATCGTGTCCAACCGACAACTGATGGGAGAAACAGTTTAAGGGGTCCGCTGCATTCGGAGAATTAGGTTATGTAGCATCCAATGAATGGGGAGGATTGTGACCTCATTTGGGGCTGTGTGGTACTGGAGAATCTCTAGTTCCTCCACTCTGTTCTGGTTCTGATGCCACCAGAATGGATAGGCCAGCAGCCCTGTCCCAGACAAACTCCTGAAAGAACATGTCCTCAGGAGGGGACTTACACAGAGTACAGATGGATGGTAGCAAGGGTTCCGAAACAATGTCCTGGAGGTCATCAGAATCAAAGGATTGGTGATCGGAATCTGAGGAGTATGGATGAGATACAAGTGAGTAAATCAACAATGCCAATAATAGCATGAGCATTTGATGCTCCTCAATGTCATCGGGGGCTAATCCTGGTGTAGACCAGCGATTATCTGCAGTCAGTATCTATGCCGGGGCTGGTACCAATACCTCGGTTCTCAGTGCTGGATGCATCAGTGCCAAAGGTAAAACCGATGTCAAAGCCTGTACTGGAGTGGATGGAATCATCGAGACCAATGCTCCTGGCTGCAATCCCACAGCTGTCAGGTGCTAAGGGAACTGATGCCACTAAAGTCCTCTCCAAGGATAACATTCACTGATCCAAGGAGGTAGCCTGCATCTGGTCCAATTAAAAAACAGAGCAGGGTGCAACCGTACCAAAGCAAGGCATCAGGGGCAGTCCGGAGGCCAAGGCCTCAGGTACCCCCCCAAGTCACCATCAAGGCTTTGGAGGACAAGTCCTCCAACCAAGGATGCCTGGACCAATGTCCAGATTCTGAAGTAGTCCTGGACGATTCCCAGTGAGTTGACTGGGTCTCTCTCTCTCAATTCCAGAGATCTCCCTGAGGAATATCTTGATTTTTCCCTCAGTTCCTACAGCTTCTCAAAAGGAGTCTCGTGACTTTACCTTATCTTTTGGAGGCTTTGAAGGATGCATTTTTTTTAGTCTTCTCAGAGTGTCTCGCCTCTGGAGTGCTTGTATCATGGGAACATGATACTCTTGAGGAAGTCGAGGCCAACAACATCGAGTATGAAGGGAAGAGTTACCCAAACTTTTTGGCCCAGTTGTCTAGGCCCCTCTGTCATCTGTTTGCAGAGGGAGCAATCTTGGGGAATATGGTTGGCACCCAAGCACTTCAGACACCAATTGTGTTTGTCTGTCACTGAAATGGTGCTGGAGCACTTGGTGCATTTTTTGAAACTGCTGTAGGGTTTCTCCATCTTAAGATGGTGGGCAAGGCATGAGGGCCTTAAAGAAAAAAATAAGGACAAAAATTATGAAGTAAAAAAGGAAGCAGTATTGAGGCGATACCAGTACAGTTAGGAAGAGAAGTAGAAAAGTTAAAAGGTTATTTTCTGTGGTGAGAGGGTTGTGACCCGTTGGCTTCACAGAAAAAGAAGAACTGAGGAGAGGGAGTTGGGAGAGTGGGAAGGCAGCAGCGCAGGTGCAGTGGAATGCTCCCAAAGGCTTTCCTATTGGTACCTGGGGGAGCTTCCTACACAGGCTCCGTTGGTACCCGGTCACCCATATGCAAGGGCTACATTCCTGCTTGTTCCTGTAGATATGTATCTGAAAAACTACCTGCAGAATCCAGCAAACTGACAGCTGCCACTCTACCTGTTCAACAGAGTGCCCCAGCAGGGGAAGAGGCTTCTACAACCAGGATGCGAGTACAACAAGGACTAATTTTTTGTTGGAGCCCAAGATTAACATGTGTGGGCACTAGGCTGTGTGAATGTTGATGCCACCTACATTTCTCCTCACTGATCTATGCTAATGTCATTGACTAGGTGGACTTGGCTCCAAAGCTGTGGGAAGCTAGGACAGACCTATGGTTGTGCCTCAGACATGAAGGTTAAGTTTTGATAACTCAAAAAAAACAAAAAACAAACAGCAGTCATCATAGATGGTTCCCAGGTTTGTTCTCCCAACTATCATTCTAGAGATCCATCAAGTTACAATTTTCTCTTAGATACTAAAGAGAACTACTAAACATCATGAAGCTTCCTCTAAATCTATACTTTACAGGAGGAAATGGTGAAATTAGCCCTTACCTGCTAATTTTTTTTCCTGTAGTCCCTCCAGTCCAGTCGAGACAAGTGGGTTATGCTCGCCAACCACCAGGTGGAGACTAAGAACACACACTCTCATATCAGTATAAATAGCCCATGCCACTGAATGAACCGAGACAGTATTTGCCATTCACCAAGCAAAGAACCTAGGAACCAGGCCACACCTACAACTACTCCCCAGTCAAAATGCCTACCATTGGGTTGACCCACCCCACGGATGCCTTGCATCCACTAAGCTGCAACCATACAGGTAGCAGGCTCAGAAAACAGTACCTAGTCCATTACTGCCAAGCCAACCTACCAGGAAGGCCCAGTTGAGACATACTCTTAACGACCATCTAGGCCAACAAGTCATGGTTCTTGGCTGTTAATTTTTTTTTGTTATGCTTGTAATGAACAGGAAGCAGCACACTTACCTGAACAGGAATCCTCCTGACGTGTGCAAGTGTCACAGCACTTATCTTTGTAGGCACACATCGATTCTCAAGAGAGACTAAATCCCAGGGAGGGTCCTGGACTGGACAGACTACAGGAAAGAAAATTAGCCAGGGCCTCTCTTAGTCTCTCCAGTCCTGTCCAGACAAGTGGGATGTAGTAGAGCAGTATTAAATGTAGGAGGGACCAGAAATCCTAGCCCTCAAGACTGCCACCCCAAAAAACACACCCTGTTGCGCTTACACATCCAAACATTAATGCCTCACAAAGGAATGCAGGGAAGACCACATAGCTATCCAACAAATGTCACATGTAGAGCAGGCTCGTAGACCCACAGGCACCTGCCAGCCCCTCAACAAATAAGTTGATCTGATCGCCTCCCAGATCCAATGGGTGAGGGAGGCCTTAGAGGTAGCCTCCCCCTTCCAGGAGCCTCTGAAGATGAGGAACAACCTCATTGAATGCTAAAAACATTGCATCACCACCAGGTAATGCTCACAGGTCCTGTGGACATCAAGCTGCACAGGAGGGAGGCCTCCTGCATGTCTCCCTGCCCCAAAAAGGAGGGCAGGATAACAGCCTCATTGAGATGAAAGGCCGTGATCACTTTAGGTAAGTACAGAACCGGATACAGGACTACACGCTCCTTAGAAAACACAAGAAAAGGCTCCTTACAAGACAGTGCCTGCAGCTCCAAAATCCACCAGGCAGAGCAAATCGCCATGAGAAAAATGGTCTTCAGGGTAAAATCCTTGACAGAGGCACCCTGAAGGGACTCAAAAGGAGGAGCAGCCAAGGCAGACAAGACCAGATTAAAGTCCCAAGATGGAATCACCAGCCAGCCGGCTGGGAGGACGGAGATACTTGACACCCACCAAAAAAAAAAAAGAAGAAACAATGTCTGCACAGGTGGCCAAGGAAACCCCCAGCACTTGGCTCTGGTACCAAGACAGGGCCAGCTCCTGGACCCATAATGAGCGCAGGGCCAGCCCTTCTCCAGACCAGCCTGCAAGAACCCCAAAATTGCAGAGACTGGTGCTCCAACAGGGCAGACCTCATGCTCCACACCAGGCCTCGAAAAGTCTCCAAACCTGGACATAGGCCATTAAGTTGAACAGTGCTGCGCCTGCAGCAGAGCCATAATGGCCTGTTCCAAACAGCTGTAGTGCCTCAGCCTAGCCCTCTCTAGAGCCAGGCAATAAGTGAGAACAGATTCACTGCCAGCCTGCACACTGGGCCCTCGGTCAGGAGATCTGGCGTCAGTGGCAAACAAAAGGGCTGTGTGAGGTCCATGTACCACAGGCAAGGGGCCAGTCCAGTGCTATCAGCAGTATCCTGCCCAGTGTGCTTCGATGCACTGAAGCACCCTCCCTATCAAGGGCTAGAGTAGGAAGACACATAGTAGCCCCCATCCGGGGCAAGGTCTGCACGAGAGCAGAGGCCTTCAGACATCGAGGACCGCCATCAGGTGAAGCAAGATGCCTTGACATTGAGGCATGCCATGAGGTCCATTATCAGTGCTCCCTAGTGCTCCACCAGGGAACGGAACACCACATCAAAGTATGACCACTCCTCTGGGTCCAGCCTGTGGCAATTCAAGTAGTCTGCTTGCACATTCACCACGCCGGCCATATGCACTGCCAAGAGGGCTTGAGGTGCTGCCTTTTCAGTAGACCATCGACCCTGCACCAGTGGCAATGGCCACCCCAGCAGTAGAGACTCATCCAGTCTCCAGGGGCATCCCCATCTCCAAGTCCATCAGGAGCAACCAGCAGGTCAGCAAATGCACCTGAAGAGCTCTCATGCAGAGAAGGGCTCAAGGAACCAGCTCCAGGGAGGCCACCATGGAATGCAGAGCTTGCAGGTAGGCCCAGGCCCAGGGCCGCAGCATCCGACCAAGTCCCTGAATCTGACCCTGTAGTTTCACCACCCAATCCTCTGGGAGGAATACCCTGCCCTGGAGAGTGTCAAATCAGGCATGCAGATATTCCAGGGACTGCGAGAGACACAGCTGACTCTTGGCCAAGTTGGCCACCCAGCTGAGATCCTGAAGACAGTGCACCACGGTCACCATCTAACGCTGGCTCTCCTTGAGGGACTGCCTCCAGATTAGCCAGTCATCCCGATACAGGTGGACTAGGATCCCTTGCTTGCAGAGATAGGCCGCCAGGATAACCATGACCTTGGTGAACACCCAGGGAGCCATGGCCAGCCTGAAGAGCAACACCTGAAACTGTTAATGCCCCTGGGGACTGCAAAGCAAAGAAAGCGCTGATGTTCAAACCACACTGGAATGTGCAGGTAGGCCTCAGCAAGGTCCAAGGAGATAAGAAACCTGTCCTGGTGCACCGCTATGATCACAGACAGAGGGTCTCCATGAGAAAGCGTGGCACCCCAAGGGCCCCTTTGACCCTTTTGAGGTCCAGAAGAGGCCGGAAGGAGCCTTCCTTCCTAGAGACCACAAAATAGATGGAATACTTTCAGATGCCCCAGTCCGCTTGCAGCACCACACCAGTGCCTTGAGCTGCAGCAGGCGGTCGAGAGAATCTCCCACACTGCCTATATCTTCTGGACCGAACTGCAGAGGGAGACCATGAACACATCACTCGGCAGCCGGGAGAACTTGAGGGCATACCCTGACGGATGATCTCCAGTATCCAAGCATTGGATGTGATCTGGGCCCCTATGGGAAGAAAGCCCCATAGGCAGCCGCCCACTGGCTGTACTCTTGACCTTCATTGGGAAGGTTTGGCTGTGGCCTGGGTGGCAGAGACTACATCCGCAAAAGGATGACCCACATTGCAAAAAATGGATTCTCTGAGGGTCGTCCCCCCCCCCCCCCAATGGGCCAAAACCCCCGAAATTCTCTACCATGGCCTCTACCTGCCTTCAGCTTGTCCCCAGATAGACAGAGAAACCTGGACTCCCCAGAGACTTCACCAACTTCTCCAAGTCCTCCTCCCTGAAAAGCAATTTGTCTACAAATTGAAGCATGGTCAGCTTCATCTTAGAGGCCATGTCCATGGACCAAATGCAAATCCACAACAGGTGGCAAGAGGCCACAACCGTGGCCATACTCTTTGCCGAGGCCCAGAAGAGGTCATATAGCAAATCCACTAGGAAGATCATCCCAGATTCCAGCCAGGCATCAGCCCAAAGGCCCCAACCACCCAACCCTCCTACAGACCCTGGGATCAGCAGAAGCAAGCAGGCCACATAGGCTCCACAGATAGACCTATAGGTCCAGCATGGATACCTCAAAAGCCTGCTTGAGGAGTGCTTCCATGTGCCGGTCCTGTATGTCTATAAGGGCTGTGCCTCCTTCCACAAGAATGGTGGTCCTCCACATCAGCGCCACCACCAAGGCATCTACCTGAGGAAGGCACAGTTTATCAGTCTCCTCCAGCAGAATGGGGTAGAGCATAGCCATGCTATGCTGCAACCACAACTCCACGTTGGCAGTGCTCCATTCCTCAAAGATCATTGCCCATAGTACTCTATGGAATGGGAAGGACTGAGGCAGCCATCTGATGCCCTCCCCAAGAGGGTCCTCATCCGGCTCCCCCACCAGAGCAGGCTCCACAATCCAAAGTGTTGTGAGCAACTCCGTGTTTAACACCAGGAGCTCATCCCAGTGGAAAATCCACATGGCAGATCCTCCACCCCGGGGAGCTCACCTTCCTCCTGGAAATGTTCAAGGAGATCCACTGGACCCTCCATGAGGTCCATGGATTCCAGGGAAGCCAAGAAGCCAACATCCTGTAGTTTATCCAGGTGATCCTGTCACAGGCACTTCACCAGCTTCACTCCCTTTCCCCCTGGGGCCGAAGGGGTCACTTCCCCAACTCTTTGCTTCATCAGGAAGGCCTAATGAAGCAGCAACACAAATTCAGAGGATAAGGGGGATGGACACTGCTCCCCCTGGCCCCACAGGCATCACTGGAGGCCCTAAGCCCTCTGCAGTGGCTTGTAGCATCTAATACAAGATTGCGATGGTTCCCACCAAAACCACAGGCCCACTGCCATCACTAGCAGCTTCCCCACAGTCAAACACACCAGTGTCCAAGTCTGTGCAATCTCCCCAGCTCATCTGCCACAGTCTCCCCCAATTTCCAGCAATTCTGGCACAGCCTGATTTCAGACAGCTGTGCCCTGCAGCTGATGCACAGTACACATTCCATGTGGCCACAATGCTGAAAACATACCCCGTCACAACAGCAAGAGACAGCTCTATTCATTGGGGCCCAACAGGACTTATCCAGATGTCCCGTGCTGCGGCAACCGCTCAGGATCCCAGTTTCCTCTTTTTTTCAACAAACTAAGCTGAACCAGCACAAGGGAGGAAATGGAGAAAAAAAAGCAAACCCAGGCAGCCTAGCACAGGAGTTCCTATCTTCGGCCTCCTCCCAAAGGTTGGGGAGGGGGAAAGAAGAGAACAAGACAAAGAGGCTACAGGGGGAAGGATCCAGACCACTGGGTTCTGCACCCCAGGCTAAAGTCAGCCTAGCAAGGCTCCGCAGTCCAGACACACAAGCTATGCTCACCACCTGCTGAAGACTGAGAAATACTGGCTCAGGTCAGTGGGCACAAGCTATTTATACTGATCTGAGAGTTTGTTCTCAGTCTCCACCTGCTGGTTGGCATGCATAACCCACTTGTCTGGCCTGGACAGGAGGGACATCCTGGAATCAAGGCTTTAGTGATCAAATTACTTACTTGTAGCAGAAAGGAGAACAAAAATCAAATACCTAGCCCCTGCTCCCGTCCTCATTAAGTGTAATGTGGCCTTATGAACGAAGCTGGACATTTACAGCAGGGCTGCTCAAAATCTGTCCTGGGCCCCCCATAGCCAGTTGGGTTTTCATAATAAAAATCACAATGACTGCATGAAAAATCTAACATGCCCCAGAAATCCAACATGGACCCAAGTAACCGCTATTCTCTACCTCTTGTAGATGCTATCACCTGCTATAAACACACTGATCTTATAACTCTCTAACCCAATGTACATTTGAGGTAAGGATTAAGCCAGACAGCATAGTTACTCACCTGTAACAGGTGATCTCCAGGAACAGCAGGAATTTAGTCCTCATATAAGGGTATCATCGGGAGTGACAGAGCCTGCGTGGGAACGCTCCCCAGCATCCAATTAGAAAACTTTTGGGAGCATCCCACAGCACCTGCTTGCTGCCTTCCCACCTTTCCCAACTGCCTCTCGCTAGTTGAGTTTTAAAGCTGAGACAAAGAGAAAGAGAGAGAGAGGGAAAGAGAAAGGGAAATACAACTCCTAGGGGAGGTGGGTGGGTTGTGAGGACTAAATTCCTGCTGTTCCCGGAGATATCCTGTTACTGGTAACTATACTATCTCCAGGAACAAGCAGGAATGTAGTCATTACACATGGAGACTCCCTACCTTTAGATGACAGGGAGAGACCCCAGACGACGTGTGACCCTGAGAAGGGCTCAACTTCCCCCATGGTTCTCTGGCATCCTACCAGGGATGGTGGGTAGGAGTTGATTAGGTATGGAACGGGTGTTGGAGAACAGCCTTACCAAACAAGGCATCCCGGCAGGAGTCCTTGTCCAAGCAGTAATGGGCTGTGAAGGTATGAACCGAGGCCCAGGTGGCTGCTCGACCGATGTCGTCAATAGACACAAAGTGCAGATGAGCCATTGAAGCTGCCATGGCTCTCACATTGTGAGCTGTGACATGGCCCTCCAGAGGAAGATTCTTACTCTGATAGGCAAATGAAATACACTGAGCAATCCAGTTGGATAGTGTTCTCTTGGAGACTGGAAGTCCCAAATGAGAAGAATCAAAAGCAACAAAGAGTTGAGAGGACTTTCTATGTTGCTGTGTTCTTTGTAAGTAAAAGGCTAAAGCTCTTTTACAGTCCAAGGTATGAAGACTCCTCTCTGCATTTGATGCATGAGGCCTTGGAAAAAACACAGGTAGGTAGACCGCTTGGTTTATATGAAAAGGCAAGACCACCTTTGGCATAAAGTGTGGATGAGTTCTAAGGACTACCTTGTCATGATGTAACCTTGTGTAAGGTGGATCAGCTACTAGCGCTTGCAACTCACTAATGCGACATGCTGATGTGATTGCAATGAGAAAGATAACCTTCCAAGAAAGGAATTACAAGGAGGTAGCAGCTAAGGGTTCAAAAGGTGGCTTCATGAGCTGCCCAAGAACCAGGTTTAAGTCCCATGCCACTGGTGGTGGCCTAATGGGAGGCTTAGTTAGAAGGTGGCCTCTCATAAATCTTGCTATAAAAAAGGATGAGAGGAAATAGGCTGTCCATTTAGAGGCTTAAAGGAAGCTGCAATAGCACTCAAATGTACTCTTACTGAGTTAGTCTTAAGACCTGCATTGGACAAATGAAGGAGGTACTCCAACAATGATTCCAGAGGTATCACAAGGGGGTTAAGACCCCTCTACGACACCATATGGTAAACCTTTTCCACTTGAAAGCATAAGAGCGTCTCGAGGAAGGTTTCCTGGAAGCAAAAAGAATATTTTTTACTTGCTAAGGGAGATTAAGATCATGGAGATCTAGGCCTTCAGCAACCAAGCCCTGAGACGCAGAGAGTGGGGATTGAGATGCCATAACATTCTGTCCTCCTGGGATAGGAGATCTGGAGCAGACCCTAACTCCAGGGAGGGAACATGATATGTAGAAGCAGAGGGTACCACACATGCCTTGGCCAATGTGGAGCTTTGAGAATCATACGGCCTCTGTCTCTCTGAAGCTTGAACAGGGTTTTGGGAAATGGGTGGAAAGGCATACAAAAAGTCTTGACCCCAGTAAAAGGAGGAAAGCATCCCTGGCCTGAGCCTTCTGAGCCGGAATTCTGGAACAGAACCAGGGAAGTTTGGTATTCCACGGACTTGCAAAGAGGTCTATGTCCGGGGCTCCCCAAATTTGAAAACTCTTGGCCACCTGGTCTGCATGTAGAACTTGACTGAGTCTGTCTGCCCAAGAGTTTTGTATGCCTGGAAGATACACTGGCAGGAGATGAATCTGATGCTCTCTGGCAAGGGCCCATAGTCTCAAAGCTTCATTGCAAAGCAACAGAGAGCCTGTTCCACCCTGCTTGTTCACGTAGAACATGGCTACTTGATTATCCGCATGAATGAAGACTGTCTTGTAGCTGAGCAGGGTGTGGAACACTCGAAGAGCAAGAAAGATTACTCTGAGCTCCAAGAGATTGATATGTAGATGAGTCTCCTGTGGAGACCAGGTGCCTTGGTTAGAGAGGTCTTGCAGATGAGCTCCCCAACCCATCGGAAAAGCATCTGTTGTGAGAGTTGCTTGGGGTAAGCGTTGTTGAAAAGGGGGACCCCAGCAACAGGTTTTGAGTGGACTTCCACCATTGGAAGGACAAAATAAGGCGACTTGTGTTTGCTATTTTGTCTGACAGGCATCCTGATGCCTGGGTCCATTGAGTGGATAAAGTCCACTGGGCTGCCCTCCTATGAAGGCAAGCATAAGGAACCACATGCACAGTAGATGCCATGTGGCCTAGTAGTTGTAGCATTTCTCGGGCAGTGAGATGAGGCTTTAGCACTGCTTGAGAAGCTAACTGCACAATGCAAAGGCAGCAGGCCTGGGGGAGATAGGCTCTTGCCTTTCTGGTATCCAGCAAAGCGCCTATGAACTCTGAAGACTGAGTGGGAGTTAGACTGGATTTTGGGATGTTTATTACCAGACCCAAATACTGAAGGATACACATTGTGCAGGATAGAGAAGTCCTGGCCTCTGAATCTGTTGGGGCTCGAATGAGCCAGTCGTCTAAGTAGGGGAAGACAAATATCCCTAGAGTGAGAGAGGTCTGAGAATTGAACTGCCTTATTATTGTGGAAGGGGGCATGCTCGAAAAATGAAGCTTGTACCCCTCCTTTATGATGGAGAGTGTCCAATGCTGCTCTTATTTGCCCCCATCTGGGGGCAAAGTGACATAACCTTCCTGGAATGGTGGAAGGCTCTGGTCCCACGAGAGCCAGGAAGGCTAAGTTCTCTAGCTGAAAGTCAAAGGCCTTGTGGAGGCTGAGACGGCTGAGGCTTAGCAGTCTTTGCTTTCTTCTGTTTGGGTGGTTGCTGACCTTTCCTGACAAGCTGACCTGCAGAACATCCCTGCTGAGCATAAGCAGGATAATATCTTTTCTTCTTAGAAAAGAATGATTTCTTGAAAGATTTATCTAGCAGGATCAGCTGTGGACTTGGATAATCTATCCAAGGGGAGTTGTCAGCATCCAACTCATTGGCTTTTTCCTACCAATCTCTAACAGGTTCTCACCAGTACAAGGGATATTTCCCAATTTGTCTTGTACCCAGAGCTGCAGATCAGATGCCTGGAGCCAAGCAATTCTACGTGCACCTATGGCAATGGCAGAGGTTCTGCTTATGCACTCAAAACATTCAAAAGCTGCACGGTTGACAAATTTAGAAACATCTTGGTTATGTTTGACCAATGTCAGAAAATCCTGTCTTCTGTCCTCAGGAAGAATAGGACTCAAAGCCTCTAAATCACCTATGACCTCCTTCAGGAACATTCCCATGTATAGACTATAGGAAATGATCCTGGCAGAAAGCATGGAAGACACGACGTCCAAAAGCATCCAGAGTTCTGCACTCACGTCCTGGAGGATTAGAGGCATGCCTCTTTGCACTCTTGATCCTTCTCATAACCGATTCCACTACAATAGAGTGGTGAGGAAGCTGAGTTTTTTGGAAACCAGGACAAGGAGGGACTCGATACAGAGTATCCAGCCTACGAGAATGAGGAGAGGTGGTAAGAGGTGTCTCCCACATTCTTAACATGAGATCATGCAAAATCTCATGAATGGGCAAGGTAGCTGCTTCCTGAGGAGTTCTGGGATATTGTAAAATTTCCAACTCCTTTGCTCTGGGCTCTGTTTCAGGGGCAACAGTAATGGATAGACACCGAGCCACCTCCCTGATAAAATCCTGAAAGGAAATATCCTCTGGAGGAGACATCCAACGCTTAGGGGAGGAGGGCTCCTCTGGGAGAAGCATTCCTGCATCGACAGAACTATCAGAATCCTCAGATTCTTCTGAGGACTCGAAGTACCGTCTGTCCGGATGTTCTTGAAGAGCCCGATACCCATACCGACCAAAGTCGGTACCGGAAGGCATCGGATGACTGGGTGCCAGCAATGCGGACACCGATGTCAATGTCAATGCTATCAGTACCGCAACCAATACCGGTGCCATTTGGATGGTCTGTCGCAGTTCCAAGGGCATCAATGTCACCAGACTGTGCTCAATAGCCAGGACTCTCTGGTCTATCGACACTGACGATGCCTGGATGTCGGTACCGGAGAATATCACCAGTATCCCAGAGCATGGCACCAGAAGTTCTGCCGAGGTCGAGGCCTCGAGAACATCCTGGAGCCCCGATAATGCTTTGGAAGCCGAAGCCTCCCGCCGGGGCAATTTTGCCGGTGCAGAATCCTCAAGGGCAACGCCAGAGGCATCCTGATGCTTAGAAGATCTACCCTTTAAGGCCCGGCTAGACTTATGTTTAGTTACTTGAGATCCAAGGGAGGAAGACAAAGCCCTGGAAGACGTCGATGCCACCGAAGCTGTATCAGAGGGAAACAGGGTACTGAGCTTGGCAGCTCGGTTCTGTCGACCTCTTGGACATCATGGCACAGGCCATACATTCCGAGATGGAATGGTCAGGACCTAAACATTTCAGACACTGCTCATGGGTGTCGGTGACGGAGATGGTACCACCACACTTGGTGCACTTTTTAAAACCCGAAGAGGGTTTCTCCATTATGGAAAATTTCCTGGGCCTAAAGCCCAAAATGGCACGTGCACCTGAAAAGGAAAAAGTGCTACCAATTTTTTATTTTTATTTTTTTAAAGAAAAGAATGACGAAAAAACCAGTGGTACCGGTAAAGCATCGAGGAAGGCAGACGCGATCATAAAAAAGAAGAAAATATTCTGCGGTGACAGGAACACAACCTGCTGGCTCCGCGGAAAATGAAGAACTGGAGAGAGGCAGTTGGGAAAGGTGGGAAGGCAGCATGCAGGCGCTGTGGGATGCTCCCAAAAGCTTTCTAATTGGACACTGGGGAGCGTTTCCATGCAGGCTCCGTCGGTACCGATGATACCCATATGTGATGACTACATTCCTGCTTGTTCCTGGAGATATAGACATACAGGCAAATTTTAGATAGAAACTGCATTCTGATTTTGATGTATTATGGATACCTAAATGTAATCCAGCCCTTTTAAAAACCACCATGGAAACTACAAATAAAGCTTCAAATATAATCCTCTCGTTGATTATGCTGCTATTTTTTTTTACTTAATTTTTTTTTTTTTTATTATAGGCAATTTCATTTTGTAGCCCAATTTTAAGTTGACTGGTTGTTGCACATGCATACATTGGTCTAATTTCAGACATGCTTGTTTTAATAACTTTTTAAATAATGTAATTTCCCTACTGTAATCTTCTGAGCAGTTTTATACAAAAACAGGATATAAATTGGTAAACTAATTCTGTTCTAGATGTGGTGTGTGTGAAGGAACAGACTGCTATGGTATTCCATCAACTTGGGCTGAAGTTTTTTCTCCATCTTTACAAGTGAAAAGCAAGGTATGAGCAAAGAACCCCATACAGCTAAATTACCCTCTGAAAACTAACATTTGGAAAGACCAGATATAACCAAGACCGACCGCCTTGCTCACTAGTAGAGAAATCAAACAGGAATCACATTTGAGTATTTGATGCTGGTGGGGAGAGATCCCAATCCTTCAATAAAAAAGTGATGGTATACCAGGACTTCATTCAGCAAGGAAACACAGAAGCATTTAAGTCTGGAAAACGTAGTCAAGATTTAAACTCTTCCCAACTACTATATCTGAGGTCGGCTGAAGGACTGGCAAGCCTCAGGCAGACTGTATCCAATGTGTTGGCAAAGGATTATTAAAAAAAACAAAAAACCACAATCTGGAAGATATAAGGAGTCAGTCATTTCAGACTAATCTTTATTACACTAGGAATCTTGCTTAATATAAAAAATGCATTTAGGTAATTGGTTTTGTGTTTATTGGGGAACCCCAGAGATTTTATGCAAACTAAAAGCAAAACCTTTACAGGCTATAATATAAATACTTAGAATGCAGCTTTAAGCCCCCAAGAAGCTCTCAGGTGGGAAAGACCAGGATACATGACATTAAGGAAGGCCGGGAGTCAGAAATTGGAGGTTGGTTTCCAACATTCCTTTGTTCCATGTCATTACTATACTTTTTGCAGTTAGCAATCACAAGTGATGTAAAAAAGATGGGCCATAGGTGGAATTTCTGTATGAAACTTTCTACAATAAGTTATAACTTTACCAGCACTTTTGATGTTCAGTTTTTAAAATCTGGAGAAGGCTGCCATAGCAATTTTGTAAGACCAGCATTTCCCACAGTAACTGTTGACAGTGACACTGTTAGAAAGCGTACTTACTCACCTGTAACAGGTGATCTCTGGGAACAGCAGGAATTTAGTCTTCACATATGGGTATCGTCGGTACCGAAGGAGCCTGCGTGGGAACGCTCCCCAGCATCCAATAGGAACGCTTTTGGAAGCATCCCACAGCACATGCACACTGCCTTCCCACCTTTCCAACTGTCCCTTCAGTTAAGTTTGTAAATGAGTGCAAGGATAGAGGGAGAGAGGAAAGAGACAAAGAGATAGAGAGATAGAGAGACAACTCCTAGGGGAGGTGGGTGGGTTGTGAGGACTAAATTCCTGCTGTTCCCAGAGATCACCTGTTACAGGTGAGTAACTACGCTATCTCAAGGAACAAGCAGGAATGTAGTCCTCACATATGGGGACTCCCTAGCTGAAGATGTCAGGGAGATAGACCCAGTAAGGTGCCACCCTAGAAAGTGGGAATCCTTCCTCCCATGGATCTCTGGCATCCCACCAGGGTTGATAGGCAGGAGTTGGTTTAGGTTTGAAAGAGATTTTGAACAGCTTGGCCAAAAAAGGCATCCCAATGAGACTTTATCCAGGCAGTAGTGGGTTGTGAAAGTGTGTACCAAAGCCCAGGTGGCTGCTCAACAAATGTCATCGATAGACAGAGTGGAGATTAGCCATAGAAGCTGCCATGGCTCTCACATGAGCTGTGACATGGTCCTGAAGAGGAAAACCCTTACCCATAAGCAAAGGATATGCATTGGGCAATCCATTTGGATAAATTTCTTTTAGAAACTGGAAGTCCCAAATGACTAAGGTCAAAAGCTATAAAGAGTTGAGGACTTTCTATGGTGCTGTGTTCTTTGTATGTAAAAGGCCAAGGCCCTTTTACAATCCAAAGTATGAAGGTTTCTTTCTGCATTAGAGGCGTGAGGCCTCGGAAAAAAATACAGGAAGGTAAATTGATTGATTTAAATGAAAAAGCAAAAACACCTTTGGCATAAAATGTGGGTGAGTTCAGAGAACAACCTTATGATGAAACCTAGTATAAGTCAGGATCAGCCACTAAAGCTTGCAATTCACTGATATGACAGGCAGAGGTGAATGCAATTAGGAAGATGACCTTCCAGGTCAAAAACTTAAGGGCTGTAGTGGCTAAAGGCTCAAAAGGCAGCTTCATGAGCTGCCTGAGAAATAGAGTTAGATCCCATGCCACCGGTGGTGGCTTGATGGGCGGTTTAGTTAATAAAAGGCCTCTCATCAATCTTGATAGGAGTGGATGGGAGGAAACTGGTTGTCCGTTTAGAGGCTTATAAGAAGCTGCAATTGCACTAAGATGGACTCTTACCGAATTGGTCTTTAACCCAGAATTAGATAAGTGAAGGAGATACTCTAGTATCGATTCCAAGGGTATGACCAGGGGGTTTAATCCCCTCTTGGAGCACCATATATTAAAACGTTTCCACTTGAAGGCATAAGACCTTCTTGTGGAAAGTTTCCTAGAAGCCTGAAGGATCTCTTACCTGCTGGGACAGGTTGAAATCCTGGAGGTCTAAGCCTTCAGCAACCAGGCCGTGAGGTGCAGGGACCAGGGATTTGAGTGCCATAGCGTCCCGTTCTCCTGGGAGAGGAGATCTGGAGCATGCCCTAACCCCAGAAGTGCCGCTTGAGAGAGATGCAAAAGCAGGGAATACCACGTTTGGCGTGGCCATCGTGGTGCTACGAGAATCATGCAACCCCTGTCTCTCTGAAGCTTGAAGACTGTTTTGGGGATGAGGGGAATGGGTGGGAAGGCATAAAGGAAGTCCTGACCCCAGTGAAGGAGGAAGGCATCCCTTGCCTGACAGTTGTGAGCCGGAATCCTGGAACAGAACCGGGGAAGTTTGGCATTCAGTGGACTTGCAAAGAGGTCTATGTCTGGGGTACCCCAGAGATGAAATATATTTACCACCTGGTCTAGGTGGAGTGACCACTTGTGAGGCAGCAGCACTCAACTGAGTTTGTCTGCCCAAAGGTTTTGAATGCCTGGAAGATATACCACTAGAAGGTGAATTTGATGCTCTCTGGCAAGGGCCCATAGTCGTACAGCTTTGTTGCATAACAGAGAGCCCATTCCACCCTGCTTGTTCACATAGAACATGGCTACCTGATTGTCCATCTGGACTAGGACTGTCTTGTAGCTGAGCTGGGCATGAAACACTCGAAGAGCTAAATAAATTGCTCTTAATTCCAGGAGGTTTATGTGTAAACCAACCTCCTGTGGAGTCCAAGTGCCCTGGGTAGAGAGATGATTCAGGTGTGCTCCCCAACCCACCTGTGATGCATCTGTTAGGGTAGCCTGAAAGAGGGGTTGATGGAAAGGAGAGCCCACTGTCAGATATTTTAGTGACTGCCACCACTGGAGGGACAAAATTAGTCATTGAGAGATTGTTATTTTGTCCGACAAATGACCCGGGGCCTTTGTCCACTCTGTGGAGAGGGTCCACCGAGCTGCTCGCATGTGGAGGTGAGCATATGGGACTACATGGACTGTGGATGCCATGTGTCCCAGTTACTGCAGTAGCTCCCTAGCAGTGAGGGAGGATTTGCCTGCTGCTTGGGAAGCTAGCTGCATTATGGGAAGACACCAGGCTTGTGGAAGGAAAGCCCTTGCCTGTCTGGTATCCAGACAGGCTTCTATGAATTCTAGGCATTGAGAAGGAACTAGTTGAGATTTCGGGAAGTTTATTACCAATCCCAAGTATTGGAGGATTCGCATTGTATGGGACAGTGCAGTGCTGGCCTCTCCAACTGTGGGGGCCCGAATGAGCCAGTCGTCCAAATAAGGGAAGACGAAAATCCCCAGGGTTCGTAGGAATGCAACTACTACTGCCATGCATTTCCTGAATACCCTTGGTGCTGAAGCCAGACCAAAAGGAAGAACCCTGTACTGGAGAGGTCTTCCCCTGAAAAGGAAACGTAAAAATTTCCTGTGATATGAATGGATGAGAATGTGAGTGAATGCATCCTTTAAGACTAGAGAGCAAAGCCAGTCCTGGCTTTGAAGGTATGGCAGAAGAGTTCCTAGAGAAATCATTTTGAATTTCTCTCAAAACAGATATTTGTTCAATTCTCTGGAGGTCTAGAATGGGTCTGTGTCCTCCTGTTTTCTCTGGAATAAGAAAATAGGGGGAGTAGAACCCTGCACCCTTTTGAAGAATGGGTACTTCCTCTTGCCCTTGGGCAAGAAGTGTGGAGACCTCGTGATCTAGCAGATTGTCTGCAGAGGTTTGTGAATTGAATTGTTTTAGAATTGTAGGAGGGGGTATGCTGTGAAAATGAAGTTTGTACCCCTCTCCTACAATGGACAAAGTCCAATCTTCTGCTGTTATCAGATGCCATCTGTTGACAAAGTGGCATAACCTGCCCAGAATATTGGGGGGTTGGGGACCCTTCAGAGGCAGGAAGGCAAAGCTCTCTAGGAAGAACATAAGAACATAACATAAGATATGCCATACTGGGTCAGACCAAGGTCCATTAAGCCCAGTATCCTGTTTCCAACAGTGGCCAATCTAGGTCATACGTACCTAGCAGTTTCCCCAAAAGACAGGTTCTGCAATGCTTGTACTAGGTCAAGCATTGATATCCGGTCCCTTCTTAATAATGGTTTATGGACCTTTCCTCCAGGAACTTGTCCAAACCTTTTTTAAACCCAGCTACACTAACAGCCTTTACTACATCCTCCGGTAACAAATTCCAGAGTTTGATTACACGTTGAGGGAAAAAATATTTTCTATTATTAGTCTTAAATAGTTTACCCTGTAGCTTCATTGCATGTCCCCTAGTCTTCCTATATTCTGATAATGCAGTTACTTACCTGTAACAGGTGATCTCTGGGAACAGCAGGAATTAGTCTTCACATATGGGTACGTCGGTACCGACGGAGCCTGCACGGGAATACTCCCCAGCATCCAATCAGAAAGCTTTTGGGAGCATCCCTCGCGCCTGCGCGCTGACTTCCCGCCTTTCCCACTGCCTTTCCTCAGTTGAGTTTCATAGCTGAGACAGAAGGAGAGAAAGAGGAAAGGAGATAGATACAACTCCTAGTGGAGGTGGGTGGGTTGTGAAGACTTATTCCTGCTGTTCCCAGAGATCACCTGTTACAGGTAAGTAACTGCTATCTCCAGGAACAAGCAGGAATGAGTCTTCACATATGAGGACTCCCTAGCTGTGGGTGCCAGGGGAGATCCCATAAAATGTGTATCCCTGGAACAGGACGGCATTTCCAAAACCTGGATCCCCGGCATCCCCTGAGGGATGGGGGGTAGGAGTTGAATAGAGAAGAGCTGTAGAGGAACAGCGAATCTAAAGACTACAGAGAAAAAGAGTCTTTAGAATGTATGTCAAGTATCATTAAAATATTTAATGAACTAGTACAATATAGAGCTTACCTACTGGATTGTAGGAAGTAGAACTGTGATGGAGTGTACTATAGATGCAGTAGCGGAATCCTCAAGTTAACTTCACAGCAGTGAGGATGAAGTCCCAAACCTGGAATGGGCAGGTGACCCAGGTATCAACTGGGGTAGGAGAAGAACGGTAGGTCTTCAATGGAAAGCTTTATGGGAAAAAGCTGAAAACTTTTAGGTACAGAGTTATTAACATTGAGGACTAAAAGAAGAAGACTGACCGATCTGGAGAATTAGCCCAGTCCTGAAGGGAAGAGGGGGTATGGAAAAAAGCCCCTATTCCCAAGGAGAACAGAAGTGTACTCAAATACTGAAGATGTACACTGTCTTTCCTAGCTGGTAAGAGATAGGAAGACACTGAAGTTTGATACTTCATAGACAGGGAGATCTATAACAAAAATAGAAGCTGTTGACATCACAGCAATAATTGTGTGTATAACCGCTCCCACTTACTGAGCCGTATGAGAATAGGCAAGTGGACTGTCTGGACCCCTTAAGAAGGGAAAAGCTTTATAGCACAGTTAGGGAGATAGCAGGTAATACTTAGCGTCCTATGGACATCTCCCAACACATACACACACATACATACATACATATACATATGGGCATGACTTATGCCCACACAGACTACAGAAATATGTATGTATAGGACATATACATACATGAATATAAGTCTGAGGATACATGCCTGCAACTTAGCCCCACAAAAACATTCACATGGGGAATGTGATGGGAAAAGATTCATCTAATAATGAGGGGATAAAAACCACCTGAAGATATATAGAGAATCTATTTCTGCGGTGCAGGAATGTAGTTCAGTGGAATAACCAGTATGGTTGCGTGAAAAAAAACAGAAGATAATAGCAGTCTGGCAAGAGTACGTCAGGAGTACTTTAGGACTCCGACATGTCCAAAGGACAAAAAAACGCATAGACTAAAACACCAGGATGACCCAGCCAAGGGACACAGGGGTATCATGTACACTAAAAGAGTATGCGTTGTCCAAGTGGAGCAGAAAAGCATAATGCCAAGCTGTAAGGAAAAAAGGGTAGATTCCTGCAAGATTGGGAACTCCTTGGACATTCACGCCATGGAATGATTATATAAGCTTTTTCTACTATATGGAAAAAACCCTCAGAGACAAAGTTCAATGCTCTGTAGCAAGTGCCCATAGTAGAAAGCTTCTCTGAAGATTGCAGAGAGCATTGTGCAGGAGAATTATAAGATAAAACTGACAGAAGTCAGGTGTGTTGCCACATCCTAGGAAAGGATATGGGTAGAAGATAACCTGCAGTGAGTAGTATTATGCAAGATAGTTGAAAGTAGCTTGCAATGAGCATTAAAGTAATCACTGGAACTCCTGCATACACAGCAACTGAACAAAACAGCAGAAGGGATGCTCCTGTATAAAAACAGAGAGAAAGCAGACAAAGGGAGCGGAGATATTCCCGTCCCTGTCTGATGAGTTGTTCAGAGCATGCATTGAAGGATAACAAAAAGTCTACACTGGAAAGAAAGAAGTGTTTCAGTATGGTACCAACTCAAGCAGGGGAAACGCTGGAAGAGAGGGGGTTGGAAAGTGACTTACCATATGGTAAGTCAGCTGAAGGAAAAGATGTCCATGTGGGGACAGAAACTATCATGGGACAGTTGTAACCTCCCTTCGTAGTAGTAAGAAGGGGAGAATTCTGTAACCCATGGACAAAAGTATCCTAACAGCTTAGCATACTGAAAAAGAAAAAAAAACAGTGTAGAGTTTGAAGAATAAACTTCTGCTAAGAAGAAGTTAACTGTAGATTGCAACATACAGGAACCTATGGTTGCTGGTTATGATTAGACTGGCTAGAGTCTGGAGACTTCAGACTAGGATGAGATGTCCCTTGCTTGGGTACATCTGGAGGATGGGCAGGAGAAGGGTGAAACCTTTTCTTAGGGATAGAAGGTTTGGTAGGACATTTCCTACGTCCTGGGGAAAAAGAAGGCTTAGGATGGCTTCCAGAACCAGGGAAGTGAGTGGAGCAATGAGCAACCTGACGTAAAGCCTCTTTATTGAAGAGATTTTCTCCAGTACAAGGAGAATTACCCAGTGTATGTTGTGCCCATCTGCTCAAGTCTGAAGCTTGCAGCCAGGCTGTACGACGTGCTCCAATGGCAATAGCAGAGGATCTGCTAACAGACTCAAAAGAGTCTAGAGAAGCACGAGAAAGAAACCAAGAGATATTCCTGCTAGGATTAAGAAGCAAGGAATAGTCAGTGGCCTTAGGTTCTGACAAAAAAGGGGACAAAAGAGATAATCTCTGTGACCTCCTGAAGTGTCAGACTCATAAAAAATATATGAAATAATTCTTGAAGCCAGCATAGAAGTTTGGAAGGTTTGACGTCCAAAGGCATCAAGTGCTTTAGATGCACGACCTGGCGGATAAGAATGCTTCTTCTTGCTTCTTACCTTCCTCATTGCTGATTCCACTACAATGGAATGGTGTGGAAGTTGGTTTTTTTTGAAACCCCGGAGAGGGAGGCACCTGATACAAAACATTAATGGCTGTAGAAGGCGAAGGAACCTTTAAAGGTGATTCCCACATCCTCAGAAGAAGATCCTGCAAAGAATGATGTAAAGGAAGCATTATATTTTCCTTTTCTGCAGGATCTTGGTCAAGAGTAGAGCCAGGAATAGGAATGGCAAGAAAGGTTGCCATGTCAAGGAGAAATTTCTGAAAAGAAGGATCTCCAATAGGAACTATTCCTGGGTAAGCTGAGGTTGAAGGAGCAGCTTGAGCACCAGAAGACATACTGGACTGGTGCAGAAAAAGAATCCTGCTAGATGGACAGTGGATACTGACAGTTCTGATTCGAGGCAGTTAGTACTGCATCGTCAGTGCCCGGTATCGATTCCAAGCTAGGCATAGAAAGGATCGATGGCACCGATGGAACTGCAGGAATCAACATCGATACCAGTTTCGGAGACGATAATGTCATCGAAGCAGTAATCGGGGCTGCTGAAGCGGTACCGAGGTAGCCAGAGAACCTTGGTGAATATCCTCGGTACTGCGTAGTCAGAAACGATATGGATCGGTTCCGAAACGCGTCGGTACCAAATCATCTAGACTGGATATAGATTCCAGACTCGGCATCGATTCATGTCTAGAAGGTACCGACGTTGGTGGTGGTATCGGCGATGCTGATACAGGAAAGTCAATCGGAATCGTATCGATTGGTTCCGAAGGTACCGAGGACGTCCGAAGACGATGCCTGGTGAAGAGAGGAATACTCGACACCAGCACCGATGTCGGGGTATCTGTACCGCTCGAAGCCGATACCAACCCCGAGCATGGCGAAGATACAGGAAAGTCAATCTGGGTGGTATCGATCGGCCCCGAAGGTACCGAGGATACCAGATGACGATCCCAGGTGAAGAGTGGAACACTCGACACCGATGCCGGGGTATCAGTACCGCTCGAAGCTGGTACCAACCCCGAGCATGGTGAAGATACAGGAAAGCCAATCTGGGTCGTATCGATCGGCCCCGAAGGTACAGAGGACACCAGATGACAATCCCTGGTGAAGAGTGGAACACTCAACACTGGTGCCGGTGCATCGGTACCGCTCGAAGCGGATACCACCCCCGAGCACGGCTCAGGTATGTTCTGTGAGGGGTGAGCCCCAGGAACAACCTGAAACCCCGTAAATGCTTTGGAGCCCGAAGACTCCTGCCGGGGTTTTATTGCCAATGGGGTCTTGAGGGCAAGGCCGGAGCTGTCATCATGCTGGGCATGAGACTTACCCTTCAAGAATTGGCTAGGTCTTAACAGACTGTTTGTGGGTTACCTGATCCTGGAGAGAAGAATAAACCGGTGTCCTCACCTCAGGAGGAAAAACGGCATCGAGGGAAACTCGAAAAAGGGAAGGTCTTCTCCCAATAATACAGCCTGATGGATCAAGGAAAAAAGGGTCAAGACCCAAACAGGTTAGACACCAAGCATTGGAGTCTAAAAAGAAAACTATGTTTCCACAGTGAAGGCACTTCTTAGGGAAAAAAGGCTCCATGTTGGAGAGGCCTGGTAGGCCCAAAAAAAGTTAAACTGAGGAGAAAAAATTTCTCTAAGTTTAGAAAAGAAAAGAATAAAGCACCGGCGGTACCGGTATCGGCGGGAAAGACAGCCGTGACCACAAGAAAACAAGGAAATAAGAATTTTAAAGAAAAAAGTTTCTGCGGTGACAGGAGGACGTCCTGCCAGCTCCGCGGAAAAACGAAAACTGAGGAGAGGCAGTGGGAAAGGCGGGAAGTCAGCGCGCAGGCGCGAGGGATGCTCCCAAAAGCTTTCTGATTGGATGCTGGGGAGCATTCCTGTGCAGGCTCCATCGGTACCGACGTACCCATATGTGAAGACTCATTCCTGCTTGTTCCTGGAGATCGTAAACAGTCGATCTACATTTACCCGTTCCACTCCATTCATTAATTTATAGACTTCTATCACATCTCCCCTCAGCCGTCTCTTTTCCAGGTTAAAGAGCCCTAACCTTTTTAGCCTTTCTTCAATGGAGTATCCTTCCATCCCCCCTACCATTTTGGTGGCTCTTCTCTGAACCTTTTCTAATAACACTATATCCTTTTTAAGATACGGTGACCAGAATTGCACACAATATTCAAGGTGCGGTCTCACCATGGAACGGTATAGAGGCATTATAATATCTTGTTTTATTCTCCATTCCTTTCCTTATGATATCTAGCATTCTATTTGCTCTCTTGGCTGCCGCTGCACACTGGGCCTAGGGTTTTAACATGTTATCCACAATGACGCCTAAATCTTTTTCCTGGGTGGTGGTTCCTTGCATCGTGTAACCATAGCTTGGGCTGTTCTTCCCTAGGTGCATAACTTTGCACTTGTCCACATTAAATTTCATCTGCCATTTTGATGCCCAGTCTTCCAATTTATCAAGATCCTCTTGAAATTTTCCACAATCCTCTTGGGTTAACAACTTTAAATAGTTTTGTGTCATCTGCAAATTTGATAACCTCACTCGTTATTCCACTTTCCAGGTCATTTATGAATATGTCAAAAAGCAGTGGACCCAGCACAGAACCCTGGGGTACACCACTATTCACCTTTCTCCATTGGGAAAATTGGCCATTTAGCCCAACCCTCTGCTTTCTATCTTTTAACCAGTTCCTGATCCACAGTAGTACACTGCCTCCTATCCCATGACTCTTTAGGTTTTGCCAAATGTCTCTGATGAGGGACCTTGTCAAAGGCTTTCTGAAAGTCCAGATACACTGGAGTCAAAGCCCCTGAGGGGGCTGAACCTGGAGAGCCGGGCAACCTGACCTGGAGTCTGACTCTGCTGGGCATAGGAAGGATAAAAAAATCCTTTTTGCTAAGAGAGGGTTTTTTTTGGCTGAGTGGCTGTAGACTGACAATCTAGGGTAGAATTGTCAGCATCTAACTTGTTAGCCTTTTCCTCATCAGAGTCTTCGGAATCAGAGGAATCTAAGTATTCCTCACCCCGATGCTCCTGCAAAGCACGATCCCGATACCGATCGAAGTCGGTACCGAGGTGACCCGGTTCAGCTTTGTCAATTCCAGCCAGAGATGGCATGGGAAGAGTTCCCACCAGGGCCAGTACCGTCGGTACCGGCATCAGTGTCGGTGTCAGTACCAGTGCCCTTGGGACCACCGGTACCGCAGCTGAAAGAAGAGCTGCGATACTGCGCTCGATAGCAAGGAACCTCTGGTCTATCGACGCTGCCGATGCCTGGGTGTCAGTACCGGTAAGAACAGCCGGAACCCTTGAGCATGGCATAGGTAGTTCTTGCGAGGTTGAGGCCTCGAGAACATCCTGAAGCCCCATCGATGCTTTGGAAGCCGAAGCCTCCTGCCGGGGCTGTTTTGCCGGTGTGGTTCCCTCAAGGGCAATGCTAATGGCCTCTCGATGCTTAGCAGGAGAGTTACCCTTTGAGGACTGGCTTTTATGTTTAGTTACCTGAGATCCATGGGAGGAAGAAGAGGCCCTTGACGATGTCGATGCAATGGATCTGGCATCTGAAGAAAAGAGGGTACCGAGCTTTGCAGCCCGGTTCTGTCTTCCTCTTTTGGTCATCCCCATGCAGGAGAGACATTCAGTTGGAGAATGATCAGGTCCTAAACATTTTAGACACCAATCATGGGCGTCAGTGACAGAAATGGTACCGCCACACTTAGTACATTTTTTTTAAAACCACTAGTTGGCTTTTCTCTGACTTAGGAAAATGGGGCCTAATGCCCAAAATGGCACCTAGTACCAAAGCGGAAAGTTTCTGAAAAGAAACAGTCTAAGTCTTTTTTTTTTTTTGTATGAAAAGAAAAGAACCAGCAGTACCGGTAGGCGTCATGCAGTAGGCAAACGCGACCACAAGAAAGAAATTTAAGAACAGAATTTTCTGCAGTGACAGGGAGTAGATCCTTTCAGCTCCGTGGAAAATGAAGAACTGAAGAGGGGACAGTTGGAAAGGCGGGAAGGCAGCACGCACGTGCTGAGGGATGCTCCCAAAAGCGTCCCTATTGGATGCTGGGGAGCGTTCCCGCACAGGCTCTGTCAGTACCAACGATATCCATATGTGAGGACTACATTCCTGCTTGTTCCTGGAGATTACAAGAATGGAATTGTGATACTGTGTCAGAATTAAGGTCTATCAAGCCCAGTGGACTACCATGTCACAAGCACCTGGCGTTTTCCAGAAGTAGCTGGATTCCATGCTACCTATCCCCTACGATAAGCAGTTTTCCTCCACAGGTTTACCTTAATGATTTATGGACTTTTCCTCCAGAAATATGCCTGAAACCTTTTAGCCCAGCTAAGCTAATTGCTTTTCTTACATCCTCCAGCAACAAAGAATATGATAAAAGCTTAACTATTCATTGAAAGAAAACCTATGTTTTATTATTTTGTAAATTCATGCCATATCTTAATCTTTGTACCTCTTTAAAAACAAAAATCTATTCACATTTACCTGTTCCACGCCTCAGAATTTTATAGACCTTTATAATAACTCCTTCTCAGCTGCCTTCTCTAAACTGAAGAGCCCTAATCTTTTGAACCCTTTCTCATAGGGAATTGTTACATCCCCTTTTCCATTTTGGTCATCCTTCTCTGTATCTTTTCTAATTCTACTATATATTTTGAAGATGAAGTGACCAGAACTGCATACTATACTCAAGGTACATCACACCATAGAATGATACAGAGGCATAATGATATTTTGTATTATTCTCCGTTTCTTTCTTAATGATGCTTAACATTATGTCTGCTTTTTTGGATGCCATGGGCAGATTTCAACATCTCCAAATGACCCCTGGATCCTCTCTCTGTATGGTGACTTCTAATGTTGAACCTAGTATGTAGCTATAATTTGGGTTATTCTTCCCTGTGTGTATCACTTTGCACTTGACCACATTATGGGAGCTATTTTAGAAGCCCTATTCATGCCTTGGACATCTGAAAACAGGTATAGAGATGCCCCCCAAGACATTTTAGAAACTGGGTCCGTGGACATCCCCAGTGCAACCATGTCCAAGTCGAACTTGAGGCATAGTGGAGAACATTCCCAAAAAGTTGGACATCTTTGCCTGATTTCAGAAACATCCTGGATGTCCCCAGCTGCAAAGGTTATACCTGCTTCAGAGGCAAGCACGAATAGGCATCTGAAATGTGTTCATTTTGTCAGGCAAACATCTGGAGGGCATGGAAATGTTCAACACTCATATCCCCTTTATTTTACCATTTGTCAATGAACACTGACAGGGAATGGGGGCCACACCACTGGACATCCCAATAGACAACCTTGCTTGAGATGGACATCGCTATGCCATGGATTCATAGTGGGAATATCTGAATGGATACCTGCATGAGCATCCATGTCGGGAGAGTCTATGTTTCTAAAATTGGGCTAAAAGATAGACATCCCTCATGTTTCACTGCATGTTCTGCCCTAGAAGTCCCAGATTGCACTTGGTTGCCTTTTCTAAAAGGCCACCACATGTCATCTGCCATTTGGATGCCAAGTCTCCCAAAGTCTTCCTGCAACTTCTCGAAATATGCATGCGATTTACAACTCTGAAAATTTTCAGTCATCTGCAAATTATATTTCCATTTCCACATCATTTCTATATTTGTTTGCTTTTATATACCATGATATTTCAAAATCAGCATGGTTTACATATCACATTTACTCTTTACACTAATAATTCTAGTGAATTCTAGTGAACTACAATACATTTTTCCTTGCTCAGATAAGATTTTTGAAATTTGTAAATATTTAAATCTGTATATATGTTTAAACTATCTATATACCTAATCAGCATTTACTCAGCATTGTAACCCTCAAATTACCATTTTTTTATTATGTAAAATTTGATGTTCACTGTAATTTCAATTGTTTGAATAAGTTTCAATGTAATGTTCAAGTTTTCTTCTATGTAAACCGCTTTGATTTTTCTGAAAGGCGGTATATAAAACCGTTCAATAAATAAATAAACGAACATGAACAATTGAACTGTTTTACATAGAACAGGTATTAAACTGAAATAAGTGAATAACATTGACAAGATCATCAACTTGGGCAGGATAGGGGGAACTAAATGACAAGTTGGAAGAAGATCTTAACAGTTACAAAGGGGAGGTTGAGCTGTGTGTTAACAATGTACATGTCACATTTATGGAATATGGTCATAAAATATCTGAACCAAGTGAGTCTTTATGGCTTTTCTAAAGGTTGACTGGTCAGAGATGGCACAGATTGAAGCAGGGAGGGCATTCCACAGAGTTGGTGCATATAAAGAAAAGGCATGGTTTTTGGTGGCTTGGGTGCACATCCTTACTGATAAAGGGGTCATCAGCGTGTTCACCATGCATGATCTCCTCATTCTGTTATTTGGGGTACATTGTATAATTGAGGCAAGGAAGTCTGCAGACGTGTCATGTAGAATCTTGATCATCTATAGGGCTTTGTAAATCAGACAGCTTGCTATTGGGAGCCAGTGTAACTGTATTAAGATGGGTGTGACGTGTGCAAATCTGGACGCTCCATGCAGTGGTTGGTGTGTGTATTTCGACAGGCCGTTGAGAATATTGGCATAGTCCAGTTGCGGGAAGATGAGCACCTGGAATACAGTGCAAAAGTCTGAGGTCCAGGAGCAGGCGTATGTGATGGAGTATCCTTATTTTATGGTAAACCGCCTTGAGGACATTTCATATGTGCTTCCATACTCTGTCGTTGGTCCAAGATGTGGTCCCTGTGTTTGCTGGAATGTCGGATGTCTGCGTGCCTATGCATACCAGTTGCTAGTGACCAGTCAAGTAAGACCTACACTAGTGAAGGACTGCATTATGAATCCCTTTTTGTTGTAATTGGACAAGTAGAAGATTATGACTGACTGTATCAAAAGCCAAGGCAATGCCCAGGAATACTAGGATGAATCCCTGTTTCAGCCCCATGCTGCTGATGGAACCATGCTGTTATTAGTCAAGGAGCGTGGGAATCAACATGATCCTGGATTTCTTGCTGGACAATCGTTTGTTATTTTAGCCAGGAAGGGGAGACTGGTTATGAGTCTGTTGGAGCTGATGTCTGAAGGATCTAGTTTACTTTTTTTGTTTCAGCTATGGCCTGATGGAGGCAGTTTTCAGAGACCATGGTAGCACACCCATAGGCATGGAGAGGTATATGATTCTGGCAATGGTTGTGCTTAGGTCAGATCGCACTAACTTGGTCCAGTAAGCAGGGCATGGATCAGTTGGAGAAGTGGTGGTATTAATCCCACATATGATATTCTCTATCTGCTCAATGGTGTATGGGTGAAAGGCATCTAGCTTGGGGAGAACAGTGTCTCCTGTTAAAAAGAACCGATCCCAGTACAGATCCCTGTGGTACTCCACTATTCATATTCCTCCATTGAGAAAACTGACCATTTAACCCTCCTCTATTTTCTCCTAACCAATACAACAATGCCTCCTATCCCAGTGATTTTTAAATTTCTTCCTGAGGTACTCTGTTAAAGGCTGTCTGAAAATCTAAATACACTATATCAACTGTCTCACCTTTATCCACATATTTATTCATGTCTTCAAAAACGGAGTAAATTCATGAGGCAAGACTTCACTTAGCTAAATTCATGGCAACTTTATCCCTTTAACCCATGTCTAGGTGTTCAGTAATTTCTCTCTTTATAAAATATTACTATTTTTCCCAGTAGAAATGTCAGGCTGGCTGTAGTTTCCTAGATCATTCCTGAATCCCTTTTTTAAAAAATTGACGTTATCTTGGCCACCCACCAATCTTCAGGTACAATAGATGATTTTAAAGATAGGTCACAGATTAATAGTATATCCACAGTTTTATTTTTGAGCTCTTTGAATTTGTTACCAGAAGATGTAGTAAAAGCTGTTAGTGTAACTTTTTTCAAAAAAGGGTTTGGAGAAGTTCCAGGAGGAAAAGTCCATAAACCGTTATTGAAGAGGACCAGGGAAATCCACTGCTTGCCCCAGGACAAGCACTGTGGAACCTGCTAAGTGCTTGTGACCTGGATTGGCCATTGTTAGAAACAAGATATTGGGCTCGATATACCATATTGTGTCATACCAAGGTCTATCTTACATTCTTATACCATCTCATCCAGGTGATTTGCTGGTCTTTTAGAGTGTCAATTTGGCTTAGTATATCTTCCTAGAGATTTGTTTCAATTCCTCCAAATCGGCACCATTTCTATCATGGGTAGTTTCCTTACATCTTCAAGGCTGAAGCAAAGAATTAATTTTGTTTCTCAACAAGGGCCAATGCAAGGGTATTGGGCACCCTAAGCAAACCTTTGGCTTTATGCCCCTAGATCATTGCAATGCCATCCTTCCTATAATACTCCTGTAAAAATGCACAGCTGGACATCATACTTTGAAATATGAAACTTTGCTTTGTATTTATATGTGTGCCCACTCTACGCGCAGGTAAAAGGCTATGCTGATGGCTCTTGAACTTTGGCTGTCAGGATCTAGTGTTTTTTGACTGCTGCTGCTTTTTCTGCCCCTCAAAAGTTGCTAACCAAGGGAACCACTTAGTCTTGCCAAATGGTTGGCCCAGCAATCTGTTATGGCTTTGTCCTCCTTGAATGCCCTTTCTATCCCATAAACTTATCAGAGTTATGAGTTTTTGACTAAGGCAAGTTTTTCAAATTCTTGTTTTGTCTTCCTTATCAATGCTTTGCATCTAACTTACCAAAGCAGATGCTGCTTCCTGTTTCTAAAGAGTCTGAACTTCCATCTTTTGGTCCATATGCAAGATCTGATTAACACTATATTAGGCTCTAGACAAACATGTATTTATGGGCCCCCATTACATTTTCTAGCCTCCTCTCCCCAGGATCTCCATTCATGGTCTTTTCCCCTCCTTCCACCCTGCAGGGGCGGGTTTTGAGTGCATCTTGTGGAAGGTTTTCTAGAAGCCTGAAAGATATCCTTTACCTGTTGGGAAAGGTTCAGATCCTGAAGGTCTAAGCTTTCAGCAATCAGGCCCTGAGATGCAGGGACTGGGGATTCGGGTGCAATAGCATCCCATTCTCTTGGGAGAGGAGATCTGAAGCATAGCCTAACTCCAGAGGTGCAGCTTGAGAGAGATGTAGAAGCAAGGGATACCATGTTTGGCGTGGCCACCGTGGCGCTATGAGGATCATACAACCTCTGTCTCTCTGAAGCTTGAAGATAGTATTTTGGGGATGAGGGGAAAGGGTGGGAAGGCATAGAGGAAGTTGTGATCCCAGTGAAGGAGGAAGGCATCCCTTGCCCGGCAATTTTGAGCTGGAATTCTGGAACAGAACCGGGGAAGTTTGGCATTCAGTGGACTTGCAAATAGGTCTATGTCTGGGGTTCCCCAGATCTGAAATATCTTGGCCACCTGGTCTAGGTGGAGAGACCATTCGTGAGGCAGCAGTACTCAGCTGAGTTTGTCTGCCCAAAGGTTTTGAATGCTTGGAAGATATACCACAAGAAGGTGAATTTGATGCTCTCTGGCGAGGGCCCATAGTTGTAAAGCTTCGTTGCATAATGACAGAGAGCCTGTTCCCCCCTGCTTGTTCACGTAGAACATAGCTACTTGATTGTCCGTTTGGACTAGGACTGTTTGGAAATGAGCTGGGCATGGAATACTCGAAGAGCTAGATAGATTGCTCTGAGTTCCAGGAGGTTTATGTGAAGACAAGCCTCCTGTGGAGTCCAGGTACCCTGGGTAGAGAGATGATGCAGGTGTGCTCCCCATCCCACCTGTGATGCATTTGTTAGGGTGGCCTGGAATAGGGGTTGCTGGAAAGGAGACCCCACTAGAAGATTTGGAGGGACAAAAATCAGTCGTTGTGAGTTTGATATCTTGTCCGACAGACGTCCTGTGGCCTGTGTCCACTGTGTGGATAGGGTCCACTGGGCTGCAAGCATAGGGAACCACATGAAGCGTGAATGCCATATGTCCCAATAGTTGTAGTAGTTCGAGCAGTTAGGGAGGACTTCACCGCTGCTTGAGAAGCTAGCTGCACTATGCAAAGACAGCAGGGTTGTGGGAGAAAAGCCCTTGACTGTCTGGTATCTAAATGAGCTCCTATGAACTCCAGGGACTGAGACGGAACAAGTTGGGATTTTGGGAGGTTTATGACCATTCCCAAGTACTGAAGGATTCGCATTGTGTGAGACAGTACAGAGCTGGCTTCTGGAACCGTGGGGGCTCGAATGAGCCAGTCGTCTAAGTAAGGGAAGACGAATATCCCTAGGGTTCGCAGAAATGCAGCTACTACTGCCATGCATTTCGTGAATACTCTTGGTGCCGAAGCCAGACCAAAGGGAAGAACCCTGTATTGGAAAAGTTTTCCTCTGAAAAGGAATCGTAAAAATTTCCTGTGATCTGGATGGATCAGAATGTGAGTATATGCATCCTTTAGATCTAGAGAACAAAGCCAATCCTGACTTTGAAGGTATGGCAGAAGAGTTCCCAGAGAAATCATTTTGAACTTCTCAGAACAGATATTTATTCAATTCTCTGAGGTCTAGAATGGGTCTGTGTCCTCCTGTTTTCTTTGGAATAAGAAAATAGGGGGAGTAGAACCCTGTACCCTGTTGAAGAATGTGCACCTCCTCTACTGCTCCTTGAGCAAGGAGTGTTGAGACCTCTTGATCCAGTAGATTGCCTGTAGAGGTTTGGGAATTGAACTGTCTTACGATTGTAGGAGGGGGCATACTGTGAAAATGAAGCTTGTACCCCTCTCCCACAATGGACAGTCCAATTTTCTGCTGTTATTTGGTGCCATCTGTTGGCAAAATGACACAACCTGCCTGGAATGTTTAGGGGTTCTGGACCTTTCAGAGGAAGGAAGGCTAAGTTCTCTATGAAGGAGTCAAAGCCCTTGAGGGGGGCTGGGCCTGTGCAGCTGGTTGGAAAAGGCCTTTTGGCTTCTTTTGTCTGGATTGTTGATGTTGACCCTTCTGGGCAACCTAGCCCTGAGCTTGCCCTTGCTGGATATAGGATGGATAAAACTTCCTCTTTTTGCTGAAAAAATGTTTATAGGTTTCTTTTTAGCTGGAGTGGCTGTAGATTTTGACAATCTATCTAAAGTGATATTATCAGCATCTCTCTCATTAGCCTTTTCCTGGCAATTCTTGCCAAAGAGGTTTTCTCCTGTGCAAGGGATGTTTCCCAATTTATCCTGTACCCAAATCTCCAAGTCTGATGCCTGAAGCCAGGCAATCCGACGTGCACCAATGGCAATAGCAAAGGTTCTGCTGATGCATTAAAAGCAGTCAAAGGCTGCATGATTTACAAACTTGGAGACGTCTTGAGCATGCTTGACAAGAGTAAGGAAGTCTGTCATTTGTCATCAGGGAGAAGGGTGCCGATAAGCTCCAAATCTCCTGTGACCTCTTTGAGGAACATTCCCATATATAAAATACATGAGCTGATCCTAGCTGAAAGCATGGAAGCCTGAAATGTTAGACGCCCAAAAGCGTCAAGAGTCCTGCATTCACGACCTGGAGGATTGGATGCATGTCTTTTTGCACTTTTCATCCTACGCATGGCTGACTCCACTACCATTGAATGGTGTGGCAGCTGAGTCTTTTGAAAACCAGGACATGGTGGAACTCGATACATGGTATCGAGTCTCCTAGAATGAGGAGATGTGGTCAAAGGTGTCTCCCACATTCTGAGCATCAAATCATGAAGAATTTCATGAATAGGCAGAGTGGCTGCCTCCTTGGGAGCCTTAGGGTACTGGAGAATTTCCAATTCCTTTGCTCTAGGTTCTTTTTCAGGAGCTACTGTGATTGAAATGCCTTGGGCCACAACACAAATAAAATCCTGAAGAGACATGTCTTCCGGGAGAAACACTCTGGTACCAGCAGAATTATCAGAGTCATCGGAATCAGAGGAGTCGAAGTATCTCTGATCCCGATGTTCATGCAAAGCATGGTCTTGGTATCGATCGAAGTCAGTACCGAGTTGGTCCGGTACCGATCTGTTGATGCCAGAAAGTCGGCATGGGAAGAATTCCCACTGGGGCCAGAACTGTCGGTGTGGCATCGGTACTGGTGCTGGTACCGGCATCGGTACCGGTGCCCGTTGAACCGCTGGTGTCAATGGTACTGCAGCTGTAAAGCGAGCTGCAAGACTGCGTTCGATAGCGAGGAATCTCTGGTCTAACGACGCTGCCAATGCCTGGGTATTGGTACCAGTAAAAGCGGCTGGAACCCCTGAGCATGGCACCAGTAGTTCTGCCGAGGTCGAAGCCTCAAGAACATCCTGGAACCCCGTTGATGCTTTGAAGACTGAAGCCTCCCGCCGGGGCTGTTTTGCCGGTGTAGTTTCCTCAAGGGCAATGCCAATGGCCTCTCGATGCTTTGAAGGAGAGCTACCCTTTGAGAACAGGCTCTTATGTTTAGTTACCTGAGATCAGGGCCGGATTTACCTTGAGTGAGGCCCTACGCCAACAAAAATTGTGGGCCCCCAGCAGGGTCGGCCCAAGGGGGGTGCGGGGCCTCATTTGCATAAGGGGCCTCATTTGCATAAATATTTGCATAATATTACCATATACTAACTTTTAGTAAACGTGCCTCTTAATGAGTGTATGGATAAAGAAAGACTAAAAGATTTCTACATTACTATAATCCAGTGCCAACTGCCAGACACATTAGGAACTACTACAAACACTGCCCATTTAGAACCCATAGTAAACCCGCCGTATCCTAACAGCACTACCAGGACTCACAAAGCACCATACTCTACCAATCAAAAGGCAACACTGCAAATATTAAACCAATACATTTCAGAGAACAACAATACATGACCTACTGGGGAAAGAGAACAAGTGGCAATGTCAAATAGGAATTATATAAACAGAACACCTCAGCTCAGTTACACATGCAGAACATAGACCATCACCAAACAAGTAATCACAATTTAGAAACAGGAAGACAATAATTAAACTGGGAATCCCAAAAGCCAAACTTGGAATGTACAACACTGTAGAAATAAAACTATACATTAATTTGCTCTTGTACTAAACAAAGCGCAGACGTTAATGATGCACATTTACCAGAGCTGACATATTCCAATTAATAAATTCAAAATAAAGAGATATTTTTCTACCTTTTGTGCATTTTTTTCAGCTGCAATTGCTCCAGCCACTTTCTTCTGGTTTCTTCGTGTCTTCTGCTAACTCTCCATCGTCTGCTGTCCATTTGTCCTTTCTTCTCTCTTCTAGATTTTTTTCCATTCTCTCTCTACATCTGCTTTAACATACTAATCTTTCTCTCCTTTTGCTCTTTCCTCATTCCTATTTCATCCACTCAAATTTTACCCCTCCATCCTCAATCCCCACTTACTCTCCCAATACCCGGCCAATTGTAGATTTTTTATCCCTCCCACACAAAATATTTTTCCCTTCTCCATTTTACTCTTCCAGCCCCATCCCATTCTAATCCTCCCCCAACATCAGCTCCCTTCTAGTTCCAGCCTCACCCAGCATCCATTCCCTTCTAGTCCCTGCATCAGCCCATTTCCAGTCCTAGCCATCCATCAGCCCATTTCCAGTCCTAGCAACCCCCCAACCCAATACCAGTCCTAGTCCCCCATCAACCCACTTACAGTCCTTAACCCCCCATCACCCCATTTTCAGTTTAAGCCCCCCTATAACCCATTACCAGTCCTAACCCCCCATCAGCCCACTTCCAGTCCTAACCCCATCAACCCATTTCCAGTCAGCCCCCCATAGCCCATTGCCAGTCCTACCCCCCCATCAGCCCACAGCCCATTACCAGTCCTAACCCCATCATCCCACCTCCAGTTTTAAACCCCCAGCCCATTTCCAGTCCTAGCCCCCCATAGCCCATTACCAGACAACCCCCATCAGCCCACAGCCCATTACCAGTCTTAACCCCCCCAAAGCCCATTACCAGTTCTAACCCCCCCAACAGCCCATTACCAGTCCTAACCCCATCTGCCCACCTCCAGTCTTATCAGCCGTGCCCATTTCGTGTAGTAGCCGCCTCATAGCACATTACCAGACAGCCCCCATCAGCCCACAGCCCATTACCAGTCTTAACCCCCCCCCCAAAGACCATTGCCAGTTCTAAGCCCCCCAACAGCCCACAGTCCATTACCAGTCCTAACCCCATCAGCCCACCTCTAGCCTTAACCCCCCAGCCCATTTCCAGCCCCAGCCCCCCCAGTAGCCCATTACCAGTCCTACCCCCCCCCCCCATAGCCCATTTCCAGTCCTTCCCCCCACATAGCCCATTACCTGCCCTACCCCCCAGCCCATTTCCAGCCCCAGCCCCCCCAATAGCCCATTACCAGTCCTACCCCCCCATAGCCCATTACCAGTCCTACCCCCCCCCCCCCGTCGGCCTAATGTAAAATTTAATTAAAAAAAAAAAAAAACTGGTGGCTGCCGCCGCGGGGCCCCCTCAGCAGCAGTGCTTCCAATGGACCCCGAAAACCCGGGCCGTTTTTTTTTTTTAATAACACCAGTAAGCAGGACCCCGTGGGAGTCGAATCCCACCAGAAAGAATTAAAAACGAGGCTCCAGAAACAAGCTACAAGCGCTCGTTGCCCCACTCCTGCTGTCGGCGTTTTCACGCCGAAAACAACCACGCGCCGTGGCCTGCTGTCCAGCATGGCGGTAGGAAGGCACCCGCTGCTATGAAATAATTCAGGCCTTACCTGCTGCCCGATGCAAGTCTTAGCCCTGCAGCTCGGCTCTCAAATGCCCACTGTGCTCTGATTCGCGCCCCCGGTCCCGATTCCCCGATGCAGAGAACCGGCAGAAGCAGACAGCTGTGCAGCGCGTCTTCACACACTTCTCCCGCTCAACTCCTCAGACGCAAACAGGCAAGTACTTCTGTGTGGCGTCGGGAGAGAGCTGACGAGCACAAGCACAGATCTGCACCCGCAGACTTGCACCCGGACACTGCCTCCTTCACCGGAGCGCCAAAGCTAGCCCCCAATTAAGAAGCTAAAGAGAGGGAGGCCCTTCACAGCCCTTCACAAGTTCATTTTTTTTAATACAATTTTAAAAAAAACCTGGTGGCTGCCGCCGCGGGGCCCCCTCTGCTGCCGCGGCAGCACCAACTGACCCGCGGGGGCCCCGTCTACAAGCTGAAGCCGGAGGTTCTTTTTTTGTGGGCCCCTGCCGGCTGTGGGCCCTACGCCATGGCGTACATGGCGTATAGGTAAATCCGGCCCTGCCTGAGATCCATGGGAGGAAGATGAGACTCTTGAAGACGTCGATGCAATGGACCTGGCATCCGAAGAAAAGAGGGTACCAAGCTTTGCAGCTCGGTTCTGTCTTCCTCTTTTAGTCATCCCCATTCAAGAGACACTCAGTTAGAGAATGGTCAGGGCCTAAACATTTTAGACACCAGTCATGTGTGTCGGTGACAGAGATGGTACCACCACACTTAGTACATTTTTTAAAACCACTAGTTGGTTTTGCCATCTTTTAGGAAAAATGGGGCCTAATGCCCAAAATGGCACCTAGCACCAAAAAGAAAAACGTTTCTGAAGAGAAACAGTTCAGAAGTATATATATATATTTTTTTTTTTTTGAAAAGAAAAAAAAAAAGAACCGGCGGTACCGGTAGGTGTCGTGTGGAGGCAGGCGCAACCACAAAAAACAAGTTTAAAGAATACAATTTTCTGCGGTGACAGGGTATGTGTCCTGTCGGCTCCGCGGAAAACAAAGAACTGAAGAGGGACAGTTGGAAAGGTGGGAAGGCAGCGCGCATATGCTGAGGGATGCTCCCAAAAGCGTTCCTACTGGACGCTGGGGAGCGTTTCCCACGCAGGCTCCGTCGGTACAGACGATACCCCATATGTGAAGACTACAATCCTGCTTGTTCCTGAAGATACCATTATTAAAAAGGGACCCAGGATATCAATGCTTGACCCAATACAAGCATTGTGAAACCTGTGTCTTCTGGGGAAACTGTTAGGTATGTATGACCTAGACTGGCCACTGTTGGAAACAGGATACTGGGCTTGATGGACCTTGGTCAGACCCAGTATGGCATATCTTATGTTCTTATACATTAATTGTTTGCTTGGGTAGTCCTTGGAGTAAAGAGTTTGCATAATCGAAGTGTGGGGTCACAATTGCTTTGAATTCAGATTTAAAGTCGTTGGGGGTGTAGCAGAGGGTTGAGTTGTTTTAACATTTTCAGTTTGTAGTAAATTTTTCTTGTAATGTTTATGAATGAAGACATATTCAGGGTGCGATCTAGTATGACACCAAGATATTTTATTTCATCTTTGACAGTAATGGTTGTGTCTTGGATTTTAATGTTGGTTGGAGGTGTGAAGTTTAGATTGTGTGTTACATAGAGGGCCTCCATTTTATTGAAACTGATCTTTATAGTCAGAAAGCCAAGGGGCATGGATTCTGGAAGGGCATCCCTTCCTCAAGATACTGGGGATTTTGCCACCAGGTCATGGATTCCACCAGCTGGCAGGTCACTAAGCCTCTGTCTCGGAGGGCCTGTGGCCTGTGTCCACTGGTCCCGAATGGACCACTGTGCAGCCCTCATGTGGAGGCGGGCATCTGGGGTGACACAGACCATGGAGGCTATGTGTCCGAGTAGGTGCAGCAGGAGCCAAGTGGACACTGAGGGATGGTGTATGTCCAGGGCTAGTGTCCTGAGGTGGTCTGCTCGGTCCCCTGGAAGGAAGGCCTTTGCCTGGAGGGTATCTAGTTTTGCCCCTATGAACTCCAGACACTATCAGGAGGAGGTGGGACTTAGGGTAGTTTATTATGAACCTCAGATGCTGCAGGACTTGGATGGTATGTGCGGTTGCCTGCTGCACCTCTGAGGCCATACTTCCCTTTATGAGCCAATTGTCCAAGTAGGAGAATACAAAGACCCCCTGGAGGCGGAAGGCAGCAGCCACGACTGCCAGGCACTTGGTGAAGACTCTTGGGATGGAAGTCAAGCCAAAGGCAGCACCCTGTACTAGTAATGGCTGCCCCCACCATGAACCTCAAGTACTGCCTGTGGTTGAGGTGAATGAGGATGTGTATAAGCATCCTACAGATCCAGAGAGCATAGCCAATCTCCCTGCTGGAGGTAAGGCAGCAATATTCCAAGGGAGAGCATCTTGAACTTCTACCTCACCAGGAATCTGTTCAGATTGCACAGGTCAAGGATGGACCCAGGAAGTGCCTACAGTAGAACCCCTTGCCCCCGAGATGGCGGGGGAGTGGTTCTACTGCTGTCCTCGAAAAGACCTGCCAGTTCCTTAAGTAGAAGGTCCCAGTGAAGGGTAGACCTGGGGGGCTCTCCTGGAAAGAAAGGGGGTGGTGTCTGGGCCAGATGGAGGCAGTAGCCCTCCATCACCTGGAGTGCCCAAGAATCGCTGATGGCTGGCCATCTTTGGGTATAGTGAATGAGACATCCCCCTGTGGGCTTCTAACCTCCTTGGGATGGAGAGGCTATGCCCCAGGAGACAAAAGCTCCCCCCCCCCCTGGCTGGGCCAGGGCCAACGCCTGGGGCTTGGGAGTCTTCTGCTTATGAGGGCTTTGCCCTTGTCCCTTTGCCTGCTGCCCTTGCTGGAGTGCTGGGAAGGCCTGAAAAGGTGGGTAGATTCTGTAAGCAGCTCCTTTCCTCAAGTAGAAGGGCTTTTTACCCAAACCCTTCTGTTGGGGAGGGGTAGTGGTCTTCTTAGAGAGCCTGGTCCTCGTCATGAACTTGGTTTCCAGCTCAGCAGCCGTCAGTCATGGGTTGTAATCACACAAAAACGCTTATGTAGGTCAATTCATAGAGCAACCAAAGTGATCCAAATGCAAAAAAATTTTACTCCATTTGCAACATATTAAAGTGAAGATTCTTAAAAGAGGAGCTAACACTTAACAATTAAGTAGCAAGCTTAGGGATGTCTCAGACCAGCGTCATGTTTTGTATTTAAAGGGTTTTCAACCCCTAGTCCGCATGCGCGGCGTTTTTTGTGAGCACTGTTTTCAGTTCAGCTCAGATTCCTGTATGAAACGTGGGCAGCAACAGTTTATACCCTAAGGTATTGTCATCAGCTGTTTAAAGATTTTTCATATTTATCTGACTTATTGAAGATACTATCATAACAGTGTTTTGATTTTTGCTATTTGTTTTTCAGTTTGAAATCCCCCTGAAGAAACTCAATTCATTTGGGTGAAATGCATTTAATGGCGCTATGTTAGCTGGCGTTGGGGTATCTCTAATCTAAGCTAAGTACTGATTTTTCAGTTATGTTTCAACACTGTTTATAATATTTTTGACAGGAGCTTAAGAACTATTCATGTACAAATATACAAAAAAAAGCTATTTGCTAAGGGACAGTCATTGATGCTATGACGGCATTTCAAGACACTTTTGTGCCTTTGTTTTAAAAGCCGCTGGTCTGAGACATCCCTAAGCTTGCTACTTAATTGTTAAGTGTTAGCTCCTCTTTTAAGAATCTTCACTTTAATATGTTGCAAATGGAGTAATTTTTTTGCATTTGGGTCAGTCATGGGTTTGCCAAAGAGGTTCTCTCCTTGGCATATTGACCAATTTCTCCTGAACCCATTGCTCTAGGTCGGACGACTATAGCCAAGCCTGGCATCAGGCACTGATGCCTGCCAATGCTACTCGAGCCGCTGACTCAAAGCTGTCATAGGCTGCCCAAGAAACTTGCAGCACTCACGGACAGCCTTGGCCAGGTTCTTGAACTGCTGCAGGGGTTCCTCAAAAGACCAGCTGAGAACCCAGCAAATTCCTTTGACAGGTCTAAGGTACATGCCCATGTATAGCTATATAGCTGGTATGCCTGGATCCGGCCAATAAGCATCGAGCCCTGGTAGCTCTTTCTGCAGAGAGCATCTAGGGTGTGTGACTCCTTGCCGGGGGGGGTGGGGGGGCACCAATGAGTGCATCTTGACTCTTCAGATGATGCATGGCCACCATGAAGTTGTGCAGCAGCTGTAACATCTGGAAGCCCGTGCTCCGGCGGACTCGATACATCGAGTCGAGCTGCTTGCTCACCACCAGCATCGATGCCAGTGTCTCCCACATACAGAGCATTAGCCATTCCAGGATGGGGTGGGATGGGCACTATAAGTGATTCCCTCTGAGGGGCCTCATATTGGAGGATTTCTAGTTCCTCCGTTCAAGGGTCCTCCTATGATTCCTTCAGGAACGCTAGAGCTTTGGACATGTCCCTGATGAAATTGAGGAATACCATGTCCTTGGGTGGGGAACAATTCTGGGGGCTCTGAAGGAGGGGAGTCCGAGAGGACAACACGGTGGCGATGGGTGTCCAGCGACTCCATCCTGTCTCCCACTCAGAATAGTCTGCCGAGGACTCGAGGGAAGGATGGCTTGCAGGCTTCAGGGTTGATCCCCACCCACGGCCCTCAAAGGCCCCGCAACTTGCACAGAGCATGCTGACTGGGGAAGATCATAGTCCTGTAAAATGGGAACTGGATCAAGACCTCAGCCAAGGATCAACTTAAGGCCTTAAGACCAAGGATCGGCGCAACCTCCAGGGACATCCTCAATGGCGAGGGCCTAGTGGCCTGGGTGGAGGACCTGGTGGTACTGGATAACAGCACCCACTGCTGGTCCATGAAGGCAGACAAGCTGCGCTCCAGGGCCACCATTCTAGACTCCAGGCCAGAAAGCTCCACAGCCATCGAGGGAATCAGGCCTAACGCCAATTCCCCCAAAGGGAGTCCTGGACTAGGATGGTGTCAGGAGACGAGGCCGGCCTGAGATAGAGTCCTTTAAGGGGGACCTTTGCAGGCCGCTCCCTCTCCGATTCCTCGGACGAGCATCTAGGACTGTAGGACCTGGCTTAGGACTTACCCAGTCCGTCTGAGTGGCCCGGGACATTGCCTTCAAGGCCTTCTGCTTCTTCAGTTCCACCAAGGGAGACCCCCTTTCCAAGGAACCACAGTGTTAATCAGGGTCCGTAAGGCTAACCCGAGATTCTGCGATTTCGAAGGAGGCCTTGGCCTTTGGAAGTACCAGGGTCTCCGTGGGGGGGGGGGGGGGGAACAAAAAAAAAACACACTTATGCTGCTGCTGGTGGCTCAAGGGCCTTGGTGGACATCTTTTTACAGAGGCTGCATGCCGTGGGGTTGTGGTCTGGCCCCAGGCAATGAAGGCAGCAGTCATGTGTGTCTGTCAGGGACATTTTGGCACGCCGATCACACTTCTTAAAGCCACTGGTAGCCATGGGAGAAAAAAGTATCCCAACAAGGTCGAAGACCTGCAGTGCTACCAGTTGGAAAAGAGGCACAAAGGCATCAAGGAAGGAAGAAAAGAAACTAAGAACCAGAGACTCGATACTGGGGCAGCAGGCTCAGGTGGCGGGAAAAGTATTGGTGTACTACCAGAAGAAAGTATTAAATGCAGGTCGAGAAAATCAACTTTTTCTGGGGGAAGGGCAGACAGGCATCTGAAGGGCTCCGTGGAAAAAAAGGAGATGAGCAAGATGGAACCCTTGGGCAGGAAGGGGACCATGCATGAGTGGTGGCATCGCTCAAAGGCTTTCTTTGAAAGCTGAGGGGATGCTTCTGTGAGGGTTCCGTTGGCGTCGACATCACCCATATGTGAGGACTGACTTCCTGTCTGTTCCCAGAGAACTCTGGGGTGAGAAACTCTGCCCATGCAAGTGTTGAAGCAGTCACACATACTCCAAGTCTTGAGAGGGTGGTAAACTGCCCTTGGGGTAGTTGATCACCCAACCCAGCTTTTCCAAACCATTGGATCACTGGGATGTGTCCACCATAGATTTCTCCTGTAGTGGGACTGAACCAGCCAGTTGCCCAGATAAAGATGAACCCAGATTCCCCCTGCTTGTGCAAGGCGGCTACCACAGCCACCATGACTTTTGAGAAGGTACAAGGGGCACAAGAAGGGCAAAAGGCAGGGTTTGGCACTGGAGATGGTGGCCTAGGTCACAGAAGCAGAGAAACTGCTGATGTTGATTCTTGGACAGAAATTTGAAAGTATGCCTCAAAGGATTTTAGAAACTCACCTTGCCACACCGATGCAGTGACTGACCAAAGGATCTCTATGTGGAAAATGGGGCACTCAGTTTGGCACTGACCGCCTTCAAATCCAAAAGGGGATGAAGGACTTGCTTCTCTTCACTACCATGAAGTAAACTGAATACCACCCTTAACCTTGCTCTATGGAGGGCACAGGTACACAAGGAAATTCCACAAAGGCCTCCCAAAGAGGCTCCAAAAATTCCAGCTTGTACCCCTTTTTACAGCACAGTGGGTCCTCGATGTCCTCACATAGGGGTCCATTCTGAGCAGAAAGGGGGATTACCAGCTCTCAAGCAGGCTCCTGCTGAGTTCTGCAAGCACTGGGATCCATGAAAGGACTGAACCTTCTTGGGTTTAAACCAATGAAGCAACAAGCCATGCCAAAAATCTTTCCAGCCCTCTAACACCCATGCTCTCACCAAGCCCTACAAGAGGAACCTCTGGAACCTTTGAGCCTCTCTTCCAGGAGTTTGTGGGAGAGCTTCTCTTAGATCCTTCACCAGCTTTTCTAGGTATTTTGCAAAGAGCAACTTGTCCTTAAAAGGGGAGCTTGTCCAGCTGCAGCTTGGACAAATCAGCAGACCAATTCCAGCCCCTGCCAAGACCTTAGAAAAGATCTTAATTTATTTATTTTATTATTTATTTATTACAGTTTCTTATATACCACGCTATTCGGTATCAGCGCGGTTTACATCATAACATAACTACCATAACGACAAGTTGTCAGGTTTTACATCAAACAGGGATACAAACTTGGATAACAGGGTAATCAAGTAGTATAGAGCATCAGCCACAAACAATGCTCCAGACTCCAAATGCATGACCTCCAAGCTATCTGGCAGTTGCTAGATCAAGCATAAGTGTACTTGAGCCACAGCATCCACAAAGCACTGCTGGAATGACTAAGGCTGAAGCTGTAAAGTCATTCTTGAGGAGGGTTTCATCTCTCCTATTGGGAGTCTCCTTCAGTGCAGTGCCACCTTCCACCAGAAGACGTGCGCACTTCATCACTACCACTACAGGGTATCCACTTTCAGGACCCCAACAAGCTGTTCCTTCTTTTGGGACCTTGATAAATTGGAAGGCTGGACGTTCAAATGGCAGATGAAATTTAATGTGGACAAGTGCAAGGATACACTCTAGGAAAAAACCCAAACTATGGTTACATGATGCAAGGTTCCACATTAGGAACCATCACCCAGGAAAGACATTTAGGCATCATTATGGATAACATGTTGAAACTCTCCACCCAGTGTGCAGCAGCAGCCAAGAAGGCAAATAGAATGCTAGGAATCATAAGGAAAGAAATAAATAAAACTAAAGGATATTATAATGCCTCTATCATTCCATGGTGTGATTGCACCTTGAATATTGTGTGCAATTCTGCTCGCAGTAACTTAAAAAGGATATAGTGGAATTAGAAAAGGTACAGAGAAGAGCCACCAAAATGGTAAAGGGGATGGACAGATACTCCTATGGAGGAGAGGCTTAAAAGATTAGGACTCTTCAACCTGGAAAAGAGACTGCTGAGGGGAGATGTAGCACACTTACCTGTAACAGGTGATCTCTGGGATCAGCAGGAATAAGTCTTCACATATGGGTTTCGTCGGTACCGACGGAGCTTGCGCGGGAACGCTCTCCAGCGTCCAATCAGAAAGCCTTTGGGAGCATCCCACAGTGCCTGCGTGCTGCCTTCCCGCCTTTCCCAACTGTCTCTCCTCAGTTGAATTTTAAAGCTGAGACAAAGAGAGAGAGAGAGAGAGGGAAAGGAAAGATAGAGAGATACAACTCCTAGGGGAGGTGGGTGGGTTGTGAAGACTTATTCCTGCTGTTCCCAGAGATCACCTGTTACAGGTAAGTAACTGTGCTATCTCCAGGAACAAGCAGGAATGAGTCTTCACATATGGGGACTCCGTAGCTTTAGATGCCAGGGAGAGATCCCAGAAGTTGTGTCCCTGGGACAGGACTGCACTTCCCCACCTGGATCTCTGGCATCCCATGAGGGATGGTGGGTAGGAGTTGATTAAGTATGGGACAGGTGTTTAAGAACAGCCTGACCAAACAAGGCATCCCGGCGGGAGTCCTTGTCCAAGCAGTAATGGGCTGTGAAGGTATGAACCAAGGCCCAAGTGGCTGCTCGACAGATGTCGTCGATAGACAGAGTTCAGATGAGTCATCGAACCTGCCATGGCTCTCACATTGTGAGCTGTGACATGGCCCTCCAGAGAAAGGTTCTTGCTCTGATAGGCAAAAGAAATACACTGGGCAATCCAATTAGAAAGTGTTCTCTTGGAGACTGGTTGTCCGAGATGAGAAGGATCAAAGGCAACAAAGAGTTGGGAAGACTTTCTATGTTGCTGTGTCCTCTAAGTAAAAAGCTAGAGCTCTTTTACAGTCCAGGGTATGAAGATTCCTCTCTGCACTTGATGCATGAGGCCCTGGAAAAAAGACAGGTAGGTAGACCTCCTGGTTGAGGTGAAAAGGCGAGACCACCTTAGGCATAAAGTGTGGATTAGTCCTAAGGACCACCTTGTCATGATGGAACCTTGTATAAGGTGGATTAGCTACGAGTGCTTGCAATTCACTAATGTGGCGTGCTGATGTGATTGCAATGAGAAAGATAACCTTCCAAGAAAGGTATTTCAAGGAGGTGGTAGCTGAAGGTTCAAAAGGCGGCTTCATAAACTGACCAAGAACCAAGTTTAAAGTCCCATGCCACCGGGGGTGGTTTAATGGGAGGCTTTGTTAAAAGGAGGCCTCTCATGAATCTTGCTACAAGAGGATGAGAGGAAATAGGGTGTCCATTTAGAGGCTTAAGGGAAGCTGCAATAGCACTCAAATGGACCCTTACTGAATTTGTCTTAAGGCCTGCATTAGACAGATGCAGGAGATACTCCAGCAAAGATTCCAGAGGTATGGCAAGGGGGTTAAGACCCTTCCCAGAACACCAGATGGTAAATCTCTTCCACTTGAAAGCATAAGAACGTCTAGTGGAAGGTTTTCTGGAAGCATAAAGAACATCTTTCACTTGTTGAGAAAGATGAAGATCCTGGAGATCTAGGCCTTCAGTAACCAAGCCCTGAGATGCAGAGAGTGGGGATTGGGATGCCATAACTTTCCGTCCTCTTGAGAGAGGAGGTCTGGAGCAGACCCTAACTCCAGGGAGGGAGCTTGAGAGAGATGTACAGAGGGTACCACACTTGCCGTGGCCAATGTGGAGCTATGAGAATCATGTGGCCTCTGTCTCTCTGAAGCTTGAACAGGGTTTTGTGAATTAGGGGAATGGGTGGAAAGGCATAAAGGAAGTCTTGACCCCAGTGGAGGAGGAAAGCATCCCTTGCCTGAACTCCCTGAGCCAGAGTTCTGGAACAGAACCGGGGAAGTTTGGCATTCCACGGACTTGCAAAGAGGTCTATGTCCGGGGTTCCCCAAATTTGAAAAATCTTGGATACCTGGTCCATATGTAGGGGCCACTCGTGTGGAAGCAGAACTCGACCGAGTCTGTCTGCCCAAGAGTTTTGAACACCTGGAAGATAGACTGCCAGAAGATGAATGCGATGCTCTCTGGCAAGGGCCCATAGTCGCAAAGCTTCGTTGCAAAGCGACAGAGCCAGTTCCTCCCCGTTTGTTGACATAGAACATGGCTACCTGATTGTCTGTGTGGATAAGGACTTTCTTGTGGCTGAGCAGGGTGTGGAAAACTCGAAGGGCAAGGAAGATTGCTCTGAGTTCCAAGAGATTGATATGTAGACAAGTCTCTTGTGGGGACCAGATGCACTGGGTGGAGAGGTCTTGAAGATGAGCTCCCCACCCCATTGGAGAAGCATCTGTTGTAAGAGTTGCTTGGGGCAGAGGCTGTTGAAAGGGGGACCCCAGCAACAGGTTTTGAGGGGACTTCCACCACTGGAGGAACAAAATGAGGCGACTTGTGTTTGCTATTTTGTCTGACAGGCAGCCTAATGCCTGGGTCCATTGGGTGGATAACGTCCACTGAGCTGCCCTCATGTGAAGGCGAGCATATGGTACCACATGTACGGTGGATGCCATGTGGCCTAGCAACTGTAACATCTCTCGAGCAGTTAGTAGGGGCTTCAACTCTGCTTGAGAAGCTAACTGCACCAAGCGAAGGCAACGGGCCTGAGGGAGATAGTCCCTGGAGTTTATAGGCGCATTGCTGGCTACTACAAGGGCAAAGGCCTGAGTAGGGATCAAATTGGATTTTGGGATGTTTATTACCAGCCCTAAATACTGAAGGATACGCATTGTGCAGGTTAGAGAAATCTTGGCCTCTGAGTGGGAGCTCGAATGAGCCAGGTAAGAGAAGACGAATATTCCCAGGGTGCGCAGAAAAGCAGCTACCACTGCCATGCATTTCGTGAACACCCTTGGTGCAGAGGCCAGACTAAAAGGGAGCACTTTGTATTGATAGTGCTTCTCCTGAAAAAGGAACCGAAGGAACCTTCTGTGAGTTGGATGGATGAGAACATGTGTATGCATCCTTGAGATCTACAGAACAAAGCCAATCCTGACTGTGAAGGTATGGCAGCAGAGTTCGTAGAGAAACCATCTTGAATTTTTCCTTGACTAGGAATCTGTTCAATTCTCTGAGATCTAAGATGGGTCTGAAGCCCGTTGTTTTCTTTGGAATAAGAAAATAGGGGGAGTAGACCCCTGTGCCCTGTTGTTGAAAAGGCACTTCCTCTATTGCCCCCTGGGTGAGAAGAGAGGCAACCTCCTGCTCCAACAGGCTGAGGAGGGAGGTTAGAGAATTGAACTTGTGCACTCTTGTGAGAGGGGGCAAGATTGAGAAATGAAAATTTGTACCCCTCTTATGATGGAGAGTGTCCAATGTTCTGCTGTAATTTGCCCCCACATGGGAGCAAAGTGACATAACCTTCCTGGAATGGTGGAGGGCTCTGGTCCTTCTAGAGCCAGAAAGGCTAAGTTCTCTAGCGGAAAGTCAAAGGCCCTGAGGGGGCTGAGGTTGCTGGGCTGGAGCAGGCCTTGCAGCCTTTGCTTTGCTCTGTTTGGAGGATTGCTGACGTTTGGAAGGGAACTGAGCTGCAGAAGATGCCCGCTGACCATAAGCAGGATAGAATCTTCCCTTTTTAGAAAAAGGTGTTTTCTTGAACAACCTTTTCTTAGCAGGAGCAGCTGTGGATTTGGATAATCTATCCAAAGCAGAATTTTCAGCATCCGATTGGCTTTTGCTTGCCAAGCCTTACCAAACAGGTTCTCACCTGTACAAGGGATATTTCCCAATTCATCTTGAACCCAGATCTCCAAATCAGATGCTTGAAGCCAAGCAATCCTACGTGCAACTATGGCAACAGCTGAGGCTCTGCTTACGCATTCAAAGGAGTCGAAAGCTGCACGGTTGGAGAATTGAGATATCTTGGGCATGTTTGAGCCCAGTGAGAAAGTCTTGCCTTTTATCTTCAGACATAAAAGGACTTAAAGTCTGCAAATGGTCAGTGACTTCTTTTAAGAACATTCCCATGTAGAGACTATAAGAATTAATTCTTGCAGCAAGCATGAAAGCTTGGAAGACTCTTCTTCCAAAAGCATCCAGGGTTCTACATTCACGTCCTGGAGGATTAGAGGCATGTCTTTTGGCACTTCTAATCTTTCTCATTGCAGACTCAACCACAATAGAGTGGTGAGGAAGCTGAGCTTTATGGAAACCAGGACAAGGAGGGACACGATACATGGTATCCAACCTGCAAGAATGAGGAAAGGTGGTTAGAGGTGCTTCCCACATCCTCAACATGAGATCATACAGAATCTCATGAATAGGTAAGGTAGCTGCCTCCTTAGGAGTTTTAGGATATTGTAAAATATCTAACTCCTTGGCTCTGGGCTCTGTCTCAGGGGCCACTGTAATAGAGAGGCCCCGAGCCACCTCTCTGATAAAGTCCTGAAAAGACAAGTCCTCTGGAGGAGACATCCTTCATTTAGGAGAGGACTCCTCCTGTGGAAGAAGCATCACTGCATCGACCGACTCTTCAGAATCCTCAGAGTCTTCAGAGGAATCGAAGTATCGTCTGTCCGGATGCTCCTGCAAAGCCCGATACCCGTACCGACCAGGATCGGTATCGGGAATAACCGGTACCAGGGTATCGGTACCGGAGGGCTTCAGAGGACAGAGTACTGGCATAGCGGACACCGATGCTGATGTCGATGCCACTGGTACCAATGGCGATGCTAGAGCCAGTACCGGCGGAGTAGTCTGTTGCGGTACCACGGGTGTCGATGCCACAAGGAAAGCCGCCAGACTGCGTTCTATGGACAGAATCCTCTGATCCATCGACGCCGCCAATGCCTGGAAGTCGGTACCGGTGGAAGCCACAGGTACCCCAGAGCACAGCACCAGGAGATCTGTCGAGGCCATGCCATCGAGATCATCCTGGAACCCCGATGATGCTTTAGAGGCCGAAGCCTCACGCCAGGGTAATTTTGCCGGTGCAGAATCCTCGAGGGCAAGGCTAGAGGCATCTTGATGCTTAGGAGATCCACCCTTCGAGGACCGGCTGAGATCCATGTGAGGAAGAAGCAGCCCTGGAAGACGTTGATGCCACCGAAGCCGCATCAGAGGCAAACAGGGTACTGAGCTTGGCAGCTTGGTTCTGCCGACCTCTTTTAGACATCATGGAACATGACACACAATCCGTTATGGAATGGTCAGGACCTTAACATTTTAGACACCAGTCATGGGTGTCGGTGACGGAAATAGTACCGCCACATTTTGTGCACTTTTTAAATCCTGAGGCAGGCTTTTCCATATTGAAGGAAAAAATGTTTTGGGTCTAAGGCCCAAAACTCAAGTGCACCTGAAGAAAAAGAACGGAAAAGGTGGTTTTTTTTTTTTTTTACAAGAAGAAAAGAACAGACCGGCGGTGCCTCATCTCCCTAGAGTTTCCCCCATAGGGGATAAGAATTGACACTTTGAGGTCTCCATTCTGGCAGTAAGGGGATTAAGTGCTCCTGTTTTTTTTTTTGTTTTTTTTTGTTTATTTGCCTGTCTGTTCCTCTGAGGGCCTTGAATCCTTCATAGGGGAGGTTAGCCCCCCTCATGGGGATCAGAGGCCCTATCAGGCAGCTATCAAAAGAGTGAAAAAAACAATCAGTAAGCTATCTCAGGATCTGTTGCTTAAAGCTGGCTGAAAAACAGGTCCTGGGCCACTAAAGGACCTTCAGGAGCCTGCTGGCTTGAGGCTGGGGTCACCTCACCATGCTCCCCTTCAACTGGAGCCATGCATGCATCCAAGATGTCCATCATTTCCACCAGTGGTAAAATTTTGAGAGATAAGGCAAAGGCAGCAAAAATTGGCATTGGGCCCCAGGCCCACCCATAAGAGGCTCCAAACATTGTCAAACCAGAAAAAAATGTATCCAGAGGTTGTCATCATTCTTAGGAGAAAAAGGAGCCAACCATGGAGCTCACTCAACAGGTAGTGCAAACAGTACACTTCCATGCACAGAGCATGGCTGCAGTGCTCAAAAGGTGATTAAGAAAAAAAGAAAGATATGGTGAAAAAGGAACCTCAAATCAGTAAAGGAATCCTCTCACCCAACAGGCTGGCAGGAGAAACCAGAGCGTCTCCAACCACCTACACAGGCCTGTGAAGCCCAGCTGCCTCAAGGCTCTTTTTTTTAATTTTTTTTAAGTTTGAAACTGCTTTATTCAAAGAGTACAAAAGACAATTCAAGTAATAGGGTAAAATTTTATTAAAAAAAAAAAAAAAACCAGCAACAACTAGAAAGAGAGCAAAACATGCACATATAGTATAGTGAGAGGGAAGAGGGTCCTCAGCCCAGACCTATTGATCTCCACAGTAGCCCCATGAGGTCCTCCTGCTCACTCTCCAGTCTACCAGTGCTACAAACTCAAGAGTAACAGCACTTGACACAGGGCAACTGGGCAACTATCAACTTGAGGAGACAATGGGTGTAGCCAGGCAAACATTGGGCCAAGGTCTTAGTCACACAGGCCAGAAAACTGATCTGAGCATGGAAGATAGCCGATCTGCACTGTTGCAACAGTCCAGACACCTTGCCACCTGCTGGTAGCAAACATATATGGCTTCTCAGTGCTGCACCAGTAGATATACTGAGTGATGACATCACTGGAAACTGTTCTAATCTGCTTCCACCTGCTGGTTGGGAAACATATCCCACTCATCTAGACTGGTCTAGCAGGATAAGGAAATAGTATTTGAACTTGTTTATATTGCTTCAATGAGGAAGGTTTACTTCCTCATAAGTGTTATACAAAGCCATTTCTCCATACAGAACTAGGAGACAAAAGATGAAAAGATGGAATCATTGATGACTGGACAACTCCAGGACTTAACAGTTCAGATATGCCAGACCAGAGACTTATAGGAATGGAAGACTGGAGTATGCTGCACCTAAATTCCTGCTAAAAACCTCCTCAAATGCAAACAGATAGAAAGCAGAAGAGACCACCCAATCTTTTAAATTATAAGCCACAGGAAAACGTGAACAGGGAAAACTTGAAAAATACAATGCAATTGCACCATTTGTCACTACAATACTACAGGGGGCTACTGAAGATCTACACCTCTGAACTTCATATCCTGCTGTGTTGGACCCAATATGTGTAAATGTGAGACTTTTCCCACAAATCAAACACTCTACATTTTTCAAGTGAAAAATGTTGTACTGGGGGACAACACACCTACTCAGAAGGTAGACGGAAATGCAACAACTGGATGAGTTTACAACCTCATGGGTCTAATAAAAGCACATTTTACAAATGATGTTCAAGTGCAATTTGGGACATCCAAGTCAGAACATCTGACAGAAAAAAAAGCTAGCATATCAAAGTTCATAAACATGGACTTATACTATTCTGACAACATCTAGGAAAGCGTAGTTACTCACCTGTAACAGGTGATCTCCGGGAACAGCAGAAATTTAATCTTCACATATGGGTATTGTTGGTACTGATGGAGCCTGCACGAGAACGCTCCCCAGCGTCCAATAGGAATGCTTTTGTGAGCATCCCTCAGCACATGCGCGCTGCCTTCCCGCCTTTCCAACTGTCCCTCTTCAGTTAAGTTTGTACCTGAGTGAAAGGATAGAGGGAGAGAGGAAAGACAAAGAGATAGAGAGACAACTCCTAGGGGAGGACGGTGGGTTGTGAAGACTAAATTCCTGCTGTTCCTGGAGATCACCTGTTACAGGTGAGTAACTACGCTATCTCCAGGAACAAGTAGGAATGTAGTCTTCACATATGGGGACTCCCTAGCTGAAGATGCCAGGGAGATAGCCCCAGGAAGGTGCCACCCTAGAAAGGTAGGCATCCTTCCTCCCATGGATCTCTGGCATTCCACCAGGGCTGGTGGGTAGGAGTTGAATTAGGTCTGAAGGAGATTTTGAAGAACAGCTTGGCCAAAGAAGGCATCCTGACAGGAGGCTTTATCCGGACAGTAGTGGGCTGTGAAGGTGTGTACTGAAGCGCATGTGGATGCTCGACAAATGTCATCGATAGAGTGGAGATTAGCCATGGAAGTTGCCATGGCTCTCACGTTATGAGCTGTGACATGGCCTAGAAAAGGAAGACCCTTACTCTCATAAGCAAAGGATATGCATTGGGCAATCCATTTAGATAAAGTTCTTTTGGAGACTGGAAGTCCCAAATGACTAGGGTCAAAAGCTATAAAAAGTTGCAAGGACTTTCTATGTTGCTGTGTTCTCTGTAGGTAAAAGGCTAAGGCTCTTTTACAATCCAAGGTATGAAGGTTTGTTTCTGCATTAGAGGCGTGAGGCCTCGGAAAAAATACAGGAAGATAAATTGATTGATTTAACTGAAAAGGCGAAACCACCTTTGGCATAAAGTTTGGATGAGTTCTAAGAACATCATGATGAAACCTAGTATAAGGAGGATCAGTTCACTAATGCGACGTGCAGAGGTAACTGCAATTAGGAAGATGACCTTCCAGGTCAAAAACGTAAGGGTTGTAGTGGCTAAAGGCTCAAAAGGCGGCTTCATGAGCTGCCTGAGAACTAGATTTAGATCCCATGCCACTGGTGGTAGCTTAATGGGAGGCTTGGTTAATAGAAGACCTCTGAGTGGATGAGAGGGAATTGGTTGTCCATTCAGAGGCTTATAAGAATCTGCAATTGCACTAAGATGGACTCTTACCAAATTCGTCTTTAGGCCAGAATTCGATAAGTTAAGGAGATACTCTAGTATCAATTCTAAGGGTATGACAAGGGGGTTTAATCCCTTCTTGGAGCACCATATAGTAAAACGTTTCCACTTGAAGGCATAAGATCTTCTTGCGGAAAGTTTTCTAGAAACCTGAAGGATATCCTTTAACTGTTCGGACAGGTTGAAATCCTGAAGGTCTAAGCCTTCAGCAACCAGGCCGTGAGATGCAGGGACTGGGGACTCAGGTGCCATAGCGTCCCGTCCTCTTGGGAAAGGAGATCTGGAGCATGCCCTAACTCCAGAGGTGCAGCTTGAGAGAGATGGAAGCAGGGGATACCATGCTTGGTGTGGCCATCGTGGCGCTATGAGAATCATGCGACCCCTGTCTCTCTGAAGCTTGAAGAGTGTTTTAGGGATGAGGGGAATGGGTGGGAAGGCATAAAGGAAGTCCTGACCCCAGTGAAGGAGGAAAGCATTCCCTTGCCTGACAATTGTGAGCCGGAATCCTGGAACAGAACCTGTGGAGTCCATGTGCCTTGGGTAGAGATGATTCAAGTGTTCTCCCCAACCCACCTGTGATGCTTCTGTTAGGGTGGCCTGAAAGAAGGGTTCCTGGAAAGGAGAACCCACTGTCAGATTTTCTAGTGATTGCCACCAATGGAGGGACAAAATTAGTTGTTGAGAGTTTATTATTTTATCTGATAAATGCCCTGTGGCCTGTGTCCACTGTGTGGATAGGGTCCACTGAGCTGCATGCATGTAGAGGTGAGCATATGGGACTACATGAACTGTGGATGCCATATGTCCCAGCAACTGTAGTAGCTCTCGAGCAGTTAGGGAGGATTTCCCTGCTGCTTGAGAAGCTAGTTGCATTATGCGAAGACACCGGGCCTGTGGAAGGAAAGCCTTTGCCTGTCTGGTATCTAGACAGGCCCCTATGAATTCCAGGCATTGGGAAGGAACAAGTTGGGATTTTGGGAAGTTTATCACCAACCAAGTACTGGAGGATTCGCATTGTGCGAGACAGTGCAGTGCTGGCCTCTGCAACTGTAAGGGCTCGAATGAGCCAGTTGTCTAAATAAGGGAAGGTGAATATCCCCAGGGTTTGCAGAAATGCAGCTACTACTGCCATGCATTTCGTGAATACTCTTGGTGCTGAAGCCAGACCAAAAGGGAAGAACCCTGTACTGGAAATGCTTTCCCTTGAAAAGGAATCTTAAGAATTTCCTGTGATCTGGATGGATCAGAATGTGAGTGTATGCATCCTTTAAGTCTAGAGAGCAAAGCCAATCCTGGCTTTGAAGGTATGGCAGAAGAGTTCCTAGAGAAATCATTTTGAATTTCTCTCGGAACAGGTATTTGTTCAATTCTCTGAGGTCTAGAATGGGTCCATGTCCTCCTGTTTTCTTTGGAATAAGAAAATAGGGGGAGTAGAACCCTGCACCCCATTGAAGAACGGGTACCTCTATTGCCCCTTGGGCAAGAAGTGTTGAGATCTCGTGATCTAGCAGATTGTCTGCGGAGGTTTGAGAATTGAATTGCCTTAGAATTGCAGAAGGGGGCATGCTGTGAAAATGAAGCTTGTACCCCTCTCCTACAATGGACAGAGTCCAATCTTTTGCTATTATCTGATGCCATTAAGTGGCATAACCTACCTTGGATATTGGGGGGTTGGGAACCCCTCAGAGGCAGGAAGGCTAAGCTCTCTAGGAAGGAGTCAAAACCCTTGAGGGGGCTGAACCTGCAGAGCTGGTTGGGCTCTCGGGCCTTTTGGCTTCTTTTGCTGTCTAGTTTGTCCCTTTTGGGCA